>JAXCHO010000036.1:14072142-14706250 GCA_036630365.1 Acanthiza pusilla | reverse complement strand
TTGGTACAAAATCCAAATAAATGGAAAATGCTTTAAATTCCTGGTGAAATTAGCTAGTGAAAGAATGGTAAAGGGCTCATGCAAGTGCTGGCTGTGAGGTATGAAGGTACATACAGATACCTCATACAGGTAGTTGTACATAGCTGTGGGGCTCCTGGGAGATCTTGTGTCTGTTGGTCTCTGAGCACTAACGTGGATTATTCTTTGGCACTGCTTGTTCTGTTGCAAAGATGATTGCTCCCATTAGACATCTCAAAGCTGAAAGGCCTCTCAAATCTCTTAAAGTCATGACATTTCCCACTTCTCGTCATGTGTTCTGGGCTAAAATCAGTACTGTATCTTTTGCTAAAATGTTACCATAATAATTTTAATAACTCAATTCTGCATTTTGTCCTCCAGTGATTTTTTTAGTGACTACAGAACATTGGGGGTTCAAGTTACCAGGCTCCTTTTCCCTTCTTTTTTTTCTGATTTTGAAATCCTTTTTTCTTCAGCACTTAATTTCTTATTTCTCTTTTATTGATTAGTTTTTCTTTGTAATGCAGTACTTAAAAAATAGTGCCCTAACACTGTTAAAACTCAAGGAAATGCCCCAAAACAACATGATCCAATATACTGAAGAAAATCTTCTTTGAAGGCAGAACTGTTTAAATGAAAAAACTTCCATTATTTTGAAAGTAAGTGGATATTAAGCATGATTAGATGTTAGAAATGGTTTCCTTTGGTATCCAAGATGGCTATACAATTATTGACTTCAAAGTAGTAATTTAGTTAACAATTGATGGCACACCATGTAACTCCTTTGCTACCTGGCATGTTGTCCTGGAGTTGAGCTTTTGGTACTTGGTCAAAATGTTATCAATATAATGCTTTTTCAAATCCATATTTTGAGAAAAATTATCTTAGGAATTGTAAATTTTAAGCGATTTAGATACTAAATTATTCAATTTTAAAGGTGGCACATGCCACGCAATTATTTGTCTCTGTATACTGTCTTGTGGCACCCTCTTAAGTCAGGCATTTCCTCAAATTAAGTCAGGCCTTTTCTCAAATAATTTGACCTAAACTGACAGCTGCAAATATATTAATTTCCTAAGCATATTATCAGCTGGGAGCAGCTAGTAGTTTTAATTACTTGTTAGCTAATATTGTACACAGAACAATTATGTTTGTAGAGTTACATAACCTTGGACTGGTCTGCAATAAGCCTGCAAATTTAGAAAGCAATGAATGACCTCTGAACATGTCTATGACAAGAAATAATTAACAAAGAAATCTCCTGATATGCTGTAGTATACCCAAGTTTGCAGCTAAAACACATTATTTTCCATTTTAAATGTTAGCAGTTACAGTATATCTACTTTGTCTTCTATGTATGTTAGAAGAAAATCAATAAAACATGCAAATAGAAATTAAAATGCAGTAACAGTCCCACTCAAGTTTTGTTTTTTTTAAAAGCAATATGAACAACTAAGATGATGATGATCATTACCACCTCTATTAATTTTTCCCCATAGAAAGGTAGATTTGCATATTTATGCCACAAACACTGCACTTGCTAATACAAGCCTCCCCTTTGCCGTCTCCATAACCACAGGGGTGCACACCTGGTGCAGAGTGACTGAGTCCCCAGCTCAGCAGAGATGCTCTCAGCCTGCTCACTTTGCTCTGCGCTGCAGCGCTGAGTGCCGCGGCAGGCACCAGGTGCCACAGACAGCTCCTGACGAGACTGAGGTGACTGCTGCATCCGTGTCATCCAAATACGAAGATGGGTCTGGGCCAGAGCTCTCAAGCTGTGGCAAGCATCCCACCAGGAATATGCAAGCTACTCCTTCTGTGCCTGTACCCCCCCAGCACAGAGCCAGGAGCTTTTGCTGCTGATACTGTCATTAATGCTCTTACCTAAGCAAACCGCATTTAGAAAGTGCTATGTAGGATGTTCTTCCCTGTTGATAATTATAGTTTGGTAAGTATCACACTGCAATCAAGTGTTTCAGAGAACCTGCTTCAATAAAAGGCAGTTCTGACCCTACTCACATTGTAATGTAAGCTTATGTTTGCTTCAGCGTTTCAGTCTAGGAAAGGAGAATATACAGTGCAACAAATGAGAGGAGAATCTGTCCTGTAATCCAACTGTGAAACTACTGACGAAAAAGGAAGATTTTTTGTCTGTCTTTGAAATTTTTTGTGAATATTTGACTGCGTTACCAGGTAATGCCATTTTCTATACTTCTTGGCATTAAAACAATCAAAAGAAATAAGAAGCTATTCAGCCAAATAAACACAGACGTCTTGATGTGACATCCAATACGTTTGCAGAAGTGACTGACAGCTAAAGTGGTACTTCAAGACAGGATCTAAATTAAAGGTTTGCTATGAATAATGTATTTGTCAAAACTGGTCTTGTCCTGTTCACAAATTGCTGTACTATGAATTTTTGTTTTGTTACTCACATTTTTAGAAAACAGTTTTGTATTGAAAGCTTTGACATGAACCATTTTGGGTGATCTAGGCCCTGTATATTCTATTGTTCACATGAATATTTGGAATTCCCTATTTAATTGTCCTTTAAACAGGAAAATAAATTATTTGGTATTCTTGTATCCTTTAAATAAGGTCCTAAAACCACATAAATGTTGTTTTGCTTGTTTTTAAAATAATCTTTTACGCACTTGGCAGGAAGATAAAAGGGCAGAAATATATTTTAGGAACAAGGAGTTATAGCCTGAAAGAATATAAGGATATTTAAAACTGATCTTGGTTTTGTCCCATCTTCTTTTCATTTAAAAATGCTTCCCGGATAAAGAAACAATAAAGTCATAACCCAGATTTATTAGGTTCGTGAATACTTGACGTTCATTTTCCTTTTACTCAAAAACAGTGAAGGAATTAAAAATTTTTGAACCTGTATGGTTTCATCCTTTTCTGGCTTAAGGGTCTAAGCTGCAGGACTTTGGACAGGGGTTTTTGAGGCGAGTCAAGCTAAACTCATAGAATTTCCTATTCTTCAGCCCTTAGGACTTGATGGTGGTGGAAGGACGATGTAGCTCAGGGAATTCTGTATAAGTGAGCAATGGTTTTATGTAAAACACTTGGAAAACCAGTGCCTGTTTTCTCACTCAGCAGTCTCAGTATACCATGGTTCCATAGCTGTATATAAACCAAAGCATTTTTTCAAGAAGCACATGCATCAAATTTAATGGTCTTTGGTTTGTATCACAGTGTATTTCCTCCACATATTTCGTCTCATATGAAAAGAATGTGTTTAATATTGCCAATCATATCAGATGACCACAGCCATCACTGCTGCTAAATCCAAATGTTGCAAACAGGGACTGGAGCTGGTATTGAGGCACACAGTAGGAGTCCTACATTGATGATTGATTAGTTTATGCAGCCAGTTCATTTTTATGCTAGTGCCCATATTTAGCAATCACAAAAATATTTTAAAGGTGTATGACATTTGCTGTTGCTTGATCTTGTCTCATACTTTACTCATACATCATTTGGAGGTTTATTTTTGAGTTGTCTTGTTCTCCAGTTTTGTCCCAGCCCTGCAACGAGGTTAATTTAAAAAAGCAACTATGTTGCAACTGCTGCAAAAGTTTAGAAACCATAAAAAAAAGAAATGCTCGTTATTAGGTGCAACATTGCTTTTTTTTTCCCCCAAAGCTGAACATAATGCCTAGTAAACTAAGCATGGATGACTCTTTCACTTTTGGCAAAGTTATGTTCTTTTTTTCTAGAGAATAACATCTTCCAAGAGATGATTCTTAAAGTAATATATTCTGAAGTATGCAATATTTTTCCTCAGCATGCAATATCAGGCTTATTGCATCTTATTATATGGGTCATGTGGACATAATAAAAAAAAACAAGAACTGAAAGTTTAGGATTTATAAAAAACTTTAATAAAATGCCCCACTTTTTGAATATTTCTGTTTTAATACTCTGCTCCAGAAGTCAAGGAAGACAGAAAAGCTCAGGGATATAGATGAGTCTGTAACAATAGTGGACATGTGTGACTGGCAGAATCTGTGGCTTGAAAACTGTCATGTCCAAATTTAATTTTAAAATATCGTAAGTGAGCTATTCACTGACATTTATGATGCATTTTAATAATCTTATTTTATTTTTAGTGTGGGTTATACATTCCCTGTATTTGTGCCTTTATCTTGTATTTCGTATTTCATAGTGACTTGGCAAATGGACAGATCCGAAAAAAAGTACTTGGGCAAATAAGGTGCAACTTTGATGGAAGTCAGGAATGAGTCCAAAATTTATATCCACAAAGCAACTATGTCTACCCAGATAAATGCCTCAGCATTAAAATGGTGATGTACTCCAAGGCTTCAAGTGCTGTGGTGACAAAACCATCTCAGCTCAACAGCGTCTTGCCATCAGTTTAATATTTAGGCTTCTTCATCATTCACAAAAGCAGAAATTTCAGTGCACAGGGACTAAAAATGCCCAGAATAAACCTTACAAACACTCACCATATTGAATTTTGCAGTAAACGTGAAATGCAACTGTACTTATTTAAAAGCACAGTTAGGGAAGGTAGTGCTGCCCATGAATATAAGGAAAACTGTGAGGGTGGAGAAGGTTAACCTTTTACTATATAATTTACTTTATATTTGTGCAAGAAATGAAAGAATTCCTTCTTATCCCATAAAAAACTTTTTTTTTGGGCCAAATTCAAGACTTTCAAGACTGCTGAGAAAGATTTTTTATCCAGACTTCCTGATGTAGGTGTAGCATGGTACAGCAAAGAGCACAAGGTTCATAAGTACTGAAAAGGAATATGTGAGCAGGAAGTTATCTCTAAATCAGTGCTTACTTTAAATCTGTATATTTACTGGAAAGGGGAAATCCTGGGGCTGTGTTTAAGCACTGCTGAATGATAGTGTCAAGGGCTCTTTTAAAGCTAGATGAATAAAAAGCTCTGTAGTGTAAACCAGAACCCAGGACTGTCCTCTATTATCATCATGGAATTATAATCTTGGATGTGGATTCTGTCATGTGAAGTGGAGCATACCTGGTAAATATGTAGACTTGCTGTTGGACTCATGGTTAGGGAGTCACAAGCAGGGAGAAAAAGATGTAGTTTGGAATGGTTTCAGGTATAGAAGGATTTACATAAAATGTAATTACATAACGTATGTGTCAGCTCTTGGCAAATAATCAAGCACTATTCAAGTATTGTTAGGCACATCCTGCACAGCTGGGCAAATCCTCTTTTACAAACATATGAATCTTCCAGCAGACTGTGTACAGTCTTAAATCCAACATGTGTTTCTGGTCAGAGAATCTCAGACAGCCGTGGCAGGTGACATTTCAGATGTACTCATTCCAGAACTTGAGGCTCTTCCACTCACTAGATACATGCTGTGAAAACATGTCTGTACCACCTTTATGAAGATTTTAGGTGTTTAATTCAGACTTATATAATATATATCTACAGGTAATACAAAGAAATAGTGCTATTTGAGCAGGTGCCTCACATGTTTAAGAACAACAGAGGTTCTTCATGTTGCTATGTCTTTCAGTCTCCTTTTTTTCCGCCTGCATTTCCTAATCCCAGGAAAAGGGCATTTAAATTACATACATCTTGGTATGGCTCCAGCTGATAGGGATATTGAAAGATAAAACTATCAAAATCTGAATTTTTTTCAGGAAGATTATTGAAGTTGTATTAAAAAGCCTCTGAAAATATGTGCAGAATATATAAAAGTATACTGAGTTTCATAAATTATACTCCAGTGAGCATAAGAAAGTATTCTTCCTCTTCAGAAACAAAACCAGTCCTGTAAATGTAAAGCAAAATGTCACATTTCTCTTCATATTAGTCATTCAGGATAAAATCAGAGGTTTTGATTTGGATTTTAGAGATGTGGATGGCATAGAGCTATGGCCCTCTGTCACATGTCATGGAATCAGAAATACTAGGGATGGAAAGAGACCTCAAGAACTTATCTTGTCCATCAGTCTCTCCCAAGGCCAGACAAAATATCTTTCCATCTTTCCAAAGGATTTGTGTGACATTCTTACATATCCTTGATGGCAGACATTCCACAACCTCCTTATTCAATGCCTCCGAAACCCAGCAAGACCAAAACATTCTGAAAGTTTCTCTGTCTTATTTGTTACACTAAGAATGAATTCAAACCTCAACTCACCAGCTGACTTCATGGGATCCTCACCAAAATTTAGGTGTCTGTGGTGCAGATGAGAACTTGACTGAGAGGTTTATGTAAAGTGAAATACCACTACAATTAATAACTTACTAAACCCGAAGATATTCTACTAATTCATTGAGGATATTAATGAAATATATTGTTATCCAATATGAAAATGGGGACCAGAATCTGCTCCTTTGATAAAATTGTTAGAAGACTCTTTTGGACTTTTGTTTTAATATGGTTTTGTTAAGTCATGTCTCATTCTGCACATGGTTCACAGCAACGGAGGTATTGACCAAAATAAAAATGAAGCTTTTTCTGTTAAGGTAACTGCATTCTGATACAGACTCAATTTTCTGTAGTAGAGGTAATAGAGTACCTCTACTACAAAATAAACATGTATTTCATGTTAGCATTTCTTGTGTAAATGGATGAAAGATCCTAATTCAGTTTTTGATGTAGCTTTGCAGTCAACCACTTGCTTTGCATAATTGGGGTGACAGATGCACTTTATTGGAGTAGCAAATCCACTTTGTAGCACATTTTGTAAAATGGTACAATGGGCCTGGATCATGGCCAACATCAATAATGGAATAATAAACATACAAGTAGCAGGGAAATTGCAGTTGTTTTAATGAAAATGCCACTTCTCATGCCTGTTCTGAGGTTATTCTGCTTAACAGTTGCTGTTAGGACAGAGGACTTCTAGGAAAAAATCTCAAATACTTTTGTTTGACAGAGGTAAGAAGTAACACTGGAAAATAAGATTCTGAAAGAGCCCCACAGCACAATTCACCCCATGTTATGCCCAGAGAAAAGCACAGAGAAAGTATGGGATTATTACTGAGCCACCACTCATAGGAACAAGTCTTTTTGTACAGCCCTATAAATGAAGCAATGCTGTCAAAAACTGTCCTCCATCCCGACTGGAAGTCAGACAGGAAAATACATCCTGGTCTACAGGGTTTTCCTGTACTAAAGCTTTCCTCATCCGCATTGCTCACTCACCTGATCATCAGAGATTTGTCTACACAGCTTTCTTGATTCATTGTTGCCAGCCTGAATGGAACAAATCTGGGAGAAAAGCAGCGTAGCTCACTGGAGTTCTGTGAAAAGTGTCAGTGCATGTCAGAGCACTAAGTCAGGCTGGTATTGATGTGATTTCTCCTTCTGACAGTTGATCAAATGCTCACCTATCAAAAATCACTGCCTCTCAGCTGTTGCTTAGAAGATAACCTGCAACGTAATGCTCTTGAAATGTGATTTTTTTTTGAGATACATTAGGGGTTTTTTGGTTGTTTTTTTTTACTCAGTAAGTAGACAGGAGACACTTCTTGAAAATGAAATCAGCCTCAGAGTGTAACATCTCTATTATTCCATATGATTTTGCAAACCAGTCCTTAAATAAACAAGATGCAATCTCCTCTGCAGTTTCATGGGTTCGAAGAATCATTAAGTTTGGAAAAGACTTCCAAGATCATCAAGTCCAACCTTCAACCAAACAGCACCATATCAATTAAATCATAGAACTGTCACATTCAGTCGCTTCTTGAACATTTCTGGGTAAAGCGACTTCACAACCCCCCTGGGCATACTGTTCCAATTCTACCCGTCAGTGATGAAATTCTTCCTGATGTCCATCCTGAGCCTTCCCTGGCACAGCTTGAGACCATTTCTTCTTGTCCTGTTGCTGGTTGCCTGGGAGAAGAAGCCAACCCCCACCTTGCTATAACCTCGTTCCAGGGAGTTGTAGAGAGTGATAAGCTCTCCTGAGCCTCCTTTCCTCCAGGCTAAACAACCCCAGCTCCCTCAGCTGCTCTTCGTGTGATTTACTCTCTAGATCATTCACCAGCTCCATTGCCCATCTCTGAACTTGCTCCAACACCTCCAAGTCTTTCTTGAAGTGAGGGGCCTAGGACACAGGATTAGATGTGCAATCTCAGTTTTTGCTTAGTATTACAGATATACTGAAACCTACAGCTCACAGTAGACCCAAATGGCAGGAAAACCATATCAGTTGGAATGTTCTTTTAGTGCTACAGTGCTAGGCTGAATATTCTTTTAGGTTATAGTGACCCTGATTTGTCTTCACTGTACACTGAAAAGAAAACTCAATCAGTATCTTTGGTGGTCAGAGAGACACAAAAGCTGCTTTATTGAAAAGATTTCTTAATAAGTTCTACAGTCAATTGTCATCTCAGAATACTTCCTGAGCTTGTTTTTTCTAAATCTGCAGAGTTCAATTGTGTGTGTTTTCATTGTATCCACATAGATTTAAATTTTCATAGAAGTCCACAAAAAGATCAAGTAAGGTTATGTCGCTGTTTCTGTTCTTTCCTGTCCTCCCAAAGGCTAAGCTTTCTGAAATGGAGATAACTTGCCTGTCACTTCAGACTGTTTGAATTCCATCTCTTCATAGAGAAGCTGAACATATTTAACTTATCAAAAATATCACCCAGATCTGTCTGAGTACACAATCATTGCTGGTTAGACTGCAGCGCCTGTATTGCATTGCTTTCCTGAAATAAAAAGCCCTAATTTCTGAATTTTTATATCCTGCTCAAAACATGCCAGTGTGACAGCCATCTTACCTTACCTCAGTAAGGAGAAGCAGTGCTGGTGCTCAGAACACTCTGTCATAATGTTTTGTGCCTTCGGCTTAGTGAATAATCCATTTTATTGACCTGAAAAGAACAATAGCTTTCATTCGTTTCAGAGGACAATTTTAGTACATTTAACACCTGTTTTTGGGTAGGACAGGGTTTAGTTCATGTGAGGCCAAAAGCTTCAAGCCTATCTCTGAAGACACTCTTTTGCTGAACACAGTTCCATCATCACCACCACAACCTTTGAATAATTATACCCTGTGAATGATGCTTTTTCTTTCAATAATCCTCAAGGAAGTTGTTTTTCTTCATTCCCTTGTGGGTTGCCTTTTTTCTTTTTTTTAGATATTCGTTGTTTGTTATTCACTATTTGCTATTTAGTATTTAGTTATTGGTGTCTTTAGTGTTTCCAGGTCATCACTGCACAAAACTTCAGAAAAAGCACTACCTTTTAAATAAAAGAAGAAGTTCTGCCTTTTGAGCAACATCAGAAGAAAATTCATGTTTGATCTAGTTCTAGTATTGGATTTTTTTATTATTTGAGGCTTTTTTCCTTAATTAGTTTTGATCCTTGATATAGAATCAAGGAACCGTTTAGGTTGGAAAAGACCTTCAAGGTCATTGAGTTCAGCTGTTAACCCAGCCCTACCAAGTCCACCACTGAACCACATTCCCAAGTCCCACAACTACACGTCTTTTAAATGCCTCCATATCTTTTAAATACTTCCCTGTGCAGCCTGTTCTAATGCTTCACAATCCTTTCTGTGAAGGAAGTTTTCAGAATATCCAATCTAAATGTCCCTTGGTGCATCTTGCCATTTCCTCTCTGTATTCATAAAAACATCTTTTATTGTCTTTTGCGTCCGTGGCCAGATTAATTACTAGCTGGGCTTTGGCCCTTCTGATTTTGTCCCTGCATAACCTTATGACATCTTGGAGTCCTCCTGAGTTGCCTTCGTCTTCTTCCCAAAGATGATAAAATCTCTTTTTTTTCCTGAGTTCCAGCCAAAACTCTTTGTTCAGCCAGGCTGGTCTTCTTCCCCAGCAGGTCATCTTTCAACACACAGAGACAGACTGCTCCTGGTCTTTAATATTTTCTTCTTGAATAATGTCCATCCTTCCTGAGCTACTTTGCCCTTCAGGTCTGCCTCCCAAGGGACTCTGCCAACCAGCCTGCTAAACTGGCCAAAGTCTGACCTCCACAAGGCCAAGGTGGCAATTCTGTTGACCCTCCTCCTTATTTCCCCAAGAACCAAAACCTCTATAATTTTGTGATCTCTGTGCCAAAGAGGCCTCCAGCCATCACATAACCCACCAGTTAATGGGGGGGTTAAATCTTTTCATTAATAGTACTTCCAGTCTGGCACTTCTGGCTGGCTCACTCACCAGCTGTGTCAGGAAGATCTCTTCCACACACCTCAGGAATCTTCTGGACTGTTTTCTCCCTGCTGGGTTGTATTTCCAGCAGATATCTGAGAAGTTGAAGTCCCCCATGAGAACAAGGACTAGCAATTATGAAACTTGTTTGGTGCTGCTCTGTAATAATTTCTGAGTGTTCAGGTCAGGTTATTGGAAGGTTTTGAGCCTTTACATTAAAAAAGAGAACTGAGAGGTTTTGTGATTTGCTTTCTTCTGGTCTTTGGAGGGCTCCTAGCTACCTTTCAGCATCCTTGGAGAAGGCTGCCTGACACAGAAAGAACACCTTTACATCTGTGCTCAGCTGCTTAGGAGACATTTCCCATGTGTGAAAGACTTAATACCAAACAGCTAACTTGATGTCTTCTGCTCCAGGAGCATTATATTGTGGGAATACAGATAAAAGTAATTACTAATATTTATTCTCAGTTCACAGCCCAGAAGGAGATTTAAGAAACTTCTTAAAGCATTTGTGTTTGAAAGACTCATATTTTGTGTTTAAAATGTTACTAATAAGGAATGATTTTGTAAGTATATTGAACTGATTATTGATACATATTCACAAGATTACATTTTTTAGTAAATCAGGAGATGCTTTATTTTTTAAAGACTAAAAAAGAATGGCTCAAGTTAAGTCAGAGCACAGGAAGCAAGGGAAAATTTGATATCATTGCTTGTGAAAACACTGAACTGAGAAACAATTCTGAAGCAGGACAGAAAAGTTCCCGGCATGCAGGAGATCAAAAGAACTTTCCTGCAGGTCTAAAAATGAACTCTTGTTCCATGGAGAGTAATTATTTTGGAACAGCCAGCTGAGACACAGGACCTTGTGGGACCAGAAGTTACAACTAGCTTCATTATCATCAGGAGATCAAAAGATTTTAAGATAGATGAGCATGCCAGCTGCTCTCTCAGGAAATACTGTCCCTTTGTTACAATAGCTTAACACTTCCATTTTAAGGAGGCTGTTGTGTATCTGTGTATGATTTGTATCTGAGTCATAAAAACTGCAGGTGCCTGAACATAGTCAGAATAACTGAGAAAGTTCCATCTCCCCTGAAGTAATGTTACCCCGGTGTTAGTCGAGTACAAGAAAAACGTAAATAAACTGGAGAAAGATTGGCCAGGAGCTGGAAGAGTTTCCCTGCGAAAAGAAACAGAGGGAGTCGGGCTTGTTGAGCCTGGAGAGAGATGGCTCTGGGGGGTTCTTAATGCTGTCCTCAACTATCTAATGGAAGGAAATAAGGGACAAAAGAGATGGACTCTTAGAGGAAAAATGGTAATGGGCAAGAGCTGGAAGATGGCAAATTTGGGCTCAATATTAAGAAAAAAATAAGTCACCAAGAGTGTGATCCAACACTGTAATGAGGTTCCAAAGAGGCTGAGGGATCTCCATCCTTCAATACTTTCGATGCTCCACTGGAGAAGTCCATGGGCAGCCAGCACTAAGAGAACGTGCTTTAAGCAAAGGAGTTTAAATTGCTAAAGGTCCTTCCAACCCACATAATTCTGTGATTTTAAGCTGCAGGTTACAGTAAAACCAGGATCAAACATGTGTAGTGTGTTTACCTTGGCTGGCTCCTGGACCCCTAGCCTGTTGCCCTCTTTCTCCCTTCTCAAGTGAACAGAGACAGAAAATAAAATAGAAAAGCTCATGAAATTAAATAAGGCAGCTTAATATTCATTACTTCCCACTGACAGGCAGATGTGCAGCCATTCTTTGGGCCTCCATACCTACAGTGGCTGCTGGGAACCAAACAGCCTAACCACAACTGTACCCACATTCTCCTCCTTGCCCTCAGCAGCTGAGTGCAATGACATATGGTACAGAATGGCCCTTGGGTGAAATTGAGTCAGTGTCCCCTCAGCTTCTTGCTTACCTGCAGCCTGCTGGCCTTTGGAGGGCAGGGAAAGCCTTGATGCAATACAAGCACTGCTCAGAAAAAGCCAAAACATTGGTGTGTTCTCAATACTGTTTTATCTACAAATGCAAAGTGCAGCACCATGTGGGGTACTATGGGGAAATTTAACTCCATCTTAGCCAGAGACAGTATATTGGAATATAATTGTGCAAGACACAGACTTGTTGCTTGAAAGGGATGCAGGGATTGATCAAAAAATATAGTTTACCCTGAACTGTGACAATAATTTTGTTGAGACTGTTTTACTTATTTCTATTTCAATAAAATTGATCTGACATTATTGCACAGTTGAAGCTGACCTTAGAACTTACATACATGAGAAGAAAATTAAATATTGTCCTCCCAAAATGCTAAACAATGACTAAAAGTTAACTGAAAGAACTCGGGTATGCCGAAGATAAATTGCCTAGGAGAAAACCCTAGAATTAACTGATTTTTTTTTTTTTTTTTTTTTTTTTTTTTTTTTTTGCATTTTAGTATTGATTGGGCTGCTTGAGTGGTGAAAATTGCAGGACAGCAAATCCAATTAGCAATTTTTAAAATAAGCAAATAGGCTTTGTTGACCAAAGCTTGGTTTTATTTTTTTTTCCTTCAAGGCCTGCTTCCCGGCTTTAATGCCTAATCCGCAAATGTGCTGATGAGTACAGTTAGTGAAAATCCAGAAGACCTACCTATCAACAGCTGCTGAATTTTCTATAGCACAATGGGTGTTGTTTATCTTAATCAGAGTCAGTCTTCTCAGCTTTAAGATGCACTTCCCTAACTCTCTCTGTTCTTCTGCCTTCCTGACAGCTTAGTATTCACAGAGGTGAGCCTATGCAGCCAGGAATAGAAGATTTGTTCAAACAGAAAAAAACCAACCTGGCACCTGATGGAGAGAACTGGTTTAGATGGGTTGTCTGGCAAGCAGAGCACACACTAGGGGTCTCTGATTATGTGTCAGACTTCTCCACAATATTTCCTGAGGAATGGAGGCAGAAAGTAAAAAAACCCAAAAAACAACCAGCACAAACTGATCTTTTTGAGGGGCATTTTCACTAGCTTTTCTGACAGTGGAGCCAATATCTGGTGAAGAAGGAACTCTGGCTTGCTGAATACAGATTAGTTCTTAATGAACAGGGTATGGAGCAAGAGGGATATGATCTATAGAGAGTCTGTAGAAGAAACAATTGTTAAAGAAACAATTAAAGGAAAAGACATTAAGATCTATACAACTGAATTCTCTGTGTTACAGGGTAGATAGATGAAATCAGCTGTTTCTTGTTCTACTATCCAGGTGGAAGAAATTTCCCCTTTTCATTACTCAGACGGGTAAAATCCAGACAAAGTTTATTTATGACTAGTTCACACTAATTTGTTCTGTTGCCAATTTTTTTAGCTTAAACTAGCTCTTCTGTCTCCTTCTCATCTGTCACCCTGATGATTTTAGAGACTGATTTCTATATTTTATTTTCTCAAGTTTTTTTTTTTTTTTCTCAAGTGTCCTTTCCGAACGTAAGGTCACCATTCATTTCTAGCAAGATTTCTCTGCACACATTCCAGTCTAAATTCGTCTCTCTTGAAATGGATGAACAAAATGGTATGATGTATATGAGTGATCACTAATGGTTTAAACAATGGTAATGATTCCAAGATGAAATCAGATTAGCATTGAGAGGCTTTTCAAAGTGTTTAGTTCAGGTGGCTGAGTTAAAAAAAAAAAGCCATCTAATAATCATAGCAGAAGTAATGTTTGGCCTTTCTTGAGTCAAATGCCTTGGATAAACTTGCAGTGTAAAATTAAAAGAAAAAAATGGGTTTTGACACTAGGACTGAATATTTCAGGTGACAAGATGAAAATAAGCATCCCAAACCTATCTTTGTAGTTTCAGTAAGAACACTACTTGGACAAAGATAGGAAAAAGAAATTGAGGATTAGTAGATAAACTGTTTTTATTGTGTCAGACAATGTTTCTGTATGAAACAGTATTTTGCCATGCTTTGCATTATGTGGGCTAAAAAGAACTCGCATAGGATATGTAGATTGGTGCCAGGTTACAAACAAAAATAATGAGCAAATTATGGACCCAGAAGTGTTGGTTGGCAGCAGCTGAACATGAGCCAGGTGTGCCCAGGCGGCCAAGAGTGCCAATGACATCCTGGCCTGGATCAGCAATAGTGTGGACAGCAGGACCAGGGCAGAGATTGTCCCCCTGTACTCAGCACTGGTGAGGCCACACCTCAAATTCTGTGTCCAGTTCTGGGCCTCTCACTGTAAGACATTGAGGGGCTGGAGATTTTCCAGAGAAGGGCAATGGAGCTGGTGAAGGGTCTGGAGCACAAGTGCTGTGAGGAGCAGCTGAGGCAGCTGGGGGTGTTTAGCTTGTTTAGCCATGGCAGGGGGTTGGAACTAGATAATCTTTAAGGTCCCTTCCAATCCAAAGAATTTTATGATTTTATATGATTATAAATCATTTAAGTAAAACTTTTTTTTTTCCCAGATAGGACTATTATGGATCTCAATGCTATGGCGCTCACTTTATTCTGGGTTTCTTTCCAGACTTTGCAGAAACAGATGATCAAAAAAGAAACAATAATTTCCTTACTAAAGACTCATCCATGGTCTGCTACTGTTACTTTGGGACACCAGGAAAAGCTCCTGAAAAAAATGGAGAAGTCAAAAAGAAAAGCAGAGAAATTAATTTAACATGGTGATTAAATGATGAATGCCCCCATTTTCTATATTAAATAGTTGCAATCACCAGTGTGTACATTCAAATAACATTATATGAACGGCATTAAAAATGGATAGTCCATCCAAGACAGCAGTCACTGCAAATCAAACTTTTCCTAGGCCTTCTACTTAAAAAAATCATACAGATCTAGTAGAAATATCAAACAAAAAACTCAGCAGAGATAATTTACACTCCGAAACTGTAAATTTTGGAAAACTTCCTTGTGAAGGAAGTTATTAAACAACACACCTAAAAAGAGCTGTTGCCACCTCCCTCACTTTAATGTTGTACAGTTTTAGGGCTCAGATGATGCTGTGTTGGCATTTTGGTTTTGGTCAGGAAATGAGTTAGTTGAAGGTGATGTTTATTTGCAGAAGTTCTGACTAGCCAAATTATGAACACTTTGATATAGAAACTGGGTTATTTTTACCTTGACTTTTCCTCTAGCATTTCTCTTGATATTAATGGAAACTTGGGTCAAAGCTCTAAACATAGATGAAGGATAATTGCATGCAATTCTCGTGATTTGACATACCTATTGCTACACTATTACAAAATACCATTATCCCAAATATCTTTCAGCAATTTTCCTTGTGCTCTTTCAGTGTTACTAATTTGTGATTTTCAGTATGGCTTGTTTTAGTAATATTGACAAGTGGCATATAACCACTCAGTCAAGCATATCTAGTCTTTTAATTTGGCCTAATTCAGGCATCAATGAAAGGTGTGAAGCTTTTACGTTTGCTCTACTGAAACTAATGTCCATCAGAAAGCAAATTGATTTTCAGTTTCAATACAAATCAAAATTTGATCACATGAAAAAATGTTGTCAGCCCTTCTAAATTGGTGATGAATGAACAAAGTAAAGTGAGTGTAGAATATCTGCCTCACATTTTGCTTTTCACTGGTGTATAATTTCTAGCCATTCAAAGTAATTTTCTAAAAGATGAAAAGCCTCAGTCGTTTTCTGTACATCTACTTTGTGGAATACTTCAGACATATCTTTAGTTCATATTCTGTATTGTGGTACTTCATATAGGCAAAATGGATTCTT
The DNA here is from genome assembly GCA_036630365.1 of Acanthiza pusilla. Classification (NCBI taxonomy): domain Eukaryota; kingdom Metazoa; phylum Chordata; class Aves; order Passeriformes; family Acanthizidae; genus Acanthiza; species Acanthiza pusilla. The sequence continues at coordinate 14,690,356 of JAXCHO010000036.1, read as the reverse complement.
TGATGCAAGCATTTCTGATTTTGCAAATAGCCAAATGCAAGAGAAAAATGTAAAGTGTGGAGGAGAGAATGTATCCCTACCAAATTTTGTATCCCAAATGTGACTCCAGCTTCCATTTTCTCACAGATACATGGGTAGTTTTCACAGAAACAACTTGTAAGAACCTTGAAAATCAAATAAGAAAACATGATGATTATGTCTATAATTCCTCTTTTTAAGAAAGCTATAATGCCCTTAACAACACTGATTAAGAGATATGTCTGCTCTTGTTCTTTTTATATTGTTAGTGATCTAAGTAATCTTAAACAGTTCCACAATAATTATAGTATAAAGACTGAAATATATCTGGTATTGCTTTTAGTTAATGTTTTTATTTATCTGAAATTCTTGAGGTAATACAAATAGAGTAGGGTCAATCAGTTAATCCTTGATATCATCTCTCTAACATCTTCAACACATTAATTTTCCATGTCTTGATCTGTGCCTGGAGATCTACATTTCTCCTAACAGGCTTATGAGCAAGTTGTTAATACCCTAGAAACATTTGTTTTATAAAACAATGTCATGGTTTAGAAATCGTATTAGTGTGCCCACTAAAATGAAAAACTACAAGCTGTTCCTCCCCTTAACCCCTTTCAGAGACAAAAGAGAGACAAAAGGCAGAGATCCTGAGTAGGGATAAGAAGGATTTACTGGAAATAGCAATGCAATGAAAGAGCCAACCGTAACAGCAACAATATTAAAAACAAAAGTATACAAAAAGAAGGTGATTCATCTAAAACAAATGCTCACTGACTGACCAACCTAAGCTGGCACTGCCCTGCCCTCTGACACAGAATGAAGTAGGCTCCTCATGAGTGTTTTCCTCTCCAAGCCCAAGAAAATGGAAATCAAAACAAACCCTCCAGTTGGGACTCTGGCGGAGTTACCCCACTGCTCCCTTTGCCGCTGGCTCCCCCCAAAAAGGACAAAGTGCACCACCTTTTAACTCCACCCCAAGCCACAGCCACCTCCTGCAGAAGTGAGAATTCCTTGCTCCCAGCCCCAGCAATGGTGTCAGTGGCACAGAGCAACAGCCCAGACATGCCGACATGGCTCTAGGCTCTGCCACCTCAGGTTCTTGGCTGCAATTAAGATGAACTATAAAAGAGTTAATTGTAACAAACAATGTGCAATGTCTCCAGAGCACTGTTCATTTATGCAGAAGCTAAACTATTAAGGTTATTTTTTTAAATTAAGTCTCCCTTATCCAAGATTTTCTCAGGAAATCTCTACACTGAATCAACATCTTTGTGGCCTTCATATTCATTGGCCATACTGAGTTATTTTTATGTGAAACTTCCCATTGATTTCTAGGAAAGCTAACTTAGGAACAGTGTGTGTTGCCTAATAAGTGTTAGAACCCTTAACAGATTCACTAGTTGTAGAATATCCATCTTACTTTATGTAACATTCATGAGGCATCAAAATCTAGTAGAGTTATTTCAAGATGGAGCATGTTTAAGAAAGGTCTGAGCCTGGTCCCTGTTTGAATTGTATCTATGATGTTCTTCACTTTTACAAATCTAGTTGATTTTCAGATTAAAAAAAATTTCTATCCAATTAATAGAAGTGACATGATTCAACTGCCATGTAACATAGATCTATATTCACACGTTGATTAATTTACAAATCAGTTTGCATCTTCAACTCAGCTAGTTCTGTCTCTGAGACTCAGGTAGACTCTTCTTGAAATGTTTCCTTCTCATTTTAGAGATCTTAGACTAAATCATGCTAAAACTGGACCTGGGTTTAGCTGTCCTCCAGCCCCATTTCTTCCCTCCATTCTTAGTTGCAATGCAATTGAGAAGCACCTAAAATTAAATTGCTGAAAATGTTTTGAAAGATGCCTTTACCCATGCAACACAACAAGTTGTTTGCTGTTGTATTCTCCTAAGATACTTGGAAAAGGTGGCTTTCAAAATGCCCCAAGACAAGGACCTGGACCTTATTTGTCTCAGTTCTTGCACAAACGATCTAAAATCAAACTTTTCAATGTAGGATGGACAGAGCCATCCTTACCACATGACTGGAAATAAAGGCAAAAGAAGACTTCACATTGTCTTTGGAGGCATAGCTGCAGTTGCTTGCTTTGGAGAAAGTGTGTTTAATCTGGATCGTAAGTGGATGAAGATACTTGGTTCATAAACTTGGGCATATCTATAGTAGTTGGGATGAACTTAAAATTTCCAGTTAGTTGACTGGAATTGGTCTACTTTTCAGTGTGCAAACAACTTTTAGATTCCCCTTTAGAAACTGGATACAAACAAGGGTATATATGTGAAGTCTTTCACAAGCACACAGGAATTTTCCACCTACCAGCTCTCAGAGACACACAGCTATCAACCAAATTTTAACCAAAAACTCTATAGCCCCACTAGGAAGGTACACGATAGAGCCAGTTCAAACCTGTCTGACTTGACTATGCCTGACTCTTTGGTGGGATCTAGTCCTTAGCTTGTGTGAAGTTGAAATCTTGTCCTCATAGATGTTTTCTGTAATTCGGGGGTAAATAGTGTGCTTGTTTCCTTTTGGAGGACATACACACACAGGGTAAGATCAAGGTCACTCCAAGGAGATTTGAGGAAGGGAGAGTCTCTCCCACAGCACACATTGCCCCTTTCCTCATGCCACTGTAAACACAAATGTTAAGCCCCATCTCCAACCCATTTACCTCTCAATTTTCTTGTGATAAAAATTGTCTGGCTTTGGGTTAATTCCAATTTCTTCCTGTAGTGGAATTATATTCAATTTTTCCTGAATTTCTTTGTTAGGTGGAAAGTCATCTATGAATAGAAATAAAATCAGTAAATGTAGTTTAGTTTTGACCTAAAATCCAGTCATGATCTCCCCACTTCAGAAGCTCATTACTGTGGACTGGTTGTCTATTGTGACAGCATTTCTTTAGCTTGAACTGGAAAGGGCAAGAATGATGTGTGCCTGTCAAATGTGAACAGGAGGAAGTTATTTGTGCTGGTTTGGGTATGATTCCTAACTCTAAAGTTAGTGGGAAGAGACCTGCTATTTTCTTATGAATTTTGACAGTGGGCTTCTCTCCATCTGTGTTCACATTGTTTAAACCTGATATTTCTGTTAAATCCATGAGTAAGTGTTCTGTGTATGTTTTTGCATGAAGATTTATTATGTGGATTTTTAACTTCCTTGATCCCCAATATAAAAGTGTGTGAAACAGAATCAACTCCACTTTTTATTTCAAGTGGATTCTGTAAAGTTTTTTTTATTCATCAAAATCTCTGAAGCCCTCAGGGAAAAAGAGAAAATAAAAGGGCATGCAAAAGTAATTAAGATTTTTTAGCCAAGCAAAAGAACTAAAAAAGCAGTATTTTTATTAGAATGCTAGAAGTGGAAAAAAAAAAAAAGAAAATGCTGGAAAGAAGGCTCTTTAAACAGCTGAAAGATTGTCAGTCAAGATAATCATTTAAGGTTTTACAAGGGTGGGTACTTATGGGACTGTAAATACCGAAATCTCAGTCTATATCAGTAAGAAAATAAATCCAGGAGTAAACCCAGCAGCATTAGTGGTGCTTGGGAATTTTGAAGTGAATGCTGCATCACACCACTTTTACAAGACAGAATGGAAAATGATGGGGAAAGAAAGAACAGCAAAATGCTGGTGGTATGGTCTCTAGAGCAAAGGGCTGACAGGATAGTTTATATACTGCAGACAAAAGCATGGACCCCTGAAAGCAAAATCCTCTGTTGAGTCCAGAAACATCAGTATTGTAAATTTACCTCAGCATCTATGGCAGTTAACAAATTACTATTGTGACATTATTCACAGAGTCAGAAATATCTCATCCTTTCCTATAGGTGAGAAATACTTGCTAGCAACAATAACCTTCTCCTTCTTCCTTTGCTTTTTAATTAATATTACTTGAGCCATTTCCCTGGTTCTGATAATACTCTGCAATACTGTTGTGTGACTCTAGAATTGGTTTCGTCAACATTGATCAGTCTAAGGTTTAAAAAATATTAAACAATGTAGGCAAAAGTATGCTCCCAATTTATATACTGGAGTTTTAGCATAGCATAATGGAGAGAAATAATTTAAATACTGCTGAGTGCTGATGGAAAAGGGAGAAGATACTCTATAGTACACAGATGCTAACACTTAATCTTGAAAATGCAATAAACAGTCCCACCCTATCTTCTGACACTCTATTTGTTTGCATTCTTTGATAATGATCACCACTGAAGCAGGCAAGGTTGGCATGATGGATTGAGATGAGAATTGTGAGGTATATTGCAAACTGTTACATAGAGGGTTGGTGACTGAAATATTATCAAGATGAAGTGTTGTACACTAATCTTCTCTTGTAGTTGAGTCTTCCCTCAAAATCGAAGCCTGTGACCTTGTTGACATGGGCCATGGGGACAAAACTCCTTCTAAATCACATTAATTTAATTGTAAGGAGAACAGAGTTTGTTGGGGAGATGAGGAAAGGAGAGTTTTATAAAGTCAGGGAAGGGCTGGAGTTCTGTCTTGGTCCAACAGTTTAGATGTGCCTGACAGCCTGTCAGCTGTTGCCATAGAGAGGGAAGGAGGTGTTGAGGGGAAGTTGGGTCACAGAGAATGAGGAAATTAGTTCCTATAGCTGAAAGATTACATCAGTGACAGGTGCAGAGAAATGCTACATCTCTACCCAAATGGAATTGTTTTATTTTTGAGCTGAATGTAGAACACTCTATTTAGTGGTATAGTGATCCTCTTTTTGGTTTTTTTGGACAGAGATATTCAAAAGAATATTGAGAGTACTCCTAATGTGAGAACTCTGTTGTATTTGACACAGAGGTATGAGCACAGGCCCATTGTCTAGGCTAGGTACTGACATAAGAGAAGATGGGGACTGTAGTGTCAAGTACGGTGCTGATTTCTCAGTAACATTGACTGCAGTTGACCTTTAAGAACATCAGCTTATTTGGGACCAAAAAGCAATAGGTTTCCTCTAACGTTCTCTGTGCCTGATTATTATTTTTACCCCAGACTGAACATTTCTCTCCCTCTGCAGCTGGAATTTTAATTGTCTGTTCTGCTCCTGTAACAGCTGCTAAGAAGCTTTGTTTTTCCCCTGGCTGCTCTATTACAGCTACATAGCACCAAATGCAGTTAATTTTTTTATCCCAGAATACTTAATTTTTATCTCATTCCAGTTAACTTGGCTTCTTAAGAAGTGAATGGTTTAATGTTTTAAAGTGTGAGTGGCTTTCTCAGATTGACAAGCATTGGCGTACTGGCATGTTGAAGCTTTGTAGATGATGCTGAAGTGCAGTGAGGACACGCCAACATTCATCCTTGGCATGCTAGATTTGTGCAAGGAAAGCAAATTGCCTTGTGCATGTGTTTTGCAATACTGCAGGGAAAGCTGGCTCTAACAGATGAGGAAGAAGATCTATTGATGTTTCAATACTGTAAGCTGTAAATGCCTTTCAAAGCCACCACCTGCACATTTCCTCAGGTTGAGCATTATCTCCCCTTGCCCAAAACAGAATAGTTTCTCCTCATGGAAGGCCAGCAACATGTCTTTTCCAGGCATCCCCTGATCAAATTCAAATTCTGGGATCTGGTCCAGGGATTCATGGTGGGAGTTGGAGGTTAGCCAGCACACACATTGTGCTGTGCATTTCCTCATCTGAAGAGGCAGCTAGCAAATGTTTTAAGAAGAAGGCCCTTTTTCCTCTATTCATTTGATTTTTTGAGTTACACTGCTCCTGTGTCTCTAAAATTGATTGGGAGGCCTGAGAATGAACTGCGAATAAGTCAATCAGCAATCTGTGTCCTTGTCTTGGTTTGAAAGAGAGGTGTCTGCCAAGGAAGGTGGGAACCTCCCTTGGAATAGAGAATAAGACCCCCCCCCCTTCCCTCTGAATTATTATAATTTTGAAATCAAGGGGCTTTCGGGCAAAGATATGGGAAAAGGATATGGGAAAAGTTCTTTACTTCTTTGCTAGTATTTATAACTAAATAACAAGCAATAACGATGGCAGCAACAACAATGGCAGCAACAACAAACAAAACCAGAAACTCGATGTCAGCCTGCTCTTGGCTGCCAGGCACCCTCCCCTTTGGTGCAGTTACGGTCACAGCCAGCAGAGGCGCTGTGGTTCCCGACCGGGCAGGGCAGGTGCGATGATTCCCCCGCGGCTGCAGGGGGCGCTGTGGTGAGAGTTCAGTAGCATCTCCTTCACGTGGTAATGGCGGAGGGGCTGGATGGCGGGACGGGCTGGGTGGTGGGATGGGCTGGATGGCGGGACGGGCTGGGTGGCGGGACGGGCTGGGTGGCGGGACGGGCTGGGTGGCGGGACAGGTGCAGCAGGGCCCTCAGAGCAGCAAGCTGGAACGGCAGGGATGGCTCACCCGGGGTAGCAAGCAAGAGGTAACAGGAACTCCGCAGCTAGACAAAGGTGGGCAGTGACCAACCCAGACACGAAACAAAAGAACAGAAAAATGAACAAAGATGGGGTGGGATAAAAAGATATCCCAAAGACAGTCTTAAATATTGACTTTGGCTGCTATTAGGAGTGTTTAGATTCAGGAGCAAGTGCTCTTATTGGGTGCCAAAGGACAGGATTACTTACTAGAAAAAAAAGGTCTGGCAATCTGCCTCATGGAGAAAATACATCTGGGCCCACTTTATGTGTGTGGCCATCTTGAAAAACAAATAATCAAGGCTAATGAAATGGAAAGGATGATCAATATGGATATTTGAGTGCTCTTTACAAGTAACTAATACTCCATATATATCTCAAAAATAAGGATCTCTATGGAGTCTATGATCCCTGATTGGAAATGGTAGATTAGAGTTTAGTTTGCTGGTAGTTTAAGAATGGTACAGAGTAATGGCTGCTCTGTAGATGTTAAGGAAAAACTATGTTGAAGTAAAAACATAATTTCATCATTTTCAATTATATATTACTGATATTTTACAATTTTGTTTTGTATCCAGGTAAATAGTAAATTTTTAAAAACCTACTGCATTATTTGTTTATGTTCAATCTCCTCCTACATTTTGATACCTAATAATTTTCTATTTCCTTATTATTTGTTTTATGCAGCCTATGCATCCTTTAGAGCAAATTTTAGGGTTCAGTAGCTCAAACGTTACAAAAGGTTTTGCCTGCCTTATATTGTTTATTTAACCAGAGGCACCATAAAAGCAGGTTTCAATAATGAGTAAACACTTTCCCATGAAATCAAGGTCTTTTGGCCACCTAATGTTTGAGCAGCCAAAACTGAGCCTTCTCAAATTTTCTAGTCATTTTTGAGCAAGCCATATTCCTTTCTCAATTTTCTAATGTTTTTCCTATTTAATTTCCTATTGTATCTCCTGGTTTTCCTCCCTTTCTTCCATGTGTTTCTTCTTTCCATATCCTACAGGATTCCTCTCCAATTCTCATGCCTTTATTTGCACTCTAATTATTTATGTTCTATTAGGAAGCCTGCATATGATTTTTCAGACATCTCATTTAATGAATTCAAAAATATGTTATTTTGAGAAAGTTAATGATGGAGTATTGCCACCATCTATATTAAGTCTGCTGGTGAAGTCTGAATTCATCCCAGGTTAAAAGCAGGTAATCCCAGGTATCCCAGTCCCTGGGAGAAACAGATTCTGGCCAGGACCCTAGAGCAAGGAAACTTATAACAGTCCTTACTGTACACTGTTCAGGAAATGAGGCATAGGGGAAAAGTAATATGTGAAGTTAATAAGCAATACTCCTGTGCTTGAAAGTAATCCTGCATTTTGGTCAGCCCTGAAGTCATCAGGCAGTTGGCCTATATGATAATTTTAGGTCTCTTCTAACTGAAAATATATTCTTTTCTATTGTATGCTCTGTTATGCAGAGGTTTGAGGTCATCTGGTTGCTCAGGCCAAAGGATTCTTTGGTGGTTTTGTAGGAGTAGCTATTGCAGAAGGTGTACTTGTAATCCCAGTTGTTAAATGAGAGGATCACATCTTACTATCCATGCAGCAAAGCCATTCAATGGTGAAATGGAGCTGCTTTCCATTCTCTTCCTTCTCACACAGACTCACTTAGTTCTTAGAAGCATATCTCAGAATGAAAGCATCTCATCAGAACAAAATGAAGTAACCAGCAATACACGTTGGCTGTCCTGTCCAGCAAATGTGTATATCAAAACACAGAAGCTGTGTCTTCTTTCAGCTTCCTAAGCACCTATTCCATTTACAGTACTGACATCTTTAAAATTCAAACATGCTTGTAAGCCCCCTGCAAAGAATCCACTTTGGATTGGAGAGGACTGCAGACTGATAAGAGTAGACAGTGCCTGTTGGCGATGCAGGTGCTTTTGTAGATCTTCACTTGCATCATTGAGGCAAATATAAAAAAAATATTGAATTGTTCCTCAGAACTTGCCTTTTCAAGATTTATGTCTAAAGATTGCAAATAAATTATTATCAACTGTTAAACTTTTAATTAAAGCTTAATTGTATTCAGGGTTTATCTGTTATGGTGGAATTACCTTATTTTTCCTCCAAGAAACATACTTGTTTTATAACTACAAGCAGAAACCTATCTGTTGACTTCTATCAAGTGCATTGAGCAGGAGTTGCAGTGGTTGGTACTGCTTGGCTCCTTCAGACACCATTTGGAAATCAATAGGTATGATTAAGGATGGTCAATAATTCTGCAGACCTGACTCAGTGTAAGGTTTCCCTTGACCCTTTTGTCCATTATTTCTATGCATCAATATTATTTCTGCAGTCCTCACTTACATCATCATCTTTGATTTGGCTCTTTTTTTAACTGAATGACCTTTTATATGGATCAGAATAGTGTGGGTAAAGTGGCAAAGAAACAGCAATTTCTGAAACATCAAAGCTTATTCCATGCTTCTCCAATGTAAAGTCAGCAAAATCTTTGTCATAATGCAATCCTCCCATTTTATAAATAGGTTCCTTTGGATCCTTTGTTACCATTTAACATGCTTGCAGAATTTCTTCTTATCCAAGTAGCTGTTTTCATCCAGATATAATTTGCTTTCCATTTCATACTTGCTTTTATTAGAATACTGTAGCTGAATTTTGCTCCTCAGGCAATGTTCTCTAGTCTGCAGTATCACTTCTATGGCTTTTTAAAAAAATAGGTATATGTATTTTGTTTTATATTGTTATTTAGGGTGTTTGTGAAATGCCTGTAAATCTCGTGTAAGATTCAGAAGTTTTTACTTACTGTTAGGAAGGATAAACCTTGGATTGGTGAGAAACCTAAACAGAATCTGAGTGGTGTTCTTGGCCCAATTATAAACTTTGGTCTTGGGAAGCTCATGAAACTACTCACATGCTTGAAGTTAAATGTTCACTTAACTTTTTTTTCAAAGTCAGGGCTGAAATGCGTAATTAACCACAACAGAAAAGAACAAAATCGTAAGAACACTGCAATTATATCGTGTAGTAATTGTACACAAAATAATTCTTAAAAACACCTGTTGGATATCAACAACAGTATGAATTCTTGTGTCTGAAATCAAATATCCAGGTGTCCTTAGGCTTTCATATTACTCTGTGGAGATATTCTTTCATCATTGGTACACAACTATCTTATTGATATTTGCATATCAATAATTTATGTTTACCTAGACAAACACATTAATCAATCATTATTTTCTCATCAAAGGGATGACTGCTGATTGGAAGAACTGAAAGAAAAATTTTATGTTTCATTTTTCAGGGCCTTGCAGAGAATGTATTGTATCTCCCAAAAGACACTGTTTGTAAAACATAGCAACAGGCATTCCAAAGATCACCACAAAATGGTCAACACTATTGTAATAATGTGTGAAATGAGCATCATTATTGTTTGTGAAGGAAACAAAGATCTGTCAGCATTCAGGATTAAACAGAGTCTTGGTACCCAATGCAAATCAACTTCTAATATTGTAGGATTGTTTCAGTTACTAAATAATAGGAAGCAAGGGGACTCTTGTGGAGCCCTCTTAAATTAGGTTTTCTAGGTGAATTTGTCTATTATTTTGTTTATCTAATAATACCAAAAAATAGTGTGTAGCACAACATCTCAGTGGAGCAGCTCCCAATAGCCCTGAGGATAGCTGGAATACTGCTGTTTGTCTCAAGGAGAATCAGAATTTAGACCAAGGTGCTTGAATGAAAACAGCAACAAAACCTCCCAAACGGATCTGTATACTTTTGCATATTCTGCATTTTTTGCTGATTGTAGTTGTTTGGTTGAGAAAGGAACTGCAAAATTGTCATTGTAATTTTTTTCTGTGTAAAATCATCAGTAAATTCAAATATACTAACCACTTTAACGAGAACACACTAAGCTTTAATCCTGCAATGTCCAGGGCCCTCTTTCTACAGTTGACAGAAAAGGATTCCTCTGGAGGCCATTGTTCTGTCCCAACAAGGTGCCTACAATTAGTAGGGTGATTGGTACTTTCGGTGAGACTGGTGACTGAAGACAACAGGTGGTAAGCTTAGTTTACTTGTAAGATGGTTTCCTGGAAAAACCAAAATATTTTAAAAAATTCATCTGCTTCAGTGAGTAGTGATGTAGGGTATACATCAGGTATATAATAAAATCATAGAATCATTAAGGTTGGAAAAGACCTCTAAGATCATCTAGTCAAACCTTCAACTGAGTTTGTCTGTGCCCACTAAACCACATCACAGAGAGCCTTGTCTGCTCCTTTTTTGAATACTTCCAGGGATGATAACTCCTCCACTTTCCTGGGGAGCCTGTTCTAATACCCGACCATTCTTTCAGGGAAGAAATTTTTCCTGATACCCAATCTGAACCTTCTTTGGTGTGACTTGAGGCCATTTTCCCTTGTCCTATTGCTAGTTGTCTGGGAGAAGAGGATAATCACAACCTCTCAAGAACCTCCTTGTAAATAGTTGTGGAGCGCGGTAAGGTCACCCCTTAGCCTTCTGTTCTCCTAAACAGAACAAACAAGATTGGCTAAACAATCCCAGTTTCCTCAGCCACTCCTCATAAAACTTGTGCTGTCCAGCCACACTTCCCCAAGCCTGTAGCTCTGCATGGGGTTGTTGAGGCTGAAGGGCAGGACCTGACCCTTGGCCTTGTTGAACCTCATACAAGTGGCCACAGCACATTGATCCAGCCTGTCCAGACCCCTCTGCAGAGCCTTCCTGGCCTCTAGCAGATCGACACTCCCAACCTGGTGTTGTCTGTACTCAATCTCCTTATCCAGATCATTGACAAAGATATCTAACAGGATTGGCCCCAACACTGAACCCTGGGGAACACTCCTTGTGACTGGCCACCAGTTGGATTTAAATCCATTCACCACTTTTTGGTCTCAGCCATCTATCTAGTTTTCTACTCAGCATACAACACCTGTCTACGACATGGGCTGCCAGCTTCTCCAACAGAATTCTCTGAGACAGTGACTTACCAGTGAAGTCAAGTTAGGCAATGTCCACAGCCTTTCCCTCATCCACTAGGCAGGTCACCTTGTCATAAAAGGACATCAGGTTGGTTAAGCAGGATCTGCTATCTGTGAACCCATGCTAGCTTGGCCTGATCCACTGGTTGTCCTACATGGGTCATGTGATGCCACTTAAGATAATCTGTTTTATAACCTTCCCCAGCATTGCAGTCAGCCTGACAGGCCTGTATTTCCCTGGATCCTCCTTCTGTCCCTTCTTGTAGATGGCCCTCCTGCAGTCAATTGGGACCTCAGTGGTTAGCCAGGACTGCTGATTAAGGATGGAGTGTGGCTTGGTGAGTTCTTCCAACAGCTCTCTTGGTACCCTTGGGTGGATCACATTTCGTCCCATAGACTTGTGAGTGTCTAGGTGGCAGAGCAGGTCACCAACTACTTCCTCCTGATTACTGGGGGATTATTGTTCTCCCTGTCCCTGTCAACCAGCTCGGGAGCTTACTGTAAAAGACTGAAGCGAAAACGGCATTAAGTACCTCAACCTTTTCCGTATTCTTGGTGGCAATGTTCCCCCTGTATCCAGTAATGGATGGAGATTCTCCCTGGCTCTTTTTTTGTTATTAATGTATTTGTAAAAACATTTTTTGTTATCTTCAACAGCAGTGGCCATATTGATTTCTAGATGGGCTTTTGTCTTTCTAATTTTGTCTCTACATGACTTAATGACATTCTTGTGCTCCTGAGTTGCCTGCCCATCCTTCCAAAGGTGGTAAACTATTTTTCTTTCTCTGAGCTCCAGTGAAAGCTCCCTGTTCAGTCAGGCTGGTTTTCCCCAGTGAGTGGTCTTATGTCATGCTAATATTGTTTATTTGATTCCAATGAAATTTCTTTAGGTCTGGGCAAGTGCTGGTCACAAGCAAGCGCCTTTCTTCTGGCATGCTCTGACATTAATTTAGCTTCATGTCCTGACTGCAGGTTCAAGAAAAACTCATATGTGCACAATGCACTTTATTGCTGGATGGTATGTGATGTGGAAAGTCCTATGCAAAGTGGATGTGCCAGGAAGAAATGATTTGGCAAGAGGGCTTAAGTAGTGCTTGAACCCCTTATTAGTGGATTTGACCTCATTAACCTTTCTAAGTAGGAAAAATATTTTAATTCTTATTAATAAATGAATTAAGAGACAGAAAAAGCAAATGTTTTGATCAAAGCTAGGCAGTAATCTTTGTCAGAGGACTGGAACCCTAACTGTCAAAGGCTTAGTTCTGTGCCAGTTTTACTTTTTAGTGTAGTAGTTTTTACTAGGATGTGGCAAATCTCATGAAATACAATTTTTCGTGAGAATGAGCTACACATCCTAGAAAGTCTTTGGTATAACTCAGTTGTTGGACATCACTATTCTTTTCCCCCTGTTTACAGGCTTAAAGTTGACAACTCTACTGCTGGTTTTTTTTCATTCTCTCTTCTCTCTGCTTCTATACAGAACTCTTAGCTATTTTTCATTCTGCCTAGTCTCTGCTCCAGTTTCACCCTATTTTTCATTATTAATTTTACTTTCCATCATCCTATCTGTTCCCACAGGTGAAATTAATGAATACATAAAGTAAAATCGCCGTAGCACTCAATTCTGAACCAATAACATCTGAGTGACTTTCAGATTATCACAGACAAAATGAAGATGCCTTTCTTAGTCGTAACTCATTATTCTCCCAGACATTTGGCACAAGATGTTAAATGTGATCATTTCCATGAATCAACCTGCTTCCCTTTTGAATACAGTAAATCATTCCAGAATAAGAAGCCAGGACTAATACCAGTCACTAATCAACTATCAGCTCATTGATGCTTTCATTGATGTGAATTAGTAAAATAAATTAAAAAAACAGCAGCCACTAAATTTGAGGTAAAAGTCAATATCATTGCTAAGGGTGACACAAGCTGAAGAAAGCAGTACATGACAGTATTTAACAGTACAAAAATGTGTTGTTTAGCATTTTGTCTATAGCACACCATGCTTTTTCACCTTTTACTGATAATAAATTGTGCATCAGAATCTTCCCCTTTAATACAGGTGTTGTGGATGGAGCCATGCACTTCACTTGTAAGAGAGAAGCAACAATACACTTTATTGATATAACAAAGTTTGATAGCAAATGCAATGGTGGATTGACAAGATTCAATGAAAAGGTATACCAGATTATTTACTGCATAGAGAACAGAGTCAGGCAATACTGCTAGGAGCCTCAACTCCAGCTGAGTCATGAGGTTCAGAGAGGACTCCCTTGTGTCCTTCACCACCTCTCAGAGGGGAGTATACGTGTCGCTGGATCCACTCTTACATCCAGATGAGGTCAATGGTTTATGTCTAAAGGATTATATACACATGATCAATCTCCTAAAACACTTGGATAAGATTTCAAAGTTAACTGGCTTATCCTCTTATTTGCATGCCAGCAAGACATCTCGGTCACTGTTCCAGACGGCCTTTGGCTACCCTGTTGTCATCTGTCCCTCAAAGCCCAGAGTAAGCTGGATGCAGTCATCACAACCACCACTGGTGGTTGTGGCTTAAGTGGGGGCAGCAGCGAACTCTGCCACAGCAGGTGTACAGAGAGTCATTCACTTATATGTATCCTGAAGAGTCCAAAATTGGTGGTAAATTTACTTCAGGTGTTAGGTAGGTAAGAGTAGGTAACAGGGTTCAGTGTAGACCTTTGACTCATTCTGGATCTATATTCTAGTATTTTCCAAAGGTCATACCATGGATCCTATACTCCAGAAATTGAAAGGTCTATGTTTCTTTTTGAAATACTGTGGAGGCACAGAGATGCTTAATTTTCACAGTAGTCCAGATCAAGCTGCTTAGATGATTTGATCAGCTTTTAGGCATAAAGGTAAGTCTCCTGTGAGAGTATTACTGATATTTGCAAATGAAGACTAAAATAGGAACAGAGCTTGTGAATTCTCCTTTGTAGAAATATATATGCATTAAAAAGAAATCTAGAGTATGTTTCTGAATGACTGTACATATTCTAATACTACTTTTTATAGTTCCATTAATAAATTACACTTTATACGTGCTTTAAGCATATTTAAATTTAGTAAACGTAGTAGCCATTTGCAGTTGGACTAGATGAATTTTATAGGGCCCTTTCAACTCAAATATTCCATTTTAAGTTTTCTGTGGTGGCAACACCATGATCCATATGGAGGACAGCACATCCCATCTGGAAGGGCAGAATCACACCCTGAAGTGCTGCAAACCACAGGAGATGGGAATATGGGACAGCTTGTACTAATTGGTCATAGCCATGTGATTGAGAAACTGCTGAGAACAGTGAGGCTGACAGAGAAGGGTTTGTGCTTATGTCTAAGTTTTATACTTGTGAAGTGGTGGCTGCTTCTTTGCAATTGGTAGAAGTCTGTCAGCATTTCTGTGACAAACAGGAATTCTGGTATTAGGCTTAAGCAGCTTTGGGGTTTTAAATGCTTCCTGAGTTAGGAAGGGAAAAAAACTAAACCCACAAATGAAAGTAAATGAAATTCCAATAATATGCAGATTAACTCACATGGTACTGCTGTCTTTTCTTCCATGAAAAATGTTGAGGAGATCACAAAACCTCTGTGTTTCCTGAGTTTTCTCCCATTTCTGAAGACAGAAACAATTTTTTGTAATAATAATAATAATAATAATAATATTAATAATAATATTAATAATAATAATTTTTGTAATTTTGTTATTTGCAGTTTTAGATATTCAGCTGTTCTCTTCACAATAATCTTTTCTACATATTCTTTCTCCAAAGATGCATTTCTTTACTTAGTAGCATCGAGAACTGCTATTCAAAAAATTGAGAAAAAGACCTGAAATGTCTGGAGTTTGCCTGTCCTAAACCCTGAAGTCCTGCAATCTTGAATTAGATTGGTCTTCAAGAAAGTTGATGACCAGTATTTTGCAATAAAACCAGTGAAAACATGGTATTTATAGAGTTCCATGTAATTAAATTCTGAAAATATCTCACAACTGCCTTTCTGTTTAATTTTACTGGCCAAAGAATACCTTTCTTTATGTCTATATCAGAAAATTCCAAAGCCAGTACCCCTAGTTTCGAAACATTTTTTGTCAGTGTTGTTACCATACAGCTTAAGAGTTTGTAGATTCAGGGTTGTGTGCGCAGCTGAAGACTTGGGCAGGTGACACGCAAGGACTGACACTGCTGCACAGCATGGCACCACTGGCACAGCAAGGGCTGCTCTGCAATAAAGTTTCGGCATTGCCGAATTAGAGTTTTAAGAAGAGATCATCTGAAGTCTTTCTGATGACTGAATCAAGCCAGTATGAAGCAGATTATCAAAATTTACAGAGCTTTTTACATTCTCTCAAGGTCCTGAAGGTGCTGGAGGAAGCCATGAGTTTCACTATCTGTGTGATATGAAACCTGAATATTTTTAATTTTTTAAAATTTCATGTGTTGTATATCTTGCAGTTTATAGTGTGTTGTGTCTTCCCTGAGGCAGAAGTGCCACTTCCCCCCCCCCCCCCAAATGCTGCCCTACATTTGAAGCTTCTAGAAATTACCTTTTTAATGGTATGGAAACATGCATTGGACACACATTGAACATATTAAGCATTTAAATATTGTGCAATACCTACCATGTAAACTCACAGAAGTTACAGGTCTAAGAAAATTAGGCATATATTATGTCCGAATTTTATTCCTTCATCATGCTATCTTTTACATCCTTTACTCTTAATTATTTTCAAAATTCCTATTTATTATTTAAAGTTACAGTAGATGAGCTGTCAATGTTTTCTTCAATTAGACAACAATTTTCATTAAAATAAAATCTCTATGCTCCCAATATTTGCTTTTGTCAGCACATTATAGATTTTTTTTTTATTAAGGAAAAATTATTGTCCCTTGAAAACCAATTTTTGTGCACAGTAACTCCTTTTTATGTAATTTATAATTGTGGGGCCATAACCATATTAACATTATAACATAGTACAAATTGGTAACTGTTACTAGATATCACATAAAAATATATGTAATGACCTTTCCATACAGGAGAGAGATACTTTTTCTCATTGCATTGTAGAAGAAGCTGGGTATATTGACTGCAGTTATTACGGTTTATAATACTTCCTGTTGCAAGTTTAAAAGTCTGTCAGAATTCACTGTGCACAACAGAGCTCTCACCATATGTCAGGAAAAAACCCTATATTTTGAAAATTCCGTAAACACCTACTTTTCAACAATGGCTATTATGGTGATTTATGGACATACCTATTCTCAGCGTATGGAATTCATAGCCACAGGAAGCCATAGAGTAAAATATCAGAGCTGGATTTGAAAAGTATCTGGCTCATTTTATGACTAGAGTAATGTTTGTGGGTGGAACATCCCTTAACATGGCAAGTCTGTGCAGGTAAAAGTGCGAGATTCATTGCCTTGAAGGGGAGAGGAGTTTAAAATCTGTCTTGTTCTTTGCTGAAGGTCACCCCATCTCTCAACACTCTTTTTGAGATGTGACTGTCAGAACTGAATAGAGTAATCCACAGGTTCATTTTTAGTACTTGTTAGAGGTCTTCTCTGGACTTATTCCAGATCCGAGCTCCCCAATTTAGTCCTGCTTTGACTGTATTAGCCTTCGTTGCCAGCATATCATGCTGAGAGGGTATGTTCTACGTCCCCTCTCTTTAGCCAAGCCATTTTTTGAGGAATGGCTCTGTATAACACAATTTCCATAATGATTTTACTTCCTAATATGCAAATATACATTTATCATCTTAGATCCATATAAGTGACTTATTGTTATGGTCTAGTCAATGATTTTTTGTATCATTGGATTTTATTAGTGGTAGTTTTATTACCCATCATTGCTAAAGACACCAAATACCATTAAGCCTATACTGGAGTCTACAAAAAAACATTACTTCCCACTTCCAATTACTTTGGGAAGTCTATTTGTCACCCAGATTCTCCTCCACTAGTATGGCTTTTATTGATTTTAGACAGCCTTATATATAGTGGTAAATTTAATTTCAAAAAATCACAGAAAATCAAATGGTTCAGATTATTCTACTACTTTACACTGTTGCCTTCTCCAACTGGATTTACCAGATCCCGTAAAACTGATGGCAAATCTTAGATAAGTGGACAGTATTAAAAACAGTTGGACAGATGTAATATGTTTATGCAGTAAGTTTTCACTAACACATGCACTCACCCTCTCTCCAAACGCCTGCACATACATACACATATGTATTTTTTCAAAAACTATAGAGACTGATAGAGGTAAAATATTAGACTTAACAGACTGTTCATCTGATCTACTACAGCAAAGTGATATTATTAAAAAAAAGAAAAAAAAATATTCTACCTTTTATTTAAGTTCACAGTGAGATAAAAGGTCTAACATACAAGTGTCCTGCAAGTTATTTAAAGTTGCAGCCCCCAATACAACAATCAGCCTGTCATTCCTCCAAGCTGCAACATATACAGAAATGCTATCAGCTCATGCACCACCCTATACCTCAAACCACTCTCCAGGTCAGGGGATCAAATGGACCTTCCTACATATAAGCAGAAATATGCATTTTTAATAGTGTCTCTCTAAGCCTCATAGTATGAGACTGAATCCTGATGTTTAAAATATAATCATTATTTGCTGCAAATATGTAGTTTAATAAAATCTCAAAGGCAACTGCAGACAAATGCAAAAAAAGTGAATGGGAGAGCAAAGGTCACAAAAGCCAACAAATCAGTTGTTACTTTAGGCATGTTTTTCTTGTTGTAATGACATCTGTATGAGAAAATGTAGGCATTTAGCATGAGAGGGTATCTCCGGGAGCTTCCTGTGTGGGCAGGTGGCCCCCCCAGAATGGTGTAGGAGGCATCATCCAGGTGTGCTGCCTGCTGCAGCGACTCGGTGCTCCAAGTGGCACCAGCCAGATGCCTCCTCCATGGTTTTTGTGATGAAGCTGGAAAGTATTAATCTCATCAGGAACATGAAGGACACAGAAAGTAGGAGTGTTACTTATCCTCACCTTACAGCTGGCCTGTTCCCTGGAGAAGAAGCTCTGCTTTCTACCCTACTGTTTTATTCTAGTGTCCATGGTTGTTTCTGGTGAGTAGGATCCATATAATGTAAAACATGACGTGCAATACAGATCCCCTCTCCCCTGAAAAATTCCTGTCATGACCAGAACACTAGCCAGTAAGGCAGTGCTTTCTGCTGGGCTTATTGTTTTTGATGTATTTTAGGAAGGCTTGAAAATGTCCAGTGAGTAGGATTATTTAGGGAAGCAGATAGACTTTAGATAAAACTGTTTTAATGCATCATATCTACATTGTTACTGTCTTTACATACTTGTGCAAGGTGCATGAGGAGGATCCATGATTCAAAACCTAGGTGACAAATAACAGATGCTGAAAGACTGGCTGGCTACAGATGGAGATTTCTGGCTTTCTGAATAGACTTTCTCAGAATACATGACTCACTCTTTTAAGCACCTAAATGGGCTCTCTGGATCTCATTCACAGCCATAATTTGCAAACCTGGATGATTAAATACAACTTCCTTCACCTAAATTAGTATTTAGCCAGGCTAATTAGAACTGGAATAGTTCCATCCAATGTCTCTGCAGTTTTTCTTTGTAGTGGAACAGCAGCTATGTCTCCTTAAAAGGCTATAAAACTAATCATAGGAGTTATAAGATAGTGGTCTAGCATGGGACTCACTCTGGCTTTTAATGCCAAATCTGAATGTTTTATTGTAGTCTAAAGGAGTCAGTCTTAAAACACTCTAAGACATGCAAACTTGTGAGTGATCTTCCAAGTTGCACCTAGGTGTCTTGTAGTCATATGCGTTTGCAGCACAGAACTGGAGTTCTGATATGTGACAGGCAGAATTTTTGTAATGGGATTCCTCAGTTTATTATTTAGCAATGGCTACCATTTATTATTTATCTGTGTCTTGATGTCTCCATTAATGTGTTTAGAAAGAGGCAAAATAAAGCATCAGCCTCTGCTCTGTTTCAAAAGATGGGAAAAGATTCTTCTGCTTAAATTTATGTTTCAAATTAAAATAGTTGAAGAATTGGACATTATTTGTTGCATTTGATTAAAATTGTTAGCATAAGAAAAATAGTATCTTTCAAAATGAATAGTCCAATTCCTAAGTATCCTAAAGTATGAAGTCATAAATTTTCCATATAGAATAGTAGCATTTTATTAAAAACACTATCCATAGTCTGTACTTGCAGTCAAAGGAGAAAGTATGGAAGATAAAACATTATGTCAATTTATCTTTATGCTATGAAAAATAAAAGTGAACAGAAATTTGCATTACCAAAAGAAAAATCAAATTGCCCTGTGTATATTTAAAATAATGTCAGCTTATTTTTCACACATTTCTCATGAATACAAAAGATACCTGTTTCTTGTTAAGCAAACCTGCTGAGTATAATACTAAACAAAAGCAAAACAGAACCTGCTCCCCTTGGCTGAAGGATTCAAGCAAAATCAAAAGTCGGTGTTTCTTATGCCAGAAAGGAGACATTATCAAGAGATCATTGCAAGCTACTGAGCTGCCATGGAATAATTTTTCCCAGTGGTTGTATTCATGGCAGCGAAAGAACCTGATGCACTAATTAATTTTAACTGATGTAGGTTATTCTGCTTGATGTGGAGTGTGTTATAGCTATTCTGACAAATAAATGAAGCTCTTTGCATGGCATATAGTACATGTGATATTCAGACAGCAAGTGATTGTTTGAGAGAGTGATGTCTCTTTCACGTAATGGATCCAGCTTTCTTTGATTTTAAGATTCGGCATGACCAAAGAATACATAGAGACAGACTGACAAATACATAGATGAATGCATGTTATATGCTTTAATGCATAAAACTCTTGTAAGAGAAATCATCCAGACCTTAGCCAGCTTCCCCAGCTGAAGGTGCCTATTTACATTCTAAAGGTCATATGTGAAGCAGGAGATTAAAAAAAAAGCCCTCCCCCCATACCTACAGAAACAATGATTTGTTCTTCTTGTTCTTGCTTAAAAAATAGTATACCCTTATGCCGTATACAAGGGTACAGTAATCATGTGCTTTTGGTTTTGTCAGTACTTTGGAACAGGTTATGGAAATAAGCCCACTTCTTATACAGATTGAAGCTTTTTGCTGTTATCAAATTGTCTAAAATCTAGCACAATAAATTGATCATTACTGTTCGAAAGCTTTCCACATCGCTATATGGAATATTTCACCACTGTGGTTTGTGCAGTTTAAAAGTTGGTTTGATGGGCATGTCCAGATGGGTTAGGTAGGTCAGCATCACTGGGTTATTCAAATGGCCACTTTTTGTAATAAATGGCTCAGTTTGTCCATCCAAAACAACACCTCACCAGCAATACAGCTTGCTCTAAAAGAACTAGTTAATTTGCACTGCAGTGTAGCCAGAGGCTTGGCTCATGGAAAAACATACCTGCATCAGACTTGTGTTGACTGCCCAATAAATATGGCTGTGAGCAGCCCCTGGCTAGGAGGGTGATTAGTCGATGCACTGTAGCTACATTGCTTCCAGATCTGAACCTCATTCCGAGCCAGCCTGGGCATCTCCATGGAGGCCTAGCCAAGGTGTATCACTACAGCATGGGCATCTGTGCCTGTGTCTGAATCACAGCTAATAATAGCTGTGACTGACAAGGAGAGCAAAACCTTTTTACTTCAAGGTACCCTTTGCCATAATGATCTATATCTCTGTGAGTTTGAGATAAAATTGCTGTTGTATAGTCTGTGTGGGTCTATAGGCTGAAATGGGGAGTGTCAACAAAATACAGTTGCCTACGTGGGTAGTATTTTCTGTTTGTGCAACATTGATCTCCAGTGACTGCCAGTTTGTTTCTGGATGGAGGTCAACTGTAAAGCTCAGGCTGTGTGAGATCCAAATGCGGCTCTCTGTCATCATGACATGCTAAATAGTTACTATTAGCTAATACTCTAATTACTGAGAAGGGAGTGGTGCCAGAAGATCCTATCCTCATGTCCTTCATGACAGATCCTGGGATTTAAAATTAGCACTTTCTGACAGGAATTTGCTGTCTTGGCTTTTCATATTACAAAGGTAATTTTTTCACCTCTGCATTTAAGTCACAGAAACATTAAAATTTGTACAAATTCTGCTGTCTGCTATGTGAAATACTGTGTCTTTATTTTGTGTTGGACAGGACTGTATTTGAAATGAATGATTATTACCTCCAGCTGAGGTGGCTCAAGTTTGTAATGGATGCTTATTTATGTTTTCAAATTGAAACCACAAGCAGGTGTAATAGATGAATATTTTATTTCCTTTATTTACAATACAAAGATTGAAATTGTGACCTACTTTGCTCAATGACTTAATCTTCTGTGCTCTTTCCATGCTACTGTAAAAAAAAAAAAGGGAGCATTTTGAAATTGTAGGGAAGTTTATGCCCACTATGCCCATTCCTAAATATATATATAAACCAAATTTCAATAGATAAATAAATGTGCTGGGTCTATCAGGAATTTAATATCAAACATCTGAGCAGGAAAAATGTCTAACTTCAAAATGGTGATAGAAGACAAAGAATTACTCCAAATCTCTGCATCTTTGCTCACATCTTGAATTTTCCCACACGAACTGTGGAAAATCAAACTTAAGAATGGAAAGATGGCCTCATCTGAACATTCCTGAACATTTCTGAATACCATGGAACATTCCTGCCTATTTAATACTGTCCATAGGAAACTGCAAAAAGTCACGACTTCCAGGGCATCCCAGACATACTAAAGTTAATCCTACTTGTGAGTCTGACAAGTGTGTCTGCTACTATTTTTAACATCTTTCCCAGATGAGTCAGATCTAAGCTTTGGGTTTCCAGGCAACAGTGCAACTAACTCACAGTACATTATAGATAATTCATAGAAGTCTTTCAGCACTTGGGGATTCCTATATAGGCAGATCTTTGCTGACAGATGACAGTTTTCTTTCCTTATGCATAACAGAGCCAAAGCCCATATTTCTTACTAAAATGTTTTCTTGTAGCAGATCCGAGCAGGAAGTTACTTTCATGAATATCAGAAGTTATTTAATAAATATATAATTCAATTGCCTTTCAGTGTATAATTTGACATGTTAGGATTTTTGAATAGTTCCTGATCTCAATAAATGGTTTATTCCTCTGTTAATAGAAAAAGCAAATAAGTATTTCAGTTGACTTGCACATAGTCACTGAATGAGTATTGAGTAAACTCTTAGTTGAGCTACCAAATTGCACACGACAAGTATGCAAAACTAACTTGAATGATAAAAAAACATTCCTGGAGAACTTCAAATACTTAGCCTAAATGTGTGAAGTATTAAGGTTTGCTAATTGGAAAGTCTATTTACTTAATTAAAATACAGTGCTTGTGTGCTAATACAGATGAGAACAGTCAATATGTAGCTAGTGGGCATAAACAAAAGGGGATTACCTACCTTAAAAACACATTTACCTTAATTATAGCAGTCAAGTTTGGAAAGTCTGTTTCTAATGAAAATGAGAGGGCGTTTTGAAAGGAATTGAGTTTAGCATATTATTCATGAGATTAATTATAAAATTATATTTCTAATATAGTGACTATTTTCTTTGCCATATTACCAACGTAAGACACATTGTTCAAGAAGTGTTGTTAGTATTTTACTGCATTTAAACTTTAACTTTGATCTCATTTGCTCATATAATTCCCTTAGTGGCTCTCAGTGGATAAGAAAGATTTTCCTGTAATTTGTATTAACCATGCTGATAACAGAAAGATCAGAGCTCTAAAAAAGACACTGTAATCCAAATATAGCCATCTGCAGCTTGGCAATCAGCAGGAAACACCAGATGATGTGCACACCAGAAGAAAGCGAAAGTTGGATCTCTTAAGCTAAATGTCACTTTCAGGAGCACCACTTTAGGATGCAGAGTGTCTTGGCAGCAGCACATAGGTGTTTTTGATAATGAAATGTTTTCTCCAAAGTTGTTTTTTATGAGAATCTCTATTCTGAAAGTGACCATGAACTCTGTCACAGTAGTGATATCTCTCCCACTGTGAACAAATATTGGGACAGGGAGCGAGCTGCCCAGAAGTATTTGTGATTCAGTCTGTCTCCTTATCTAGTTGAAAGAGCATGTCAAATCTTGGGACCACATATGTTGTTATTCTCTACTCCTTCAAACTAAACACATTTAACAGCAATCTTGGTACCAATGAATACCATGATATGAAAGAACAAATAAGCGATACACCTGCTGTTTGAATTTTGAATATCGTTCCAACAGGCAAAACAAGGGCATGAAGTTTGGAGCTGCAGAAGTAGATTCAAATGGGGCTGCAGTGCAACATCACCTTTCACCGGGGACACCCAATTTTCAGAAATGCTGCACACAGACTTGGAAAATCACAAGCAAACAGCAGGAGCTGCAGCTTACCTCTGGCCACTCCACATTGTGGTTCTGCCATAGGAATGTAAGAGCTCCATGTGGAATGCCTTTGATTGAAAGTTGCAAGCTGATTTAATTTCTAAACTAAGTATCCCCTGATCTTTTAAGAGCCATCTCTAGTGGTGCATTTCTGACGTTTTTCTAAAAAAATAGCTGTGGTAAACTTGAAATATGGCCTTTACAAATGTGTGTATCCATGCTCAGGTAGTGTCTTTCAACTCCATGCTGTCAATACAAAGTAACTGAGATTGCCTTGTATCTGAATAGCAGTAAATACCACCCTTCTGATGGTATTTTTCACAGGCAGCAGAGTTCTTCCATCTGTCATGATCTGATTATTAGGGTTCTTAGAAATGCCTCTGCCCAAATTAAGGTGCAAATGAGACCATATGCCAGTCAATAGTATGGGTTTTATTTGACAGTAAATATGAGAGAGAGAGAACGAGAGACGAAGAGAAAGAAATAGAAAACAGGTGGAGGGCACAGAAAGAGAGTGGCAGAGACAGAACAAAGAAAATATCACCATCTGTGGATGGTGGTGATAGTTCCCCTGAAATGCAAAGAACCTGATGGGTTAATATATTCTCAGGCTAGGTAGGAAAACCCAGGCACCTGCCTGGGTGGGGAGGGGAGTTTGCAATTGTCTTTTAAAATAAAAATGACTCTGGGGGGCACTTTGGGGGGTCTTTGATGGATTATGACACCCCCCAGCTGCCTGTCATGTGAATGTCTTGTGGATGTGGTCTGCGGGGCTGGGGGTTCCACAGCTGTGCCAGTTTGTGTAAGGGTGTTCAGTGCCTCCGACCAGAGGTTACTTTACACACCTGAAACTTCTGCCCCCCACCTTGGTTGTGGGGGGGAGTCTGTGTAAACCTGGCTTCTGTGGGCTGTGGTCTCCCCCACCCCAAATCCAGCCAGAGGTGACTCTCAGCACAGCTGTTGGACTTTGTCTCTCTTGTGGATGCATTCCTTTCCCTCAGCCTTGTTTGTTTCTCCCTAGTCTGGGATGATTAAACAATCGTATCTTATCTCGGTGGCTTAACTTACAATCCAAAGTCCCAGTCAGGGACTTCAGGGAAGCTTCTTTGGTTGTAGCTTCTTTATACAGTTTTGCTACAATGAGTAAAACTTTATATCGATGTTTGAGGCATTAACTATTTCAGTCTCTGACACCATCCCCTTTCTACTTTGAGCCACTTGCTTTCCTTTTTTCAGCAACTCATGGACCCGGTTTGCTGGCCCCTGTGCAAATATTCTCACTGGAATCCCTTAGGTAAATAAATAAACAATAAATTCAGTGAGTGGAGGAAGACAAAACAGGGTGTGTGGGACCACAACACTATTATAACACCAGACAATTTCCGCTGCTTAAAACCACAAACCCATTAAGAGTTATATCACTACAATTAGGTGTGTTTGTAGTTAAGGCACTAGATAGAGAAGGTGGATGTGACCCCTTAAATCAGAATTACAGTGTAACTTTATGGGTAAACAACAAGGTGATGAGAGAATCCCTGCTGAAAATTTCTCTTCCCTTCCCCTTCCCCTTCCCCTTCCCCTTCCCCTTCCCCTTCCCCTTCCCCTTCCCCTCCCCTTCCCCTTCCCCTTTTAGAGGGTAAAACACAACCTTCCCCCCCTCACTTTGTTGAAGGTGTGGGTTTTCTTTTTTGGAGCCATCTACCTCCTCTGTCTCAATGCACCTGAGGTACTCGTTGAGGGGCATTGCCAGACGAGCACCGCTGGCATCAGTATGTGATATTATCTGTGATTGCAACAGTGAGGCCAGGAGGAAAAGGGCTTAATGTTACCAGCTTCTGTCACAGTACACATCTTCTCAAAGCTTCTTTCCAGTGGCGAGGACTTGTTCCCTAAAAGAGAGCCTCTTATTCAAATGACAGCTACAGGACTTCAGCGCCATGTTTATTGCAAAGCTTGTAGCTGCAATGGGGCTCAGAAGATTTGCAATGGCATCAACCTCTATTTAAAACAAATTACTGATCAACTTGTGTCACGAGATCCTCAAATGCACATTAGTCTGTAATTGGTTCACCCATCAGTGTGAACTTTTCACTCACTTGATAATTACCTCTGACTTGTGTAGCAGTTTAGTGCAGCTTTCTCGGAAAATGGCCTGATCATTGCATGCGGGTGTTTGTTAGGCAAGGTTTAATTTATGGCATTCTGGTGCCTGATCCCCAAAACCCAGCTCCCAAGACCATATGAGGGCTTTACTACCCCTCATGTTTCCTCTCTACTAGTGGCCTGTTGCTGGATTGTACCTGCTCACTGTGACCATCCAAGCCCTGCCAGCAGGAGGGATCACAGAATCACAGAATCAAACAGTTAGGTTGGAAAAGACCTCTGAGATCATCGAGTCAAACCTTTGTCTGAGCCCCACCATGTCAATTAAGGCATAACAACTAGTGCAACATAACACCTCCAGGCATGATGACTCCACCACCTTGCTGGGCAGCCCATTCCAACGTCTAATCACCCTTATGTGAAGAATTTCTTCCTGATGTCAAATCTAAACATCCTCGGGGGCAGCTTAAGACCGTGTCCTCTTGTCCTGTTGATTGTTGCCTGGGAGGAGGTCAATCCTCACCAAGCTACAACCTTCTTTCAGGCAGTTGTAGAGAATCACTCCCGAGCCTCCACTTTTCCAGACTAAATGACCCCATTCCCGTTTTTGTATGGAAAAGACTCAAGTTATCTACAGATATTTACAGGTATCTTTGAATATCTACAGATTACTTGGATATCTTTATCCTTGGAGATATTCTAATGCCATCTGGACATGGTCCTGATGTATTTGCTCTTGGTGGCTCAGCTTGAGCAGGGAGGTTGGACTAGATGACTCCAGAGGTCTGTTCCAATGCCAACTGTTCTGTGAGTCTGCAATACTTGGCCTAAAAATGTAGCTCCTTTTAAGGTCATGTGTTCAAGGACGTTCTCATGCACATGGTGTGATACTTGGGGAGTCCTGGGTAGGGCTGGGATTTGGACTTGATTTTGATGGGTCCCTTCCAAGTCAGTATATTCTATGATTCTACAAACCTATGATTTTGTGATGCTTAGCAAGTGTCTGTGTTTGTTTGCACCAAGCACTGAGCTGGACCAGTGAGTTGGTGACTCATGGGGCAGGAGAGTGTCATGTGTGATCCTGTATGAGTGACCTTCTGTCTCTGCCAGCCCAAGAGAATAAGAAGACAGGGCTCTCTGGGCTTGCCTCTTATGTCAATCCTACATGTAGGCATGGCTGAAGGCAGCACCCTCTCTGTGTGCTCTCTATGTGCATCTCTGTTTGTTTTTCTGGGACATATGCTCAGCTTTCTGACTGGATGGACCTGCAAGTGGGAAGGCAGCAGCTGTGTGTGTCAGCCCAAGTGGAGACCCCAGGTCCCCAGATAGTCGGACAGAAGGGAGTCTCGGGCCAGGGCTCCTGGAGTTGGTGGCCACTCCTAAAATCCTTTAGTGAATACTTTATAATACATCTTGTTGCTTAAACCTGGAATTTAGAGCCTGTGTTGGTGGTTTGCATTGGAAGAAATACGAATCATAGCAAGTTTAATATATTCTGATATTTTTTCTGCTCCTCAGGAATATATAGGGATTATTCCTTTCTAAGAGAAAAGAGCAAAAACATAATACTCAATCCTGTTTTTCAACTCGTGCTAAACATGGAGCTGACAAAAAACTGGAGGCTTTCTGTGTGATTCTAAATGAGAATGATTAGGTACACAAATTTCCCTGCAGAGTATAAGAACTGATATTTGCTGTTGTCTTTGAGAGATATATTGAAAATCATTACAAATTCTCTAAAACCACTCAATAGTTTTCTCAAATTGCTAAAATATACTTCACAAAAGAGCTGCTCTTTGCCTCTTCTTCAAGTTCTATCAAAACCCACACACCTTCACAAATGTTCATGACAGTGTTATGACTTCCTGGGGTTTATGCATATCATGGTACATTATATTCTTTTAATCCTCTGCCCTTAGTCTTATATTAAATCAGTTTAGCCAAGCTATTTTATTTCCAAATATTTTGTCCCCAGAAAACGAAGGCTGGGGCTTATCAGATAAGCTTGGTAATTAGAAGTGAAGCCCATAATAGAAGGACCATTACTGTCTTGTTTGGATTTGCTATGTCAGATGATGAGCTAAAATAACAGTAATATGGCTAATTTTCAATGCACAAAAATGATACCCAGAACCTAAAATTGATGCATTTTAAATTCCTTTTGTTTACAGAAATAAAGCCTCTGCTAGAGGGATTGAACTGGCTCATGGCACAAACTCTCAATTTTCTTGTTAGTTGTGAATCCCCTTAATCCCTTGCAGTCTTTGTAAATGATTTTGCATTACACATTCACTTTCTTTCCATTAGATGAGCTATTTACACAAGTTGTGGATATGGATATACTTCTTAATTTACTTTTAAGTAAGTTATTTTTATTTTGATCATTCAGAGCTAGGCCAGAACTTCATAACTTCAACAAATAAAATTGGACTTAATGTAGATTACTCTTCTTCCTTGTAAATTGCTGGGAATACTCAGTACTTTTTAATGTTTTGAAACCACTGTAAGTGCATAATTTACTACTTTCTCTCATACAGGTGGAAGGGAATATGAAAATTTTCAGTGCAGAAATCTTGTCCTGGTGGAAGCCCAAATAAAACATAATGTTGCAATACTGCTACTGTGCCTGAAGATCATATAACTAGGTCTGACAACCAAATTACAAAAATACAAAACTCTCCATAGCCTGAAATAGATTTAAGAGATTTTAAGATTTAAGAGACATTTTAAGCGAACAAAAGCTCCACCCCTGTTCATCTTCCCTTTTCCAGTACCTACTTGGTATTGAGCCACATTTTTGGACCTACACAGGATGTGGAGGGTCCCCAGGTTACAGTATCTGAAGCAAGGCTTGGAAGGATTACTGCAGAGTTGGTGATCCAATGGAAAATTTTGGGAGCAGATAGGCAATGCCTGAGTTGCAGACATGAGACACAATACTCTTGCTTACTCCTGTAGATAGGTGCTGGGCACAGGGAATGGTAGTGGAGGGACAAGGGGGAGGATGGAGTGCTCCATGCACTATCTCACAGCAGGCAAAGGCCCTCATGATAGGGCAGACAGTCTAACACCACAGTTATGGGCCAAATGGAAAATCCTTGGTAACTAAGAGTGCTGTCAGTAGCTCACTATAGAATTTGGGAATGGAAAAGTGAGCAGCTTCTCAACACATGCGGATTGCAGTCCTGATTTGATCTTAAATGCACAGGTCAGTTTTGACAGGCACCCAAAGCACAGAGATTTTGGTTCACTTGCTACAAAGAACGTACTGCAAAGATACAGTGAGGAAGTGCCACAAGTTAAATCAAAGGTTTTGGCAGTTTAAGAAATGGGAAAAAATATAAGATAAACATAAATAAGCAAAAATAAAAATTCTGTGAGAGAAAAATTTACGTAAAGGAAAGAGTTTGTCACAGGAAAGATGTGGTCACCACCCAAATGCAAATTTTAACAGAAAAAAAGTGTAGAAATACATTGTAATAGAGAACTGTGTAAAGAAATTTGTGGCTTGCTGGTTGCCCAATCCATCAGTTTTATTGTATGGATATTAAAATCCATCCATAGAATTCTCATCTTGGTAAAAAACCAAGAGATCTGAGGGGAAATCAGAAGTTAAATTATTTGTAGTTGCCAAATACTATTTTTGGGCAGTACATTTCTGTTTTTTTATTGCCCATAAATAGTACGTTGAGGGGGAATATTGAATCTTAAACAGACTGGAAGAAGTGGTGTGAGATTGTTTGGATAGCTGTGCAGAAGTTTGTGTCAGTGCAGTGTTGGTCACAATTCAAGGCATCAAATGATGACGCTTGACTTTCAGGTATTACTATACAGTAAGTGAGTGTATAGTGTTCTAGATTGCTTTTGATATGATGAGACATTAAAAGATAAAAAAAGCAAAAAAAAAATTTCATTTCAGGATGGCTACTTCTTACTGTGGACTGTGTTTGCCGCACAGAATAACAGCATAGATCAGAGAACATAACTCTGAGACAGAGGGCATTAGGGCAATTATTATCATGCAATAGGTTGTCAAATGTGTTAAGTGTTTGGAGGTTGTCTGTGGTTGCACTGTTTGGAATCTTTCTGTTCTTTCTCACGGAGAGCATAGATAAGCTGCATTCTTTTACTTTTCTAATCTCTGTGTTTGACACCGGGTGTGACCAATCACCCTGGGAGGTGGACTCTTCACTGACCAGTGGTGGTTGGAGTGTGTAAGAGTATAAAAAGCTTTTGCTGTAAATAAACTGCCCTTCTTCTCTCTCACACCTTGGTCTGCTTGGTGTCTCTCAGCCAGCCTCCGCGTGAAAAGGCCTCGGCCGCTGCTATAGTTGGTGACCCCCCGACGTGTGCGTGTGTGTTTTTGGGGTAGGTAGCCCGCCCTACCCTCCTTTTCTTTTCCCCGCCCGCCCGCCCGGGTTTGGGGACCATGTCGGCAGTGGCTGAAGCGTTGGCCCCTTCCCTGGACTCTGGCCAGGATGTGTGGGGCCCTGTTCGATCTAGGGTTGCAGACGCTCTGTTCGATGATTTATTGACGTGGTTCCAAGATAAGGGGAACTTTCGTCTTTCGCGCGAACTCCCTAATTTTAGGGCGTGGCTCCGCCTGGGTGCGGCGCTGTGGGAGGAATTTTCTTACGGGGACGAACGGGTTCTACGCTTCTGCCCCGTGTGGAGGCGAGTCCTGGATTTTTTACGGGATGGCACCGTGGAGTTTGCCGGTGCCGCTTCCTCGGCTCCCCCGCCCCCCGCGGCCCCCTCGCGCGCTTCTGTGATTGACGGGCCGGCCACGCCCCCTGTGAGGCCTCGGCGGTATCTCTCCGTCAAGGACTGCGAATTCCGCAAGTATCCTTCTCCTGTGGAGGCGCTCGCTGAGTTTCGGGCCCGAGAGAAGGCAGCGGGTCCTGGGGCGGCCGTCCCGGTTCCTGGATCCGGCCGGAGTTCGCTACCAGCGTCTCCGGGAACGCGTGGACGTGGTGCACGCCATTCCAGTTCGGGTTCTGCGTCTTCGGATGATGACGTCACCCGGCGCCCGCCGGCGGCGGCTGCCCGGTCCCCTCCTGCTGCGCGGGCGCCGGCTGCGGCTCCTGCCCCCCCGCCCCGCGCCGCGCCAGGCGCTATGCCGCCTGCGGAGCCGCCGGTGGCCGGTCCGTGTCCCGCTCCGCGCTTGTCCACGTTGGCCGGCCGACCGGGTCGACTGGCGGCTGCGGAGGTTGTTCCTACGGCTTCGGCCGCTTGTCAGACGGAGGCGGGGCCGGTGGAGACCCCGCGCGCTGCCGCCGCGGGGCCGCCGGGGCCGGACCCGCCGGTAGCGGCCGCGCAGCTCCTGGATTTTGTTGACTCTGCTTCCCGCCCGGCCTGTGTTGGGCACGGGCTGCCCCCCCCGCTCCGTGCTGGCTTGTCCCTTCCCCCTGGGCCGGCGGGGCCGCATCCCTTCGGTCTCGGCAGCGGCCCCAGCTCCGGGACGCTGGCGGGGGCGGAGCTGGACCCGGCTTGGCTCCTGCAGGGCAGTTCCCGTGTTCCCGCGGCAGGACTGCAGTCGGCAGTTCCGCCTTTAACCCCTTCATGCCCGGCTTCGGTTCTGGACTGTATTTTTCAGAGGGTTGACTCCCTCCCTGCTTCGCTGGAGCGAATGTTGGTGAAACTGGATGTTTTCCCAGTGTTATTTGATCGTCTCTTGCACAGCTTTGAGGGCGTCTCCGGGACTCTCTCGGAATTGCTTCATGTGACTCGTCAGGGCAGGCTCGGTGACCAATCCTCTGCCTCCGGGGCTGCTTCTCCGGCGGACTGGCATTCCTCGGATGGT
Source organism: Acanthiza pusilla (assembly GCA_036630365.1). Lineage (NCBI taxonomy): Eukaryota > Metazoa > Chordata > Aves > Passeriformes > Acanthizidae > Acanthiza > Acanthiza pusilla. The sequence continues at coordinate 14,658,526 of JAXCHO010000036.1, read as the reverse complement.
CACCCTTCTGTTCCTGCACCTGCGGCCCCTGCGGGATCCGGGCGCTCTGTGCCTTTTTCTGGTCCTGCGAGTGTTGCTGCTTTTCCTCGCTCCTCCGCTCCTCCTAACCTGCCCTCGGTGCAAGTCTTCTGTCCCCAGCCCATGCCCGTGCTCGCTGGTCCTCCGTCCTTTGTGATAGGGGCAGGGGACGATGCCCGCATGGAAGACTCTGATGCTGATTTGGACGGTACCTCTGGCCGTGGGAAAGGGAGAGAGTTGACGCGGAGGAGGAGAAGGAGGCTGTTGCAAGCTCATCAGTGGCCAATTCCTGGATGTCCCACTCTGCGGACACGGAACTCGAGGAAATATTGGGACTGTGTCAAATACGAGGCTTTGCAGGCAGGAGATTGGGACCTGTTAGCCCGCATGGGGATGCCCCAGCCTCTGCCAGACGCCTTGGACGCTGACGTGGCAGCCGTGGTGCCTTCGACAGCTGGGGCTGTGGTCCCGGCTGGAGCTGCTGCTGCTCCTGCCTTGCAAGGGGATGTTCAAGCTTTTCCAGTGTTTAAGCCGGCCCCGAACACAGGCCAAACGGACCACCATGATGTCATAGCTTGGAAGGTGGTCCAAGATCTGCAGTCCAAAGTAGCCCAATATGGGCTTGGATCTCCTGAGGTCATGCTGCTTCTCCGAGCAGTTAACAGTGATCTGCTCGCGCCTTATGATGTTAGGCACTTGGCTCAGGTTCTGCTTCACCCTATGCAGCTTGCTGTTTTTGAGAGGAACTGGAGGCAAGCTGCCCGGAAGGCGGCAGAGGAGAACTCCCGCCTGCCTCCTACCAACCCTAGGCAGGGGGCTGGGGTGGAAGCCTTGATGGGGCTTAAGCCCTACGATAATCCTGACATGCAGGCCAGATGGGATCCTGAAGTATTGGAGCAGGCCCAGAAAATCGGCTTCAGTGCCCTTCTTAAGACATTTAACATGGCAGACCAAGTGGAATCGTACACTATGATACGACAGGGCGAGTCTGAGCCGTTCCTCAACTTCATTGAACGTTTAGCGGCTGCTTTGGAAAAACAAGTGGAAGATGAGACTGTGAGAGATGTGTTGTGCAAACAGCTGGCAAGGGACAATGCCAACAATGACTGCAAGAGAATCATACAGACACTGCAAGGTGATGTCTCTGCTGCTGAGATGGCTGCTGCTTGCTCCCAGGTGATACCGTTGAGTCCACAGAAGCCTGCTTTGGCTGCGTTTGTGCCACCTGCTCAGGTTAATCCTGGCGGTGGGCGCAAGCGGCCCAAGCCTGGGAACAGGCAGCGACGCTCTAAGTCGCAGAAGAAGGGGAACGCAGGGGGTGCGGTTTCTCAGTGTAGCAGGTGTGGTAGACCAGGGCATTCTGCGAGATGCTGCAGAGCCAAGTTCCATGTAGATGGCCGACCATTGCCGGGAAACGGGAAGGGGGGCGCAAAACGGGGGAGTTGCCCTCCATCCCAGACCTTCCCCCACAACGGGCTGCGAACACTGGCTTACCCAGTCAGTGTGGTGCCCCAGAGTCAGCCCGGGCCACCGTCGCCAGCTCTGGCCCCTGTGGCCAGCGTGGAGACGAAGCCCACGGGCCAACCCGAGTCGACGTCTACACAGCCAGGACAGTCGTCCTAGACTCTGGTAGCCTTCACAGTGTCCCCCTGGATGTGCCCGGGCCCCTGACCCCAGGGTGTGGTGCTCTCCTGGTGGGGAGGCCTGAGGTCACCCACCAGGGGATCTTTGTTCATCCAGATGTTATAGATGGGGATTCTGTGGGCCAGCTTCATGCTATGGTCTCCACACCGAGCCCCCCTATCACGATCCCTGAGAAAACACTCATTGCTAACTTGGTGCTTTTTGAGACTTCTGTTCCCAGGCCTGAGCAGCAAGTTTGCAGTGGCAGTGACGACACTGGGCTTCCAGACCTTCCGCAAGTCTGCTGGGCCGCGGACATCTCTAATCAGAGGCCACAGCTGACCTGCACTCTGATCCTGCCGGGAGCCCGCCCACGTCGCGTTCGACTTCGAGGCTTGCTCGACACTGGTGCCGACGTGACGATCCTCTCCTCCTCTTCGTGGCCTTCCTCGTGGCCTCTGGCCCCTCTGGGGTCAGCTATTGCGGGGCTAGGGGGTGCCACACAGAGCTGCTTAAGTGGACGGCCTGTGTTGGTGCGAGACCCAGAGGGTCACACGGCTGTAATTCGGCCCTATATTACTTCGGCCCCACTTAACCTTTGGGGGAGGGACGTGTTGGCAGCATGGGGAGTCCGGATCGGGACAAATTTTTAATAGGGGTCACTGTGTGTGAGGGCGAGCCATGCCTCACGCTGTCCTTGCGATGGCTGACTGATAGACCTGTATGGGTACCACAGTGGCCCCTGCCCAGAGAGAAATTATTCGCCCTTTGTCAGTTGGTTCAGGAGCAGTTGCAGCAGGGGCACATTGAGCCTTCCACTAGTCCCTGGAATACTCCCGTCTTCGTAGTTAAGAAAAAGTCAGGGAAGTGGAGGCTGCTGCATGATCTTCGGAAAGTTAATGCAGTCATGGAAAGTATGGGAGCCTTGCAGCCTGGAATGCCCTCACCTGTGATGATTCCCACAGAGTGGGTGATCCTGATCATTGATTTGAAAGATTGCTTTTTTACGATCCCGTTGCACCCCGACGACAGACCAAAATTTGCCTTCACAGTGCCAGCGATTAATAATGCTGAGCCTATGAGGAGGTTTCAATGGAAGGTGTTACCTCAGGGTATGAAAAATAGCCCCACGATCTGTCAATGGTATGTCGCTCGGGCTTTGTCTGGTGTCCGCGAGCAGTTTCCTAAGGCGCTCTGCTACCATTATATGGATGATATCCTGGTGGCAGCATCCACCCAGGATGAGTTGCAGAGATTACAGCCTCGACTGCTTGCTGCCCTGCATTCTTATGGGTTGCAAGTGGCCCCAGACAAGGTTCAACGAGAGCCTCCTTGGAAGTATTTGGGGGTCAAAATTTTGGATCGGACTGTACAACATCAAGAGGTGCAATTTTCAGACACTATCAAAACTTTGAATGATGCCCAGAAGTTGCTTGGTGTTATTAATTGGTTACGTCCTTATTTGGGACTACCCGCCTCGCAGCTTGACCCTCTTTTTAAGATTTTGAGGGGGGACCCTGATCTGAATTCGCCTCGAGAGTTGACCCCGGAGGCGCGTCGAGCGCTGAATGAGGTGCAACAAGCTGTTTCTGCTCGTCAGGTCTATCGAATAGATCCTTCTGTTGATGTCACTGTTTTCATTACCACTCCAGATCTCTATCCCACAGGTATCATCGGCCAATGGAACAAGCAATGGGCCGATCCTCTGCACGTTTTGGAATGGGTCTTTTTGCCCCATCAGCCAAAAAAGACAGCACCCACACTGTTCGAATTGATCGCGTGTTTGATAATTAGATGCCGTCATCGGTGTCTGCAGTTGATGGCTGCGGATCCAGCCACCATCATTGTTCCAATCACAAGAGACATCTTTGAATGGAGCTTTGCTAACAGCGCTCCTTTGCAAAGTGCACTGCAGAACTTTTCAGGGCAGATTGCTTATCACCTGCCCAGTCATAAATTATTACAATTGGCAACGCTTACTAATCTTGCTTTGCGACCAAAGAACAGTCGGGTGCCTGTGCAAGGTCCCACCGTTTTTACGGATGGTTCTGGGAAAACGGGAAAAGCCATTGTTACCTGGAAGGAGGGATCCGAGTGGCAGGTACTGGAAGGCCATGAGTCAGGCTCTGCCCAACTGGTTGAACTAAGGGCAGTCGCCTTGGCCTTTCAGCGGTTCTCTCAGGTGCCTTTGAATTTGGTCACAGATTCTGCTTATGTGGCAGATATAACCAAACGTCTAGATTGTTCACTTCTAAAGGAAGTCAATAATGAGGCTCTGTTTTCATTATTACAGGCTTTGTGGAATGCAATTCAAGCTCGAAAACACCCATATTACATTTTGCACATCCGGAGCCACACCAAATTGCCAGGTTTTATAACTGAAGGCAATGCCAGGGCTGATATGCTAGCCAATCCTGCATGGATGGCGCCTCAGCCTGACAAAATTGCACAAGCCAAAGCTTCCCATGATTTCTTCCACCAGAGTGCACATACTCTGCAAAAGCAGTTTCAACTGACACCAACCGAGGCTCGTAACATTGTCAGCGCTTGTGCTGATTGCCACGGACTCGCTGCACCTCTGCCATCAGGGGTAAACCCCAGAGGCCTAAAGGCCTTGCAGCTTTGGCAGATGGATGTGACACACATCCCTGAATTTGGCCGATTTAAGTATGTGCACGTGTCTATTGACACCTTCTCCTCAGCCATGTGGGCAACTGCTCACACTGGAGAAAAGGGCCGCGATGTCATTGCCCATTGGAGATTGGCCTTCTCGGTCCTGGGCGTGCCATCTGTGGTGAAAACCGACAACGGCCCTGCCTACGCCTCCCAGAAAACACGCCAGTTCTTACATCTATGGGGTGTGGATCATAACTTTGGTATCCCACATTCCCCAACTGGTCAGGCGATTGTGGAACGTGCGCATGGTACTCTGAAGCGCGTTCTGGAAAAACAAAAAGGGGGAATGCATGGGGAGTCTCCACAGAGCCGATTGGAAAAAGCTTTGTATACAATCAATCATCTCACTGTACCACCAAATTCGAATAATCCTGTCATTTTGAACCATTTTCTCTCATTGCAGTCATCAGGCGAGTCGCACTTGCCCCGGGCGAAGGTTTGGATTCGAAACCTACTCACTAACACCTGGGAAGGCCCCCATGAGCTTATTACTTGGGGCCGTGGGTATGCTTGCGTTTCCACAGATACTGGAGTGCAGTGGCTGCCTGCGAGATGCGTTCGTCCTGATCTGCGACTTCAGAAGCAGAACCAGCAACCTCAAAACAATGATCAAGACACTGACCATCAGGCAGATGGTCCTTCAACAAGCAGAGACTGAATTTCAACTTATTGTGGAGTCAGAAACTTAAGAACCTTCAGTAGAACTAAGTTTAATAGATATGTCATTTATGGCATTGCTTGAAAGTCTCCCTGTCCATCTCTAATCAGTGGCTGGTTTGGGCCCTGTCAGTGGCTGGCCAGTACTGACAGACCCCTTATCAGTATTTAGCTCGGGATCTCCTTGGTGGCTGGCCACCGCCAAGCAGATCCCTCATGCTGAGTTCCTCTTCCCTTCTTAGGGAACAAATGGAGACTGCAAGCAATACCTTTGTTTTGCTTTTCTTTTTATAAAACAAATAAGGGGGAATTGTGGTTGCACTGTTTGGAATCTTTCTGTTCTTTCTCACGGAGAGCATAGATAAGCTGCATTCTTTTACTTTTCTAATCTCTGTGTTTGACACCGGGTGTGACCAATCACCCTGGGAGGTGGACTCTTCACTGACCAGTGGTGGTTGGAGTGTGTAAGAGTATAAAAAACTTTTGCTGTAAATAAACTGCCCTTCTCCTCTCTCACACCTTGGTCTGCTTGGTGTCTCTCAGCCAGCCTCCGCGTGAAAAGGCCTCGGCCGCTGCTATAGTTGTCTTTAGACAATATCTGTTTCTTTGGAGCATCTCTTTTGTGTTGTCTTCTTACATAGTTCTTTAAAGAAATTGCTTGTGTGGAAAATAAAATTTAATATATATATTCTAAGACCCCAATGGAATTGCCGTGGGTTTGACCCTGGCTAAATGCCAGGCACCTACGATGTTTGCTCTCTATGCTCTCTCCTGCCACAGCTATGCAGGGGAGAGGGAAAAAACTAACACAAACACACTGGACTCATAATTTGAGATAAGATCACTGACAGGCTGCACTGGAGAGGGCAAAAAGCAGGTGGGAAACTTAAAGTTGCAAAGATTTATTAACCTAACAGAGTCGGAGGATAAATCAGAGGTAAAAATAAGCTCTTAAGACACCGTTTCTTCACTGACCCCCCTTCCCTCTTAAGGCACTGTTTCTCGGCTCACCCCCCTCCCTCCTTTCCGACTAACCAACAACTCCAGGGCAGGGGCAGGGTGTGGGGTTTTTTCTCTTAGCTCAGTCCATCACAATTCTACTACTACAGACACTGTTTCTCTATTCGCCCCCTCCCTCCATCCAACCAACAGATCCGGGCTGGGGCAACGTATGTGGCTTTTCTTATTCAGTCCAACACCACAATTCTTCCGCTACAAATGCTGTTTCTCTACTCACCCCTCTCCCTATTAAGGCCATTTCTCAGCTCCCCTCTCCCTCCTTCCTTCTAACTGACAGCTCCGGGGTGGGGGCAGGGTATGAGGGTTTCCTTGGGTCAGGGTCAGTCTATCAGGGAGAAGAGTCCTCTACTTAGCCATGGGGGTCCCTCCCACGAGAGACAGTCCTCTGTGAACTTCGTTGGCTTGGGTCCAATCTCACGAGCAGCACTCGCCCGATTGCTGCAGTTCGAGATTTTTCTGTCCAGGTTTCAGAATTCCAAGCCGAGGCCAGGCTGTTTCCATCCCGGGAGCAAGGCCTTTCTCTCTCCTGCAAGGCCTTTGCAACTCTCAGTCTCTGGGACTCCCACTGGATCACAGCCTCCTGCAGGCATCACCTGTTCCTCTGGCGTGGGCACCTCCCCACAGGCTGTGGGGGTTCTCTGCACCCCCTGGACCGCATGGGCTGCAGGGGGACCACCTGCTCCCCCACGGTCTTCACCACGGCTGGCAGAGGGTTTTCAGCTTCGGCACCTGGAGCACCTCCTCCCCCACCTTCTCCACTGACCTTGATGCCTCCATGTTGCTCTTTCTCACATATTTTTACCTCCTCCTCCTCCTCCTCTGGCTAAAAAGAAGCGTGTGCTCACATTGTTTTGATTTCTTCTTAAATATGTTTTCACAGAGGCGTAACTAACATCTCTAATTGGCCCAGGTTTGGCCAGCAGCATGTCCATCATCTTCAGAGCCATCAGAGATTGGCTCTGCTGGACATGGTGGAAAAATTCCAGAATCTTCACGCAGGACATGCAGGAGCCATCTTTGTACTCCACCCTACTCACTGGCAAAAACTGGGCTAAGCAAAACCACCACAGGAATGAATGCTGGTTTTTGTTCTCCTTTTTAACCAGGTCACAGCATTGTTGTTTCTCAAACATTTTAAATTTTGATTTTTCAAAAATGCTACTTTATATTTAGTTTCACATGCTTGTTTTCTCCTGTCCTATGCAATGTTCTTTATAACATATGATTCAATATGTCTAATAGGACTAAATATAAGAAGACAAAGAGCAACATTATTATCCTCACTAAGCACATTTAGCAATGCTCATTTCACTTACTGATTTTTTGAAGCAAGCCATTTTCTGATTTGTAAGGCTGGCAGAGTCCACAGTTTTAGGTGTTTATCAGTCATAGCACTCCCTCTTATGCCAACGGGCTCCTTCTTTGATCATTTGCTAGAAGTTTCAAAATATCAGGGAAAACAGCCCAGAGGTATTTTGGTTGGATCACAATGCAGACTTAAAAGTGTCTTAGCTCCTTGCTTATTGGTGGCCCTTCAAGCAAGACATTCAAAACACGCTTATGCTGGCAAAGACAGACAGCTAAATTATGTCTCTGGTTTACTTACAGTGAAAATAAGAGAACTTTTATATAATTTTGCATAATTTAATATTATCAGGCAGACTTTCAGCACAGAGTCTGTAAAAGTGCAGGGGTGATACCAAAGGACCTATGTTTAAAAAAATCTTAGACATTTGTCAGTAAGCAGAATCAACTCCATTAACTCTTTTCCGCTGATAGTACAAATGCCGTCTTTTCTACTGTTGTATTGCTGTAGAATCATAGAATCATTACAGTTGGAAAAGATCTCCAAGATCATTGAGTCCAGCATGTGATTGAACACCACCATGTCAACTAAACAATTGCAAAAGGCAAACCTTATTCTTGGGTGCATCAAACACAGGATAAGCAGCTGGTCAAAAGGGTTGATTATCCCACTGTATTCAGTGTTGGTGCAGTCTCACCTTGAGAACTGTGTGCAGATCCAGACCCATGCACTTCAGAAGGACATGAAGGTTCTTGAATGTACCCAGAGGAGGGCATCAAAGCTGGTGACAAAGCTGGAAGGCAAGTCCTATGAGGAGAGACTGACTATTTTATGTTTGTCTAGTTAGAAAGGGAGGCCGAGGGATGACCACACTTCTCTCTACAGCTTCCTGAGGAGGGGGAGTGGTGAGAGAGGTGCTGATCTCTTCTCACTGCAATCCAGTGACAGAACTTGTGGGAATGGGTCAAAGATAGACTAGGGGAAGTTTAGGCTGGACATTATGCAGCATTTCTTTACCCAGAAGATGGTCAGGCCCTGGAACAGGCTTTGCAGAGAGGTGGTCGTTGCCCCACGTTGTCCGTGTTTGAGCGGCATTTGGACAATGCCCTTAATAACATACCTTAACATATCATCAGCCCAGAAGTTGTCAGGCAGCTGGGCATGATGATTGTTTTAGGTCACTTCCAACTGAAACATTCCATTCTATTCTATTCTATTCTGTTCTGTTCTGTTCCGTTCCACTCTATTCTATTCTATTCTATCATATAATCTGTTAAATAAGCATCCATAAAATCTATATTTACAGAAACTTAATCTCCCCCAGCTATTCCTCATTGTTAAAATGTACTGAATAATTATTGTTACCACTAATGTTAATAATTCCTGAATGGAGTTATTTTATTCATATCCGAGCATAGTCACAAAACTATCCAATGCTAAGGTCTTGATGGGAAAAAAACCCCAACAGATTAGATTACATTACACATTATATTCTCAAAATACAGTATGTAATGTAATTGTGATGTAATTATTATTGACAGTATAAAGAGATAGAAATAATTATTAAAATTAAAAAAATTCTTCTCTGGACTCCTTTCTTAAAGTATAAATTGGCTTTCTGCCAATCACACCACAGGAAGGCAGCTTGTGTCCTGTGTAACCTAAGACTGTTCTTGCCACACAGATTTTAGGGCCAAGATTTTTGTAACTAATTTATACACAAAAGTTTTCTCGTTCTCTGTGGATAACATTTGAAAAAGCAACTGGGGACTTTTACAATGCTAGTTACTTAATAGAGATTATCTTCCCTTATGGATATGTGAAATCCTCCCATCAAATACATATATTCTGTGAAGTGCTGATTATAATTTAATTTCTTTTGTTTGTACTCCTTTTTAAACAGAGTAATTGCTGATCAAAATTGGAAGCATCAGCAAATTAAATTGAATTTGAGATATTATGCTGTCATAATAACAATTATTAATATTCCTCTCCATTAAAAAAAAAAAAAAAGAAAAAAAAGAAAAAAAAAGAAAAAAAAGATCTTTTGACTCCAGAAGTGGGCTTTTAATTTATTTTAAGGAACATTTTACAAACTACTCTGTATAAACACTTAAAAATTGCAGATTACCCACCTTATTTTTCCTGAATATTTTTAATACATTTTAATGAAAATACTTGAGCTTCCAGGAAGGCAAATGTAAAAAGATTTTGTGGAAATTATTTTCCCTGTTTCATTTAATTTCATGATATTTTCCCACATTAAAACAATGTTCTGGGATGTCATTTTAATCTTATTTTACAATATGTAGAATATTTTGTGCTCTTCTTCTTTGTGCTTATTTCTTCTAAATACTTTGTCTTTAATAGCAGCTGAAGGAAATATCAGTTTAGGGAAAGGAAATGTTATTAAGCAGAGAGTTGCCTGTTTCACGGTCATTTTTAATCCCTAAAGACTGGGCCTGAATGCAGTGAGTATTCCCAAATATGAGTATAAATGACGGCTTCCATTCTAAACATTTGTTTTATGAATTATATTTAATTCAACATAAGGGCAAGAATTCTAAATCTGCTGCAAATGAAAGCTGGGTGTTTGGATTGCGATGGAATGACTATTTTTTTCTCTCAGTAGAGAATAATCTAATTTTGCTCTTCCTAAAGGTCAATAGGATCCCTGACTGGTGAAGATAAAGATAGTTCCTGTCATGCTCTAAGGGTCATTTTATCTTTTATACGTCCTTTTCCCCAGAGCCAAACACAAAACTCTGGGTGCCCTTGCAGAGTCTGACTCTTCACTGAGTACGAAAATGATAACATAAAGTGATTTTATATATAGAACGATTTTAGTGCAATCTTGAGATATAAAAACAGGCATGCTGCAATATAATGCCATATTTTAACAGATGAGGCAATTTTCAATTTGTGCAATTCCAGTCTGGTGCATTGCCTATAGGTAGCAGAATTAGCCTTAGAACTTAAAAAATTCTTAGATAAATCTGTTTGTGTTATTTATATTTTATTTTGTGTGTTGTGAAATAATTTGAACTGGTAAGACAAGTCCAAGGAATTAGCAACGCAGAGACAGACTTTCAGGGAGCAGAGGAAGGAAAGAGCTGGCAGGAGTTATCTTTCAAGAAGTGTGATACCCCCAGCTGCACATGGAAGCAATGTGCAGTATCCTATGGTTTATAATAACTCCATACATCTCACCTGCCATGTCTGTGGCAGGTGTGAATAAAATTCAGGTAAAATATAGTCAAAGTGCAGTCTCAACAAATAAAGCCCTTTGTAAACAAGACACATAAAGATGGGTAAACAGAGTAAGATGTCTAGCTGCCTAGATATATACCAGAAGTCTAAAAATAAGATGGCGCTAAAACAGCATGGGAATAAAAAGAATCCAAAAATTGATGGGAGAAGCACTCTCTAGAGAACACCTTAACAGCAGGGCAAAATTGATTGATAAATGGCAGAGGAGGAAAGACTGATGCAAGGGAAAAAGTAAAAAAGTGCTGTTAAACAAACTGGCATTGTGAGATCCTTTCTAAGAGCTACAGTCATGGTGACAACCATGACTGTGAATGTAATTTTTTTCTAGGAGCAAAAATCCTCCTGCAACTTCTGTAAGAGTTCGGGCTTCACAAAGAGATGCTAGAATTTTGGGGGAGCCTGTTAAAAGGAAATTAAAGGAGCAGCTGGGATTGGGAGTTACAAGTGAAACACAATGGTATACTAAGTTGGGACCTTGTCATTCGGTGTACACATCTGTCTAGAAAAGAAGATACACAACGAGGCGACAGGTTTCCTGATAGTATTTTTCTGGGTATTAAAAATCAGAGTCAGATGAAGAGAGTTAGGGAAGAGTCTCATAATATTACTGAGTGTCTGGGTGATAAAATGGTGGGTGAAATCCAGTGTTGATGAATACAAAGTAATGCACCTGGAGAAAAACAAGCCTAAGTATGTATATACAGTGACAACTTCTTAATTGGCTATTACCACTCAGAGGAGAAATTTTTGTTAAGGATAATTGTATGAAAACATCTCACAGCAACAGTGTTCTGTACCATACAAACAAGCAAGCTAGAAATTGTTAATAAAGGATAGAGAACAAATCAGGAAACATTATTAGGTTGTTGTGTACATTTATGGTGCACCTGAATCCTGAACGCTATATGTAGATCTGGTTGTCCTCATCAACACCTTTTCAAAAAAGGAATGGTAAAGCTAAGCAAAGGTTCAGAGAATCACCAGAGTTATGTTCAAAGCTACTGAATGGATCAAGATTCTTCAACTTTGAGGCCACTGAACCCAGAAAAGAGAAAAAAAATCCACCAAGAAAATCATAAATGAGTTTGGGAATAGGAATAAGGAACAACTAACTACAGTTTCTAATAATACAAAAGGGGCTTTGAGTAAGTTGGTGGACAGTGGGTTCCAAACAAGTTACTGCAAGCACCATTGATGCTATTGCCACAAAAAACTCTTGACAGTCTTAAGGTAATTAAGTTATAACTTAATTACCTAATTCATGGAAGAAGGACTATCACACATAAAATGCAAACACAGTTGCTAGCTCAGGACACCCCTTCAGGTTTATAGAAACGGGAAGTGTCTGGTATCGTGCTTTATTTTCTCATTGTGTCATGTATCCTTATTTAGAAGAATCACAGATTCACTCAGTGTGAAAAGGACATCAGGAGGTCTCTCCCCTCCTGCTCACAGCAGGGCCAGCTATGGGATCAAACCTGGTTGTTCAGCACTTTGAAAGACCTCCAAGGATGGAGCCAGCACAACTTATCTGCTCAACTTGCTCTACTGCTGGGCTACACTTATGGTGAAAAGGTTTTTCCTCATATTTGGTCTCAACCTCTATGGTTTCATTTACAACCTTGGTCTCTCATCCTCCCACCATGAACTAAAGAACTTGTCACCGTCTCCTCAACACCCTCTCCACAGGCACAGGGGGCTGCAGTTGGGTTCCTCCAAAGGCATCTCTTCTCCAGACTGAACAAGCCCAGCTCTCTCAGCATCTCCACGGAGGGCAAGTGCCCTAGCCCTCATCATCTTTGTGAACTTCCGGGCTGAACTCACTCAAGGGTAACAATTTTTTTCCTTGAACTTCTTAAACCTTTTTGCTAAGCGCAGAGGCCTGGGAGACATCAATGAAAGCTAAAGAAAATGTGTCATTGAGGACCTTTATCAGAGTCCAAGATTCTCTGACTAGGTTCATTGAGATATTCGACATGAGTTAATATTTGATAACACATTTAGTTATTTGAATAAATTACATGGGATTTGATTTGGCAGAGTGACACAGCAATGCACTGCAATGGAATTACAATACACTGCACTGTGCAGAATATAACGCTTGCAATATATACTTGGAACATGATGAAAATGTGATTCCCATTGCCTGTCTGTATATGCACACCATTACAATGCTTTTTTCCTCATTACCAGGAAGGAATAGGGAGCTTGAAGCCCCAGCACTAGTCTGTTGCTCTCTTCAAAGTTCATTTTGGTGTTGTTCAGCTTTTGTACTCCATGTTGAACTGAGCCACATCTACACTTCCCACTTGCTGATGTACCTGACTTGGGAAAACTTTCAAACTAAATTAACTCTGGGAAACTGCTAACATTGGAAAAGCCATGTACACAACCAGTTGATCACTCAACTGATTTATCTAGACCATTTATCTAAAACAAAGTCAGGTCCTCGTTGTGTTAATTTAAGCTATCTTTGCAGCAGCTGTGGTAACTCCTTATATTCTCCCTCGAGCTTCACAAACACATCACCTCTATCCATCTCCACTGAGATTCCTTCAGGTGTAAGAGTTTGTTGGTTGGTCACAACTTATCTGTGCCTGCTGTCACTGTATGATCTACTCCTTTTAGAACCAGCCCCAAATTTTCTTTGTTCCAAAGTTTTTATTTCTGAAGTTTTCACTTCAAATGATCTCACTTACCAGCTCTTTGATAATCCAAAATCAGCCCTCCTGAAAACCTATTAATGCTCTCGTAGTTGCCTTCTTTACTCACACAAATTCTTCAGATTCCTTATTTCATAGTCCCTACAGACAAGGCTGCCATTCGGAGTCACATCATTAACCACTTTTTCCTCATTTCTGAATAACAAATACAGCTGTGCACAGCTCTGGCTGGTCTACCCAGTGCCTGTATCAAGGAGCTGTCCTTACCTTCCAGAAATTCCCTGGATTGCTTGTATACTGCTGTTTTGTCTTTCAGTGGGTGTCAGTGAGGTTAAAGTCCCCTATTAAGGAATAGTCTGTGATCTGTAAATTTCCTTGATTTGTTTAAAGTTTTTTTTTTTTTTAAATGTGAAGCATTGTCTGCTTTCTCAGCTGTACTGTGTGGTCTGCAGCTCAGTCCCACCATGATGACACCTTCACCGACTTCTTCTCTGATTCTGACCCCAAAACTCTTGTCCAGCCTGTTGCCCATCCCCATATCTGAGCTGCTGCTTCACAGAGGGATACTTCCCTTCTTCCCTGAGAGCTATCCCATCACAATTTGGTTATTCTTGCAATGTCATTGTTTTCTGACCATATACGGTGCTTCAGCTCCTCCTTCCCTATTGTGTACTTACACTTGAGATGGGTGTCTCTTCACCTTGTTTTATGATTCTTGTTATTGCAGCACTCTGAATCTTTTGCTCTCTAAGCAAATAATTTCACTGATTTATTCACTGTCTAAGACAGAATTTGAGCTAGAGAGACCTTTCATGTATTCTAGGAAGTCAGTTCATATTTTCTTACATTATTCACCATGACTTACTACTTTTTTCTTTGTTCACTATGAGACCATATCTCCTGCTTCAGGTCCATTTCCCTGATTGTTGGCCCTAGAAATGTACTCATATCAGGATGTATGCTAAGGGTGACAATGATCCTTATTTATTTAATAAATTCAGATATGGGCCAAATGCAGCCTAACCTTCCCTTTACTCCATAAAGAACATATGGTACATTATATAAATTGTTCATTTTAAATCATAGACCCCCTTACATTTTACGACCACAGTGAGTAAAACATCTATCCAAAGAAAGTATTATAAACCACATTAAATATGTAATTACTATACTAAATAAATCAGGGATTCTTCTGAAATAATAATCTGTCTCTGGGTGAGGTTTGGGAGGAGATCGGGTTGTCTATAATGCACTCAAGCATAGATTAGCTGTTAGCTAGAATTAAAACTACCTTGTGCAGTAGCTGTACAGAAAAATGCAAAATATTCTAGTCAAGGGAAATAGAAACATACAATCTTTTGTGGTCTTCACTGAAAATTTATCGAAAATGTTCTTCTCTTCCCCTACTAATATGATGCAAAAAAGATGTCTCAGCAAAATACATTTTTTTTGTTTTTCTCTTATGTGAAAACTGCTAACAATGCAAACAGTATCTCATGGTAGGCCTCTTGGTTCAAACAATTTGTCACAGCTTTGCTCCTCACAAGAAGAGGAAATCAGATTATGGTGACTAATGAAAGTAACGCCGTATTGGTGCATAAGGTTCTATTCTGCAGCTCAGAGAGCACATGTTATGTGATATTTTATAGAGAGCTTAATGGTGGTGAAAATTGCTGTCTTAGAAAAGGAATGGAGCACAGGTGTTGCATGGCAAACTGCTGGGCCCATGTCTCAGCTCTAGCTGTATCCAGGGATGACAGCTCCATTAATGAACAGGTAAGTTACTCATGTACCTGTGCAGTCTTTGTTTCCCATTGGACAAAGTATTTTTTTGTCTTATGCAATGCACTGAGAAGAGAGAACTCTATACCTTTACACCATGCAAAGTCATATCCTCTCCATAGTCCACAACCTGATTTCACAGGAAGGTGACTTGAGCCTTCTCAGCCTTAGCACAGTGTGTGGGGAGCAGGGAGAAGGCCAAATGTTGGGGACTCAGCTTCAGTTAGATGCTGTGCCACCTTGTAGGATCTTACACTCAAGATGCTCTGGGCTCCCTTCTTACTACCCTACCCATCATGAACTGAAGCAGAAAAACTTGAGAGGTGCTGCTAATAGGCCTGGTAAAGATAGTAACAGGGTTAACATTAACTGTGGTGACAGCAGTGAGTAATTGTGTCCCAGAGGAAAACAAAGATCTCTTGTAGCTCTGCATATAGTCTTAGCAAATTCCTTGCACCAAATTGTTTCTGCTAGCACAGATACAGCATCCACAGTCTTTAAAAAAAACAACTAGGTCAGATCTAAATGGGCAAAGTGACTAAAAACACATGCAGATGTTTATTCCCTGCTGCATTGGGTCTGTCTGGGATGGAGTTACTTTTCCCCATATGTGGGAAATGTGGAGGATCTGGCACTGTAATGGTTAAGAGCTAGGGAACATCCAGAGCCACAGCTGCAGCTTGTGGGCCCTTGATAAGCAAGACCTGAGAAGCACAAGGAGTTCCCATGAGAAGCGGGACCTCGGAGACACAAACAATGAAGAAAGAAGATACCACAAGATTCCCAAACAAGCTGATTAACGCAGGTGGACAGCAGCCTATCCTGAGCTTAGCTTTTGCAATATGTATGAGGCTAATTAAGCAGTGTATATATTGTGTGACTGAAAAGCAATAAACTGAGTTCTGATGATCACAAATGTGGTGTCAGACTCCCTCTTCCCGACAAAATGGTGACCCTGCGACGTGATGATGTCCTGCGATCCACGGTCGGGAGAGTAGGAGTTCGGGTCCTGCAAGCAGAGGGACGGCAAAAAAGACGCGCTCCGGTGATCCCAAGGAAGAGTTCGCCCGTGCTGCGTGACGGCAAAAAAGGCACTCCGGAAAACTTGAGGAGGAGACCGGCACAGAAAGCGTCCGTGCCCCGGCGACCGCATAGGCGAGTCCGGCCGATACGTGCCGCCGAAGCCTGGGAGAAGCTGCATCGGTACCGAATTGATTATGGACAGGCAAGCGGCGTATAATTCTTTGCGGAGATGCTGCAAAGAAGGGGGGTAACTGGGATTGATATTAAGAACCTACCCGGGCTTCTAGCTGACGGGTATGCAAAAGGGTGCTTTCAGAATCCACACTCAGTTTATTAGCTAGCTCAGTGACGAAAACTTAGAGATGTTATTTGAAATGCTGTAGTAGATGATGATAAAAAGGCGAAAAAGATGAGAAAGTTTTGGTGGGTGGTGCAAAATGCGTTGTTAACAACTCAGGGTTTAAATGCTAGTTACTTTCAACAAAACCAGGATAGTTTTCCTCTCCCTCCCACCACTACAACGTGTTGCTTCCCCTGCCCGCCCCGACCCAGGAGCGGGCTCCCCCACCACCGCCACTACCTTTGTCGGCGGCACTCCCTCAGCCTGGAGCTGCATGAGATCATTGTGGCTGGCTCTAGTTGCTGCAGAAACCTTGGTGGGGAGGGGTGGGTCCTTCTGATTTCTCGGAGCCTCCAGCTCCTGAGCATCACGGCTGACTGAATCCTTCTCCTTTTTGTGATTATTTATCTCTGTCTGAATCCGATGAAGTTGTTGCTCAAATTTTAAAAAAAAAAAAAAAAAAAAAAAAAAAAAAAAAAAAAAAAAAAAAAAAGGACGGGAAGGGCTTGTATGGGGAAATCTACGGTTCCGTTTACAAATGTATTTTTGGGTGTCTTTCAATTAGTGCAATTGGGTTGTATTTTGAGTTTGTTTCCAACTTCTTAAAACCAAAAAGCAACGATGGTGGCAGCTTTGTTCAATGAAAGGGTTAAACTAAAGGTTGGGTTGTTACAAAGTACTTTAAAAGGTCCTGTGGATTGTTAAGTTAATTAACATCTTATCTTACCTCCATAGCATTGGTATGCAAACTGCCTTAAATCTGTCAACAGAAGCAAGCCCTCTCAATTTCTTGCTGTGTATCTCTCCTTTAAAGAATGCCACGAGCTTTTTCCTAGTTTTGAACTTTGCTGAGAAGCCAGTTTTCAACTAGCAAGTTTTGGTGGATGTACCTAAAGCATTTAATCTGAGTAAAATAATTTTATGTTCTGCTTAGTTACATATGTATTGCCTCAGCTTTGTTGTGATCCACAGAGTTAAAACATTGAATGATTTGCGAGTTCCTGGGAGCGGTTGGCTGTGTGGGGCCTATACTAGGCCTGACTCCATGTTTATTATCTGCAGAAGCTGTTTGGAAATCGAATATAATTAGCTCACGATCCTCTACTGTAAAAACATGTAGCGTGGTGCCAGCTTTACCTGTTTGCCTATACAGCTTTAATAAGACAATTTAAATGCAATTGTTTTTGCCATGTAGACACATGTGACAACATTTCTAGCTAGTACTTTGTTCAGAGATTCAAATGTGCTTGTTCTTCCTTGTCACCTATAGTTTATAAAAGATTATTGACAAAAGCAGGGATTGTGACCCAGCTTGTATCTGTGGAACCCCTACGCTGGCTGAAACCAGAGTTGTTATTGAGACTTGGGCCAGGGACCCAAAGAGCATGCGCAAGACAGAAAGATGAAAAGTTCAAGACAAGAGGATGAGTATCTACTTCCTCCCAAGACCCCCGGAGCCCACTACCAAATAACACTGCGCAGGCGTAACCACATAGAAATGACTTTTAAACTCATTATAATATGAAGCGGGGATAGGTCATGTATATGTATAGGCGAATTGCGAAACTCGGTGAATGTGTAACATGTGTCAATTCTATCCATAGCATTAAGTAAGATGCGTGTCCAGAATCATGGCAGTGTTATATGATTATGTCCTTGATGTCATCTTTACATCTCAAACCGTTTGTAATTATTTTTACAGAAAGCTGTCT
Organism: Acanthiza pusilla; assembly: GCA_036630365.1. NCBI lineage: Eukaryota > Metazoa > Chordata > Aves > Passeriformes > Acanthizidae > Acanthiza > Acanthiza pusilla. Next base: position 14,640,436 of record JAXCHO010000036.1, on the reverse strand, counting down.
TACCATCTGCAAGTTAAGCAGGTCTTAGATGCAATTTTCCAAGAACATACGGTGCTATCATCCCTGTGAGTAAAGCTGCACCTCGAAAACACCTTAATAAACTTACACTTATCTTAGAAACAGGCATTTTCCACATGACCATAAATCTGCCACACCTTAGATTTATTTCCAGTTAATCCTACAAAAATTCTACCCTCTAAAGTTCTGTGTTGCTGTTATTTAATTTACAACTCAGTTATTTTTCTTGATATATTTTGCAAATGTTTAACTACTGTATGATGAATTTTCAGTAGTTTCTTGTGTGAAGAAAGTCAAAATAAGTTAAATTCTGCTGTATCTAAAACTCTTAAGGTATACTCTTAATCTTGTATCTAATTTTGGCAAATTTAAAGTTAAAAGAATGCAAAGACATACCTCACTGAATTCAAAAGAATATTTTTCTTTCCATAGGTATTCCTTAATCAGTATCTGTGTGCATGCAAGTGTGAAAGTGCTGCAGCAAATGTACTAAGAATATTGTTTGAGTCTTTTATGTCTTCTGAGTTTATAAGTCAGACCTGTCAACTTCAAGTTGATCAAAATCTATCTAAAGTCTGTTGGTTTTCAGTTTGATTAAGAAATTGAATTTTAGTGACCTCTGAAAGAAAGAAAAGAGAAAACAGATGCTTGTGGTCGGGTGAAGAGAATTTCCATGTTTGTGAGTGGTGGTGTTGTTTAGTGAATTTGTAACAGCTGGCAGAGGGGTGTAACTTGCTGCCTCAGAGCCAGAGCTGGCTGAGTAGCATCCTGAGGCCAATTCTGTAAAGCATTTTGTGGCCTAAGAGTCAGTTAGCCCCGTAATAACTTTAGCAAAGGCAAGTTTAATTTTGTTTTCTTGTACATGTGTGTGAATTGTCTCTGTTAATTTGTATTTTATCAGCATGTAAGTCTGGGTAGAGGCGCCTATGAGATAGGACTTATTTTTTAAGTGCTTGACATTAATTTTTGCTTTCAATTATGTTAACTTTAAGCTCTGTTAGATTTATCTTAATTTTAAGTGAAGTTAAAGTTTAAGTTCTGTCAAAACATGAAATTCTAGATGTGTTGTTAAAGTAATGATATGAATTTACTATTTGATGCTATACATATGTGTCTCTTTGTTCACAGCTATTTGTAATTTGTTTATGGTACCATTGATTATTTAGTTAAAACTAAACCACAACGTTGATCTGCAAGAAGTGTATTGCTTTAAAGAAATTGATATTAATAGAGGCTTGTTTAGAAGATTTAGAGAGACCCTCTCAGATAAGGCCTGGGCTCTGGCCAAGCCCTGGCCCTAAGCTGATCGGGTACTGAATCTTTAATCCCAGATGTTTCTACCCTAAAACTGCAATTGAGTCATTTTGACTCACCAATTCGGCTTGGAGAGCTGGAACCCCTTTTCAGGTAAACTTGAAAGCCTTGCCCGGGAAAGGTCTTCAGGTCTCGCCTGTGAAATGGGACTCTCCAGTGATTGTAGACTCTGGGTAGTAGCTAATAGCTAAATGGTTAATAATCTGTGCACTTTTGAAGTACTGTTCTCTTTCTCTTATGTATTGCACCTGTAGTTGCACCTGTTGCCTTGATCACCTTCGCTCATAATGCAAAATCTACAACTGAGTGTATAATAACATGTAATGACAAAGCTCAAATGTTAACCTGTTAACCTAGAGAAGGGAGTATGCATGTGTTCCATCATCAACAGGTTTGAAGCCATTACCTGCTCACCTGATCAGAATCAAGAATCAGAGTTCAGAAGAAACCATGGACTCTTTAATCAAGATTAGAGCTTGGCAGAGACTTTAGAGCAACGGTGTATATTGTTTTCACAGTTTCAATTAGCTAAAGTAGTACTTGTTAGAAAAATTATTTTAAGTAACCTTATAGTAACAAGTTGAAGTGGAGAGGTTGCTCAAAGCTGAAGAATCACTGAGTAACTTAAGAATTTGTGTAAGACAGTGTTGTTGTTGCTTTTGATAATAATAACTTTCAAAGGGTTGTTTCGCTGTGCTTTCCAACGACTGGCTGTCAGCTCAGACTTTCTCCATGGCTAACTCAACTGCTGAAGAAAGGATTACGGCTATTGATAATCATTATAATTATTGTTTTAATTGTTCAATTAATGTTTAACTGCTTGACTGAGAAATTAACTAATGCTTTGTAACCATTAAAGAAACAGGGGGAAATGTGGGAAATGTGGAGGATCTGGCACTGTAATGGTTAAGAGCTAGGGAACATCCAGAGCCACAGCTGCAGCTTGTGGGCCCTTGATAAGCAAGACCTGAGAAGCACAAGGAGTTCCCATGAGAAGCGGGACCTCGGAGACACAAACAATGAAGAAAGAAGATACCACAAGATTCCCAAACAAGCTGATTAACGCAGGTGGACAGCAGCCTATCCTGAGCTTAGCTTTTGCAATATGTATGAGGCTAATTAAGCAGTGTATATATTGTGTGACTGAAAAGCAATAAACTGAGTTCTGATGATCACAAATGTGGTGTCAGACTCCCTCTTCCCGACACCCATAGTAGTATTTATAGTGCTATGCTTTGTACTTGTAGCCGGAAAATTGTTGGTAAGTGAGCAGTATTTTGGCTACTGCTGAGCTGCGATGCCCCAGCACCAAGATTGTCTCTCCAAATTCACCTCCCTTCAAAGGGCCAATAGGCTGTGAATGGGCCAGAGATTCAGAAGCGAAATAGTCAGGACAGCTGACCCAAGCTGACCAAAGGGAAATTCCCTACCATATGACGTTTGCTCAGCAATAAAATCTAAAAGAAAGGCAAAGGGGAGGAGACATTAATTATTAAGGTCTTCTGAAGCAACTGCCACGTGTAGTGAGGCCCTGCTTCTTGGGAAGTGGCTGAACATTGTCTCCTAATGGGAAGTAGAGAATAAATATTTTTGTTTTCCTTACCTTTTCTTTTTTAAACTGCTTTCCTCTTGACCCACCCACTGTTGTGGATCCGCCCCCTAGCTGCCTCAGCCTCCCAGGCCGTCTAGACCTCCTTGAAGGGAGGAGCCCTGCTGTGGGAGGACCCTGGGGTTTGAGTGCCTGGGCCTATCCCTGGATCCAGAAGGGAAGGCGTGCCCAGGGCTCGGGATCCACCCACCTTTCCAGCATTTTCTGTTAAGTTCACTGTATCATTGGTTGTATTGTATTGTACCCTCCCCTCTTTGATTTTCATTGGTCCTTGTACCCTTGTCTCCTCCCCTCATCTCTTCCCTGATTGGTCACCCTTCTCCCATATAAGCGGCTGTCACGGGGGTAGGGGTGAGATTTTTTTTTCACTCTCCCTCCTGAACACCTGTACCTGGAACCCTCAATAAAGGAGAGCTTGGGGGAGACCCCCCTCCCGGAACCCATTACCTCGTTGTGCTTCCTTTTCCATCAGCACCTGCAGCTGGCCACTACCTGGGAATAGCCTACCGTCGGGGTAAGTCATCCACCCAGTAGCCTGTGAAGGACCGAGGCTCGTGTCCTGGGCAAGGGCAGCTAGGAAAGCCAAGCAGCTTCTTTTTATTGAATACAACAACCCACAAGCTCTCCCCCTCCCCCCCTTTCCCTTCTGAGCATGCTGCTGGACCTTCTGTCAAGCTACAGCTGAAGGTTGTCCCACTGCTCTCAGGGAAGTGCCAGTCTTTGGTCATCTGCTACTGAACTGTAATGAGTTCTGTTTCACCTGTGCCCAGTATATTCAGAATACTGGCAGGAGAACTTGGCCCTGCGTGTAGGAACATCAGGTGCTGGGGCTCTGGCTAGGGCCCCTCAGCACTGCCAGTATCACAAACATTCCTCAAAAAGGTTTAGATCCATGCTTGGCTAATAGGAAAAACATATCCCAGGTAGCTCTCAAGACATCCCTTTGATAATATGGGAGTAACAGAAGGAAAGGGTTGTTTTTAAATTGAAAAACAAAAGTCAGCCTAAGAGTTTTGGAACTGTAGAAAGCAGGTTGGAGGGAAATAAATTATAGAATCAAAGCTCAGTGAGTCTAGGTGAGGATTTATTGTACTGTTTTGATAAATAAATTAGCCTAGACAGGTATGCAAATTTAGACTTGGACCATGAAAATCCTTTAATTTGTTATTTCTAGGGCATTCTGAATGTAGAACAAACATGACATATGCAAATATAATGAAAACTTCTCTTAACACTCTTTCCGTTAAAAGATTTTCTATTAGGCAGAATCCAGAAATCGTGACATGGAAAACGTAACATATGATAGGTATTTTGGTAAAAGCACAAAATGAAAATGCTGTGACTTTGAAATCACATTCTTTACCCTTCAGTGTCAACGTCCCTGATGTTGTTCCACGATGTGGCCATCATAATCTGCATGTTTCTGTATGCTCTGAATATGCTGCCTGTATGAATAATTCAAAGTTCATGACCGGTAATTTAGAAAAAAATGCTGAGCCTAATTAAGACCATAATAATGCCATAGAAAAATTAAAATTTGGACATGTTCAGAATGCAGAGTTTTCACCCTGGTGGGTTACTCTGGGATTTTATAATTGAAGACTGTTCACAAACAGGTCAAAAAGTCCACTTTGGGAATGGAAATTCTGACCACTTTGATTTTGGAATCAGTTCTCATTCTGCTGAAACATTTTCCTTGAATGCTGAAAATCTATTTAATGGTATTTTATAAAAGAATATTGTTAAATGTAATATACAATACAGGATGAATATTATCACATGAGAGACAAAACATGAAACTTTAAAGCAAGTAATTAATTTTAACTTTGCTTTGATTTAATTATTGCTATTAAATTTGAGTGAGGCTGATCAAAACTCATGAGATTTCCAGTCACTTACATGGTACTCTCTTGTGAAAATGGGTTTGTTTAAAGTTTTTTACCAGCTCTAATCACTGAAAGTTACCTCTCTTTCTGCATTACAGTCTAGGGAAATGACCTTATTTTTCTTTTTCTCTTGACAGTCTTGAAACAGCTGACAGAAGAAATGACAAAGGTACTGACAGAAAAGTTATTTTTTTCTTCTTCATTTTGATGTTATGGATCGATGTCCATTCCACCAGCAGCCTCCAAACCATAGATCACATAGCGCGTGACTTCCAAGTCAACAAGAGACATTTACAGGTTAGCAAATGTGTTCATTTCCCTTTGGCAATTCAGTGGGGATTCTAGCCATCTGATTCAGAGAAGCACATATGGTAAATACTTAATGGAATATAAATCTTGAGAGCACACCTTGAAATTAAATGAGATTTTCAATGGGACTCACATTCCTGTTTTACAAAGGTCCTTTTGAGAATTATATTTCTTGTAAGCCTCTGACAGTTATTTATGATCTTGGGCATACATATACTCAAACGTTTAACCTATCCCATCTGTGTTAAATCTAGTTTTATATCAGGATACCAATGTTAACTGCTCACTGACCTACAGAAATAATTAAATTGCCTTTATTCTTCCTGGATTTTACTACCTGACCTTAATACAGAACACAGGATATGTATGAAGTTGTATTTTTATTATTTTTACAGCATTATTGTATGCTTTAAAAATATTTAAAAAGATGCTAGGCTATATCTACATTCTCCTTCATATCACTGAGCCACAAGGAATGAATTCTGGAAGATAATTTTTATGGATTTACTTTAACCATGCAGCATATCTCAGGTTTTTATATTTCTTTAATATATTCTAACGGTACCTTTTTCACCAGGGTGTCTGAAACTTTTAGAGACTGGAAAGCGCTAAAAGGCCCTTTCTTCTTACAGGCTTGAGTTAGTGTAGCCAAATGAAGCTGGTCAGACTGAAATGGTTAAAAAATAGTCCAGACCATTAGAGGCTAATAGCAGAGTGAGGGTGGTTTTCCTCTTTTACGCTGGAGTTCTGGAAAAAGGGGCAAAATGTCTTTCACTTGTAATCTCTTTTAGCTAGCATACCTTCTGAGACTTGTCAGAACTCATCAGGGCACAAAGACCATCCTTTCAGGCAGCTGCTTGCTCCTCAGATGTCAGCGTTGGATGAAGTAATTGTGCTCCCCATGCTGTTTGCTGCCATTGTTTTCTTGGAAGTTATTGTCCTCTCAATGTTGCAGCAGAGTGGTTAATGTACAGGCTTCCTGATATGTCTCTGGCAAAACCAGATTGGCTAGCTAAAAGTTCTGCTTGTGGGTTTATTTGGGGTAGGGATGCATTTTTGTGTGTGTTTTTTGTTTGTTTGTTTGCTTGTTCTGCTTGTTTTTGCGCCTGTTGTTTTGTTTGAAATCATACCATGGATAACGTGCTTCCGTAATAGACATCTGTAGTGAAAAATGTCTGGCTCCCAATTTGTTTCAAGCACTGAGAAAGATAAAGCATCAACGAATTTTTAGAAAATACAAAATCACTTTATTGCATTCAATAGGTGCACATTAGAAACCATCTCCTTTTTTGATGGCCTTGCATGTCATCAAATGAGTATAACACTGTATATGGCATATTTATGTCTGACCATAACCTAGTATGTACTTCAAGAAAAACATTAATGTTCTTAACAGCTTTTGAAGGTTATTTTCACAACAGATTGAGACAAAAATAAAAAAGAGGTGGCCAGTCAGGACTGACATTTCTACAGGTATGTTTGAAGCTAGCAGGATGAAGATGTGAATCCAGGTCTCTTCTCTGATCAGAATCAAATATTTTTCTTATTAATCACTCTGCATTTAGATGAGCAGGATCTCAGAACATATCCTGCCAGTGTCACCAGTTTAGCATCTGGCATTACTGAATACTGTAGGCTCTACTATAAAATGTTTATACTTCCATTTATTAACCAGCTGAATTGGAGGAATCACGCCTGATAAAACACATGAGAATAATATTATGACAGAATATTTTCCCAGTCTTCCCAGTGCAAATGTAGGGAAGTCATTATAAAGAATTAAGTAAGACCCAGAATTTTGGACCTATTTGTTTATTCTCGCTCTGCACCCTCAGCAGGCTCTTAGCTACTGGGAAACAATTTTTCTTTCCACTATCCTACTCATTCTTTAGATAAACTATGAAGTTCTCTTTCTGAAATGAATGTGGGCATTGATCATTAATTAAAAAAACCCACCAGAATAAATAAGCTCATCCAGAACTTTTCTCAAATGTTCATCTAGGGTTTTTTATGCTTAACCTACACATGAATGAATACATGTTCCCTGGCTTGGAGAAAAAGGATTCTTAGCATGGTTCTTGGGCATCCCCAGTGAATGCTGAAATATGGGCTCAAATCAGAGAACATAAAACAATAAGAACTGCCTGATATCTAAGCGATATTACTAGTTGACTGGTGTTTTGGGGGTATCTGTGTCTGCTACACTGTTTTTTACACTGTTACATCTTGAGTCCTATTCCCTAATTTAATATTTCTTGATACTTTCCTCCACAAAGAATCACATTGGATAAAATAGCATTTGTATTAAAAACAATGGCACTGAACAATTTCCAGCAAAATACATCTCTAATTAATTCAGTTACAAGTCAGGACAAAATAAGCATTCCATGTTTGCAGTAGCAGTGTTTCTTCACCACCTGAATGATAAATTTCTGTGGGAAATTACTTTTTCCATGATCTTAAATGAAAGATTTTTAAATTCCACACTTTTACTTACTTTATCAATCGTGCAAATGCATCCCTTTGCAAATTACAATGCTTTTAGCTCGTCTTTTACTCCCATGGGGGGGGTGTGTGTCAATTTTTAAGGCAGCAGTAGGATCATATGAGAAAGGCAGAAGAAATACTGTCTACAAAGCTATAACTTTTGATGATCCATTTGTTTTACTAGAACTGGTAATATAATCCTTCAGCTTGTTGTTCTGATCTCAGTTAAACTTTTGTTTGCTGCTAGCATGCTGAGGCTGTCTTGGTAGTTTTTTTCAGTGCCTGACTTTAAAAAGTCAGCAAAATTACTTTTAATTAACTCTGTTATTTTATTTAATATTTTGCCTTGAGCAGCTTCCAAGACCTCTTTTAACCTTCCTGCCTAGAAATTCTCCTTCTTTGTTACTTATCTTGAAGAAAAATTTTTAAATTAAATTAAATATTTTTTATTTTTAAAACCATTTCAGACTTTTTTCAGTTTCCTTGCAGTTTGTATCTGGTTTTTAACAAAGATAAACATATTTTTCAAATAGAGTTCTAAGAATGGTAACTACAGTACTTCTTTAGATTCATGTGATCTCATTTCATGTGAGAATATATTCTTAGTTTCACTGTCACATTTTCACACTGAGTTTCAGGAAGACAGCATTCTTAAATATTAAATTTTTAACATGAAAATCTTGTCACGCTATCCCTACTGCTTTAAATTTAGTAACTATTTGTAACAAATGATATTTTTTCAAGATACATAGTTTCTGAAGAGTTACTTACTTTGCCAGATTTTTCTTGATCAATTCTAGATATTTTAGAGTATAGTTTAGAAGTACATACAGGCTCATGCTCAACTTTGGATGAATTTTATGTATTTCTTGACAGTACAAATTATAATATCGTAGGAATATTTTCTTAAGGGTTTCCCCTGTGTTCTTCCAAAATGTAAAGGAAAAAAATTTGCACCTTTTATTTTAACAAGGTGATTTAATTTTTGAACAATTACACTTGCATTTTTTTGGCTTCTCATTAAGAATTTTCTTCCCAATTTATAATACTTTACTTTTGCATAAAATGCACAGATGAAAATTATGTGGAAATTTAAAAGATAATGATAAAATAATTAGTATGTCTTAAACACAAATTCAACATTATTAACTACAGGGAAATATATATAGTGAATAGATAGTTGATCTATGCAATTTCAAAAGTGAACAGCAACATATCTGTATAAATTGAAGTGATGAAAACATCACTCATAATGGTGGAGAGAGAGATTAAGATAAGATTTAATACTACAATATTGCAGCCATATGACATGCACAGGGACAGGCGACTTAGTTCCATATAATCCTCCACTTCAACACAATCTCTAAACAGAGATCGATTGGAAAGTCAGACAGGGAAAGCCTCTGACTAATCAGTCAGTTAAACAAAAGAAAACAACTTTGTTTGCTTATGTTTGTGCCCTTCTTTATTTGCATTTTGAAGTAAGAAATGGGAAGATATTTACTAAGCTCTTGTGTAAGCTTTTGGTGGTTTACTTTTTTTTAAAAATGTAATTTAGTTTTAAAGAAATATCAGTGCCAGAAATGCTATTTGAGAGATACATGATGAGATTTCTGACTAAACATAAATAATTAACAGCTGAAAGAGTGAAGATCAAGTAATCAATATGCGAAGAAAACTGCACCCAGTTTACTCAAAATCAAGAAAGTCTGCAAAAGTGAATTTGAAGAAATGATGATCTATTCATGGATGTTCAGGGACAAAGAAAAGAGATAAACTTCCTCATATAAATTATTCATGATCAATTATTTGCTCAGCTTCAGTCTGAGTACCTCTTGTGACAAAATTAGATTTTAATCACATATTTCTTTAGACCCCAAATGAGGCATTCAGCATTCAGGGATAGTAAAATCTTTGGCATCTTGGAGATTAGGGGCTGATTCTGCAGCACTGAAGGCACTGGGACTATTTTTAACTGATTTCAGTTGGAGTAGGGTCAAACTACTGGGACTTCACGATTAACTCACTGTGTTCCATTATATGTGGAATTTCCACTATATGTGTATTTTTATGAGTTCATGTTCTAAGATCAACTGTTATTTTCTTTATTTCTTACTTTTTTGTCATTTAAATATAAATGACAGGAGAGGAAGTCAAATTGGTTGGTAGAATCTCATACCTTTCTTCCCAATGTAGAGAAGAGTAGCCAATTGCAATAGATATGATGAACCTTAATTCAAATGTTGTCTCTTTCAAGATCTTCATGATGAATAGTGAAACTGGGAGGGCTAATCCAAGGATTGGTTTTTACCTGGCCAGTGTATACACTGTGCACTTAGCTGTTGCTCTTTTCCAAGGCAGACAGTTATTTTGTGTATATCAGACTTTCACACAGATGTAGAGGAAAAATGTTTTCTTCATTGGAGAAACACGAGTTAACTTTAACTAGACATTTGACAACAAGTTGTGAAGTTATAAATAAACCATATCGTTGTGAAGCTCCATAGCAGGAATATGTTCATCTCCTCTGCAACTGGTTTCTGGAAAGACTGTCTTTTGAAGGTAATGTTGCCATTTAGATGAATATTACACATTGAATCTTCTTCTGTGATCGTGATTTTTTTTTCCAGGACTCTCTACTGAATAGATCTTACTGTGTTATTTATTTAGGACATAGGCATGACAATAAAGAGAGCGATACAAAAATCTATACAGATATGAACTGCATGAGCAGCTAACAATAGAATTATAAAATTCTACATATACTACAGGTCTAAAATCGCTTTGAATTGTGGTTTCTTTTCTGAAACACACTCATCAACTATTAATACAGCAGTCAGTTCTATGCTTAGAAACATGAAAGTTTCTATGCTTAGAATCATGGATGCTTGCAATTTTTTCTATAGTTTGAATAATGTTATGATAAACTGCATTTTAATTTAAATATTCTAGCTGCTAGGAAGTTACAGCTCATGCCAAACATTATATATTGCTCATTTTTTCCATGTCACCTTCCAGCGGTACACTAAATCATTTCCGCTGACTTAAGCTAACCTTCCAAGCCTCAACACAGTTTTGAGTGCAAATGCATATATATATATATATATACACATTTATATACATACATACATGTGCACATAAAAATATTAATATATAAATTTATGTATAAATATGTTCAGGCATACATATAAATGTGCTTTTTTTCAGAACCACAGAATGGTTAAGGTTGGAAGGTGTCACTGGAGGTCATCTATTTCAGCCACCTCGCTCAAGCAGGGCTCCCTAGACCATGTTACTCAGGATTGTGTCCAAAGAGTCTTTGAACATCTCCAGTGAGGGAGGCTCCACAAAGCCTCTGGGCAACCTATTCCAGTGCTCAGTCACCCTCACAGTAAAGTTCTTCCTCATGTTCAGGTGAAACTTTCTGTCTTACAGTTTTTGCCCTCTTTCTCTTGTCCTATTGCTTAGCACCACTGAGAAAAGCCTGGCTCCATGCTCTCGGCACTTTCCCTTCAGACACTGATAGACATTGATGAAGTCCCCTCTCAGTCATCTCTTCTTGAGGCTGAGTAGGTCCAGCTCCCTCAGCATTTCCTCTTAAGAGAAGTGCTCCAGTCCCTAAATCATCTTCGTTGCCTTTCATTTGACCCATTTCAGGAGTTCCATGCCTCTCTTGTACTGGGGACACAGCACTCCATATGTGGCCTCACCAGGGCTGAGTAAAAAGGCAGTGTCATCTCCTGCATATTTTTTTTAATATGTGTGCAAAAAATGTAATATGATACACACCAAAGTATTATTTAAACTTTATTCAGATTACTAAATAAAGAAAGAAGAAGTAAGGAAACCCAAATTTAGGTAGATCTGCAACTGAAGATTTGCCTTGAAGTGAACTCCTTTAAGAGTTGTATTGCTTAGTTTTGTGCCCAGAGGAGAACTATAACATCTGGCGTGCTCAATGCTCTCCGTGAATGACTGTTTCATATTTTGTATTTCTCTCAAGGCTTGTTTACTACATAATATTAAATTCTCGCTCTGAAAATGGTTGCTAATTTGTTCAGGAGCTATTCTGTGACACACATTATTAGACTGTTCAGACAACAGTTTCTTAATTTTCAGAAAATATCTCAATAGTGAAAGGCTGGCATTATCCCAGTTTATAAGTGCTGAAGTGCAGCATGTTGGAATTGTTCCTAATGATTATCCACTAATTTTAGCAGATCCTCTTTTCATTATCTCTTTGCTCATTTTACAGAAACCTGAGTGTGGTGTGGCCTTCTTCCTGCTCAGACCATCGTGTGCCTCCTGCTGATCGAATGTGCACTCAAAACTTCAGCAAATCAGAATACAAATCCAAAGCTGAAAAAGTAAACATGGGTTGACGTTGATTTCAACTTTGCTATTTAACATTAAGGCATCTAACTTGAACTAGCTGTTAAAGCTGCTTCTTTCTCCAGTGAATGGAGTGACAGGGAGCTCAAGAGAGCCATTGCCTCCACCTTTTAGAAAAGACCTTTAGAAGAGGATGAGCCACCTTCTGCAGGTACCTCTTCACACTGGCAGAGAAAATCTGCCTTATTTGTAGAGTGAGGCCAGGTAAGCAGAATTCCAGTCTTTGGGAGGGGAAAGGCAGAGGTCTAGAACTAGGTGTTTGGTTCTAAATTAGTTTGCTGTAGTTAGGAATGACAAGAACTTCTAGAGGTGATTCCTGCCATTTCAAGTCTTCAGTGGGATTTGAAGAATCAACCTCTAAAAATCCCTGTCTCCTTCTACTGACTACAGACACTTAAAACAACTAAATTTAAGGAAGGTGAAATCAAATATTTACAGATTTTCTTTGCTAACTGTGGCTGTAGGGATTTACTTATCACTCAGGAATTTCTGAAAGAAAGAAAATGCATCCCTTCCTTCCCAGCATGATACAGCTTGAAGAACTTTCTATCTTATTCAACCTTCATTACAGCAGTTACTGAATTCAGAATGCTTATGCTGCCAACCACAATTTAAGGGTCTACATGTGTGTAGAATTTCCTGAGCCTTTTTTTTAAACCACACCAAAAAAACCCCAGACCAAAAAACCATACAGGTTTGTTTGGAAGGAATGCATGGTTTGTTCTGTTTTGTTTTTTGTTTCTTTTAATTCAGTTATTTGGCACTGTAATATTCTATGATAAGCATAGTCTGGAGAATAACACCTCACAGGCAGGTCTTTAGGGATGGCTTCAATGATTTAAAAAAAAGAAGCCCAGATGTCTTTTCTGTTTAATCCTAGTACAAATTAAGTAAATTTATTTCTTTAATTCCCACATTGGTATTTAATAATTATTTGTAACTCCATTGTCTACTTTGTATATTGTAACTACCGACTTTTACTTGCATTTAACCTGGCTTACCTTGAGGGCAATTTCAAAGTATTTTGACAAAGAAAGAGACAGACAAAAGGGTGGTAATCTATAAACCTATGAATTTATTACTTCAAGGCAGTCTAGGCGTATTCTTCAAGGTATAAAACATGTAACAGGAAGTGCTGCAGGGGACTTTTCAGAAATCATGCAGAGACCTGGCATCAGAAATGTCAGAAGGAAAAATGGCTAACAGTTCTCTTCGATTATGCAGGAAGATATTCAGGAGAATTTCTGAATCGAAATGGTTCCCCCAGGGAATTTGTTGCATTGGTACAGTGGTGAGTACAGCTATGGTTCCACAATGTCTCACATTCACATTACCCACCTAGAAGCGAATGCAAGCATTTGTATCACAGAAGTAAATTGCTACCCCTTTTCTATAGTATCTACATATGACAATCTTATCCTGCCCTGGCTCAATGATTCCTTCACTGATTTCAGTCACAAATTTATTAAATATCACACTTTTATTAAATTATCTACCAAAGAGTCCTTTATTAAAAGCATCCTAAACAACAATCAATTGGAAATGTGTTTTACTGAAGCTTATCAAATGATGTCATGCTTTAGACATTCCTACCACTGTGTATCAGCACTCAGAGAGACATTTACCATCTTTACATGCTAACTTGGGTTTTCAGTTACTGTTGACTCCCTTCTCTGTCCCTAGCTCCCTGATTCTGGCCTGTCCAGTTCCACACTCTGCTGGAACACCTCACATCAATCCAGTTTTAGTGCTCATCGCTGCTGGTGTTCTTACCGTGTCCCAGTGTCTTCTCTTGTCACCCAGCTCCCTTTCCCATCAGCAACAGCTTCTCATCTGATCTTTTCTTCCTTGCTACCTGCCTTGTTACTCCTAGACTGGTTCAAATGCAAGGATCAGCAAAGAAGGTGCATGGTAAGGGAGCAGTAACATACTTCAAACATCTGCTACCTCCAACATGAAATATCCAATGATACTCTGATTTGGTTTTGCAGTGTTATCTTTATGGCTGCCATTAAACAATTTTCTTTCAGAGGTTTATAAGACCCTGCTACAAACTACTGAAATTGTACAACCAAAGATGTATTGCACCAAATTGTGATACAAAGAGTGGAAGGAGAGAAGGTTCATCTTAAGCTAAGGCTTCTGCCAAAGAAATTGTCTTGGTTTAAGACAATTTAGGGGCAAAAAATTCGAAATTAGTTACCTCCCGTTTTAGTTTTAACTGCTTCCCTTTCACTAATTGGGAGAAACATGCATGAGAAGATATAAGTGGAAAAATAGCAGTTTACTAAAAAAACGAAACAGCAACCATCAAAATAACAGTAATAAGCACTAGATAAAACAGTGCTGAAACCCATGGACTACCTGGGTACAAAGAACACAAGACGGCAGATAAGACCCTCCCTCAAGGCGGCAGGCTCTGTAAAAGGCTGTGTGGTCCAAGGGGCAAAGGCATGATGGAGGAAAAGCCCCCTTCTCCCCGACCATTTGGTGGACAGAGAAGAACAGAGAGAAAGAACAGAGAGGAAAAACCCAAGAGAGCAACTGAACCTCTGCAGTGACACAAACTCCCTCTTCCCCCAAACAGCAACCAACAGAGAACAAGGACAAAACAAGAAGAAACCTTGAGTCCAAAACCAGTCAACAAATGCCCCTCGGACCATTTGCTCCATGCTACTCGACAGGGTCTCTCCCCTGGCAGCAGCAGTTCCATGGACAATGGCAGCTGGAACTCGGGCAGCGGCAGGAACAGGCAGTGGGAATTTCTCTACTTCTTTCTCAGCGGGCTGGACCCAGTTGTTGTTGGCACTGCAGTTCTGAGTCAGCACCACATTGCAGGGGAAAAGAAGCAGTCCTGCCAGGCACTGCAAACAGCAGCCCCTATCCCACAGGCCCTGGTTTGGTGCTGTGGCTGCAGACAGATATTTGTGGAATGTGCTCTGGGACAGTTTAGGATTGGGAAATGCAGTTTCTTGGAGACCTGTGCCAAACAAGGAGCTCAGAGAGAAACAAAAGAAGGCTTCTGCCTTGGCTTGGAGAAGCAACTGTCTTAGTAGCCCTGCAAGAATGGAAAGAGAAAGAGAAAGAAAGAGAGAAAGAGAGACAGACAGAGAGAGAAAGAAAGAGAGAGAGAAAGAGAGAAAGAGAAGGAAACCTTGCACGCGTGTTGCCCTCACTCTTAAAGGGACGTTGGGCAAACCAATTTCCTGGCCCCCAAGTCTTAAAGGAACTGTTCAGTCTTGGGCAGAATTGGTGTAGCACAGATATGGAATACAATGCACATTTTTTGGGTTACCCAGGACAGAAAGGTTTCTTTTTTTGTTCTGAGCATCTCGATTGTAAATAAGTCTGTTTTCAGTGTCTGAATGCACATTTTCTTCGCATCAAGGTTAACAAAGAAAATTTGCATCCATTGATGAATCTGTATCTGTAAGCATTTTATGACATGAAACTTCATAATGATTCCTTATAATTACTTAGCAACAACTGCTTTTTGCTTTGACTAGCTCTTGATAGGGAGCAGAAAAGATAGCAAATAAGCGTAACTGAAGCTGGTAACACTCTGGGACATTGTTTGCTGAAATCTAGAGATGCTAAGAATAAGCAAGCAATAAGCCAAATGAATTAAATAAGAAGTCAAAAAGTTTTCTCCAAAACCAGAAGGAATTTAGAGTAGAGAAAATACCTGAGCGAAACCAGAGAGATCAGGAAAGACTTTTCTCTGTATCACCTAAGCTTTTTTTTGCCACTGGATCTCAAGTTTTACTGATATGCTTTTCTCATAAAACTTTAATGCTTATTTCTTGTCCAAAGTGAGTCCCCAAGTCAAGACTGCTTTGTTGAGAAAATCCTTGCATCAACCTTCAGATGTACAAATCTGAAATCCGTTATTTCAAATATGTCAGTAAAATTTCTGATTGTAAATGCAGAGCCTACAAGCAAAATCTTGTAGGTATCCTAGGTATCTGGGACACAGGCAGGAAGATTATTTTCTCACTTTATTCACTCTGTGCTGGCAAGCCTTGTGATTTTATTCTGTGTTGCATAACTGTTGTGAATTTTCAAAAACCCCAATCTCAGGAGTCTTGCTGTCTGCAAACCTTCAGAATTTCTTAAAGTGCATTTTTCAAACAAGTTCCAGTCATCAGAACTGCAGTGGCAAAAAACAACAACAAAGCCTAAAAAATGATAGAGAGAACTTTCAGAATTCAATAAACTACATGGCAAATGGCATGTTGACAAAATACTTGTGGTTTTATTTCATTAATTTCATACTAAGACTTTGAAAAAATGGTGTTGGAGAGATCAGAGGTTTACTTTACTGAGAGTAAAAATGGAAAGATTATAAGTGTGTGATTTAGAGAAAGCATAAGACCATCTTGTACAAATTGACTATGGGGTTACTGGGTGGAGAATTTTTTTCATTTCTCTTCCATCTTTTTTCTCTATGGGAAATGATTAGGAGCATGAATAGTTTATAGTAACATTCTTTTCCTAGAATTGGAAGCTCAGAATAAGGGAGGCTCACTTTCACCAGTCTGAGATAGACATGAAGGTCTACTTTGACAATATTCCAGCCTACCTTTTTCTTCTGTCTCCTTATAAACTTTGCTTCTCTGCTTGCTGTCTTTCGTGATTGCCTGTATAGCCACTTGCCCAACATTCTTTTCTTCCCAGAACTGTGCTTTAATTTGATGATGCAATCACTGTGTGTAGGAATTAAATTTTTTTGTCACTTTCTAAACTTCATCACAATTTTTTTATTGGAAAGGCAAAGTCTGTTTCCCAGGCAATTGGAGCCAAACTCTGAACATTGCTTGAGGCAGAAACTGGATATAAAACAGTTCCTGCTCTTTCGTCCTTGCAACGCTTAGGGGACAAAGTGACACAAAAACAATGAACGTCCTACCTGTTCATCTGTATGACAGGATTTGGCTTAGATAACAGATAAATGTTCTGGTCTCAGTCTCAAGTGAACATTGTCAAATTAACACAAGCCACTGTATCAGTTGTCAGCTTAGTCTTTGTTCCAACAAATGACAGATATGAGCAGCTACTCATATTTTTTTCACACCCCAAGAGCATATGATGACACAGTGTTCATACACAATGAGAAGCAGTGTACCACTGGGAATAGTTTCCTCTGTGCAAAACCTGTCACAGCCATGAGAAGTCATTACTGATGTGGCTACACAATTGCATGAATGGGATATGGGTGCTTTGGGAGCTGAGCACAGTTTGAGAGAAACCCAGCGTGAAAAAGATTCTGCTCTGTTTCCTCAGTGTGACACTCAGTGGACCTCACTTGCAATAATATGTTTTGAGTGGTGCAGAAAGTAGAAGTTCTGCCCCCTTTGGTTATTAAAGAAGCTGTGATACTTTATAAAGTGACTTCAGAAAGAATAAGAATTTGTGGCCTTGTGTTCTGATAAAATCCATTTGGAAAACTTATATCCTCCCTTGCAAGATTACTCCTGTAGTTTTAATTGCCCATAACATTCTGCTTTATTTCTACCCTTAATTATTCTTTATTGCTCTTGAACACTGCTAACTTCCATACTCTCATTCAGAAGTACCTCTGTTTCACTGTTGGGTAAAGTGACTGCCATATATATTAAGGGGAATTATTATGTCTTTCCCTAGCAGATTAAAGAATCCATTAAAAGTCAATATTTTCTCACCAGGAACATATTATAAACTATGATTAAGTCAGTTTTCAATCTTTTTTTTATAAACTACAGTAATTCCTGTAAGTCTCTTGGTAAGGCCTTTTCTTAAGCTATTGAATTATTGCAACAGCTCTGTTGTGTATGCTTTCAGATTTCCCAATATCTTTTTAACAGAAGGAATAGAAGAGAACCATGTCTATATTTTATGAAGTCAATCTCAACAGTTGCAATGGAACCCTATACATAGTTTTATCAAGTTAGTCCCAGCAATGCATCATACAGTGTTAAAATCGTTCCTCAAATCCCAGTTCAAACTTGAGCTTTTTCTGCCACTGTGTTGCATGTAGGTTCATGTTCAGGTATTAATTTCTAGTAACCCAGTGTTTTTGAAGTCATCTTCCAGGGGATAATGTCTTGTTCTGTAGGAATGGTCAGTGTTCCTCATTCCTTGGCACATATTTTGCATTCTTCTTTGACATGGAAGGTGGTGGCTTGCTGAGAAACTCTGATTCCTCTGCATAATTGATTTGTTTGTATCATTTTGCTACTCTGGAGCCTGTGTGTCAGCTACGTATGTTGTGAATTGTCGTTTTACACCTGCATACGGTGGAAAATGTTAGTTCCACATATCAATGAATGTGTACCTCCACTAGTACTATCTCTATTTAATCATGATTTCTTACCCACAAATACTTCATGAAATATGACAGCAAGCTACTTCTTAATTAATTTAGAATGTGTGTGGATGATAGTGTATAGTGCTTATTTTTTAGTCAAAATGTCATGAAGTTCTAAAACAAGTATCTTACATAAGTCTAAATCTTTCATTATCTGGACCTTTAATTTAACCAAATAATTAAGTAATATTTGTCTGATAAATAAATCCATATTAACAAAGACTAATGATAATACAATAACTACTAAAATGAAAGTGTCTTCCAAAGTCTATCACCTAAAGAATTCTAATCAACATGAACAGCACAATTCACAGTAAGAGCTGTATGTCCTCAAATACCAAATAACTACTACCAGCAAATATAGACTGTGCACAAAGGTAAATCTATCCTTGAGGAAACTTCAGCTCTGACAGGATGAAATGAGATTAAAGATAGACAGAAGGAAATAGATTGACAAGACTGAATTAAACTTTTTATTTCAAACACCCAAGGGTTTCTGAGATTCAGGTGCCAGTAGCATTTAAAAGACCTTAACCAGCCAGTGCCTAAGCCTGTAAGAGTCTACAGCTGCAAGAAGGCTGATTCCCAAAGGGATTTATCCTGCCAGCTTGTAATCAACTGAAAGTAATAGAAGTGGTGACTGCTTCAGATTCAGGACCTTAGAAATCTCTCTGAGTCTTGGTCCCAATACTTATATTTCAATGACTATACCTGTACATCATTAAACAAAATGGAACACTGCTGAGTATCTCGAGGTCTATCCCACTCCTGTGTGTAAGACAAACTTGTTCAGTAGGCATTTCTTAGAATACCTCATTGGAAATTCCAGGCAAAGACCCAACCCTCCCAAAACAGTGACAAGAAATTAATGATGCAGTGCAGCAATGCAGAAAAGACAGATTTAATTAATTTTGACTTTGGAGTGTTGTGCTTCCTACAAAATTTGGAGTGGAAGTTCCAATGCTAGTTTGAACTCGAGGCTGCCAAAGAAATGTCATAATACAGGCTATAAGGTTATTCTCAACCCTGCTGTTTCCACCAAGATTTAATTATTTTGCATATTAGAAGCACTTCAAAAGAGATGAATTAAGAATTCCTCTCTTGAAAAGCGAGAGGCCTTCCTCTAGAAATGCACAGAGGCAGGGCTTTGTGCATTTGTACAGGCACAAGTTTAAATTGGTATTGCAGCTTAGACAATTTAACCCGGTCTACTCACTCTCTACAGTATTCCAACAACTGACTATGTATTGAAAAGCAGAATCACTGCTATTTTAGAAGGAAAAAAATAGTAGGTTACAGGATCAGCTCTAGGACAGAGTTTCTAGCTGCACATCTCAAGCAGAGGAAAGCGTATCCATCTTTTCTGGAATTAAGGATATAATGCAGCCTTTCTTTATGGCATTTTCTGCAGATGAGCTTAAATAGCTCCCTTCTGAAAAGTTGATTCCTTTTTGAATTCTTTTCCTTTTACGGAGTAGTTCTATTTCCTACATTGTGGGTGAGTTTCTAGTCACTTGTAAGGCATCTAATAGTTAGCTTTAACTATTCTTTTGCTCTCTCCCTTATGAAGCTAATCTTATCCTCAACAGCCTATCATCAATCATGGACAAAACATCTTAGGTAGGGACCTAAAAAAGTATTCGGTTAGACTTTCAATGACTTTATTGACCTGGAAGTAAGTGTTGACAGTTTTCAACAGTAATAGATCTTTTGTATTGCCTATCCCAGCCTCAGTTTTTACTGGAAGAAGAGTACACTCTAGCAAAGCACAGCTCTGAGCCTCTGAGTCCCTGCTTGTTTCCAGAAATCTGAGAAAAAACTGTCCAAAGTACAGTACAGACAGGTAGTAGTGGTAACAAAAACAATAGCACAAACATTGTTATTGTTCAATGTTGTGGTAAAATAATAACTGGCTGTTGTTGTTGATTTTGTTGTGATTGTTGTAGTCATTGTTAGTGATGCCTTTATTAAGTGCTTTGTAGTAGTGTCTTGTAGTTCCCAGTCAGGAGACATTCTGCCGGATGCTGCATTTGCGAGTCATAAAAAGACATCCTTTAAACATCCAGAGTGAAACAAAAATGGGATAACAGGCATACATGACAACAAACATCAGAAAGCCCAAAGCGACAATGAGACATTTCTGATTAGTGTAATAAGTAGAACTCGCTGCATACTGCACGTTCTACTTTTGTCAACAATTCCACTAGTACTGTAGTTCTGGTAGGTTTTAACTCTCTGATAGATGTAGGATGGTATTGTGATTTTGTAGGAGACTATTTCTCTCTCCTTACCCTACAGAGAATTAGCTCAAGCACAAGGAGTTATATCTCTGACATGGATCAACTCTTGGTCACAGTGAGACATTCAGACTGAAGACCCTCTAAACTCTCAGGATGGTTTGAATAGCAAGGGCTGACAATGTTTATCATACTAACTTCACATGTTAGTGAAGGTAATGCTGATGAAAGTCAAGAATGACTCAGATAAAGGTCAAATAGAATTGCATAACAGTTTACAAGAAACTTTCTGTTAGAGGCAGGATGTAGGCATACTTCCCCATAAACAGCTTAATGCACAACACTTCTATGACATAAATTACCCAATTTCATGACTTCTTCTTCTGAAGGGTAGTAAGTTTTATTCCTTGTCCCTTTTCTTTCTGCCATGTTTAGATGATCCTGCTCAGTATTCTCTCATGGGAGAAGAGCTTTGCCTGCATTTCAAGTTAAGAGGTGTGGGCAAATGGCTTCCAATCTGCCCAAAAATGAACATTCTATTCTGGAAAAACAGTTGAAGCCAAAAATTCTCTGGGTGATTTTTTTGGTTTTTTTTTTCCCACCCATAAAATGAAATTTAAAAAATATTTTTGTGAGCTCTGAGTAAAGATAAAGTCAAATAAACTCAATTAATAGTGCTTATGACCAGGGATTTATCCTAGCATGGGTTTTCTGTGCCTAGGTTGTGTCCACACAGATGAATATTACATACATTGAAAATTCTGTTTCATCTTCAGAAAATGAACTTGGAAAATACCCAAGGTGTTAACAACGTAACGGAGACGTTGCTAAGGCAAGTTTAAACACTTCAGAAATGCAGGGTAGAGGGCGTGTATAGAAAGTTTAGGTTAACAATGAGACTAATATTACAGCATCAGAGAAAAAGGTTCTGTAAAATATAATATACTCTTAGCATTGTGTAGGGATGATAAATGCTTCCGGGGATCTCAAAGATCCTAAATAGGCATAAATCCATACAATGTTTAGAAAACGTGGAAAATGAGACATCTATTATTTTGTCTGTTTCTCTCTATTTCTCACATTGTTAAGTAAAGACTCTCTTTTGTTTTGTGTGTGGTTTTGCTTGTTGTTTTTCTTTGTTTTTACTGCATTATATTTTACATAGTATTAAATACTTTTAAAGATCTCTGTGGAATATTTTTCAGCTATTATACTGTCCATAAATGATTAACTAGCAATTCCAAACATACATAGAATTTCATTCCCAGGATGTTTTGACAGAAATTGATTGGTGTGTGAATGCTCCCTGGGCCTTTTAGAGGCGTATATCTTTGGCTTATAGGAATCAACTCATAAAATTCTGACAAAGGAAATATACCAGATTAGAAAAGACAAAAAGAAAAAAAAAAAAAAGCTGTGCTATTGCTTAGGACAAATTAAAATATAGATCTTGAAATTTGGACCCATCACTGTCAGCTGGTGCCCTCAGGAACACTTCTTCCAGGGCACTGAGATCTTGCTTCCTTATGTCATTTCTCCCACGTATCTAGGTGAAAAAAGAAATTCCAGCTGATTTGAAAAAAGTGTTTCCTTTGCCATGAGTACATACAAGAAAGCCATTGACATGTCAAAATGAGTCAAGTGGAGACCCCAAGCCACAAAGAACAAAGCACACGTCAGACAAGCACAGGCTGAGACCTGTTTTTGTCCAGCCTGTAAATGGGAAGTAGGAAGGACACCTTATTACTGCCTGCACCTGAAGGGCTGGAGGATACAAACGAGACAGAGCCTTACAGCTGGAGGTACTCAGCAACATATGAAAGGCAATGGGCACAACCTGGAACATGTGAGTTTCTGCTTCAATATTCAAATTCTTATTCAAATCGTAGGAATTATTAGATACCTAAGTTGCCTAGATGGGCTGTGGAGCCTCCATCCATGGAGGTGTTCAGTACTGAATAGAACACAGTTCTGAAAAACCTGGTCAGGACTTTGAGGCTAGGGTTGGACTAGAGGACCTCTCAAGATTCCCTCCAACCTAAATTATTTTATGAGAATTCCCTGATTCTATAGTCCTCTATTGTATTTGTCTTGACTAGCTACCTGAAGTCCAAGAACAGTCACTCCTAACTTGGAAATAATGAAGAGCCATGGTTACTGTACAATACTGTGTGGAGACAAATTTGGTGAGACTTTGGCAGAAGTAAACTGAGAAATAACCCCAAATAGATCTATTACAATGCACTCAAAATATCAAAGATGGGATTTAAACTTCTATGGTAGATGCTGAATTTGCATTTCTTGGAAAAGTGTATGAACTACAGATTTCTGAATAGCTTTCTGTATGCTTAAGATAGACTTTCTTATGAGATAGTTGTAATCCAATCAGCAACAAAAGCATGAATCATTTTCAATATCATGCTCAACATAAATCTAACAAGCCATGATAAAGGACTATAGACCACTAAAGTTAGAATAAAATAGTACAAGGAGTCTTACATCTTTCCCAGCCTTGCCCATTTCTAGTTTTCATCTCCTCTGTTTCTACAAAGTTCTTTCAGTGGAATACTTTACACACTATTACTGCAGGTTTTCTGTGTGTTGGGTTTGGCTTCTTCATTTCAAGGGACGTATGATCTAGTAACATTTTTATATCTCTTAATTCCTGACATACTTTTAGGGTACAGCAAACCCTTAACTCAGAGTTGAGTCATGAGTGGTGCATCATCCCAAGAGAGTAACAAGCATCCCTGTTGCTGTGATATACAATTTCTCTGTAATTTTCCTTGTTTCCACTGAACAGGAATAATCTTTACCAGGTCCTCCAAAGATTCAACTCTGACGGCTACTGGGTGAGGAAGGATATTGGATGGATTTACTTAGTTCCTACATCCTGCACTTCTCTCAAGCAGAGAGGAGCATGCAGTCAACCCGAAACCTACGTAGGTCATGTTAGACTCATACAAGAACAGATTTATTCCATTTGACATGTAGGCACAAGTCTTCTGTAATGTGCAGACCAGCACAAATTTTGGGAGGACTCTAATTTTGGACAGGTTACTTTCCCATTTTCATTAAAAACTATTTTCAGACTTTTTTAAGTTATGTGTCTAAATAAGTTCTTTTTCCAGTAGAATAAAACATCCAGCCTTTTGTCTCAGGAAAAAGACTACCATCTGATGAGGTTGTGTAAGAAATGTCTATATTTCTCTTTGATAGATAACTTGCCAAAAAAGCCAACACAAATAGCTAACGGCTGTTTGGATTTGTGCATTACCTTTTGAGGAAGTGCTTTTCCTGGCTACTGCAGGAGGTGAGCAACCCATGTAGATAAATCAATGACATAATTGATTTGGCAAATCTCATTTTCCAGCCAGTCAACACTTTGTAGTGTTCTGTCCTAACTTCTGAGAAAATCTCTGACTTTAAAATTCTGGTTTCCACTGAAAAGTCACTGAGATTCTTGTTATCAAAAATACTGTGACTGTTTCAAAATTACCTTGACTGTCATTCAGGAACATACTCTAATATTATATCTAAAAGAAGATATACTAAAAGTGGGGTTTATCTTCCATTGCACACTTCTTCCATGTTGAAAGTACAACGTGCACTCATAGGCACAGAGGATGTTAAAATGCACTTCTATATTTTTCTTGTGTTTGTGGCCCGTTCATGTGATTTGGAAATGTCTCAACCCCAGGTGTAGGCCTGAAGGCAAGATCCAATCGTTGACATCTGTTGGGGAACAGAGAGGGGCAATCTATAGGTTCTGGGAACAACAGACACATCCCTCTGAGGGAAGGGGTGTGCTGCCAGCACTCATTGGCACACATACAGAGATCCCTTCAGCATCATATGTCATCTGTATGCATATGAGCTGACACTTTGGGCCACGGTGTCTTGGAAAAGAAGATTTTTCCATAAAGTAGTGATGAACACAACATTTGTATACCTGGTTCACAATGGATGGACAAGAAAGCCATGTACAGGATTTTTAGGATGAGAGGTCTGCCAAGTCTCTGAGGCAGGAATCCTAAACAAAAGCTGACTTGCAGAGCTTCTTGTGAAATGTAGCCAGCAGATTTGAGAGAGAACAGGAAGCATGCCTCCATATGGCTCACAATATCAACCAAGTGGAAGGGGCAAAACCAACAGCTGTTGAGGCTGAGGTCCCCAAAACAGCAGCCTTGGACAGGAACTCTGGTGCCCCTTGGTCAGCAATGCATCAGATCATGTTGCTAATAGAGTCCCAGGAAACAATACATCACTTAGGGACAACAGCAGATGACTGTGAAACAGTTGGATTTCTCTGAGGCTGGGCAAAAAACTGTGAGTGGTGAATAGCCCAGAAAGGAGAGGGGCACTCTGCCAACATACTGACAGCTGTAGGAAGAGGACAGGCTGATAATGAATAAAACACAGAAGTGCCAATCTTCCTTTCTCTCAGCCATTTAGGTTTTCCAAATTGCCTTAATATGTTTCTCTTATCCTTTCCCACTTCACAAAACTATAACTCTTCTACTCCTTTTTGACTCACGTGAGGAAGTTCTGTCCTTCTGCATGTTCGGGTGACATGATAGATTTTTTTCAGGCTCCTGCAGGAAGCAGTTGGTGGCATTTAACTACCTTTTAGCAAGGAGCACAGGGTGTTGGTCCTTGTCTGTTTTCACTCCTGGCAGAAAGATCATAGCACATGTAATTTGAAATTCTCATGAAAAATATATTGTGAAAGAAAACCCTCAAGTCAGTGTTTACCAAGATTCTGTATGATACTATCTAGCCCAATGTCTGTGTTGGAATGAGCTTCCATATACAGGCAGAACTTTCTTTTCATCCAAGCCCTCAGGTTCCAGAGAATGCAAAATCTGATCTTTGTAAGATCAATGTTGATCTTGCTAAAATTAAAAGTGTGGATTTATTAGCGAGATTAAACCAAAATCACATAATAGCAGAGACAGGTTCACAAGAATAAGATGAACACTAACAATCAGTTGAGCTCCAAGCCATGTGCTGAGATCAAATGGTAGTATTCACTAAAGTTCTGCTCTATGCCAGGAAAAAAGTAGCAGCCCAATGTGTTGCATTTAAGAAATATATTTTTGTGTAGCACAGAATGACATCAAATTGCGCCTGTCAGGAAATTGAGATTCTGATATAACTTAAATCATGATATCCAAATGGCCAAGTTCTGAGCTGCGAGGAACACCTGCCAACATAACTAATAGTGAGGACAAAAAGCCTTTGGTAGCAAGTCCCTTGAGAAGGAGATAACAATATATGTGCCCTGTTCAATAAGCTCTTAGCCTGAGGTATTTCCAGTATGCAAAGAAAAGAAAGCTTACTTTTAATTTTTTATGCTGTCCCCCTTTATCTTGATACGTTTTTTCCTTTTTCCTCAAACAGGTTCTCAATTAGTTTAACAGAAGTTTTCTTTTCTAAAACCAAATCCAGTTCTCTGCGTAAACCTTTGATGGGAGCTTCCATATGAAGAGAGATTAAAGAAGTGAGGGCTAATTATTATGGAAAGAATAAGTGCAACAGAGGATATAACAAAACCAGCACATATAATAGTTCCTACTGTGGAGAAGGTCAGACAGGCTCTCTTGATTATCCTTTACCAAAGCAAAAGAAGGAAACACTCCATAAATTAAAAACAACAGATACCATAATATATATACACATAAATTTTTATAGAAGAAATTTCACTTTGTGTGATACATGTCTGTGAGAATTTACTTGTACAGTAAAGAAAGTTTGCTGTGGAAAACAAAATATACAGTCTCAGGACAATATGTCCTAGATGGTTTTGTTTCTAAAATGGAAATCTTGTATGGAGAAGGGGCAAGAGGCAAAGGTGATCCTGGATTAGAACTTGCAGGACTGCAGGGAGAAGCCAGATCCACAGCCCTTCTCTTTCTCCTTCATGCCCTCTACTCCAAATAGTATCCATTATTGATGTATTTTTTAGTGACAGAAAAAATATTGACTACAATCACAGGCACACAGCAAGCTCCAGCTGGACTAGCAGCTTTTCACTGGATGTTGCTGCTGCTTCAAATCAGAGGAACCATCTCTAAGGTTTAGCTAAACCTGCCACTTCCTTGGATGTAGTTAAAGATTTTGTGCTGCTGCCATATAATTGAACAGACAAATGAACATCTATCATGGGGACAAAATGTGCCAGTCTTCTTCACACGATGACACAGCTTCTCCTCATGTGATGGAAAGAGCATGAGCATGGAATCAGTTTGCATACAAAAATATGGGAGAGAAAATACCAGAGACAGTCAAAACACAGAGGTTCTTCCGTATCTGGGAGACCCATGTTCAACCAAAAGGTGAAGATGTACAAGCAAGTTTCATTCTTAATCTTTTAAAAAGATTTGTATTGTCAAATAAAGGAATATTTTCTTATCATTTTGAGAAGGATATACTGGGTCACAGGGAAGGAAGGTAAGAGAGAAAAAAGTTACAAACTGGATTTTTTTTTCTTTATAAGAGAAGGTTATGGAATAACTATTAAGAGATTTTTTAAGAACAGACCAAACAAATTTTGTGGGAAATTAGAAATTGTATCTTTTTGTGCAGCAACAGAGGAGATAAAATATTTTGCAGAGTTTCTGTCTATGAATTCAACCCAAAAGGCCATCTCTGCATTAAAGTGTCTATCAGTTGACTATAATTTATTATAAATATGTTGTGATTCTAGTTTTGGCCATTCTCTGTATTGATGATATGGGGATCAAGATGACTTTCAGATGTGCAGGACATGCTGTGCTTGATAAGAAATGCAATGTACAGAAAACTCTCACCTGGCTGAGGTCCAGCAGAGAAAGTTCACTTGGTGCAGCAATCACACAGACTTGCCAGCTCACTTCTAGGCATGTCTTTCTGGCTTTGGCAAGACACTGTAAATTCACGTGTGTCTGCATCTGTCACTGTTGACCTATTGTACAGTACAAAAGCTATGCAAACAGAATTAAACTTCATATCCTCTGTTGCTTGCCATGTTCTCTCAAAAGTGCTACTGTTTGTTGAATGTCAACTATCAGAAATTCTCTGGCTTACTGCCCCAGAGTATGGCCTTTATTTCTGAACACTGAGGGCTTTTTCATCTTGCCTGCATAGACAAATTGATCAGCCCAACATTCTTTTATTATTCTTTGTGGGGGGTAGGGAGGGGGAAGAAGACACAGAGAATGGGATTGCAGACATCCCATTCCAAAATAGGATTGAGGAAGGGTCACAGAAATTCAATGGTATGGCAATTACACACACAAAAAAAATACTGTTATAAACCTCCTATTATAGCTTTCTTTGAAGACCTGTCCTGGAAAAAAAAGGGTTGTACGCATAAGGCTGTTACAGTTTTATTGCTCTATTGTAACTGTAGCTATGAATAAACCTTTTAGCATCCTTCTTGTTCAGGGAGGTGTGTTCACTGAAGAATGAAAGCACCTCACTGAAGGTGACATGCCGACTGATGGCACAGAGTGACACAGTGATGGACTGAGTGATAGATTTAACCCAAACGTTTAATTATAAGTTACAATTGATTCATACTATGTAGTTCCATGTGTGTAGCTACTCCTTACTCGGTGTTGATTGGGATGGAGTATCTGCAGAACCATTCTCTGTTGTCTTCTCTACAAGAAAATAATCTGTATTTTTTGTTCTACACTGTTATCAATGTGGTATCAGACTTTAAGGTGCAATAAACATTCCTATGACATAAAAAAATTATTTATATGTATGATCCTTACACTTCAGAATTCATGCTAAAATATTTAGGTGAAGCTGTTAGACACAGTCCCCTTGCTTGTAATTAGTATATAGAATGTTGAACAGGCAGCCACAAATAGCAGACATCTCTTAAAACAAAGGTATTTTAACTGTGGATATACATACAAAGAAACTGGTAGATGCAGGTAAGCATCAGCAGTTTCCATGGGCTGTGTGTGTAGGTGCTGCTGCAAAGGGACTACATGGGTAAGAAGATGAGGCTGATGTGCTCTGATGATAACTTCACAAAGCAAGGAAAATTGGAGAAGTAATAATAATAATAATAATAATAATAATAATAATATCAAATGTAGAGTTTATGGGGAAGAAGGTTATGAATATTGCTGAAATAAATCCTTGTTCCACAATTTTAGAAGCCATCTTCATCTACATGCCCAAGACAACTGCAATTGAAACATAAAGATTTGTGATATATTGCAATGTATATCATGTAGTCACGTTTGCCTGATCATAGTAAGCTCTGTTCAAGACAAAAATATAGATAGATCCTTGCCCAATATTTCTGTTAGAATATTGTTACAAAATTTTATTCTTCTAGTGTTGCAAAATGTCATAAATTTTAGGCTAAACTGAGTCACATATAGGTTTTGCTCATTTGTTCTTGTGTCAGCATTGCCCTTTACCATACAATGTTATTTTGCTCATTTTAGGCAATAGCTTTTTTTTTATCTTGAACTTCCTTCTCTTCTGTTTATTCCCCTGACGTATTTGCAGGAAACAATAATATCCTCACTCAATCTTGTTTTTGCTGGTTTTCCCTGCTAGGCTAAAGAACTTTGTTTTTTGTTTTTTTTTTTACGCATGCAAAATACGTTCTACATCATACATGTCTTTTTAATTCACCTTTTCTCATCCCTTTAGAATTAACTTTATTGAGTTTTGGTCATCTGAAATGCAGGATTTAAGACTAAGCCTCACCAGTATTAATAGCATTTATACTCCAACACCTGACCACAGTTTTTGTCAACAGGCAGGGGGCTGAGGGCTGTGATCTGAACATTTTACTGTGAGAATGTCCCAGACTGACATAGTTGATGGCTTTTATGTTAAACAACAACAAAAAGATATTATAGTCATTTAAAGAGCATTTGATATTGTAACTGAAGAGAATTTCCATGCATAACTGTGAAATTTAATTGACCCGTTTTCCTTTTCAGGTACTTGTATACAAATGAGTTTTCTGAGTAAGTTGTGCATGATTTATCAGACATCATTCACCACCTCCAAAGAAGAGTTTTCACTTTGGTTTTCCCTTTGTCTTATCTCCTCTCTGTGGTGAAGGAATTCCACCTTCTCTTGTCTGTCTATCAAGTACACATTTACTGTATTTACTTTTCCTTTGCCGTAATTTTCTACAAGCTGTGTAAAAGTGAGACCAAAAGAAGAGGAGATGGGAGGACTGGCAGGAGAGTGATGTGCTCAGTACCAGTGATAAGGGAGAAGGGAAGAGAACATGGGTAAGAAGAACATGGGTGATGAAAGCAAGAACTCCTTTTTTTCCTCCTTTTTCCCTACAAAACAAGGTGTTGTACTCTCCTCAGACTTTTGTAATGCTGTCTTTTCTGAGGGCCCAAAATGTACTAACAATTGAATAGCGTTGATGTAGGTATCCTGAAATGAGAGGACATCAATGTGAAATAGCAACAGCAGTCACTGTAATTATTACTAGTATCAGCTAATTAGGGTCTATTACTCAGTATATTAGGGTTATAGTACATTGACGATTATTTTGTCTTTGCAACATGGCACAGGTCTTGTCTATGGCTGTTGTTCACCAGTCTGTATTTTCTCTCTCCTTTTCTCCTTGTACACAGTACCTTCTCTCATGCATTAAATTTTCTTGCACCATTGCACTTAAAACAGCCTTTTGTAGCCAGCTGATCCATCCCAGATGATTCATCTGACTTTTCCGTTAGTGTAGTTTCTCCTTGTACTTGCCCATTGAATGTAGTGCAAACTGGTAATAGAGTATAATCTCTTTTCAGTAGGCATCCTAAACTTGTCCAAGCTTTGTAAAAGACATCATTCCCAGAGTCTTGTAAACTTAGCTGCCATTATGCTCCACAGGAGAAAAAATATTTTCCTATCCCTTTTTTCCTATGTTAGGAATGACTGTAAATATATTTAAGAGAACAAGAACTCTGTACAATGGTTTGTTTGCTACTAAGTGAATCCTGTAGATTTATGCCAGCCAAATCAGATACTGGTATTTGCTCCTCCCTATGATCATCAGCATTCCAGAATTGCCAAGAGACCAAATTTCTCTTGGGAATACCAATTTAACAGTTAGCTTTCTCCTTTTCTGCCCTTCCCCTCCAGGTATCCCTTTACAGTAACAATCAAACATTAGGAATAATTTACCCTACAAAAAAGAATGGAGGGAAACATTTTGAGGCATGACACTACACTGTAGTGTTTTCAGTAGGAAAGGATATTTAATAAGAATTGCCAGTAATTACACATGAGGTCTGGAGAAAAACAGAGTTCTGAACAATACTAGTATCTCTAATTGGTCCTCGAGAGGCTTTTTGCCAAAATGCCTAGTAGTTGTAAGTTTCTCTTCTTGATATTACACGGTATCATGTAATGGATTTTATTTTGAGTAGTATTTTTATATATTGTTTTTTCACTAGAGTAGTAGTGTTTCTACTAACTTCTTGTTCTTTCATATTCCTTTCATATTTCTTTCATATTTCGGTCATACTCTCAAATTCATTGTTTCATGGAGGATTCAGCATTCTGAGCTACTTCTAGACCTGTAAATATAAAGAAAATACATCCCTACCACAACTGGCAGATATTATTTTCCAATTGTAGATGCAGCTATTAAACATCTATCTATCAAGTGGATTGCAAGGGTCATACAGATAGTGTGTAGCAGGGTCAGGTCTCTTGAGTCCTGATCCAGTAATTTTATCAGAAGAAACATACTTTCTTCTAGCATTTCTGGCACAGCCTGTTATTGTCAGGAAAATGAAGAACAGATAGATGTTACCTGTGGATGTCAAGGAATTAACTTTTCTTTTAATTAGGCAAAATAATTTAGCTCTGACTCGTAGTGTAAAAGTTCATTAGTGAAATACATGAAGTGACATTGTTGCCTAACCTAGGTATAGAAGAATTATTTTTATGTCAGTGAAATAAAATCAAAATTAATGAAAGATATAATTATTTGATATGGAAGGAGAGTCACATTGTCCAAAATAAATTCAACTTTAGCTGACACTGAGATTGATGAATTTAAATGCAGGAGGATTTATTTTGAAAAAAGAGAAGGGAGTATGGCTTAATAGTGTAATACCTTTAGCAAACAGAACTATGCAGTTGCTACTGGTGGCTTCAATAATTGCATGCTAAATCATTCTTGAATGTACAATACCAAGATTGTTCACTTAACACCCTGATTTTCCTGTAGTTCTGGTTCTCAAATGTAAAATATAATGTAATGTTTGCTTTTTAAGGATAGCATCGAAATGGACAGCTTGAAGAGGTATAGGCTAGCCATCTAATTGTGGGTTGGGTCTTTTGTTTGTTTGTCTGTTTGTTATATTTATTTATATATATTTATACATACATATATCTATATATTTATATAGATATTTATATTTAAAATATAAATACATGTTTATATTATTCCCTATTCAAACTAAATCAGATGTTTTTCTTTGTCTGGTTACATGGTTTGATTTAAGAGTGGGTTAATGAAGCTAACTCTGCTAAAAAAGGCTATTCTGATGAAACCCACAAAGCATTTCTTTTAGCATTATTACTCTTCAATTTTCATTAAAGAGAAAATTTAGACATCTGAGACAGGCGGCCCTGTGTACCCCAAATTCACTCTAGTTGAAAGAAACATAATGAAATCCAAGACTTGTAGTTAGAAGGATCTTACATGATTCCTTTTCAATGACCATACTTCCTCAACTGCAGATAAGGATTCATCAAACTTTTGCCTTCGCTTTTTCATCCACTTGACCTGTGTATTTCACAGTTTATGTGAAATACATAAAAGTCACAAAAGCCAACATATGTAGTTCATTAGGGCTGCAGCCAGAGCTTAGTGGGGCAGAGGAAGGGCGAACAAGTGAGAACACGATTTTTACCTGCATGTTATAAGATGACTTGATTCTTTAGAACTTAAATGGAGAGCAGGTATCAGACAGCAGAGAGGTGCTTAATTAGAAAAGTCATTGTAAGCCTCAGTGGCTGGAAGCTGAAGATAGACTAATTCAAACATGAAAAGGGCCCATCTCTCTAGGTATGAAGGGATGTAACCACTAGAATGACTTGCTTTGAAACAAAGAATTTATTTTAGGTTCTTAATTACTAGAAGGATTTGCATCAAGATGAACTCTCTGACACTACCAGAGGTTACTGTCTTGGTTCAGAAACTGGAAAGTGGAATGATGCAATCTCACACAGATAGCAAGATGAAATAATCTGCCTCCAAAACTATAAAACTATTAAATTTTAGGATTGGTTCAATGTGGAAGAATTTCCTTATGGCACCTGTTGGAAACGATGGTATGGATGGAAGATATTTGTTAAGCTTGTAGAGTTCTGGTATGGCAAATGGCACTTCTGTGTGGTAAAATCTGTGTACTTGCATCAGAAGAAAGCATCACTGAAAGCCACTCAATTTCTGTAAACAAGGTCATCCAGATGTACTGCATCTGCATAACTATGACTGCTGCTCATCCAGCACACCAGGGTTGTTCTGCACTTAGGCAGAATGCTGTCTGGTGGGCAAACTTTATCGCTTGAAAATCTGCGTTATAAATCCTTCATTCTACAAATACTTGCTGTAGAATTCAGATCTCTTAATATAAAATAAAAATTGAATTTGGGTGATGTTAGCATTGGTCCTGAGGGCTTAGGGTATGTGAGCTGTGAGATCCTCTTTGTGCTAAGGGGCAAGCAATTATAAAACTTTTCCTTAGGAATTATGATAGAGGCCTGGTGCTGCCACCTATTCTACTAATGTCTAATGATAACTAAGGGAAACACAAGAATACATGACTATAGTGTAATGGGAGCCACAGTAAACAGACTGGTTCATTGCTAATGATGACCCTTACTAGGAGTGGATGATTAATTATGTAAGGTAGTTAAGGTCATATTCTTAGAAATAAAATTACTTTAGTGTATTTTCAAGCTTACACATGACTCAAGTTTTTCTGTCTTGATTAGATTGTGAATGAATCTAGATTTGAAGGTTTTGTATATTTTAGATTAGGGAGGGAGAATGACAAGTTTGAGCAGACATTCCCAAAGTCCAACACACAGGTGAGTTTTAACAATGGCCTAATTAACTAAATGAATTCTTGATCTGGCCTTCTGTCCCCAAATGTCCCTTGCATTATTCATCAGTTGCCCATAATAGTACACTTCATTAATTGTTAGTGGTTTTGATGCTCCTTTGGTGTTCAGTAATTTGCTGGTATGTGTGATCTGAACGTTGCACTGGCTAGAAAGAGAAAAAGTCTAAATGGAGACGAGTAAGTCTTATTTCATGTTCAGAAAATATATGCAAGCTATCATTTTTTGATACACAGTAAAAAAAAAATGGTGGGATATACCTTCTCTCACATATATCCAAGGCACTTTCTCAATGAGAAGTTTATCTGCAAAGCCTTTTCTCCATTTCAGTTTCACATAGCAGGTTTTGCCCTCACTCCAGATTGACTTCACTGTGTTTTCTGAAGACTCCTGGACTGTTCCTAGCACACACAAATTCTGAAAGCTCCTCCAAGAAAATAGGAAATATAGCCTCTTCAATCAGCATGGTTTCTGATCAGCCATACATATACTGCCCATATTTTGGGAAATACCTTCAGTTTTTAAAGCTCTGAACTATAACATGCTCTGAATGAATGGCAGCCCAGCAGTCTCAGGGATAAGGCACCTGGAACAGGGCAACCCTGGTTGTGTGTGTATACCAGGAAACGAGGAGCTGGAGAGAAGTGTTGTGGAAAGGGACCTGGAGGCCCTGGAAATGGCAAGTTGAATGTGAGTCAGCAGTGCCTTGGCAGCCAGGAGGGCCAAGAGTGTCGTGGGGGACATCAGGCACAACATCACCAGCCGGGCAAGGGAGGGGATTGTCCCACTCTGCTCTGCACAGGGACGGCCTCACCTTGAGTGCTGGGGGCAGTTTTGGGTGCCACGATATAAAAATAATATTTTAACTATTACAGAGTGTCCAAAGGAGGGCAAAAAAGATGGTGACTGGCCTTGAGGAGGGAAGCTGAGGAGGAGTGGCTGAGGTCACTTGGTCTGTTCAGCCTGGAGGAGACTGAGGGGAGACCTCACTGCAGTCTGCAACTTCCTTGAGAGGGAAAGAGGAGGGGCAGGCACTGATCTCTTCTCTGTGGTGACCAGGGACAGGACCCGAGTGGCCTGAAGCTGTGCCAGGGGAGGTTGAGGTTGGAGATTAGAAAGAGGTTCTTCACCCAGAGGGTGGTTGGGCACTGAACAGGCTCCCCGGGGAAGTGGTCACAGCACCAAGCCTGACAGAATTCCAGAAGTGTTTGTACAATGCTCTTGGGCACATGGTGTGACTCTTGGGGCTGTCCTGTGGAATGCCAGGAGCTGGACTTGATAATCCTTCTGGGTCCCTCCCAGCTCAGCATATTCTATGATTCTAAGACCCCCATTTCAGCTTGACCCAACTTTTCAACAGCGCCCAAAACAGTGACTGTCATTATAGGGCATCTAAACCAGAAAGCAAAACAAAAGTATTTTACAGAATACATATGGTACAAATCAACTTTCATAATAATGCCTTTTTTTTTTCTGACAGGAGATTTTCACATTTGCAAAAAAATTTGATTTGATGAATACTGAAATTTCCCTGCAAACTTTTGCCTTTGTGCTTGATTTTTTTTTCTGTCTTTTTACTCTGGGAATTTTTGTGTTTCTGTTTAGAAATCTGAGTCAGACTGTTGCTTTTCTACAACTGGAGAATTGTTTGACTGCTGCAGCCATTCCATTCTCAGCTGTTACAGTTAAATACCTAATCTAGTATGCCTCTGCTATTTCTTTCTGTAATCTTCAGGAATCTGGCTTAATTTTTGAATCTAGATGTGTTCTACATGCCATGCATTTTATTTACATCTATACCACATAAATCACTTCTCAAGCTTTTTCCAGGTCAGGATTCTGATTTATTTGCAGGACTGTGAAACATTTAAACATTTCCCACAAAACCTTATATCGTTTTAATTGTAGTTGCTCTCAAATTTCCTCTGACAAAAGAACATGAGTGTTCAATTTTGGATTGCAATGTTTCTGCAAAATCCTTTGTTCCTCTTCAGCAACTCCATAGAAGAGGCTTCCTGGGGTCCCTGTTGCACGCTGACACATGAGGTGTGCCAGGATGACATTTTGCACTCTCTCATTGGTTGCTTTTCCATAAGCTGTCAAAAGAAATGCGATATGCTGATTCCAATGCCTTTGATACTGTTCTAAAATGATGACCAGCTGAGCCCTTCAAATCTAATTGAATTTTGCATCCATCTCATTTTTCCATTGGTGTTCAGGGCAGGAGAAAATTATCTGGATTCCCAGAATCTTCCAGGGCAGCTGAAATATTTTTGGTTAGAATTTCCCCCTTCACTGATATACAGTCCCTAGAGATGTAAAAAATCCATTCAGTGATTAGCAGAGCTGAATGGAAAATAGTAGGTGATTTTGGTGGAAAAGCTACATCATTAAAGTTTGCTTTTTTCCCCAAATGAGAACTTAAAAAAATATAATAAAATTGGTGGAGGGACGATTGATGGAATTTCAGGATCTGGTCTTTCAAGAAGTGAGTGAGCCAGAAAGGAATTTTTTGGCTTTCTGGATGCCCTTATGGAAGGTTCTAGTTAACTGACACAATTAACATTGACTGAAGCTTGCCAGTACAGCTGCAAAAAGACAGTTCCCTGCCCAAACTGCTCTTCCTATCCTAGATCTGAGAACCCTTCAACCTTTCTAAACCCAGGGGAGCAAAGACATGACTGCACTGTGGAGTAGTACAGAGAAGCTTGGTTGCCAGCTAGCCTTGTCACAGGATTGCGGTGTGACCTCAGTGCAGGGCCATGCCCTCAGTGCTAGGTTCAGCTGTGCCAGGGTGCCCCAGGGCATGCAGACCAACCCCGTGCCATCATCATCCCAGCATAAAGAGCCACTCCTCGAGGTGGGCATGACCACACAATCAAGCTACTGAGGGCTCAGAAAGTTTCTGTCAAGTTCGCTGACAGAAATTGGAAGTTAAAACATTACTTTTGATGATAAAAGACATTGTTTTCTCTGTGTGAGCATTTAGTAATATACTTTTGGATCGATAATTCATATTCAACGCCTTGAATTATAAAAGAATAATGATTTTCTGAAATCACTGACCAATTAGTGGGCAAACAAAAGCAGAATGATAAAACTGTTTAAAAAGTTACATAAAAACCAGCATTTAAAATTCCATTTGTTGCTAGTGCAACATATGATTTTGAATTTATTTGTAAAGCTGTGTAATTAAATCTGTTAAAGAGATGGGAAAACTGATAATGTACCCAAGGAAAACTTGAATTTTAACACTGGCTTTTAGAAATTGGGAAAAAATGGCCAATATTGTATTTTGTAATAGAACAGAAGACATTTTTGTTTTTGTTTAGAAAACAAACTCAGGAGCCAGAATATGCCTAGTTATAGCTCTGGCATAATTTTTTTCTGCATTTAAGCGAATAAGAGCAACATTTGAAAGTCTGGATGTTTAAATATAGCTAACGTGTTAAGCAGAGAGTTCAACGAGGAGTAAATTCCCTCATCTCCTTTGGGAATCAAGTCCACTGATGTAGGAGGATGAATGTGAATGCTTAGCTTGATAAAATTAGGCATAGTGATCTGACAGTGCTGGCCTAATTGTATTAGCACTGTATTTCATTTTATATACCTTTGAAACAGGACTTCTAATATGAATGAACATTGTTCAGTAATAAGTCACTCTCAGAGCAGCTGTACATATTATCTAAGTGCAAAGCATTATTAACACCTATAATCTGAAATTTTGTTGTTGGACAGACTCCTTACATATACTTTTGTTGCAAGAACACAGTCTCATCCTGTAAGAGGCCATTTTCTTATGGTAAAACTATCATCCTTTTGAAATACATTGCTTAAATATACCAGTGGTAGCCAATATTCATTTGATACAGAGGGAAATGTCAAGTCTATTATTCAATAGCTATTCACCCTCTACCAGAGACAATAATTAGTGGTATAATCAGGTAGAAAATTGCTGCAATGAAGAATTCACTAATAGAGTATGATTAACTCCCTCAGAAAGTTACTGTACTTTTTTTAGAATCACAATCTCTCTGTTACTAGCTGCCAAATAGTGTTTTTGGCAGTGTATTGTCAATGAATACTCTCAAAAGTACCCTTCAGTGGGTAGTAAAAAACTGAAATAGCAATTCTCTCATTGAGTAATGATTGCTCTGGATAGACCCTGTAGCATAGTATAATACAAACACAGAACTATATGATTTATTTATAGACCCTTGGTTATAATGACTCACCAGCTATTCCAGTGGTTTGTGGGCTACTTGACATGGGTTTTTTTTTAATTGAAAGTTCCTGGAAAAAAGAGTTAAGGCCATCTTCTAATACAAATCCTATGAGATTTTTGCAAACTTGAAATTTAGAAAAGTCTTACTTTTAGATCCCTTAATAATGTTTCTTCTCTCCAGGCAGATATCCTACAGAGAAAAGTGTGGAACAAAAGGTTGTTCTCCAGATCCCATTGAGACATACAAAAGGTTGGGATGGAGAGGCTCAGTATTCTCGATTCTTGGTTACTCAGGGAAAGAATGTTTCCCAATGGGATGAAAAAGAAGCCACAGGGGTTATCTGTAGCATAAAGAAAAATGAGATCTCTGGCAAATTACAGGTCCAGTATGTGATAACATTCATCAGACTCATCAGGGAACTGATAGGAATCAGGCTTTCTCAGTGAGCAACAAGCAAACAGCAAATTAAATTCTAGCTGGTCTATCTCCTATGGTGTGTCGGTACATTTGAAAAATAAGAACTTAGATGTCCCCTATTCCATCTTATTCTTTGCATTACTTAGTGTAATGACAGACTTGTTGCACTGGCTCTGTACTGTACCAATCTAGCTGTGACAAACTGTACAGGAAAAAAAGAGTGTTGTTAAACATAGGAAAGGAAATATGAATGATGAGGGACTTGCAGGAAGTCAGATAACTTTGAAATCAAATGTAGGGTTTTTTTTAATTTTCAATGACTTGCAGGTTCTACTTTCAATCTAAACATAAAAATTCAAATTTATTAAAAGCTGAACCAAATTCACAGCTTTTTAAGTACCTTAATTCTGTTTGAAATTCTAGTCAGTGTGTCTTCAGGTGAAGAATTATCTCTTCTAACCTCTGCCACAACACAGAGATATGTAAATTAGGACCTAAGCCTCCTCATGTTTCTGGTTACAGACAATAAAAAAACTGATAACTCTAGAAGCATTACAAATCCTAAATGGCCAGTCGAGAAGGGCCAGGAAGATGTGGCTCCAAACCTGAGGACGTCAGCACCTCTGAACTAAATGGGGTCCAAGACTGGGTTGGGTGAATGACGTGCAGAAGATGTAACAGACTGGATTTTTGTGGGGGGGGGCGGGGAAGAGATTGTGAGTATTTATATTGTAAAGGACTGAGCACTCTACCACTGCAAAAAGTGCTGCAGGATTTGATCAGGTGAGCAATTAACAATGCAAGAAATCATAGGTTATTGACTGTGGATTTTATTTAGAAGTTAAGCCAACTAGTGTTTTGAATATATTAATTGTTCGGTAATAAGAATCACTTATGAGCAGAGTGCTTCCTAGAAGGCTGACTCAAACAAAAATATTTTTTTACATTCCTGAAAATGAAGGCCGGTTTATTACTTCTGAAATGGACATTAAAAAAAAAAATCTTGATCTTCAATGTCTGAAAATTCAATTAGTAAATTTTTAATATTGAAAATGTGACCTGTTCAATTAATTCTTTTTCCTCAAATGGATTTGAATTAACTATAAAAATTCCTTTTGTTATGCATTTTGAAAACATATTTGATAATCATAGGATCATAGAATCATAGAATGATTTGGTTAATGATCCTGAGAAAATTTTGAATTGTCAAAACATATCTATGATTTGGTTAATGATCCTGAGAAAATTTTGAATTGTCAAAACATATCTACCTATCACCTCTTGAATGGGGAATGGCTTTTCCACTTCATTTTTCCCAGAGTAGTTTTTCCATTTTTCAACCATCTTAACATCTCAAAATATTGCAAAGTTAGGAAGTACTCAGAATTACACAGGACTAGGCACCTGACAGAACATCACCACAGCAACATTCTGCAAACACAAAATGAGAGTTCTTTTCCTCCAGCACACAGGGACCTGCTACCACATCTCCTTCCACAGTCTATTAGGGAGTGTGCTTTCCATCAGAAACAGATGTCTATATGAACGAAGCAATCTGAATGCTTTTTTATTTCTTCTCCTCCAAGATTATCTTTACAATGCTGAAGCTTTAAAAATTGCCCCAATGTAATGTAAAATCTGTAGGTGTTTATTCCAGCTTCTGTAAATCTTCTCTGGGATTTGCAGTGCATTTTGCATTTTTTTCTGCTCCTGTTACTGACTGCTTTCTGTTTCTGGCAGGGACCCATAATTTTTTTGAGTAATTATACTATCTCTTTATGTGTATGATGATCAGATTTAATACATTTACCATCAGTTTCCTCTCCCCACCCTATAAATCCATAACCATAATTCTCTCTGTGCTGCCTTATAAAATAAAGACTTAAGGTAAAAAGCTCCATCATAGGTATAAGAAAAAAGGATTGTTTGCTGTAGGAGCAAAGCAGACAGACTCAGTATAACAGTGGCACTGGAAAAAAATGTGCAAGCTGTAAATTTTAATGAGGCGCGTGTTTTATGGAAAGAAAAGTCTTTACTTTTTATTTGTAGATGTTAGCGTGCATAGAGCCTTCATTCTGCAATGTAAAACTGACTAAAAGGACCCCTTCTGCAATGAGAAATCAAAATCCATTCTCTTTTAAGAAGTTTTCTTTTATGTATGGACCACCAAGAAAGAAACTTCCAAACAAGGCTTCTCTATTCCTGCCGAGGTTTGAATTGAAATCTCTCCTCACATTTCCTGAACTGCAGGTGAGATATCAGCCTCTCACTCTGTCGGCCTTAGAGATCAGCATGGAACTGGCTTAAGGTGGCTTGATATAGATTTGCTATTTGCAAATTAAAATCCTTCATCTCTGAAAAGAATCCAAAATAGAATACAGTTCTTTATTAACCGTGGCCCTAAAGTTTTTAATGGTTCTTACCTCAGAGGGTCTTTCAAGAGTTGTCTTTTCAGACCTATTATATAGCCCTAATTATTTTAGGCATTAGAGCACGTATGTGAAACTGTTGGGGTAGCTCATGCAAACTTAGGTTTTTAGGGTTAAGAACTTTTATGACCAGATATGTAAGACCTATAAGGTTTTTTTTCTCCCACAGAAAATAGTTTAGAAGGAATAACTTGAAGATTGAGCAGCTAATAAACAAATGTTACCACTATCATATTGAGGGGCTAGATCATGGACTGTCTTAAAGTATTTTACATTTTTGGCAGTTCAGCTGTATTTATCTGCCCCTCACCTATGCAGTCTGCAGAAGTCAAGACCTTTCTTGAAATGTAAAACAATTAGACGAAACACCTGTCCCAGAAGGCAAATTAGCAACTAGCGTTTCTTCAGGTTTTTTACTCCCTATTTTCTAAACTTAATTCCTTTATTCTTTTTATTATTTTTTATTCAGGACTTACATGTTTTCTATTTACTATTGTAGCACATGAATTTGCCATGTTGTATCTTCATGATCGACGAGTTGTTAAGCAGAATTCTTGTTGTCTGCTACCATGAAAGGCTAATCTCTTTGGGGTGGCTTTCTTGAACTCCTGTTTTCCCAGCTAATGTCTGGAGGTCAGTATCATTCATTTGTAGGCTTTGCACTTTAAAAAATGACAGACTGTGATAAGACAGGGGCTGCTCTCTGATTGTTTTCAGTGGGTGATTCTTCCTGACAGGGCATTCCCCTGACAGTGAAATCCTGCTAGAACATTTCAGATCAAAATGACTTCTAATACTTTAACATTTTCTAGAACTTAAAAGAAGGTATGAGCATTTGGAATCATAGTGAAGAGTGCCTTAGAGGACAAAAACATTGATGCCACAGCATGGTTCCACAAAGAATAAGATATTGGCACTTCATGAGGTAGTTGAACTGGAATTCAAACAAACTAAAGCACGGATATAAGAGAAAATCAAGTTCCATGCTTCTTGCTATAATTGGGAAAAAGAAAATTGGGTCCTGTGTATAAGTAGCCCAGATCCTTTTCAAAGCTGGGATAAAACTACAAGGCTCAGTGGACTCTACTTTGAGCTGTGAGAGAGCTTGAAAATTCTTGTATATTTAAAAATATTCATCAGTGAGCATGTCCTGCACAATTCAGACTGGTGAAGCTTGATTTCCCATTTTTTTACCCGAAGGAGATGAAGTTGCTTTATAGACTGTGCTAAACAGAGCAGATGTTCAGAGGACCTTTTGGGGCTTCCAGTTATAACTGAAATGTCCTACTTTGCAGTCTCATGTTTCTGTGAGACTGAAGGAGTAAGTCTCATTCGGTCTCTGTGACGCACCAAATATTACAGAGGATGTGCGCTGAGATGTTGCTCTTCTACCCATGTGTAAGTCAGAGAATTTCATTAGGCAGAGGAACCAAGAGTGAGAGACTTCTGTTGGCCACAGATTGGAGAAAAGGGGATGATGAGAGGAATCAGGGAAGGCTTGGAGGCATCTGCTGCTGTTCCTTGCATTTGCTTGGGGGCATATGCGTGGTAAAGAAGGTATATCATAAATGGCATGATACCCCAAGTATTTCGAGTATTTGCTCTAAAAAGGAAAAAAGAGGCTGCTTAAGAAGCTGACAGGAAAAATTTAGGTCTGGATATGATGCATGCTGTAGATAAGGGAATTGAGAGGCAGTGGAGGTTGTTAGCAAAACAGTGTACGTGGGAAAAAGAAGCCACAGGCAGCAGAGAAGCTAACAGAGCACTGACCCCACGGGAACAGCCACAGGCTAACCACAGGCCGCTCTGAAGAAGGGTGGCAGAGCACTGGGAACAGCCCTTTGAGCAGCCAGTCTACCCTTACAGCAAGGAAGATCTGGACTACATTTTTGGGAACTAAGGTGTATTGTCTATCATCAGGAGTGTACCTGGAAGGACTCAGTCAATCTGTGCTCCTATAAAAGGAAATATGTCTGCCATACTCTAAGGTCTGTTC
This sequence comes from Acanthiza pusilla, assembly GCA_036630365.1. Taxonomy (NCBI): domain Eukaryota; kingdom Metazoa; phylum Chordata; class Aves; order Passeriformes; family Acanthizidae; genus Acanthiza; species Acanthiza pusilla. The sequence goes on along the minus strand of JAXCHO010000036.1, from coordinate 14,597,648 downwards.
ATGGACATCTATGTGAAGCACACAGTAACGGCACCTGCTAGCCTGTCACAGCTGAAATGCATTGCCACCATGCTCCTCATGTGCTGTGGATCTGCTATTAATTTTTGTGAGTGTTTTCCCACTTAAGGATATTTTGAAAATTATTATGGAAGTGCAGATTATATTATGGTAACATGCAAAGGCCTCTATCCACATTTTTACATTCTGTCTCATTCTTTTCACATTGCTGTTACTGAAACAGCATGGGAGAAAATCCAATACTGCACAGTCTTTGGTTGCGTGCCAAAGCAGTTAAGCAGCAAAATCAGGCCCCACTGTTAGTGATGGCAGTCTGTAAAACAGGAATAATTTTCTATTGAATACCTGATTGAATTACTCATGAATTGCTTCTCTGCTGAGAAAATGATATTGGAGGTTGGCAGGCGGTCACCATTTTTATTTGCTAGAGCGTATTATCTGAATTTGCCTGTCAGGTGATTGCCTGTTTAGCCCCTTCCCAGTACAAATAACCATGTATTTCAAAATATGATGAATAATAGTAATAAAGTTTATAGAGGAAAAAAAATTATTCTTTCTGCTACAAGGGATATCACTTGACCCAGACTTTTATCTACTGCTTACAAAAAAACTGGGCTGAGCAGAAGATAATATGTTCCAGTGGCTTGAAAAAATAAAAAGGGGGGAGATTCAGTGTTTTTTTCCCCTCCTTCTTCTTCTTGTAGATACAGTTTAGAGTAGCTTTGCATTGAATTTGTATTCTATTTTGTTATGCTTATGGAGTTTGATAATTTGAGCAGCCCTTGCAGTGGTATCATTTTGTTCAGTGAGCCAGACATTGCAAAATTGTGCATTTTTATGTAATTGAGATAATTTTGCCCAGTAGCTGGTGGAAAATTACATAAAAAAATTGTATGCATTGGCCAACTCATTTAATGTGATATGTCACTTTTTCAGATGATCGGCACTTTTTCCTGGTAGTCCATTGCAGTGCAGCAAATCAACTTTTTTTTGTACTTTGTCTCTAATGTTAATATAATGAACAACATAATGCTTCCCAAGGAAGAAATACAATGCTCATTTTCCCTTTGGCAAATGAGAATGTAGCCATAAGGAGCAGTGCTTTCCCAGCTGCTCCTTGGAGGGAAGGGCCAGTATACTGCTAATAGATACATGGGTTTCATTCAGACCACAGAAAACTTATGTCATGTAACACTTGACTGTGTGCCTCTCTGTGTTCCACTGGGAAGCAGTGCAGCAGATTCCTCTCATTTCACTTCTGCTGCCCGAAGTGGTGCGCTGTGTCAGCTGGACTGAAAGGATTAAGTAGCCTGTTTGTGGGGATACCCTACCCATGACAGATTCCTCTCAGAATGGGTAGGATGTTTTCCACGATGATCCTCTTTGTCCTTTTGGTAATAGGGAGCTTTTGACAGCAAGTATTAGATCTCTTTTTGCAGACACCGAGCACCAAAGTGTAAAGTTCAGTGACTGGAAGGACGGAACCATCACCATGTCTTATAGGTAATCTATTGTCACGAGTAAATACAAGGCACTTCCTTGCAGAGGTTCAGTGCCTTAGATCATTGGCTGAAATCCAGCTCAGACCTGAACCACTGATGCAGAAGTTTGTGTGGCTGGTGCCAGCGGTGTACCTGCTCTGCTTGTGAAGAGAGCAGCAGCAACCTACACCACTGTCTCTCCAGCAGGCTGTTCAGACAGGTGGTGAGACCTGCAGCTGCAGGGGAGCCCCTTGGGTCTTTGAGTTCCGTGTGCTGTAACTCTTCCATAAGCATGAGACTCTGTAGGGAGGCTTGAATGAGGAAAGAAGTATGCACTTGCACTGAAAACAGCAGAGAGACCCCTGGTGTGGTAAATGTCTACCAAGCTGTTGCTCAACACTGTTGGGATATTTCAGGTAGAGGATTTATTTTTTCAGGAATCCAGGGTATTAGATCAAATCAGCCTGGCAGTGCAAAGCACATGCCATGAGAAAAACTGCCAACGATTTTGGACTGGAAGATATGAACTAGTTTTATATTGTTATCAGCAAAAGGTATGGTGGATCCTTAAACCACTGCTTTTGAGGTTTTAGAGAAAGACTTGGAAGCTCTCACTTTAGACATCAGCAGTCCAGAAGAGGAAAGTCCTAAACAGAAAACTTTACCAAACTAGTGGCCACCACTGTTTATATCCCTTCAGTGTCAGAGTATGTGCTAATGACCATGGAAAGAAAGACCAGGTAAATTTCCCAAAACAAAACTTTTTTTTTGTTGTTGTTTTATTTTTCTTGAAGAGCTGGTAAAGTTGTGGCCAAATTAACTTTGGCAATAGTCTTTCAACTTCTTGTGTCAGAGCTGGCAAACTGTGTCCTGCTCTGAGGCTGGGACTGAAACAGAAATCACCACCCAAAAGCTGCTCTCCTTTCAGGGCCTCAGTGAGAAGCTGACATCAAAGAGAATCCTTTCACTGAGGATCTCTCCCAATGTGCCCTCACCTGACTGGAGACAATGTGGTTACCTTAGGGAGAGCTTTGTTGCCAAGGTTGTGCTTACAGCCTAACACAAGATAGAGGGACAAGATAAAGGAGTTAAAGTAAGATGATTTTTCAACAGAGTTGTTTTGAATGAAATGTCTTTGCCAGATGTATGTGCTTTTTCACTTGCTTTCAATGGAAAATTAGCCATTTTGTGAAGATACTCCTTAAAACAACATTTGGAATATGTGACAGAAGGTAAGCTCATACTTCAAATGCATGGAATTCTATGGGGCATTAAACCTGAATTTCACAGAACTCTGATTTTAAGCCAATTCTGATGGTCTTATTACTCTAATTCAGAATAAAATATCATGAATAATTTAATGGTGAATATAGTAATAGCAGTTATGCTAAATATACTCAGTAGAGCCTTCCCTTTGTGAACTGCTGTAACCAACAGGGCAGTTTTGTAAAAAGAAATGTATTAAAACATTTTGCAATGAGGCTTGTCCCTGGAACACTCTCTAGACAGCCCCTGCCTGGAAAATCTTATGCATTAACAGTGATTTGCAAGATAGGGGAAACAAGAAATTATCTTACAATATGTTCCCCAAGTGTGGTCTGTGAGATCTAAAGTAAGATACAGCTAGTCCAAGGAATTTAATTTTTTGATCTTAAAGTGGATAATTGTACATGGTAGTCCTGAAGAAAACTGGGGAATTGATTTGTGTATTCAAAAAGTCTTGAAGTCTTGAGACCAAAATAACTTGTTTGCTGATGATACTATCTTAAGGTTTAAGTAAGTAGACAGATGTGGGTCAATAAGGTTGGGATCTAACTCATATGGTCTTGACTGCTGCTGTTACCACTAGCTGCATCCATTAGGCTGTATTTTATCAAATCAGAGAAGGTACTTATACCCTCCCCAGGTCTAGCTTTTAGGAGGCACCCTTTACAGTCTTTGAACTCCCTGATAAGTCAGGGTCTGAGTTTGTAGCTCCTACATGATTTCTAATGTCTGTTAAGGTTAAGTAATATGCATTAATCCAAATATTAATCAAAAACCCCAAACAAACTGCTTTGCTAAGGTACAGGTGCGTCAATCTATTTAAATATGGTTTAAGGGAAGCCATCAATATTGAAAAATATTCCTGCTGGGAAGGTTTAGAGGCTAATAGGCATTGCTATGCTCCTGAGGGTATGCTGAAAATGGTGATAAATGCCAATGATGTGAAGTGCATAATAATATAAGAAAAAAGTAAACTGCTTAATTTTCTCATTACAAAAAGAGTGCTACATAGTCAGAGTTGGTGTAAATATCCTGAAATGGGCTCCAATCTACCTAATTTAAGCATCCAGCTTTCACAAATGTACCTCTAAAAGCATCAAGTAGACAGACCATCTCTATCTACCTTAGATGACTGAACTGATGCAGGTAGTTTTTCCCTACTGAAAGCTTCCAGAAACACATTTCTCTCTCCATCATCTAAAAAGCTCAGGAATACATTAGAAATCTTGTAAGATATACCTGGCACATGCAAATCTATGTCATACAGCAACTCTAGCACTGTTTTCCAAAAGGTAGCTCCTGAACAAGTACCAGTGCAAAAGTGAGTTGTAAGTGGATTGTAAGACTCAGTACGTTCATGAATGTAATCTGGGTGAATAATTACTCTAATAGGTTAACCTTACTGAATCTTTAACATATTAGGTTCCATATCTACCTCTTTTTTTAGATGTGGATTTGGAGCCATAGAAAAGAATTCAACAAAGTTCCTCTCTAATATTTGATAGGCAGCAGATCAGCTCCCCCTTCCTCCTTACGCTTTGTGTTATTCGTTGCAGAAATGAATGATGCAGAAACTGGCATCAGCTGTATTGTTCAGGTGACCAGGTTTATGCAACTGTCCAAAATTCAAAACTGAAAACTCCAACATGGGAAAAACAAAATATATTTTCACAAAATCCTTGTGAAGCACAGTTATATAAATAGAGAAGTTGGCATGACTGAGAGGGAAGTAAGTTCTGATAGAGAAGAGGCAGAATGGAGTAGGGTCTGGACAGAGGAGCTTAAACTAGATTGGCTACTGGCAGAACTAGTAATCTGGAATGACAGTTTGGGAGATTTCGCTAAAGCCAGGCAGAAGTTCTGAGTTGCATCAGCAAACCACCAACGCATTTCAAAGATTAATATGTTCCTTAATGGCTAAACTTCTTAACTCAGATACGCAGTATGGTGTAGATTTCTGCCAGGTGTATCTGTTTATGTATGCAGATGTACTCATGGCTTTTCTTCATCTGGGCGGAGCAGCAGTAGAATGACAAAGCTGTAGGTGCTTTGGTCAGGGAGTTACTACTGAGAATTAAGGTCCTACATTCCATTGCATGATATTTCTGTTGATGGAAAATTAGCAGTTTGAGAATAATGACTTCTGATACACAGTTCAGTGTTAGATGAGCACAAGTTTCCTGCTTTGAGGGACCGTAAAACCCCTATGTAAAGGAAAATTTTGTGCAAAGTCTTCCTGGTGGTAAAGGCAAATGAATCTCTGTATCAGCCTTTGTGCTGTCAATGCTTATTTATCCAAAAGAGCAGTTTATTATGATATGACACTTTTGAAAGACCCAGAGGGAAGGATTTAGACAGCTATTCAGAATTCAGTAGCATAAATAGGAAAAGAGAAGTTGTCATCTTCAGAAACAACCTACCGGTAGAACTTGCAGATAACATTTCTCTCTGCTTTAAATTGCAATTGTGTCATTTCTGAAAGGAGAACAGGGGTCGAATGTTGATTTGACATTTTCTTAACTGATTTAAATGGAACCTAGAGAATTATATCTCTACAGAGATTCAGGAAAGAGTTGCATTATATGTTGATCCTTGAATCTCTATAATTTTGGACAGAGGATTTCTACTTTCACCAAATAATTATTAACAAAAAAGCTAGACCATTTGTGGCTCCCCATGATTGCTTTCTGGCAGAGTTATCTGGAGAATGATAAAATGCTGTTTTTCTGTAGAATTACTTTCTACAGAAAAGTAGTATGATCATGCTCATAAAGTTTGAGAAAAAGATTAATTTCTGGCTTCTGCTTTACTAAAGGATATGCTGAGGCACAGGGAGAAGTGAAGTACCATGCAGTCATGCATAAAACTGCTTTGCTTTCAATCCATTCAATTAAGTGATCAAGGATATTCTGCTCCATACCACCTTCCTTGATTCTATGCCTACTTGCACCTTGCAACCCAACTGCTTGCCTACATCTGCTGTGTGCACAGTCCAATTTGGATGTGTGGGATGGCCAGGCACTGTCATATCTATTTCAAGAGACACACACTGGCACTTTTTCTCTACCAGACACTGCTGAAAGGAAAAGGGCTTCAACTCCATTAAGAACTACGGTTAATGTCCTGCTTGCATTCCACAGCTCTCCCTCGAACATGTTACAAAGGGAATCTTTCATTTTTGTCTGGATAGTTCACAAAACCCATCTTCCTGGGCACAAATGTTTGTGACTATAACTGTACAGTGGAATTTATGGATATGGAAGTCTAAGTGCTTTGCTAAAACAAGGCCATAAGGAGTCCAGGTAATGGAAAATTTATCGCTTTCACTGATAAACTATCCTAGTGGTTTATGAATCTCATTTCTAAGAGTCATATTTTCAGTTTAATCTTTGCAGATTTTATTTTTGAGGTATCTGGTGATTTTTTCATATCTGAGGGTTTTGCCATACATAATTAAATCCCACATAAGCTTGAAAAGTAAAGCTTACCTGCGATCTAAAGAGAATGTTGGTCTTAGGTGAGCATTCTGCTTAAAGTATATTTCATCCTACAAATGCATTAATTTACTTTGCTGCTAGCCAATTAACTGTCAAGGTATATCAGTAGTTCAGTCTTTTGAACCATATTCTTATCTAAAGACTGGGGATAACTCCTTTTCCAAGCATTATCAGATAATAGAAAGAAAGAAATTAGGTCTTCTCACCAGCTCAGTGGAAGAGAGAGCTGAAACACAATCAAACAAATATTACTACTGCTATTTATTCCTCTCACAGAAATGTATTAGGTAAACATATCTGAAGATGTTGAAAGATTTAGAAACAAATCAAAACAAAGCAAACACAACAAAACCCCTAGAATTGCTTCTAGCCTGTCAATGGTTTTTCTTTTAAAATATCAACTCATTAATTTTTTAATTTTAAAATTATGTGCAAATCATGTTCTTGCAATTTAGGATTAAGAGCAGAGAAAAATAATGATTTACTGTTACAGTATCTCAAATAAATATAAATATATCTTTAATGTAGAAGACTTTAAATGATACGCCAAGAGGAATGAAAAGATTCAGAGCAAGATTTATTTATCATGCTTTCAGTTTTCACTAGATCTACCCATGTGTATTTATGTAGGGTGCTCAATCAGATATTTCTTTGCAGAGGCAGTTTTTATTATCTCCTGTTTTCATTTTACTTTAATTTTTTTTCAGGTTACTTTGTTGCTTCAGAACTGGTTGAAAAAATATATGAAAAATAAAATAAATGATAGTACTTTTTTGAAGATGAAATAATAATCTAAATGCTGAGGTATTGTTGCATTACTGCACATCTAAATAATTATTGTTGAGATAAATTTAGTACCTGTTAATTCCTGTGTTTGAGCCTTTAGACTATACTGATCACCTGAGTAGTTAAGCTTTAAAATTCAACATTTATTTTGTAATTTTATACAGTGATATATTTCATATTTATCCTTGGGGGTGGGTAAAGATTTAAGCCTCCAGCATGCTATGTTACATAACTTAAAAGGCATCTTTTCCAATGTACAATTCTGCCTAGTAACCATAGATCTGTACCTCAGTAAGCTTATGAGTTTGTAAAGTGAGGTTAATGGCACACGGCTTCCCCTGGGAACTTTCCAACACATAGGGAATTTGATGCTGCAAAGCTGGTTAAACACCTGATCAATGATCACACCAAAATAGTGTTGGTGCATCATGAGAAAGAGATCATACAGAGACAATTAACAAAAACATGCCTCAAAGGGCAATTTAAAATACTTTGTTTAAAGAACTTGTATTTAAGAAATCTGCACACCTGCACAGGTGGTCTAGATTGTAGTTTTATCCACTGAACCTGCCATCTCCTGTTTCCTTTATTGGCAGTTGTAAATGAAAAAGGTAATTTAGGAAATGAAGTTTGACCCATTATTTTGAGCATCTATATTAGAATGAGATGAATTATGTCCTATAATTGCCGACTTTTTAAACAATTAGGGTCTGGTTAAGTAAGACATAGATGTCTGTCCTGGCTCAGGTGAATACTACACATTTCTGTAGAATACCTTGAGTTAGAGCTAAATATTTATAAAGAAAAAGAGGTTAATTGGGAGTGGCAGGCAAAATTAGAAATGTCCCAGGGAATAAACTGGATCAGTGAAGCAAACGTGTTGTCACTGCTACTTCAAAGTAACTTTCTTTCAGGAAAGCCTCTGTTTAGTTAAAACAAGCCCAGTGGAAGCCCCATGAAAATAAAATGTTCTACAATTACTAATAAAATGAGATATTGCCCTGCGAAGTTGAACTCAAGTCTTTGGAACACAGCACACAATATTCATGACAAATCTCCTTGTCGTATCTTAGGAGTTTGTACATTAGGAGAAACGGATAATCAGTTCTCATACTCATATTTTTGAAAGGTTTTTATTTTTTTATTAAAAGACAATGCTTAATTAAACCTGTAAATATTATGTCATAGTTAGTTGTCTGGGACATGCATATATACAGATAACAGTACTTCTCTCATTGGCTGCTAGTACATAGTGTTCTAAGAAAATTTTAGTTGAGATTTAATTGAAAACCAGGATTCATTTCTGAGAGATTTTGTTCAAATAATACACATCCATTGTTCTACTGTTTAAAACTGAAAATTATGCTTTATTGCCTCACTTAATTTAGTAGCTAGATTTAAAAGATACAAAGTTGAAAGATGGTCTCAATAAAGCAGTAAAAGGGGAATCTGGAGTCCTATGTCAATAATAAAATTTAAAGCAAACAGAAAATTATCTGTTGTGGTACTGACTATGGGCTAAACTTAGCGTGTCTGTACAGAACCATAATGAGACATTTTGTCATCTGGGGTGTTGCCTCAGCTGGCACTTTGCATCCTGCCAGCTGCTGCAGTTGTGTCCTCTGGACCTGCTCGCTGCAGACTGAGGAGCTACACCAGCCATTTGTTGCTCTGCTGTGCTCTACTAGGGCTCAGTGGCTGCATTGCTTATTGAGAAAATGTCTCAATGCTCAGAAAGGTGCATTACAGCAGTTCTATTTGCTGCGGTCTACTTCTTGTGTTGACTGAAAAAATTAAAAATTTTTAATTTGAATAAGTGCCTGCTGCATAATGGTATTTATGTGAGATGTTTCATAGTTTTACATCATGGGCAAAGGAAGCTGTGGATACATCCAGTATATCTTGACACTTGATATCTTGAGTTGTTCTATGATTCATGAAAGAAATGAGAAGGATGAGAGCTGGCAGGCTTAAAAGATCTAATATCACTAAGCCTCAGGGGACACTGCTTAAGAGCACTGAGAGAGGCCCACGGACTGATTCCAAGGTCAGCCAGATCACTAGGAAGACTTGACTTCTGGGATTTTTTATCTTATATTTTGAATTATAAATGAAGTTTGTATGCAGAGAACTTCTCCTGTATTTTTTTTTAATGTAACAATTTTTTAATTTGAAAATACAGTTTTATATATTTGGTTCTCTGGTTTAAAACTTGGGCTTCTCTTTCATCTCACAGATGGCCAATGGCTATGAAATATTAATGGTAACACTAATATAAATAATAAATTAAACAATTAAAGCTTCATCTTAAAAAGTCTAACTCTTACATGAGTGCAGACTTAAAGGTGCACATGAAGGCACGAATGAATCCTTATTTCTTCCAAGCAAAGAATTGCCTGTTTGTAAATCAGACATAATCTTGTTACTTTATGTTTCTACTTGGAGCACAAATGGTAACCACTTAACAAGGTGAACTCCCTGTCTAGTCTCTCCCAATATTTGTTATTCTAATTTATCTTAGCAGAGAGAACATAAATTCCCTGAACGGCTGAGCTAAGCCCTGGTTTTGCTGCAGGCTCCTGATCTTGCATTCTTTGTGTCACTCCTAATGCCTTCAGAGGGTATGGAAAGGAAGCGGTTCAGACCTTGTAAGTCCATATCTGAATAAAGGCAATTTAATATTTTTCAGTTTTACTTACCAGTTCCTGCTCTGATGACAGTTTCGCTGCATATCTTGCAGTTTTAACTATATTTCCTTTCTTTTTGTTGTTGTTTAGTTATAAAAATTGTGATGTAGTTTTCCGTAACATGCTGTTTCCTTGCAATATTCTCACTCAGTAGGGTAGCTCTGTATTGATTATTTATATTTGGAAGAGCCTTACCACAGTCCTGTACTGTGAGCCCTTACCTCTTGAGAGACGACTTTTTAAAGTCTGTGAGCCTTCATGAAAGAATACAACTTCTGAAAGTAGAAACACTCTTTGAATTGTGGTGTGCCTGTGTAGTACATATTACAATACGGAGTGGTAAAAAACATCTCTTCAATAGTGTTATTTCTTCAGATTGTATTTGTATGAAAATTATTGGCCATTTTCTAAGTCTTGCTGTTAAGGGACCATAAAACAGCTGGAAAATGGATCTGTTTATTTTTTCTGAAAGCCTCCTTTGTTATGCAGCCTTGGTGGGAACTTTAGGCAAATTTCTTACAGTGCCACAGTAGATGTGCTTGGACTTGAAGGAAACAAACTCAGAGTAGAGAGTTTATTTTCTTGGTTTACTGATCAATTTTGTTGAATTGAATAGGCAGAATGCAAACCCTGACCCTCATCTCTAAGGTTTTGCATAGCTGTCGTAGCAGAAGTACTGTGTTGATAGTCATTAAGTATATCAGAGCTTAAATTTTTGGGATCATTAAGAAGGACTAGCTCAAACCCTCATCAGCAAGTATGCAAGAATAAATCTGAGCTGCTTGATGCTTAGTGAAATAATTTTCTTCCCTTAACTGCAAAGATATCCTTGTCTTGAAGAAAAATCCTTTACTGAATGCAGGAGAGTGAGTAAGTGCATGACAGAATCTTCTCCATAGATAGGTAAGTATTTACAGCTCTCTAGCTCCTTGGCATGACACCTGTTAGGGCACCTGACTGTTTCTCATCTTCTCAAGTATCACCTTCTTCCTAATTTAAGACTGTCAGGTCCCATGGGGTTTGTGTTTACCCTGAGGGGCAGAAAGGTTTCACCCCAAGCAGAGCTGCCCATCACACTCAGTGCTCACAGGCCCTCTCACTATCCCACACCTTCGCTATAAAGTAGATCCAAGTTGATTTCTGTACTGTGAACTGGAGCACAGCAAGTACACAGGGTTTTTCACCTCTCTCTCTCACTTAGTTGTTTTTCTAAACATTTGGAGCCCAATGTGGCAAGTGACTGATTTAACAGAGGGGAGAGTCAATACACAGTCAGACATAGTTGACTGCCCAAAATTTTAACACCTTCATAAAACTATTCAATCTCCCTCAACATTGTAAGATTGCTTATTCTTAACAGAAACAACCCACTTCTCATAAAAGAACATATATAAATTGAATATGTTTAAGACCTGCTCATTAATTAATTAATTTTCCTTTTTTCCTCTCCATGAGAAGCCAACAGATTAATGCTTCACTTTTGGTTCTGTCATACCTGGAGCCCTTGGGAAAAAGATGGGGGGGTCTCCTTCCTTGGAATCAACCACTCTGCTTATACTACCATGCTTTGATGACTTTGTACAGAATGCTGTTATATGGGAGACAGACTACAAAGATACATTCATATTGGCAATCCTGCTGGCATTTGTGAAAGAATGTGGACACTGAAACAAGTAAACTGCTTCTTAGAGGTCATTGAGGAGAACTTCTCAGTCACTATACCTTAGGTTAAAACAAGAATATTTTTTTTCTTTATATTATATAGTAATACAATAACATATGCAATTATAAGTAAGAAGCTCAGTGAAAGGAAGCTAGGGTCCCTTTTTGAACTATTATCACACCTACTTCTGGCAAACAAGAAGGGTTCCACAACACTGAAGACCTTCTATTAAGAAAGTGTTAATAGAGTCATTTATGTGACAAGATGAATTTAGGAACACATAACACAGTAACCAGTGCACAGTCCTATAACCAATCTACTCAGAAGCAATAAAATGTGAAAATCAGCATCGTGGAAGAATCCAGTCTGATTCATTTGACTTACTGTCCCTTCTGCATTCAGCAAAACTGCAAATTCTGGAAGAGCATTTGCAAGTTAGAATGATGATTTTTGTGTGATGCTGTAAATCATTGGGGGAGAATAGAAAAGTTCCTGGGTATAAACATATCTTCTTAAACATATATTAACATATTTGTATTTGATCCTACGCTTCGGGCAGAACAGTTGAATGTCCACAGCTGGGTGGGGACATTTATAAACAAACTTACACTGTATTTACCTATACCGCTCTCTGGGTACAAATGACTGTGACAAACACTACAGAGAATGAAGAGATTACTAGTCTATAGAAAAATAATACACAATTTGAACATCTTGCAAAATCCATCTGTTCTCTGTCAGTATTCACATCTAGGGGAACTGATATAACACAACAAATACTAAGGTATTATCTCAAACTGAGAAAATGAAAAGTTGTGCAACAGATGGCTTTATATGAGCGGAGAATGCACTGTGAGTTACCAGAACTTCATCTTAAAGCAGAGACCACCTGTATTTTAATGAGTTACAGAAAGAAGGGAATCTTCTGGATCTGTATTATTTTTCATATTATTAAAATAAAATGATTAATGTTAATTGATAGAATAATAGATTGGTAAGTGTTGGAAAGGACCTTAAAGATCATCTAGTCCCAACCCCCAGTGCCCTGTGCAGGGACACCTCTGACCAAACCAGGGTGCTCAAGGTCTTCCCAAGCTGGCTTTGAACACTGCCAGGGAAGGGGTATTCACAGCCTGCCCGGGTGTTGCAGACCGAAATAAAGGAAGACGCTGACAAGATGAAGGGTGGTGGGAGGAAGGCTCCTTCCCAAGCTCTCCTTTATTGGGGTAGCAGGTTCATGGTGGTCGGGAGGGAGAGCAGGGGAAGGAGGGCCATGTCTGCAGTGTCGGTGTGGCAATAGACTGGCCACAGACTCGCCCCGAGCACCTAGAGGCACCTAGGGGGAGGAACAACCAATGAGGGAAGAGGGAGAGGGCGAGTACAAGCATACGTAAACCAATAGTAACATAAAGGGGTGGGGTACAATTTCAAAGAACCAATGGTACAACCAACGGCCGAGAAGGTTCAGGGAGGAGCGATGGGTCTGGAGCTCTGGCCACGCCCCACCCCACAAGCCAGGGGTGGGCCCAGAAGCTTCTACCCCAAAGATCCTCCCACGGCAGGCGGAGCCGGGCTGGGAGGCGGTAGCAGCATGGGGACAGACCCGCTTCACCTGGGTAACCTGCTCCAGTGTCTCACCAAACAACAATAAAAAATTTCTTCCTAATAATGAGCCTAAATTTCCCCTCTTTCAATTTGTAACCATTACTCCTTGTTCTGTCACTACTGTTCCTGACAAAGAGTTCCTCTCCAGCTTCCGTGTAGGCCCCTTTGGATTCTGGAAGGTTGCTGTGAGGTCTCCACACAACCTTCTCTACTCCAGCCCCAGCTTTCTGAGCCTGTCTTCATAGGGGAGGTGCTCCAGTCCTCTCATCAACTTTATGGCACTTCAACCCAAATGTGAGCATTTAGCAACCCTGGATATTTTTTGAATTTTTTTTTTCTAGGACGAGAATTATCAGCTTTTGGATAAAAATAAAGTTAAGGCATGTTTTTAATCATGACTTGAACTCATATTTTATTGAAATAGCGATACTTGGTGGAATCCTGCTTCCCTTTAAATCAGCTGCTAAATTTCTACTGATTTATTAGAGACAGCCTTTAAAATGCACACTTTGATTTTGCGCATCATCTCCACAAAATTACACTGATTATCTAGTAATGATTTTATTTGAATAATGAGGTCTCTTCTCTGAAGTTGTGGGATAATTTATTTGCATTTTGAATTAAATTGTGATGGAGATATTTGAGATAATTGTGCTTGCTGAAACACTCAAGGAATATAAAGAAATCCATACAAATTTTCAATGAAATACAATTACAATTATCAGAAAGTTTATAATTTGGTGCTTTTCAGCAGCTTTTATGATAATTTTCTTCAATGCAATCCAAATATTATGTCCTCAGCAACATGAGCATTTTTCTTGGACATTCATCAACCCTGATACTTCTGAGTAACTTGTGCAACATCTGATGCATAATCCATGATATATGGATTTTTCTTTGGGCCTCCACTTCTCATGGACCACAAATTAGAGGAAGTCATCCAGCTTTAAGAAGTTTCATTTCAGGCTACATAAAAAGTTCTATTTTCTGTTTCATTTACTAATAAACTCTGGCAAAATAGCGTACAGCTACAAACTGATATGTGTCATAGAGGCCAAGGCTTTTTCCTTTCTAGACAGTACCTTACTCTGAAGTCCTGGGCTAAAGGAATGCATCTGCCCCACTCAGTGCTACATAAATCATTGTCAGACTATGGAAGTAGGGTGAGGTTATTCCAGGGAGCTGCCAGACATGGGCATAAAAGATGGGTACTGGAGGAGTGACTATGGAAGAAAAGCAAGGCACCAAACCAAGAACCATGTGGTTTGATGGCATTTCTAACTCACCATCTTCAGCTTTTTTTTTCCTTTCTGGTCTCATTCCTGTCCATCATAGTCTTCAGTTATTTTTTCTGCAGCAAGCCAGAGAGAACTGGTAATCTACAGCAACATGTCAGACTTCTGCAGTAATATTTTTCACTACATATGAATGCTAAGAAATACTGCTTTATGTATTTGACAGTGATAGGTAGTTTCAACACAACTTGAAGTGAAGTCTTTTCTAAGTTATTCTTATAATTTGTTAGTTTTTTATACACCAGTGGTTGCTATTCCCCACTACTTCCACACACATATACAGCTCTGCTTTGTTTAAACGGAACCTAAGAAAAACAGGGTGTGAAGCTGGCCTGGCAGATGTGATTCTGAATCTCTCACTGAATCTTCACTGCAGTGCTGTGGAATTCTGTGGAGCTGTGTGGATCTGTTTTTGTGGAGCAAGAATAAGGATTGGAATCTGGCAGTTATTACAATGAGAGAATTTACCTGTCCTAGAATGCAGAAAATTCCAGGCACCTCAAAAGGAGTAAAGCAGCTTGATGCTTTCGTGAGTATACTCTTAGATGCAGGGCAATGATTAGTGGCATTTGTTGATGTACTGACTCAATATAATATTTTGGAATTATAAAATTGTATACATTTTACAGGCTATATATTGTACTGCCAAATTGACCTACATAAGGGCAGAATTGTTTGTAATCTTGTCCCTTGCCTCTTATTGCCTCCCAGTGTCTGCAATGCACTTTCTCTGTCTTGTCCTTAATTATCCTCCTATTTCATACAAGCTGTGAAGCACGGTGCTCTTTTGGAACTACACTGATTTTGGTAGAGCTCTCCAGAGTGCAAAGGTCTGCCTGCAGGGAAGTGGGGTGAAGGACAATAGCCATTTAAAGGGAAAGGTCTCGCTTGACTTTGCGCTCTGTGAATACAAAACCCCATCAAGATATTCTCTGTCAGGCAGTTTATTACAGTATTTTAAACTAAGCAGTTTCTCAGTTACTGGAAGAATTGTGTTTTTCTGTGGCAATTGCTTCTGATTAAACTGTGTTTGGGAACTGAGGTGGGTGACCATGTTCCCTCTACAGCACAGCAAGGCAGGTGAATGTGTTTGATAATCTCAAGGAGGAGACCCTGGCCGTCAAAGTTTGTACATTGAAACTAAACAGACCAGATCTTCTCCTTGGATCCTCTAGGAAATAGGGCATTCTTTTGAGTATGACTTGTCTGCCAAAGAGCTGAGTGTGCCTGCATTCAGCAGACTGACTTTGCTGTGTCTGCATGAGTAGGTTTGCTGTTCAGCCCATGGTCAGAGGAGATAACATTAATGCAAGTGCTACGCTTGCAGTGTCTCCACAGGCAGAGGAGCCTTGGTAATGTGTGTGGCTTTACTGGGAACAGAGAGACATGTGGCTCTTTAAGCTTGACTGACCCCCACTGTTGTCTGTAGAAGAAACTCCAAACCACTGCAGTCTGCTGTGAGGCTGCTCTTTTTTTCCCCTTTCCCTTCCACCTGTCATCTCTCGCGGCTCAGAGTAGGCGTTGCCACTCAGGATTTCACGTTTTTAAATTACTGACGTCCAAAACCCTTTTTGCTTGATCTTGGTGTCTCTGAGCTGTCAATGAAGCCTGAAGTCTTTATCTACCTGTTAACCCCAAGACCTATTCATCAGTGATTTATTGGTAAACACTGTTATGGGAGCAACCTGGCTTGCTACCAGCAATGTCCTTCAGTGTACAGTTGTATTGCACAAAAATAAAATGTGGCAGCAGAAACTAGGCTGGACCACAGTCAATAGCCCCATTGCCTTATACAATATTAATAGGTTGGCATTGTAGAACCCATACAAAAATTTTAAACTGAGCTTTTTTATCAGGTTCCCAGTACAAAGAACTCCAAACGCCACCAGCAATTTCATCTTAGGAGCTTTTCTTCTGTATATAGGGATGAGAAATGATCAGATTACTTATGGAAATCAGTACATCACTAAAAAGTTGCGTTAACTTTATTTTCGCAAATGGAGGCACCCCCATATTCATTACTGTCAATTTCATTTCCAGTGGCTTTTACTGGGTGAAACTTGTTTTGATATTGCTGCATTTGCCTCAGAGAACATATTAAATTAAAATGGTGACTGGAACAAAAGGATTGGGATGGCTGAGAGGAGTGTCTGAGGCAGGCAATCATTTACATTTTTCATACATTTGTCTTTCCAATACAGGCTAAGATTCTAAAATTCAAGATATAATTTCTACCTCAAAACAAGTTGGTGAAAGATAGACATTTCTAAGAAATCTCCCCTCTCTCCCATTTCTGTGATTTCTCTTGGCTCAAACTGCCACTTTTGTTTTACATTCTGTGCTGCAAGGTATTGTACAGAGCTGTGGCAATTTTGGGTGCTCGTCTTTCAGTCAAGCCAGCCTAAATGAAGCTGTCAGCAATGAGAACAGAGATGTTTGCTAGAAATTAAATAAGAAAGCCTATGCTAAAATGTATTGATCCCCCTATTTCATGGTTTATAATGTTATTAATACAATTTTCTTTATATGCCAAAGCCTCAAAGTCATATTAAAAAAAAGTCCAAAAAATGTGGGGCTGCTGGTACTGTACAGAAATTGTGAAAGGCTCTTTCAAAGTTACTGTGGTCTGAGATCTCAATATTTAATGTGCACTGAACTTAAACTATGCTCTTATTTTCTGTGTCCTTAACAGCTTTATTATCTCTTAGCTGCGATGTCTCTGCGAGGAACCTTTGTCTCTACTGCTCCCTGTGAGTACACACATCTGTCTGGTGTGAATTCTGCTCACTGTCCCTCCACCCTTATTTGTGCCTTAAGTGTTCTCACCTTGAAAAGGTGCAATTCACATGTCAGCCTAGTGCTTCAAGCCATGAGTGATTCTGCAACCAGGGAAAACTTCACATTCCTAGACCTGCATGCCTCATCCATACTTTTATCTTTCTTTTCTCTTGCTTTGCTTAATTTTGTTCTTTTATCCTCTTCTGAGGTGCCCTTTTGTTTGTTTGGTTGTTGTTGTTTTTGCTTTTCCCTTTTCCCCAAATCCTTATTTTATTCTGGTTAATAGGAACTCTGGGTATAAGATACTTAAGCTGGTGCTGAAAACATATATATATAGAACAGCTATATAATTTATGTAGAAGTGTAAGGAGAAAAACAAAACAAAAACAAAAAGAAAAATAATCATAATAATAAAAAAGCTTTAAATACTTCAATGTCCTACTTTGCAAACTGTGAAGACCTCTGCATGGCTTTACACAAGAATATGTATTTACTAAAATCTTTTTCTTGCATTAGTAATTTATTTGCATGGAGTTATAAACACTGTATTTGAGATTAAAACTACACTGGCCCATATACCTAACTTTATTATGAAGGGGTCTTTTCCCGAAAGGCATTATGGAGGAGAGTCTCTTAAGCTATATAACAGACGAGATGGACATCTATTTATCAATATTTTAGGGACAAAATTTTAGTAACTGTGGTTACCTCCAGAATGGTGGTTGTTGGTAGTAATGTCTGACCCTGCTGAGAGCACATATGTTGGTCACACCTTTCATTCAGGGGAAATGAAATTACAAAATCTTTTTTTGTAACAACAGAGGTCAAAACCCAGAACACCAAGAAGCTTGTTGAAGACAGGCAAGTTGTCTGAAAACACAGAAGTCGGAGACATTGGTTTGGGGACAGGTTAGTAAGAACATTGGTAAAGAATCAGAGCTCTGAATGCCAAGAGGGAAGTGCAGGGTGTAACACTGGAAAAAGCACTTAATTTAGAGTAAATGCAAAACCTGGTTGCCTTGAAAAAAACCAAAATAGTTTCACACTTTTTTCTTGCTGGTTTTGGAGGAATGGAACTATGTGCACATTTATTTGAAACAAAATATTTGATTAAATTAGAAAAGAAAACAATCAACCCCCATCCCAAAACTCCCAACCCCAAAAACAAACAAACCCCCCAAAAAACCGAGCTCAGTAAAGCTGGATGCATCACTTTTCCTTTTTGAGGAAACAAGGACAGGTTGGTTCAGGTGGGCTGGAGACTCTGTCGTTGTTATGTTTGAAATCTAAACTTGTATCCTTTAAAACAAAGAGAGAAAGAGCTAAAAGAAAAGGCAGAACAGCAAAGTTAAAACTATCACTTTTGTTTCCTATGCTGACTCTTCCTAGCACTGTGCTAAAGGACCTTTTTCTCTGTAGCCTGAGTAGAGACAGAGTAAAACATTAGTTATCAGCTGTCAAAGAATATTCCTGATCACAGGAATATCTTTCAATTTCCGTCTGTTTTTGTATAAACCGTCTAGGTTATATAATTTTCTTCCTTCTAACACATGTGGAATTTCAGGATATTTTCAGAACAAAGCAAATGTGAGTTATGCTTCCTGAGACAATTGCAAGTATGAATCTGTGTGAAGAGCCTTTTTCAAATATCCAACCTAAATCTCCCCTGTCACAACTTCAAGCCATTCCCCCGGATCCTGTCCCTGGTCACCACAGAGAAGAGATCAGTGCCTGCCCCTCCTCCTCCCCTCGTGAGGAAGTTGCAGACTTCAGTGAGGTCTCCCCTCCATCTCCTCCAGGCTGAACAGACCAAGTGACCTCAGACAGTCCTCACACATCTTCCCCTCAAGGCCCTTTACTATCTTTGTTGCCCTCCTTTGGATGCTCTCTATTAGCTTTGAACTATTTTCAGGAAGTAAAGACATTTCTTTTATTAGTAGCAGCCATATTTCCATCAGAAGGGTTTTCCAATGTACTTTCATCTGAAGTGTTCTTACTGGAGCAAGTCTTGTACTGGAAACCAGCCCAGTGGAAGCTTTTAAAAAAAGAAAGGGGGGGAAATAAAAAAGAAATTGAGAAATTACTAGAAAGAGTGGAAGGTAGAAAAGAAAGGATGGAAACCAATTATGTTAAATTAGATAAAGGAGACAGCTATAGTCAGAAAAATTTCAATGCTGTCACTCATTCCTATCCATTCAAAATGTGTCACTCAAAGAGCTGCACATAACGTGACAGCTATTCTCTCCTTCAGACCATCTATTTGGCTTCCATAGTGACGACTCTAGTCCCAGGACGTAATGACCAGACTTTTTCCCTACACCCTGTGACAGCCTGATAATTTGCACTTAGTGATATTTTCTTCCCAAAGGCAACCCTAAAGTCTTGCCATAAGGCTTAGGGAGCATTATTCCAATAAAAAAAGCAACAGCTATAAATAAATTCCACATTTTTTGAGAAAATCCAAATGGCCAAGCTGTATTTCTTCAGCATCAACTATTAGCACATAGTCAAGCTTGGTTTCTCTTTATCATTTTATAGGCTAAGTTAATGCATTAATTTTTATTTTTATTCCATTATTGCCTGCTACAGAATTGTAACAGATGCTGGTAGCAAGTAATATGTTTATGTCTGAAAAGTTGTTTCTACAGCAGCTCCTAATCTGTAAACAGAACATGTTCTTTAAGATACTTATTTCACAGGCAGTGAAAATACCCATGTGAATATCGGATGTAGGGTGTAAACCATTGATTAACAATGAAAACACATATCTCTGCTATACACAGTGAGAAAAAAAACACATCCCCCCCAGTATGTATAACAATAGATCTTTCTCAAAGCTGAAATTCCCAGAAACAACTAAGAGACTTATGATAAATCCCACCAACTGTCAGTGGAACTCAGGCTCCTAAATCCTACCCCAAATCAATCAATTTTATTTATACTGTGAACCACTTCTTTTAGGCAAAGGAAAAACAGAAGGACTCTGCATTTTTATGTCAAAGACCCCTGTGTTTTCTGTGCTTTCCATAAGTACATTTTCAGCTGTATAATTACTGTTTTCCTGTTCCTAATAAAAAGTTGTTCGAAGCTATTCAACTGCAATTACTAGAGTCTGATTGCCTCATTGGTTTCTGTTTGCCACAAGGTGAGACTTAATTTTAAAGCAGTAGTACATGGAATTTCTTGAAAGAAAATATGCACACTGGAAACGGAGCTCATTTTTCTTTTAACCGGAAAACCTTTGAAGGTTGGATGAACTGAAAATAAGAGCAGGAGAAAAGTATGGGTCTGAGTTTTTTTTTCTTAAATTCCCAGGGGAAATATTCTCAGTTTTCCAGAAGATGGAATTTTCTTAATGCTCATAATCTGAATTAGTTTTATTGTCTATTTGATAAAAGTATGCAACATTAATTTTACTATACTAAAATTTAATAGCCAGCAAATATCCAGTGCACTGTACTGTAAACTTGGGCACACTGTGGGAAGGAGAAAGTGTTGTGGTGGTTTCTAACTGGTATGCCCAGATATATCAAGAAAGATGATGAAAAATTTTAGACATTGTGAAACACTATTTAATAGATAGCGATCATGTATATACTTAGGAATAAGCATCAGCTGAAAAAACAGGATTTGAAAATAATAGTCTAAGGGTATTAAAGGCAGATATCACTACCCAACATCATATATGACTTTGAAGCACAGTATTGTACAATGGCCAAATTTTTCCAAGAGCTGCAGCTTTCTGTTAGTGTTCTTTAATATTTTTTCTGTATTTCTACACACAAATAATCTTACCTCTATGCAGTATTACTTTCCTTCCCATCGATTCAGATGCTATGTCTTTGAGAGAGACTACCATTGAAGTCTAAACTCCCCCATCTGCACAGAAGCTAGTACAATGTGCTGGCTCTTCCTCACTACTGTTCAGTGTCAATAATGGAGTTTTGCCAAGCTGTCCCTCACTTCAAGGGGCACCACTACCCCATAAAAGAGCAGGTATTTTATATACTCCGCTCACCTCTTGCTGTAACACTGTGATCACCTCTATATATCCTTCAGACTCTCACCTCTTCTAGCTAGAATACACCAAGACTTTATAGAATGAGAGAACTATTTTGGCAGAAAAAACCTAGTTTGCTACACAGCTGGAAGATATTCATGGGCTCAAAGAATATTTTGGGTTTGAAGGGATCTTTAACGATCATCTAGCCTTGCCCATGGGCAAGGACACCATCCATTAGACTGGGTTGCTCAAAGCCCCACACCACTGACCTTGAACCAGGGATGAGACATTCACAACTTCTCTGGGCAGCCTGTTCTAGTGTCTCTCAATACTCAAGATAAATTTCCTCCTTATGCCCAGTCTAAACATACTGACTTTCATGTTTAAACATGTTTCCTTGTTCTGTCACTACTGGTCTTGGTAAAATATCTCCCTCTTTCTTTCTTGTAAACCCCCTTTTTATGCTGAAAGCCCAAAATAATGTGTCCCCAGAACTTTCTCTTCTCCAGTCATACTTTCTCCAGAGGAGAGGTGCTCCAGCCCTCTGATCATCTGTCCTCTGGACCTGCTCCAACCTGAGGCAGGTCTTTCATGTACTGTGGACTCCAGAGCTGGATTCAGTGCTGAAAGTATGGGTCTCGTGTGAGCAGAGCAGAGGGGCAGAAGCCCTTTCCTTAACCTGCTGGCCATGTTTCTCTTGATGCAGCCCAGACTATCTGGTTGGTCACCAGATTAGTGAACACCACTTGTCCCAGCTGAAGTCTCATTGAAGGATTTGGTTATTTGGAGTTTAACTAGGACCAGGAGTACATGTGCGTATGTGTTCCTCATACATACATGTAGTGTGAAGATCAGAAAAATGACAGAAGTTGAGGTTGACAATGTTAGGGCTTGTGTTTATTAGTTATATTCAACGCACTTGTTTCAAATATTAAGTCAATTTCTGCATATTATCTCTCACCCTGTTCTCCCTATATCTTCATTAATGCAAATGTGACATACAAAATCTCTCAAAATTAATCATAATGGATTGAGGCAAATCCCACTTCTGGCCCTAACAAATAATATAAATGACTGCTATGCATGAAATTGTCTGACTACTGATAAAATTAGACCACTAGAGGAAAAGAACCTTAGAAAAAGATCAGCAGCTTAGTCTAAAACCACATACTGCTTGTAAAAATGAAATCAATGCAGCACAGTGAAATACTAAAATAAAACAGTGATATATTTTATAAGTATGATAAAGATGTGCAGTCGCATCAACAAAATGTAAACAGCAATGCATGGGGCAAAAAATTGCCTGTGAACTATGTGTAAACAGCAATGCATGGGGCAAAAAATTGCCTGTGAACTATGTCTCATGTCCTCATGGTGCATTTGATTTAGTTATTCAGACAGGAACTCTGACAGGGTAATTCCTCCCTCCATAAGATCTTTGAAAATGGTTCAAAGTATACAATATTCTAGTGAGAATTTTAGGTGCAACAGAAGGAAATTAAAGCTTGTGGGTTTTCTTCTTTACTAGCAGTGATGTCATTGGATAACTGCCTGCTGCATATTAGATAGATCTCTCTCTTTTTTTCTTTAACACTCCTAGGTTTTGTCAAGGCACAGCAAGTAAGCAGATGGATCTGGCTCATGTTTTATTTAATTAAAAAGCCAACCTCTCACATAATTTTATTTTGAATAAACAAACCCTTTTTACTTTAAATATATGTGGTAAACAGTTGCCTCTGAAAACAAACTTACTTTTGGTCAACACCCTCTACTTAGGTTGTTCAAAACACACTCAGTGTTCCTGAAAGCATTACCATATGTTATAAAATTAATTAAATTTTAAAATGCCTTATCATCTGGCATTTTTATCTTTGAGAGGATTTCCTAGTTATTTTCCCAAGCTACAGATGTGTTTCTGAATTGCAACATCTGGTGCTTAGTAATTGGGTCTTTGCTTCAGGCAGTAGCCGTCTTTGGTCTAAAATTACACTAAGTCTAAATTTAGATTCCTCATACTCTTGTTATTTTGTACCTCTCTCTACTCTGTTATGACACATATTTGGATAGATTAATGGACAAGACCATATGTGTCAGTTGCTTATTCTACCTGCCAATTACCATTTCTTTCTGGATAGACAGAAGATTCACAAGAGGCAGTAGATCCTGTGACATTCTGGTCTCTTGGTCAAAACAAATTCGGGATCTCTCTGTCTCACTCTTGTAATTTCTTTCCTTTACTTTTGCCCTTTCCCTTTCATTTTTTTTCCATCTTCCTTTTACTTTTTTTCTGTGGTCTTTCCCCCACTCTTTCTTTTATTTATTTCATTCTTTTTCCCTCTCTCTCTTCCTCTCTCTTTCTCTTTAACTCATTCTTTTTTATCTTTCTCTTTCTTTTTCTCTCCTTCCCTCCTTTTTTCCTGCTCCTTTTCTCTTCGTATGAACAGAGTGCTGCAGTTATGTTAAAATGTTTTCTTAGGAATCATGCACCATAGTTTTGAAAGATTAAAATAAAAATATTCACCTTGATCCCAAAGGAAAGAAGCAGAGCAGGTGCCTTATGGAACTCTCCAGCAGCTGATTAAGTGGCATGGTTGTGCAACAAAATGTGCCAAGCACTTCCACGTAAGGTGGGTCAACCGAATCATATAAGAGTTAAAGAGTACAGCAGTTATGTCTCATAGGAAGAAATATTAATTTTTAAATGATAGAATAGAACATGTAGAAGTTTAATTCATGAGGCTGTTCTAGGAAAAGGAATGAGTAATTTGAAGTATTGAGTGTGTGTGGTCTCTGCAGATACTGAGCATTTTAAATTCAAGTGCTTTCACAAAGACTTCAGTAAATAAATCATTATATTGTCCCTTACAGATTCAACTTTAGTTATTGATGTCTAGACATTATATTACTGGAGCAAGACAGAATCCTGGCTAAATGACACTTGATCTTCAAGCTAAAAACTGTAGTTTCCCCATAACTGCTACTTGCAGTGGTTTGTTGCTAAAGAATGAAACCAACTCTCCACCTGAATTCCAACCCCAGAAAAAAATACACATTCTAGTTTCCTTGTACTGTTTCCATGTTCTCTGTGGACAATATGTGTCACTTTAACACTATGAGCCTTTGAATTTTTTAAGAAAATATGCTCTTCAAATTGTGCCTTTTTTATGTGTTTGCTAGAGCACACACCTGTATCACTTCTGAAAGCAGTTAAGCACATCATAAATCTCCTTCTTACTCAATTTTCACCTAAAATAATTCAAGGTAAGTATTCACTGCGAGGTTTATACACATTTTCTGGTTGTCTCCTCTCCCAAATCACATTTAGAAAAACCAGGGAAAGCTGAGCATCTCACCTGAGATGCATGTGGGACACTAGGGGTATATTTGTATGTGCAAACTGAACAGTGTCAGTGTGTATCCTCTGTGAAACTTTATCTGCATTCTGTCTTTCAAACTCTTCCAGTGTGGGGTGATGCAATGGCTTCTTGGGAATGGCTGCTGCAGGAGTGCAAGTTGGCACATGCTCTGTGGACCTCAGTGAGTAACTTGAATGGCAAAAGGAATTCACCTTCAGGGCCCATGTTTGTTCCCTGACTATTTAATTTACAGGTATAAGCCTTCTCCTTTAAAGGCATGTCTTAAATATGTATGACTCATGCAAATAGGATTAGCCTGCAACTGACTTCTTTTATTCTTTATGATTGAAATGTCTAGAACTGACCCTGTAATCAGAAATAACTGTGCCACAGCTAATGCCCTGGGCTATTTTAATGTGTTCGAAAGTAAAAGCATACAGATTTCACTGTATATTTTACCTAGGTTCCTACAGCATAAGAAAAATATTCTATTTCCTTTTCTTATGAAATTCTAGCTCTCACCTCATATGATTTCAATTACTGTTTGTGGATACAGGTAAATGAATAAATATATTGAAAAGCACCTGCTTTGATGAAAAAGTTATTTCAGAATAACTGGACCTCTACAAAATGTCTTGCATCCTTTCATTGCAAAGACTTCTTTTAGATAAAATGCTAAGATACAAAATTTATTTGAAACCATAAGAAATCATCTTCACAGTTCATCATGCTATTGGATACATATTTGCATTTCTATTTGTCTGAAACAAGAATTTGATCCATGCATCTCCTTCTTGTACTGAAGGAAAGGCAAAGTGAATTGCAGTAACCTAGCAAATCATGACCTTATCCTTTCTGAGTTTCAAATTCATCCTTGCTGAGGAAGGCCATTGTCAGAGTGCATAGCTTGGGATGTGGGCAGTCAGCAGCTTAGATAAAGACAGTCTGTCCTCTAAGACTATTTTTATTGAATACCTGCATAGCTAGGTAAAATTAAGCTGAGATATACAGTTTCTTTAAGAAGTCCTAATCAATCTGTTTTTTGGACATCCTGGTTGACTTAGGAACCTGGAGATGATTCTGCTTGTCTTTGTTCCAAGTGTTCACAGATTATATGCTCTTATCCCTCTACAAAATTTTACCAGCTTTCTCTTTGATCCTAACAGTACATCCACTTACTTTAGGGGTTATTTTTCCACCTGAATTGTTATCTCCCCTCCTTACCTCTTTCAGTCTGATTTAGGTATCTTTTTCACAGAATCTACCAAAGACTATGGATAAATATAGAAGGAGGATAAATGTGCCTGACACTTGCAGGCTACTGCTCTTGCCAGCAGAATGTAGCTGCAGAAAGGATTTAGCAGGAGAGAATAAATAATGACTAGAAAGATCCAAAAGAGGGGAAGAAAGGGAGAGAGCTCTGCCACAAGAGTATTTGGACTGTACAAAAGCATTCAAGCTTTTCATTGCAAAGAATATATTCAAAAAGCAATTTTTAAAAAAAAATTGAGACAGAAAAATCTGTTTTATATTTCTGATTTTCTTTATAAATGAATGGAGAAGCTGTGTTGAACAGCTTTTTCAAAACAATGAACTGAAAGACCTAATTTATCAAACAGTGCAGACCCCAGTTATCATATTTTTGGAGCATTTTGGGAGCAAAGGAGATCAAGGTAGAATGCCATGAAAAAAGGAAATGTACCAAAAGAGTCAACTTAAATTTGACCTAAAAGTGTCAGTTACGTGTAGCAGCA
Organism: Acanthiza pusilla; assembly: GCA_036630365.1. Taxonomy (NCBI): domain Eukaryota; kingdom Metazoa; phylum Chordata; class Aves; order Passeriformes; family Acanthizidae; genus Acanthiza; species Acanthiza pusilla. Next base: position 14,571,459 of record JAXCHO010000036.1, on the reverse strand, counting down.
GCTTAAGTGCAACGTGTTACATGTTCCAAATCTGAGCTACTTTTACCTTGTTTTGTATCTCATCGACCTCTGGAGGTCTCTTTTGCAATTTTATGATACTGGTTTTTACCTGCCAGTTGAACATCTCAATTGATCTTTAGTTCACATTTGTGACTAAAGCCCAGTTTCCAAATTCCATCATCAAAAATATGGATGGACTTTCCTCTGTGATGGAAACGCTGCTAACCAAATGCTCAGCTTTATAGGAGGAGCTAGTTTAGCCTCCTAAGAGAAAGGAAAACCAACCAAATCTTTCAGGTTTTGAAAATGAGAGTTGTCTGTCATTAGGTGGTGCAGATTTGGCATGGAGCTGAAGGCATCTTGTCACCTTCATTCACAGGAGCACTGACTTCTTATCTAGCATCTGAAGTAGCCCTTCTTTGGTTTCAATGGCTTTCAGTGAAGTTTTGTTATTCTCAGAAGTGTAGTCAGTCAATTCATCCATATCTCTTTTTATTCATCCCCTGACGTTTCTGAAAGATGTAGACTTTAAAAAGAAGTATATTTTATTATTAAACACGTACAAATAGAGGCAGTCCCTCCCACAGAATTTGTGTTCTAGTGAATTTTATACCATATGCATCACTTCAGCCTGAAAAATTTCCTTCAGTCAGGTCTCATCAGCACACTTAGTTTATTCATCTGGATCACTTATATCTGCCACTCAGTTTTACTGGCTTTAATACTGCATGTATTAAGAGAATACTGTGGTATTATATAGAGATACATTGAATGAGTTTGCTTTCGGCAGCTGTTTTGGTGTTCTATATTTAATCTAATCATCACTAGATAAATTTTATTTTCATTCTGTTTTATAATTATTAGAAGTTGCAAATATTTTATAGTCCAACAAAGTAATGAGATACTACTTATATTTAGAAAAAAAATATGTTCAAGGATGTCTATTCAAACATGTGATTCAGTGTAAATAAGATGAACTAATATATCTACAGTTTAAATACAAATCAACTAATTTTTTCCAATCTCCCTTTCCAGCAAAACTGAGAATGTTGCCCTTCATCAGTTCTCCAAATCAGCATTAAATTAACAGGATACTGACAAATAAAAAATTAGTGCTATGTACCAAAAAATTACTAGATTTTGAAATTTTGCACACTAGTCATATGTATCTTCCTAATATGTCCTTCAAAAACAACAGAAGGGCAAAGAACAGGGACTAAAGAAACTTGGTTTTGAGAAAGATAGTTTGCAACCAAATTACTTACTCTTCTACATTAGAAAAGTAGTGTAATTTTAATTCCCTTTTTATGGTAAGGCAATATAATTCAGGACAAAAAATTTTTCAATACAAAAGTTTTCATTTATAAAGCTCAAGTGTCAGGATGCAGATCTTTGTAGTTGAAGGATAACATGAACATATTTATGTATGGTATATATAATCTCTTATACATAGATATACACAGATCCCTTCTTAGGATTTTATAATCTAGTAAAATGCATTAGCTACAATAGACATAAATATTACTAGGGGCTACTGGCTAAATATATAATTCTTTTGTGTAGATAGGTTTCTGCAAAACTACTAAAAAAAGTGAAATTTTTGGGTGTTGTGTTATTAGCATTTAAAATTCTCAGAGAGAGATTAGATAAAAAAAGATTACTAACAGTGGTAGATAGCTAGTTGCTGGATGTAAAAACCAAAATATTTTTATCTAAAATCATCAGAGTTAATGTAATTTTAGACATAATTTTGTCAGTTTTAATTTGCATAAGAAATAGAATTGTAGGCCACACCCTTAAATAAAAAGTTTATGAACATTAGGGGAATATTTAAATAAAATTGGGCCATTACTAAAGTGGGGGAGGGTTTGTAACAAACTATAGGCTATAAAGAAAACTATCTATCTATAGACATCAATAAAGTTTACATGCTTAAGGAGAATCAAAGCAAAAGCTGTAGTGCAGTTTCTTTGGGTCATCATACTGTTTTCAGCCTTATAAGAAAACTGAAACAGTTAATAAGAACTCTTTACAGATACAAAGGAAAGAAAAAACAAACATGGAAATATGACATAGAAATGTCTGAAGTACTCACCGCAAATTTTGTCTCATTGTTCCTGGATAAGTTTGTTCCTAGACCTTGGTGCACAGCACCACGGTTTTGGAAGGAGATGGACAGCAGGTTAGGACTATCGACAAAAGCTGGATATATATGCAGGTATCTAGGGCCAGACGGATTTTTCCCAAGAAATGAAACAGTCATTCTCCATGCAGTGTGATGGCCTTCAGGGGAGTTTCCACATCATCAGCAAAAGAAGGCTTAATCTCATACTCGGTTTCAAAAAAGGCAGGAAGACAGAATTCTGAAATAATAGGCTAGTCAGCTTCACCTTAGGCTTTAAATGGATAGCATATCCTATTAGAAAGCATTTTCAAACAAGGAAGGCAATGAGAAATAGGAAACATGGATTTATGAGGGCCATATCATGTTTGATCAGCAGGATTGCTTTTTGAGGTGAAATGACTGGCATGTGAAAGGGGAAAATGGGTCAATGTAATGTAACTTGTTTTTAGTAAGGCTTTTAATTCCATCTTGTACAGCTGGTTCATTTGAAAGTGGAGGAACTAAGGGCTAATCCTGTTAGATGAATTAAAAATTGACTTGGCTGCACAACTTAGAGGGTTGTAACCAATGGTTTGAAATTCAGTGTATGGCCAGTAACACATGGACGATCTTGGTGGTTGAAACTGAGGCCCGAATTGCTCAGTATTTTTGTCAATAACTTGGATGATGAGACAGAACATATCCTTAACAAATTTATAGTGCATACTAATATGAGTGGGACTGACATGGGGTTTAGTGAAAACAGCTCAGTTTAAGATGAAAACAAGACATACAAAATCAAGACCGAATTCCTCAGAACTCAAATGCAAAAAGAACTTGCATATGAAGTCATGGGAGCTCTCATGTCTTTAATAAACCTACCTAGTCTATAGGATGCAAAAATAATAAGCTTGTTGAAAGGGAAAAAAAGTACTCTAGGCAAGTGCAGGAACATTATTCAGACACAAATAGAATGTAAGATTAAAAAACAAAAAAGTAGAAAAAGAATTAGGAAACAAAACCAATATATAAATAGGAGTTCATACAGATTTCACCAATGACAGTATTTTTCCAAGTGTATCTTTCTTTCTCAAGAAAACTTACATTAAAGGTGAAGAAATGCAGTAAGCTTGCCCTATCTTAAATTCAGAAAATGCTTGGTATGGGTTCAAGAGAAATTACTAAACTGAATATGTTGAAGAAGACGAGATTTAGAGTACTGAAGTTGGGCTAAAGGACAGACAACAGTGGGTGATGTAAAAGTCGGGATTTTCAGGCAAGGGTTAATTATTCCTAAATTACTTATGTTGGAAATGATCTTGCTTAATATTTTCATTAATATTGTGAGCACAGAAATGGACACATTACAGAAAACCAGACATGATTAAAAGCTAAAAAGTACTACACTGTAAAGTGAATATTTTGGGGAATGGAATACCAGCATTGTGTTAAATTTTTAAAACAAGTAGAAAATAATGTACATATGGGATAGGAGCTAAAATTTTGGGTTACTTGTCAGATGACAGAGGAGAAAGACATGAAGAATATAAGGTTGCAGAAAGACCACTAATGACCAATGGCATATATTTCTCAAGAGCACAAAGGAATTTGTAAATGATATCAATATATTTCTAGGGAACATACAAAATGAAGTTATAGATGTTAAGGTAAAAGGTCATGGTGAGAAGTACTTTTTAGGGCTATAAAAAGATCTGACCATGCATGTTTAAGAAAGATTCAAGTGGGATTTGTAGAGCAGTACTGATATCAGGCTGATGGAAGAAAAATTTCCTTTAATTACACCGGAAAATAACGTCTCTGCTTCTGTCTCGTGACTAGATCAAGGATGGTTGTGGTGTAATAAATGCCAAAAGAGAAAGGCATATGATCAAAGTAAAGGCCAAGATGCGAATGAATTACTATTATCTGGCAACGTCTAAATTTACTGTAGGTATTCAGATTAAAGTTTAGAGTCACAAGAAGAATGAAAACCAACAGAGGGAGTTTCACATAAAATCTGTGAATTTCAACAAGAGTTACTTTCATATTTTTGTTTTTCACTATAGCTCAAAGTGAAATTTAAGGGAATTGTCTGCCCACGGGGCCCCAAACTGTAGAGACAAACTGCTAAAGCAAATTTCTGCCATCTGCTCTAACAGTATACAAGCACAAGCAAGTAGGAAAAGGGGTAAGACATCCTTTCTGCTTGGAGTTAAAGGAAATAACATATATTTGGTGTGAGATTATATTTACACCAACCTTGGGCAATCTGGAAGTGGAGGTGGCATATAAACTTTGTGGAAGGAGCTCTCTTGGGATTTAGATTAACTATAAGAGTAGGGAGGAATTCAAGAATATTCCGTAGTAGTCAATAGAAATCAGTCCTACTAGGGAATCTTTCAATTGCGTTCATTCTGTTGATGGAAGATGCTGTTTTTTTCAAATAATTGTTCATAGGAACTGGAGATTCTTAACTCAGTAGGAAAAAATGTCAGTTGAGCAAGAAAGGTATGAAATCTTTCTTATTGGGGAAATAGTAGAGTTATAACTGGGTTACTTGGGGACCAATTTAAATTGTTTATGTTCTTTGGTCTATTTGACACATCCCAGAAGTCAAGCTTACCACTGCTTAGGAGAGTTCTCTGACCTGTTGAATAGGATATAATAGGATATCAACTCTAGAAAGATTATGGACAACTGAATATCTTTCAAGTCAGTTTGTATAAACGATTGCCAAACAGGCAGAGGCTTGGGCTGAAATTTTCCAGAACTCAAATGTGGGCCAAATTCATTATGTGCAGACTTGCTCTCACTTTTTTTCCACATTTTTAATGTGTCAGGATTATTCTGAAAGAGCAGAGAAAACCATTTTGATTCTCAAAACTTTAAGCAGTGAAAAAAGTGTTTTCTGCTAATTCCTATGGAAGTTCCAATAAAGAGCTCAACTGATGAATCATAAACCACAAATGAAAGTCTCACTCCTTAGTTCTTCATAGGCCTTTTATGCTTCAAACGTTTCCTGTCAGCCTTGTAAGACACCTGGTGTGCTGCTGTGTCATTGAATAAGATTAGATATTTCATTTATATTGAGGAGATTATGAACAGTTTTCCCATTGGGTGACAATATTGGGTTGAAAAGGTTGAACTGTGGATAGGAATTTGCATACGCCAAGGTTAGATGTATAACCTATCTAACCAGTTTTCCTAGGCTTCCCATATAATGATTTCCTAGGCTCCCTATATAATGAATGAAGAAAAGAATAGTTTTAATTCAGAACAGGACCTTGGTCTTTCAGGGGAGAACCCTACCATAGTGATACTGATTAGCCTGCAGCAGACGAGTGTCTGGATGCTAAAATTGGTATGTACATTGCCACTGCAGTGTTTTAGTTTTGACAAATCAATGTTTTCCATCAAAATTAGATCAGATTGCTGAAAAATTCCCAGTCAGTGCCAGTTGGCGCATGTTTGCAGCTAGAGTGAGTCAGCCATATACACTGTCCGCTGGCACACGTAGCTGCTGTTCAGACTGACACTGTCTTGTGATGAGTATTTGGCAGTTTGGTCTCAGTGCAGCAGCAAAGAAATGCCTCTGTCATCCTCTGCTCCTGCAGCCCCCATGGTGGCCCTGTAGAATGGCCCAGAGAACCAATTCTGTCCATGTAGTAGCAACGCTGTGGACGGTAATGACTGATGGAAGAACCTGAAAGAAATTAATTTTTTCTCTTTTTAGGTTTTTTATTTGACTGGAGAGGTTGTGCAATGGCTGCATCCTAGTTAACACAGTATAAGTGATGACTTTTTTTAAGGAGATCAAGTAAACAAACTTGAAAAATATTTAATCTATGATGAACATTTTCTTCACTTTAAGATGACGTTTTTCCTTAAATTAATTCTGATGTCTATAATAATTTCTGTCACAAGAAAAAATTGATGTTTTTGTCAAAAAGACAAATTGATTTTTCTAAGTTTTCCATAATCCTTTAGCTTGAGCGAATTGCCATATTTGACTTAAATTCATGAATACTTACTTAACACATACTACTCCCCTTCCCCACCAAAAGACACTGCTGGACACCAGCATTCGAACTGACGAGAAAAAACCTCACTGAGAAAAGATATAAAAAAATATGCAGTTCTGTTGTCCCCCAGTTCTTCAGAATTGTGTATGGACCCACTGACTTCTGCAACACATACTCGAAATAAATGGTTTGGTGTTCAACCAAATGATGTCGGGCACTGCTACTTAGCAGGGTATAATTGGCATTTCACTCTCTGATGCACAAATGTTTCACACGACAATACAAATATTGCCACCACTGACCTCAAGGCATTGATTCTCTCAAATAACATCTGCTTTCTTTTTTTTCACACTGCTGTACCTTCCCCCTTGGTGTTAGCTTAACATGAGGTGGCCTGACTTGTCTTTTTCACGTCAAAATACTCTTTGAAATTGCATTGCTACAGTCTCTATGCCAATCACTACTGGTGTCTGTGCTGTTGTTCCTCAATTTGTTGAATGTGTATTTGATAATTCTTTCATAATTCTTTGATATTCTTTGATAATTTTTACTGCAAGATTTTTATATGCATAATTTCACTTCTAACCCATCAAGCTTAGGATTTCCACCGTCTTCCTAGATTTTGTTGCTTGTTTATAATGCATCTTTGCTACAGCATTTTCAGCAAGTGCTTTTCCTCTCACTCTTTTCTGTACAGTTACACTTTCTTAAACCATAATATTTCTGACTCTATTTTTGACTAGCTGTGTTGCTTCTTCATGGGGAAAGATGTCTGAATTTTCAAGCACACCACTTTTCATAAAGAAGGAATTGTCTGACACTTTCTCTGGCATGCAATTCCTGTATATATAGTTGTTAATCATAAAACCATAGAATCATAGCATAAAGTAGGGTGGAAGTGATACCTGAAGGACAACTGGTTCAAAATTTAAATACTCTTGTTTATTGAAAACAGTAGAATCTATGATACTCCTGTTCGCTCTATGTTCTGTGACTATGATAATGAATAAAAGGGCAATTAAAACTATTTTCCAAATGTCATGCAACACATGTTGTATTCTTTGATGATAAATGCAATCAACGTGAAAGAATTAAGCTTTTTGGATGTTCTAAGCTGTTTGATCTTGTTAAAAGGAGTGATTTTAGGAAGATTTATCACAGTTAGGAACCAAGTACCCTCACAGAGTATTAAAGACAGCCTATTATAACAGAGTTCTTCAAAAGAGGGCAAGTGTGAGCTGCATCATTTCAGAGCTACCCTTACTTTAGTTCATTTTGATAATCTGGAATGGACTTTCTTTGAGAGGATCAACTGCCGTTTCCATTTTTAAATTGCTTGTAAGGAATGTATGATGTCTGATCTGGTTAATTGAAGGTCATGCCAATCATAAGGCTAATCTGAAAATATATATAAAAAATAAAAACCTAGCAGTACCTGTTAAAATATGAAGTGTCTGCAGTATGTCTATTTGTTAGTGTTTGAGACCTGAATCTCATTCTTTTTTGAAGCAAAATTTTTATCCTAAATTAAGAATAATAATACTCACTGATATTCTTTTCTCATTGACTAATTTGAAATATGCAGAGACTTGTTTGATCTTTGGCATATTGCTATGAGATGGAGCTGAATTTGAGATGTATGAGAGTGAGAGCAGACCTCAATGCAACGAGGCTAATGCAATGGCTAATTGCATCCTTGTTAAGGCTAAGGGGGTCTTACATTTGACTTCACTTAGAAGAGATGTATTATGGTTCAGACTGAATTATTGCCTGGATAGTCTGAATTCTTGTGTAGTAAATTGCTGGTGCATCTAAGGCATGTAACACTTCTAAAATAAGACAACATTAATTAAAACCTAAAACTACATGTTGCTTTTGTGGTAAAAATAGACAATATCAGAATCAAAATTTCCTTTTTTGTTTCAATGGAATGCTTGCAATTGCTTGTACCCCAAAGGGTAGAACAAATTCTCAAGCTAGGTAATATGGGCCATCGAGGTGCTGTGAAGAACTGTTTCATTCTTCTGTAACTCTTTTCGTGTTTCTGGTAGGTGGCAACCACTTTTTATTTTGTGTGTGCATAGCTTTGGCCATTGTTATCTCACAAAGCCCCTACATGAACTATATACACTGTGAAATTCTTACTAATATTTAAATAACAAAATTTTAATGATATATTTGAATTTTTTTGGTCATCTTGTCTACCTCACAATATACTGGTTTTGGCTGGGATAGAGTTAATATTATTCCTAGTATTTGGTACAATGCTGTCTTTTGGATTTAAAATGAATAATATTGACAACACACTGATGTTTTAGCTGTTGCTGAGCAGGGCTTGCACAGCACCAAGGCCTTTCCTGCCTCTCACACTATCCCACCAGTGAAGACGATGGGGGGGTACAAGGAGTTGGGAGGGGACAAATGACCTCAACTGACCAAAGGGATATTCCACACCACATGGCATCATGCTCAGCATATAAAGCTGGGGGAAGGAGGAATGGGAGGGACATTTGGAGTGATGATGTCTGTCTTTCCAAGTAACATTATGTGTGATGGAGCTCTGCTTTCTGGGAGGTAGCTGAACACCTGTCCACCCATGGTAAGTGATGAATGAATTCCTTGTTTTGCTTTGCTTGCATGCACAGGTTTTGCTTTATGGCTAAACTGTCCTTATCTCAATCCATGAATTTTCTCTCTTTTACTCTTCTGTTTCTCTCCTCCATCCCCCTGGGAGGGGCTGGGTGAGTTGCTGTGTGAGCCTGAGTTGCCAGCTGGGGTTAAAACCACAACACATGGTTAATGAAGAATTGTTTCCCCACTGCATTTTCAGTTCCTTTGACCAAACTACATTTAAATGTTGTGGTGGATGAAACCATCTCGGAGAAACCGAGAAGTTCCCACAGCAGCAGGAAACTGATGGGACAACTCCGAGGTGTGAAATACGCGCTGAGTGTTGGCTAAATGGTCTCTCACTAAGGTTATGTTAATCCTCCTATGTTGATTGGTTGTTGTTGTATCCCTAATTCTGTGCTTCCCTTACCCTCATTGGCTCTTATTGTATTACACACTCCACCCCTCCCTTCTTCCCATTGGTTGTCATTGTATTTCCCTGCCTTCTCCCCAGCCCTATTGGCCCTTCACCCCTATATCCAAGGTTATGCAACGTGGCTCTCTCTCTTTCGTCCCTGGATCCCTTCGAAGAATAAATGCCTTTGGAACATACCCAGATGACTGAGCCCTCTGAAGTTCTGTATTCCTGGTAGCGCTGAGCCTATCAAAGGCTCTGGGGTGTGTGGTATGTTTGTGCTATCCCAGCAGCACGAGTGATAGAATAGGTCTGCCTGTTTGCTGTGGAATACAGCGGCCAGGAGGGTCTGGCTGGAAACCGGGATGCTCTTGCATCACGCAGGAGACCAAATCTCACTCCATCACCACCCCTGCATTATTTAAATAATTCAAACCAAATGTGCTTCTATTGTTCACAGTGGGAAGCTTACATTATTCCATATTACATTTGACATATGTGATTTGTATTACAACAAGAGCCTGCTAGTTAGCTACTACCAAGAATATGACTTTGTTTTTATTGTTCAGTTATTCACACAGTATTCAAATTCATAAGAAAAGAAGAAACTCAGGGACTACCTTCCCCCCCCCCCCCCCCCCCGCCCCCCATCTTAAGTAGTAACAGAAGATACCCAACTCTCATCTTTTCAGGTCCAGAACTTGCCCTGATGCTCCCGGGCTACTGGGACCATGCTTAGAGTTTTGTAACAATGTACCAGATGTTTCTAAATCCGCCAAAACAAGTCTGTGAATACCAAGTAACCCTTTCTTTTGCTGAGACAGAGATAATTTAAGGAAACTTGCTTATACTAATGCAAGAGCGCACCATTCAAAAACCTGCTCTTGCAAAGCAGAACAAGTTGTGGCACCTCTGTGGTAGCTATGCATATTGTGAAACAGTGCCAGAGAGCTGCCCTCACAGCAGGAGAATCACAGAGGGATCAGGCTCAGCTCCTCCTAAAGTTTGTGGTGTGCCTCAGGGAGCCCTTTGTGGCCAGAAACTAAAGGACGAAACCACTAGGTTCTTCAGTGGAGCTGTTGGGGAAAGGGTGGGTGAGAAAAATAAGGTCCAGAAGAATATGCAGGAAGGTCTACATGTTGAATCTTGCAGAGCTTTTCATGTCAAGAGGTAATACTGTTCAAAGGATAAAGAATTCTGGACTACAGCCTTTGATCAGTCTCAAAATTAAGTGGAACTCTAGGTAGATGTGAAAAGGTATTCCTCAGTGCTAATAAATTTCTAACAAGCTAGATATCTAACGATATAAAACATATATGTAGTATTACTCTACAATAGCATAAAACAAAGATTGAATATAATTTTTAGGACAGTCTTAAGGAAAAGATTTTTCTTCGCAAGCTCAGTTAGGCAATTTGTTATGCATGAATTCATTACTCCAGCTGACTGGTTCTCATGACTGAGCATATCCAATGGATTTAAGTGTCAGAGTAAAACAGTCTCACACCTAATGCTTACAGAGATTTCCAAAACAACTGACATTTGCTACTTTAAAATAATTTCACAGTAGCTGAAGACTCAGAGACAATGAGGCCTTGAAAAATAATGGAAAGGTGAAGAGCATTTCCATCCTGCTCAAAGGCACCACTGTACATTGGGAAAGGGAGCCTGCACTACATCTCTTCAGTGACCTCATTTTGTGTCCAAATATGTACCACTGAGCCCAGGAATTTCACAGCAGGGTGTCCTGCCTCTACCTTTGTGGTTTAAGGGAAGGATGACAGCACCCTGCTGCTTGCTGTTGGCCTTCAGGGAGGCATTTTTTTCCACACTCCTGTGCATGTATATATATATACACTCATGTATCTATCTTTGTATCTATCTATCTTTGTATCTATCTGTCCGTCTATCTATCTATCTATCTATCTATCTATCTATCTATCTATCTATCTATCTATCTGTGTGTGTGTGTGTGTGTGTGTGCGCGTATATATGTGTATATATATATGCACACATACATACACACGCAAATATATACAATACAAATACATACAAATATATATGTATGTATACACAAATAGATATGTATATATATAGATATGTGTCAGTATATATATATATATATATATATATATATATGTATATATATCTATATATATATATCTGTGTGTGTTTATGCTCAATGTATAACCCAGAAAGCCAGACAGTTATGAAGAGATGCCCTTTGCAAGGACCAGCAGAGAAAGAAAGAACGTTTACAGCAATAGTGGGGATAATGTTCAATCCCACTAGGCTAAAGCAATATTATAGGTAAGGGATTAACCCAGAAAAGGATATTATTATTTTAAAAAATAAAGAAAGCAAAAGCTAATTAAAGTTAGTTGGAAAGGACTGTCTTTAGGAAGGAAAGCATTAGCAGACAGAAAGTTCATTGCTAAAAGGTAAGTTCCTTAACTAAAAATAAGCTGTTCAATTAACAAAAAACTTTTTAATTTACAGAATTTATCTTACAAAAATGTTTAGAGTTTCTGATTCTTTATCTTTCCTGATGGTGAAGTTAATCCTTTCATTCCTCTTTTCATTATCAAAGCAGACTTCTGCACAACTTCATTAAAATGGCTCTCCCACTGAGAGAAACAGCTCTATTTGGTGAATGGAAATCCTGACAGAGTGACTCCATGTCTAAAAACTATATGGAATATTTTTGTCCTCTATGTGCATGATGTACATGTACATGAGTAGAGGCACACATGTTTGGAAATATGCATGTGTTGATATTTGTCTAGAAAATGTCCATGTCTAAATCTGTAAACGCATTTAAAAAATCACAGATCCTTTGATTTTCACATTATTCCCCTTGTCATTAGAATCCTTATAGCATGGTCACATCCAATAACTGAAACTAATTCCAAAGGACTCAGATGTGCTGCTTTGACACAGACCAGCATTAGAGGCTATTCAGCAGCAGCAGCAGCAGTTTCCCTCCTCTCACTGTAACACTGGTGTCTCTCTGACTTCTTCCAACAAAGGAATAGTTGGGAAACAGCACAACATGCACAGATCTGTCAGAAAATAGGAGCTTCTGAGGCCAGGAGGAGATATCATTTTTAATTTTCAGCGACAAGGTTAGAATTTTGCATTCCCCAGAAAATTTAACAACACATGCATGGACTTTCCCAGTTGATAGACCAGATCCTGGTACTCACATCCCAGGCACTGCACTTGGGTGATGCACATTACTTTGGCTTTCCCTGCAGCACCACCTATGAGGAATATTTCCCCTAGTAGAGGAAGAGAGAGAAAACAGAGAAAGATCATACCATAGTCTGCTTCAGTTACATCCAATCAGTTTATCATTTCTCATATTATACTGCATCTCCCCCACATGCTGCATCAGCTCAGTCTTTTTCCAGAGCTATGTCTGAAATTTTGCAGTAGACACAGCTACTCATGGGTTTATGTTTTAGTTAATTTTAATATATTGGGTGGTTTTTGTACCTTCTTGAATGTCCCATTTTATGTACATGGAAAACTATACATCATTTGTAGAACATAGCCAAGAAAACTGGTTTTCAGGAGATTTTGCCAGACATTTTAAGCCATGCTCTTTGGACTGTTCTGTAAAAAAGGGACCTTAAACTTGGGTAAAAATAAAATTTGTGACATAAACTGCTATATTAGGCACAAATATGCAGCAAATTAGCAGTTAAATATGTCAGACATAAGGATGATATTACTAGATATTATCATTCTTTTCTGTAGAATGGTTTAAGCAGGAGGTCAGGAAAAGGTATATAATACCATTCATGTTCCTTTTTATTGATATACTTTTAAAAGCTACTTGAACCTGTCACACAGGGCTTCATTTGGTGCTCTTTGAAGATAATGGAAAACATTGGATTGACTTAAGGCCATAGTTCAGGCCTATAATTGATCTAAATTAGGTGCTAATAAGGTGTGTATATTAATAGCTCTACTTTGCGTCCTCCAGTTGCTGGCACTACCATTTCACTGTATCTTGTCTTAACCTACATGCATATGCCTCTGAGAGAAATGACTATTTTATTTAACTGTGGAACTACTTAGAAAATGCACGAGTGAAATATGAAATTTGAAAAAAAGGGAAAAAGAGATTTTAAAATAACTAAAATTTGGCGAGATGTTTTATAAGAAGAAAAAGGAAAAATACCAGTTATGCAAATTTTGAACACATAAAAAAGGAATTCTGGAGATTTCTAAATATTTTTCTTTTTTGACCTTTCAAGCAGCAGGGAAAAGTAACATGAAACTGAATAACCCTCCCACTACCAAATCCATTTTTACTGAAGATGACCTTCAAATATTTCTGAATGTTCCTGTTTATGTCCAGAAAAAAAAGTGACACATTATTGTTAATTTAATATATCTCAATGTTTATTTTTTTATGTCAGGACTTCATAACAAGGCCAGAGAAACCAAGATCTAAATATAACTAATGGGCTTTCATGTCATTGTTCAAAACAAGATCTTGATTCTTCAACTAAGATTTTTGGAACGGGATGAAAAAAAAGGAAAATATTAGACCAATGTATAGATTGTTTCCAGTACATCCTGAACCGGCGTGACACACAGATTCTTAATTAACAAAAAAGTCAGCAGTAGTATAGCAGCAAGAGTCTTGGGCTAAGAACATGATCAGGACAACCAGTTTTTGCAGAAGCAGAGCTTCTTTTAGCAAAAGAAGGGCTTGGCACATCCCTATTGCACAGGTGCAGGAAATCTGTGACTTCCTGCAAGAGCAGTCCCTTTGTGCATGCAAAGCTCATGGAGCACTTCCCCAGAAACACTGTTCCTCTGTGACCTGTGTAGCTGCTCTGTCACCACCCTGCTGCCAGGCTGGCAGAAGCGCAACCCAGGAAAATGGCACCTGGTGCAGGATTATCAGGCTGAATGGTCTTCTAATGGTAGGAGAAAAAGGTACATGGCAGAACAGGTGCAAGAGAAGAAAGTCTTGTTAATAAATGTTTGAACTATTTTCTATCTTTTCCACTGTATGGGTTTGACTGCAAGACAATCCTGGCATAACGCAGCCATATTTTTCACAACTTTGTCAAGTTTAGTGTCATCCTAGCCTTATCAACCAAAGCTATTTCAATTAGAGAATGTCTAGAAAGAAAATATAAATAGGCACTAATGCAATAATTATTTTCAAAAATAAAGTGGAAAACAATATAGTTAGTTAATGATTCGAGCCTCACATGATTGAATTAAGAGCACCTGTTGTACGTACTTAACATTAAAAGTTGTCTAATATAGTGTGATTTTTAGTTACTGTCTATATATTGATAGATATTAATCATTGGCCCAAATACTGAGCCCTAGGGGGCACACTTGTCAGCTGCATGTCCCTCCATTCACCACCACTTTCTGCCCAACCAACCAGGCAGGTTTTACCCAGTGAACAGTGCACCCATCCAAGCCACAAGCAGCCAGTTTCTCCAGAAGAATATTGTGAGAAATGGTGTCAAAGGCTTTACTAAAGTCTAGATAGATAACATCCACAGCCTGACTTTCAGTTTCTGTAATAAGTATGTAATAATATAAGTCTTGAGAATTTCTGTCTCAAGAATTAAAGATCTGTCAGAAAAACAGTCAAACAACAGAAAAACACAAAGAAATGGAGAGACCATCTACACTATTGAGTCATATACTTTCTAGGAACAGATACAGTATTATTACAGTTCACTGTTATCTAACAATATTTCATTTGACAATAAGAAACAACTATTTTTGGGTAGAGAGTGCCAAAACTCAGTTACCTTCAGTTTCAGTTGCTTAGATAAAAATGGATTCAGAAATGTGCAGAGAAAAAGTGAATGTAATGGTATGTTCAAATTAATATTTAATTTTGTATCTTACATTGAATAGACAACAGACTGATAGCTCAGTCATGCTTCTGCTCTATGAGATTGCAATATTTGCAAATACTCAGAAAAGGATTTAAGACTTGGATTTACAGAATCAAGGTGAATAATCTGCTGATTGACAGTTTCTGAATGTCTTTTGTTGTTTGATGTTTTGCTGTTGTTGTTTTTGTGGGGGTTTTATTTGCTTTTAAAAGTCAAGATGTTGCATAACTTCCAAAATCCTGAGAATGTGCAACATGGGAAGAAGTGGTGCTGAGAAAAAAAGAGTTCTTTCAGATGGTAGGACAAGCACAGTCATTAGAGAAACACAAAATACTTTCATCAAAGGCTACTGTTACAGTGAATAATTTGTCTTACTCATCCATTGGGGATGTCTAGTAAAGGCATATGAGTGCGCACATATCAGTGTCTGGGGTCTTGTAATTATACTGTATTTAGTTTCCCCTTTTAATGATTAATTTTGTTTGCACATTGGGATAGTGTTAGGGTGTTCTCTCTCTAAGTGGTTATATTTGCATTCCTTAGTCTTGGGAATGCTTAAAAAGGATGAATCTGGGATTTTCCCTGTTCGCTCCTCTCCTGACAAATTCTATGATTGGTAACTTGCCTGCTATTACAATGATAATCATGCCCTTCGTTTTAATTCTTGAGAGAGCAGATAAAATTTGCACTGCCTAATGCTAAGCCTTCTTATGTAGTGGGTCACGGACATAAAGATGCCAGCATGCACGCAGTTGTGGAGTGTAGAAAAGAAGTAGCAAGTTTTTTCGTCCGAAGGAAACATCAAATTTGTTATGTACATTGATTCCAGAAGAGAATAGAGACCACAGAAGTAATTTTAAAAATTCTGGGCATATGAGAGCTTGATATATTAATAATATTTGTTGGTGAGACTCAAAATTGTTTTTCTTCCACACAGAGAAAAAATAGCTTGGGGTCGGTCTCAGGATACATATTCTCTCCATGCAGAAAAACAATCTTTCTAAATGGCAGCTTTTTCTTTTTCTTTTTTTTTTTTTTTTTCCCAGAAGAAAAGTATTTACTTCCCAATTCAATTTAAATCCTGCATTATATGCAAGGAAATTCCAGTCTTCTTAGGTTGTTTTTCCTTCAGATCCCTCCTTTTTCAAGGAAATATTTAGCTACTGAAATTCCTCTAAAGAGATTCCCATTTTCTAAGGAGGCTGCCTCTTGGGAATTATGCTGCACAGTCTTAGAGAATGCATTCTGTTTTCTGGAGCGGCCTTCTATTGAAGAAAAGGTTAAAAGTACAAACAGTGACAGTGAAAGCTGGCCTGGTAATAAGCCTGACCTGTATCAGCCACTGGGAGAGTGCACTGCCCACGTCTGATCTGGTGCCTGGCTGCTGCTTTAGGAGTGTGGCCAAAGCAGGACATCTGTGCCAGCTGTGCAGTGCTTTTTGTTTGTGCGTGGTGCAAACACTTGTCACCTGAGACAACCAAATTATTTTCATGGACCGGTGAGCTCCAATTAGGAGTAATTCCAACATATTTTCATTTACAACAGAAAAACTTAAATTACCTGGAAGTACATTACATATGCAGAAAGAAATTAGAGAAATATTTTTTCTAAGTTACTAACCTGGGATACTTTTCCCTTTATTAGTTCCAGAAAATTCATATTTATGCACATACTACATATCACATCTCCCAAAAACGAAAAGGAGAAAAGAACACCTGGGATCAGTCACAATATTTGCTGCAGAGGTCTCAATTATTTTGACAACTGTTAATTATGTATAACTGATACTTTTTACTAAAAAAAATGAGTAACAGCAAAAACCCCAACCCCCTACCAAAACCAGCAAAAACCAAAAACAGCAAAAACCAAAAACAGCAAAAACCAAACCAAAAAACCAAACCAATAAACAAAAAGCCCCACAGAAAAAAACCCCAAACCAAACTAAACTAAACCAAATCCAAAATCCAGCCCCCATGAAAAACCCAAGAAAAAACAACCAAAAAAACCAAAACACAACACCCCCCACAAAAATTAAAAAAAACCAAACAAACCAGAAACTCAAAAATAGAATAGGTCAAATGAAAAAAAGATAGATAAACCTTTAATGTATACAACCTTTAACAGTTAAAAACAAGTCTGCCTATTTATTATTTGGAAGCTTGATGGGTATGTTTCCCTATCTAAATAATTTTATATCCTAGGCCTTGGTTTAGTCACAGACTTCTAATCTGTATTGTATGTTTATATCTTTCTCCTTTTTTAATTTTAGGAATAGATTTTCCATCTGTTTAAATATGCTCTGTTACCTATACACACAGAATAAACCTTCACTGTTTACTCATAACAGACATTTTGTCTGCACAGTAATAATTTTTACACCTGCTCACAAAGCCCACCTGCAGCTTTCTAAAATACATGTTTAGATTTTCTCCCAACTGTTCCTGTGGCTCCTGTGTTCTTGTTTGCTTGACTTCTTCGTCTGATCTAAACACCCACACTTAGGGAGCAATCCACAGAAGTGAGTATCTCTTTGCAAGTAGTGATTCACTTCTGCTGTTATTGCTTCATTTGTACTCTGCAGGAAATGACAACTGAATACCCACAAAGGTGCCTGTCAGCTCTTCCACCCAATTTCAGCAAAGGCCATGACATTCTCGGGAGGCCGCCTGTAATTTTAGTATTCAAAGTCAGCGTTTTGTTGAGTGCTAAATTTAGAGAATGTTTTACCTACCATACACCATCTCAGAAGTAAGAATAAGGACCTTAACGATCCAGCCAAATACTCAGACCTGTGTAATCTGTCCAAATATTCATTTCAAAGATCCAACTTGATCCTGAAACAGAGATCTGTTACTCAGAACATATGTTCTTTGAAGAAAAACATTACATAAAGAAATAATTTGCCCAGCTCTCGAGCATTTATTTTACAGCTGTCATAGTCAAGAAACCATTTACAGCACTGTGCCATGGAATGTGCTGGCTGGCAAAATCAAGCTTAGAGGACTGTGGGCTCCAATCCATTTTGGATCATAAGAAATCAGTGTGTTCATTTGTCATTTCAAACAGCCATACCTTTGTCCGTGAACAACATGCAAAGCAATGTGCAGAACAACTTCAAAACAAATATCAGATGGTTCAGAATACTTGAAATTGATGCTCAAGTGCTGTGTTGATAGGCATAGGACAGATCTTTGGAGAAAGGCAAAGATAAATAACAGGAAACATCAAACATCCTTTCATCCTTTCACAGTTCATTAACATCTGAAAGATGATACTATCCATTTAATTTTGGATGAGGTATGGTGATATCACTCAATGTCTTAGCAAGAAAGACCAGATCCACAGAAAAACCAACCAACCAACCAACCAACCAACCAACCAACCAACCAACACCTCACAAAAAACTCAACAAAACAAAATATTTATAGAATTATTTTAGTTGGAAAAGACCTTTAAGATCACTGAGTCCAACTGTTAACCCAGTACTGCGAAGTCCAGAACTAAACCAAGTCCCTAAGTGTCACATCTACATGCCTTTTAAATACCTCCGGGGATGGTGATGCAACCACTTCCCTGGGCAGCCTACTCCAGGGCTCATTTAATTGAATGTTTTTAATTCTGTTCTGGGAAAGGCTGGAAGTTTCTCTTTTGAGGCACATGTGTAAGAGCTGTCAGAAACTCTAGATATCTCATCTTTTCCATCTTCTTAAGGGTTAAAAGTCTATGAGTGGGTCCAAACAAGTGCCTGTTAAACAAACATAGCAGTTCCTGCTGCTTTGTGCCAGAAGATGACAGATCAGGACCCTCACCAGCTCAGTGTTTTAAAGACTAAGGATCTCATCCTCTCATTTAAATGAGATGGATGGTTTCCTTACTTGGAAATAATCAAGTTTCGTTTCCTCTGCTCTCTAAAGCATACCTCAGAACCCCACCTCTTTACTTTGGTTCAGGCATTGCACGGTATAAGAGCTATCAAGCCAAAAATCTAAGCCAAACACAACTCTCTAAGCTAGTGGGAGAGTCTGTTTTTTTGAAGATGAAGAAGGGGGTGGAGTGGTGAACAAATTGAGAGCAAGTGCTGCACTGCACCCTGACAATATCTTAAGTTTCTTTGTCTAATTATCTGCAAGCCTTATTCACTTTTCTCCTGAGCCTAGAAGATTATGTGTATTCTTTCACGGATGTAGGTGCATGTATTCACAGCATAGTACATGCTGAAAGTGTGTTGGGAGTCAGAGAAACAGTTGAAAAAGGTGGTGCATAGGAAGGGTTGCATTTGCTTAATTTACTGATTTTCCTGTCAGGCCAGGAAATTCCCTTCCTGAGGTCACAAGTTTCTTTCTATCATGATCTTCCATAAGGTCATTGTTCCACACCAGGCAAGACTAGAAGCAATTAGAAGTCCCCAAATGTGGACTCCAGTGAGTCATGTGACAACCAAAAAGCATCTATTAGAAAGCTGATGATTTCCCATCAGAAACATGACTCTTGAAATAAAGAATAAGGCTTTTCTCTTTTATCTTGTGTACCTCAGCTTAGTTCCACTGCTATAGTTTTATAGACAAAGAACTATTGCTTTTTAATGTGATTAGTGTGGAATCATCATCTCTAGCTTCCAAAAGAAATAAACTGACCTCTGAATATTGCATAAACTTATTTATTGGGATGGAAAATGAATAACATTAAAAAAAATTAAAAACTTCATGCTACACATAGATGGTAAAACCTATGTATAGCAACTATTAACACATGGATAACTACCACTGTATACTTGTTACACTTAATGCTCCTTCCTTTACCTTGTATTAGTAATTTTTGCTGAATAGTTGACTAGAATTGGATGCTAACCACTGCCATGGGAGTAAAGATACTCTAGATATTGCCTTTAATGTCAACTGGAAACAATTAGTTCTTTTCTACGTGTTGGAATAATTTTTAAGTTATAGAGGCTGCTTTTTTGTCCTTTAGGCAGTACCTAACAAAGCTATTACTGATAGTCCTGTTTCTGCTAGACACTAAGTTAGCTGCTCAAAGGCCCAGGGAAGAATGAGTGATGACACAGGTCCAAATGTCACTGCCATATTGATGTCACGGCTGCCTTTACTCACTCGTGAACTTTGCTGCTGGTGACATGTGTGCCTGTAGTTCTATATGGCAAAGCTGTACTAGCAGAAGACTGTTTGGCCAGGGCTATGGACCTCGATAAGGTTTTTTCAGAAGCAGGAATTATATAATTCAAGTGTGACTTCCTATGGAGTCTTCCAATGTTTCATGAATTGTCACATGACTTTGTCCATTATTTTCAGGCCCAGTGTTATCAAACACACTGCTAAGCCATTTTAAATCAAACAACATAGGAAACTTCTAACAGTACTAGAATTAGTTTACCAGATTAATTCCCTCTTCCCCTAAAAGGAAGCTATTGCTACACGATGAAAACCCAGCCTGAAAGGCAAATTTAAGGGTTTTTTTAGCAAAAATTCCCTGTGACTTCTCCAAGCAACATCTACTTCTTATTCCTTAACAGGTAATTCAAATATATATCTGACTGACAGAACCTAGCCCTACAGCTCCCAGACTTCACCAGGTGGCATTGGCTGAAACTTAAGTAGAGAAGACCAGATTTAACCCCAAGGCACAATCTGCTGCCATGGAAATAACTGGTTCCATCGAGATCTGAATATTCCACTCCAAAAAATAAATGGAAATTTCTACTCAGCATATGTCAGTTCAGTCTTTTCTGACTATCTGGCATAATCTTCATGATATCCAGGAAAAGGTATTTTGTAGCACAAGCATTCTGGATAATAAAATCTATCAGTAAGTGGAAAATTTACCATAAATTTACTCTAGTGTAATCTTCATTCCCATAGAATTGTAGATGAAAGTTTTTTTCCAGTATATTCAGCCACGTTTTTCAAAACACTGAACAGATATTGGCTGATTAACCAGTAGTGTAATTAAGTCAGGAAAAATACAGAAACAAAAGGAATGCTTTCGTGTAACTTTTCTCAAACATCAACACAAAAGTTCCCCATTATCCTAATTTAAACAGAAAATAATTAGGAACACTTAAACTAAATTTACTGGGAAAGAAACCGTATTTTCTGTTTTCTTGCTGCTGATATATTTGATATCTAAAAAATGCAAGGCTTGTTGAAACTCTCCTGAGTGGATTCTTCAGTGTGAAATTTTATGCATCCAATTTTTGTGCCCAGTTTAGACATTACTTCATTGAAAAGATAGAAACTGTGAAGCAAAAAGGGAGGGAAATTCAGATGCTGTAAGCTCCTCTGTTCCTTATACTGATAACAGAAGGAAGCAAGTCTCCTGAGAGACCTTCAGAGGGACACTCAGTTCACATAACTTGTGTGTCTGCCTTCCTTTAACTGGGCTTGCACATGAAAAACCAGTGAGATCCATGAGCCAGCAGTGTGCCCTGGTGGCCAAGAAGGCCAGTGGTATCCTGGAGTGCATTAGGAAGAGCACTGCCAGCCCGTCAAGAGAAGTGGTCCTGCCTCTCTGCTCAGCCGTGGTGAGGCCGCATCTTGGCCAACTAAAGTGATGAGTTTATGCTGCAGCCTTTCTTTCAGCAGAAGCATTAACAGTTCCTCTACCCAGAGGCCAATTTTAATGTTAATATCTTTGAAGGTTTCCCCCTTCAGACAAATTCAGCTTCCAGCAGCCAGTAAATTCAACAGTTATTAGAGGAAATGGAGAGACACCCACAGAGCAAAAACGGATCTTAGTGGAGCAAATAGAATCCGATTCACTGAAGAACAGAGTAGTGCTTCAACCTCCTTGCAAGAGGCTTTAGGAAATTTGTTTAAGTTAAGCAACTCTTTCTGAACTCACTAGAGATCAACAAGAACAATATGTGGCCTCTATTATGAAAGAAGTTACACTACAACACCTGCAGTCACATCTAGCCTTAAAATCTATGACTGTGGAGTCACAAATCAATGCCCTTGACACTCTCACTTGCTGCACACTCTCTTGTCCTCTCCTCTCTGCCTTTCCTGTTTTCTAGAATAACAAGTCAAGTTCAAAGTCCTGCTTAATTTTTTTTTCTTCTGGGCTCAAAAGATCTAAAAAAAATTAAGCTATGGGCTGAAAATGGTGGGCAATAATTTCTTCCACTGGCACAGTGGAATTTCTTACTGTTAGAAAAAGCTCATGTCTGCTAGGGAGATGTTTTCTGTGGGACTACAGAATGAACATTTTCCAGAGATTAATAACAGTATCACATCTCATTATCTGCTGTTGCAATTACCAGGTATGTTCCTTTGGCAGTAATTTTCAATATAAATTCCTAAACAAAAAAAATCAACCTTGCAAAAGAAAACGGATAAAAAAAACCAAAGGAAACAATGTTCACTGAAACAAAAACTGTGCACTGCATAGAGGGAGCAGAAGATGAAGGGATAAGGCACAACTGAGATGTTAGTCAATTTGCTTAATACATCTTGGAAGTCTGTCAGGATTTAAAGAATGCAATCAATTTCTTTCAAAGCACTGTCAAACGAGGAGGTTCTCACAAGATAAGCCCCCAAAACAGGCACAGATGGCAAACAGGAGGGCATTAATTTCAGGTCTACAAGAGGGTGAAATGTTTGAGCACTCCAGAAAAGTTCAACTGTGCAGAGTGTGGGAAAAGCACGGATGCAACAGCAGGAAGATGCCAGGCCTGGTGGGCAGATCTGGGTAACCTATTTGGACAAAAATTCCCATCATATTAAATAGTGGGAAAATAAGCAACTGCTTACACACGTGCCATCCCAAGTTGGGGCAATGGCTGGTACACTTCTGGATACCTGGGACTTGGATTGTTTAAAAGTCAGACCCCCAGAAGAACTCTCTGGGGATCCCACCATTAAGAAGACCAGAAGTAAAAGAATCTACATGGTGAAGACTATAATCTGTGTCTCTTTTTCTCCCCCCTTGCCCTTCCTCCTATTTCAACCCCTCTCTCTCTCTCTCTCATTTACTGTTAAATAAAATCTATTCTATTGACTTCTGCATACGGTCTCGTTTGCACCTTAATTTGGACAGAGGTATCTTTTAATAACCAGACTCGAATACTATTTCAGGAGTGGGATCCTTAGGTTATTCCAGTGGATCTTAACAAAGTCATTCAGAGAGGCTGGGAAGGAAATCGCTGTAAGAATATGTATACAGAATGTAAAGTAACATCACATCCTGTAGGACTTAAAAGTATCAAAGAAATGTCCTTTTGTGAACTAAGTGAGATACAGAATTACATGACTAAGATTCCATCAAACCACCTGGACAATGCTCATGAGCCTGCGGTCATTTAAAGAAGAGGAACTAGCATGTGTCAGTATGAGAAAGGCCAACGCAAGGGAGGATCAGAGCTTCACTGAGAAGGGAGTTACACTGGCCCAGAATGGAAGAGCTGGGTATTGTTGGAGATCAATTAAATGTGCAGCCCGGAGAATGAGTCAGACAGTCACTTGTAACTCAATTCCACTGCCCACACATGGACATCACGAACATTTTTGAGTGCCCTAGGCTTTAAGCTGAAACCAACCTTGCTGGTCACTGAATAAAAGGAGATCAAATATCTGCTGATTTTAATGTGGGTTTAGCCACATGGTCCTTCTTTGGATAACTATACAACAGCACTTGTATTTAGCTGCCTTGATCTCAGGAGGAAAATATAATTGTCCTGTTCCTTAGATTTTCTTCTCCAAAATAAGAGAGGAGAGAAAGATGGCATACACTAGCATACTGGTATCCAAATATCTGACAACCTTCACTGTGCCTTGTTCTTGGTACCATAGCATTGTGCAAGTCATGGACTGAAGCTTCTGGAAAGCCAATGATACTGTTTGAGACTTTTAGTTTCCATCAGAAGCTTAAGCTATATCTATCCTTGTACTCTAAGACTACTGCACTCAAAATAATAACATAACTTTTCAGTTATATACATAACAGTTTTTCTAAATTCTCAAGTACCAGAAAATATAGTAGCTCTCTTTTATAAAAAAACTCCAGACAAAAACCACAAAAATCACACTAAAAAAGCATTTTCTATTGATACAGTCAGAAGGATATTACCACTGAAAATAAGATAAGAACTCTGCTAGTTTCAGTAGACTTTTGCCAGATTATATTAAAACTCTTATGGAAAAAAGATGACCTTCATGTTTTATTTGAAGACCCAAAATCTTTGAAAACACCTGATGATCCAAATGAAGGCTCTTTCAGCATTTCAACACAGTTTATTAAATCACAAAACATATCTGAGACCCAAACACTGCTTCTCAGAAGGATCTAATTTGCAACTCTGTGATGACATCCAAGTCGATGATGTTAAATCACCTGGTATGGTACAAATTCACTTTGTTCTTAATGTTTGGCTTGAACTTCTGAAATTCGAATAAAAGACACCTTCGGACTCTGGACTGCAAAGGCATTAGTCAGTCTGCCAATTTCTAGGATCAGAGACAGATAGCAGAATTACTTGGAAGGGTATTGAAGCTAAGCTCTCAGGTAAGAATAGACAAAATAATTTTATTTCTTCCCAGTTTGCACAAGCTTACTCTTTAAACAGAAGTAAGATTATATATGCTAAAAATAACACATTTTGTATTAATTTTGTCCTTATTCTTTGAATGTACTGAAAATATAGTTGTCTTATTCTTGCGCTTTACAGATAATACATACATAGCATCATTACAGTATCCTATAGCATCATTATATTATTATATAACTATATAGTATCATGACAGATACTACATTTCATGTCATACATTCTCATACAAATGAGGTTCTGCATAATATATTTATATATATATATACTTAATGTTACTGTAAGCAGTTTTAGGGTTATAATTCAAACTAGAACAGCTTCTGGGAACACCAGTATTTCTACTGTCCTACACAGAAGTACTAGTGCAGTGGAAGGATGCCTGCATTTTGCACCAATACCAAATAGGAGGTTGCGGATACAATCAATTCACGTTTCAGGAAAAATATTCATGCTTGAGGATCTTCAAGTATGACTGATCCCTATTTATGTAGATAATGTAAGATCAGCAGCCGAAGACTATATTTTCTGCTTCTGTTTACCATATTATGGTACTTACCAGAAACAAACCTTGTTCTTGCTGTGTGGGCCTTATTTCTCAGAGGAACAGGCTCCCGCAGAAACCAGAGCTCTGGAGGCCAAAGGCTGTAGAACTTGCCCCAGAAAGAATTCTACTGTAGTTTTCATACTAAATAGTTTGCTGGAAAACAAACAGTACTGATAATAGGAAAAAAATTCAGCTCACTTTCTCTGAAGTGACCAAGACTCTAGAGAGTGAGATGCTAAATAAAGATTGAACAAGTAGGCAATTTCTATCTCAGAACATTACATTGGAGTAAGACCCTACAGGGACATGAAATGCAGAGATTCATTAACAAGAATCACTCTGACTGAGACTTGCTTTTTGGAGAAAGTGAAATGCATTTGGTAGAACAGAAAGTACATATGCATTTCATGTTGACATAAAAATTGGAAATTAAGAGATTTTGAAACGTCCTTGGAACTGTTGCCATAGCTGCCTTCTCTCTGTGCCAATATAAATTCCCCTTTTTCTCAGCAACATGCTGAAGTACAGTATTTTTAAAATGTCATGTTTCTTATGAATGACTGCATCAACAGACACTTTTGTAGTCACTTTCTCAAGCAGTCAAGAGACAGCACTTTTGACAGTGATAGGATTCCATGTGATAGAGATCAGGTAACATCAGCCTCACACCTGCTATTTTCCTCCGTATTTGTGGACAGCTTTCTGTTATTCATAGAACTGCTCAAGCATTCAGCATATGCAGTAGAGTTCCAGTGATTTAGAACCATCTGCTTAAGGTTTTATTTTGACAAGCTGTTCTGCTGCTGAAGATCTCACAGGGTTGTTCAGCCTTTTACTAACTGACTACTAAAAGCCACTAAACACACTTGCGAGCTACCTTTGGTAAATATGTTTATTTCTTAAAAAGATTGATGCTGATAAATATGACCATGTGATGGGAAAAATGCTCCAAGGAGGTCAAAGTAATATGCCTTAACTGCTTCTCATCTGTAATTCAATTTAATGAACGTTTTTACCTTACTTAATTTTTCAAATAATTTATATAAGAACCTTTTATCTTGTACCACACTCTATCCCTTAGTATTTAATTTAATTTGACTCAATAGTTCAGTTTCATTTTGAATAAAATTGCTTTTATCTCTTAAAGTTTTTCACTGCCTTGTTTTCAACCTGTTTCCATGTATTTATCTACTTGTATGACTAGCATATGTTTACGGATTAATTTCAAAGACTGTCTGTGCTGATTTACAGTGAAATGGTACTGACATTGCAAGCCAAATAATACCCAAGAAGAGCTCATTGAGCCACTCAGGTCAGATTACATAATTTACAGGAGTCTCCTTCAGGGTGTTCCAGGTTCATTTTCAGACAGATGTACCCACCTGTGAAGCAATTTTTTCACCTTCAATCTTCAGTAACCCAAAACCCATTTTCCTTCAACATATCCCCTGGTCTAGGATGTTGGTACTGATCGGATTCCTGAATTGTCCAGTGCAGTGAGCTGGTTATTTTCCTTGCCATAGCAAAGCCAGGGACCATTCAGCCAGCTGGAGGAGGTCTGCCAGATCATTTCAGACACACTTACCCAGTATGAGGGAGCAAAATATTGCCATTTCAAGATGCCATGATAGGATTAAATTCTGCCTGATTATCACTTGATTTTCTTTGCCAGTGCTTCTCATCTGACAAATAAATTCATAGATTTCATGTGCAGACCATTGTGATCACTTGGTCTACAACATATATAATTTTCTCAGATGCCGAGTCAAACCGTGTTTTCCAGAAAGATACCTAATCTCATTTTACAGACTCAGAGCCAGAGTGCATCTATTGCCTTTCCTGATAAATCGTTAATTACATTTACTGTCTCTGTTTCAAGGTTGAATGTGCATATCTTGTTATACTTTTCTCTGTAAGACTGAAAGTTTACCTTTATTTCCCATGATCAGATTTAATTTTAAAGTAGAAATAAGTATCTCTATATTACAATCAAACCTCACTTTAACCTCCACTTTGATTAGCTGAAGAAACTGGGTCCCATGTTTCTTTTTCTAATATACTCTTTGAATGCAGTCAACAGGCACTGTCCCAGTAGAAAAATAAAATTCTATTGGATTGGAAGGGACCTTATAGATCGTCTAATTCCACCTCTCCTGCCATTGGCAGGGGCACTTTCCACTAGACGAGGTTGCTCAAAGCCTCATCTAACCTGGCCTTGAACACTTCCAGCAATAGGGCATCCATAACTTCCCTGGGGCAACCTGTTCCCATGACTCACCACCCTTACAGTAAAGAATTTCTTCTTAGTGTCTAGTCTAAATCTACATACTTGCAGTTTCAAGCCATTCCCTTTGTTCTATCACTACATGTTCTTGTAAAAAGTCTCTCTCCTCATCTTTCCTGTAGCCCCCTTTAGGCACCGGAATGTGCTCCAAGTTCTCCTCAGAGAACTCTTCTCCAGGCTGTGCAATCCAAACTCACCCAACCCTTTCAGCCTGTCTTCACAGAAGAGGTGTTTTATCCCTCTGATCGTCTTCGTGGCCTCCTCTGGACTAACTCCAACTGCCCCATGTCCTTCTTATGCTGGGGGCTCTGGAGCTGGGTGCAGCCATCCAGATGGGGTCTCACAAGAATGAGGTAGATAATAATATCCCTTGACCTGCCTCTTTTGATGTATAGCAATAATCTCACTAGCCGTCTTCAGTGGAATATTCTTTCTCCCTTTTTGTCTATCCAAAAGTTGCACTAGCATGTCAAGATATTCATATGGTATGTCTCCAGTGTACCTTCTGAATTGCTGTTTTCCAAAACAGTGTTTTCATTACTTACCGAGAACATCCATTCCTTGTGCTCAGATCAATTAACTTACCCTTAGCTGTTTGAAAGCATGTGTGTTTGGAGAGTAACTGTTTAACTGAACAACACTGATGTAATGGCAACTCTATAATGGTAACCTCGCCTCTTATTTACTGTCCTGACCATGCTAATGCTAGTTATAAATTCATACAGACAAGATTTTATATTATTGTCTACATTCTTGATAAAATTATTGAATGGCACTTGGCCAAGTACCAGTACCTTGAGATAAGTCCCCACGAACGGATGAATTTTCATGGATGACTATGTTTGGGAAAGCCTTAGTCTTTCTTATTTACATATAATGCAGATTTTTAACCAAACATCAAGAGTAACTAGGTCAAATATTCTGATGAAAGTCAGATTTACAGTCCTTTCTTATCAGTGGTTTGAACAAGACGAAAAAGGTAAACATGCACATGAATTACACTTCTTTTTTGTAACGACATTTTCAGTTTATCATCCCTTCACATACTGACTAAAAAGGTAGCATAATGCAGTACCAACAGTTCTCAAGTCATTTGGATTAGAGCTGACTAGCAGATCTCAAGAGATGAAAGTGGAATCTTTGCTGAATAAGTGGGTTTCTAGTTGGGTTCTGGGTTGACCAGAAATAATGTTAATATCAATCAATATTCATCTAAATGAGCTAGAGTTAAGTATAAAAAAACCAAAATGTGGTAAGACCTGTGAGAGATTGAAAGATCAAAATTATGAAGGATGATGATGAAGCAAGGCCAGTTACAGAGTGTGATCTAGATTACATGGTGAAGTGGTCCATTCAAAAAGTTAATTTGAATGCTATCAAATGAAAATATAGTGATGAGCTACATAGTGCAAGAGCTTGCTGACTGAAGAAGAGGGAAGCCTTTGGATGCATTAAAAATAGGACAGTAAGCAGCACAAGTAACAAAGTAGATGGTATGTCAGCTGAGAAACTGGTATTGTAATAAAGTTGTTCAGCCAGTACGTACAAATTTAAAAGATTTCACAAAGCTTTAAAAACCTCATGAGGTACAAGAAATGAAAATGAGATGCAGTAAGATAATGTGACTTGTTTCCTATAGTGTATTAATCCATTAATCCATCAGGAAAACTGGGAAGAGTAGGTTGTGAAATTGCTATTTTGTAGCACCTTTACAGTCCTAACTTCTCTCCATTTTTCTGTCTGTCTTCCCATCTCCAGATAGCTCAGAATAAAGAGTGGACTACTAGGAGATAAGGAAGGACCAAAGGAAGCTCAAACGGTGATACCTGGCTCTTACTGATCCTTGCATATCAACTCTAAATATCTTTCCTGGATTTAAAGATTTAAAGCAGGTGTCTTTATACTGTTGTAAGTGAGATGGTTCACTTATTTCTGATTCATTGAGAGATCATGCTCAGATATACAGAGCACCTCTTGCAACTGTGGTGTGATCAGTTAATCTCCCAAACTGAGACTGATTGCTACTAGAAATGAAGACTCCTAAACCAAATTTTCTGTATGCGGGTGATCTCATAGGCAAATGCATCAAGTGGAACTAAATTCTTTTGCATTTCATGGTAAATGTGAGATGCATTTAGATAATTTAACATTTCCTTTTTGGATTGCTTGGTGCATTTTTACAGATTTAGTAAATGTATCTGTAGGCTCTAAATCTCTCTTTTCCATGATACATGCTTATTAATGTAATAAAGCAGTGGAAGGAGGATTAATTATACTGTAATTAATATAATAATTCTGTTTCTGAAGTACTTTCGACAATCCCCTATTTACAGTTTTGAACCAAGTCTTTTTAACAAAGACAGCCTTATAAAAGTCTCATCCCCTGTTAATTTAGTTTATCACAGGGTTATACACAGTTGACCAGGTACTATCCCTGTAAATCTAGTTAACTGTTTAGGCCTTTTTCTAGGTTAGTGCCTTTGTATTTTACTTCAGAAATTGTCCTGCCCATCTCCAAACAGATTCCTCAAAAAGACTTTTCTTTAAAAGCCAGAAAAAGATTAACTTGATCATGCTTGCTAAGTCTCTCAAGATTTTCTCTCACTATTCAACTCCAATAACTCATGAGTCTGGGTTTTCTATCATTATCATTACACAAAATCCATCAGGATTTAATTTTATATCCAGTGCAGAAACTGGTGTGGAGTTAAAAAATAAAAAAATATCTGTTTCCTGCAGCATGGTAGCCTTATACTTAAATCAAGAAGGGGGGAAAAAATAAACCCTTAAGGTACAGATGTCAGTTTTGCTAGTACAGCAATTGCTATGTTAATTCCTCTCACTTAAATTGCTACCTAATGGCTCGTTGGTAGCTGCAGCTTGTGTTGTACAATTCATTTCATTCTGAGATTTGTTGTTTGCAGCTCAGAAGCATAATGGCTGACTGCTACAGAAGAGAAAAGACTGGGGCGTCTATTCATCCCACCTAATTTGTTTGCAAGAACGTTTGTCTAAGGATTTTTAATCTGCATAATCATGTGCTTGGGTTAAAAAACCCACCCCTACACAAAAAAGACCCAGAAAATTATCAGGGCATAATTCACCTTATCCTAGCTGTAATGTGACAAGCTGCTGATGATCCAGATTCAGGGTTTATAAAAATGAAAGCTGACCATGAACACCTGAGAAGAACTTCACATTCCTAAGGAAAAAATTCCTGTCATCAGACATAAATATCCCCTGTGCACCTGCCTGTTTCAGTCCACTTTGCAGTCAGTGGACAAAAATAAGCATCTCAAGGACATACGCCCTTTTCTTCTGAGGTAGGCAGATGGGTAAGAAGGCAAAAGTAGTCAGGTGAATTTCTGCAGATGGCTGAAATAAAGATGAGATAAATCGTACCCCATTTGTTCTATTGGTCACCTAGACCTATCTTTGAAAAGCTGCAGTGGTGTTTATGACCTGTAGAATATTCTGATATTAATGTTTCATCATTATGAAAAATAGAAAAAACAGCATTCAGACCTCAATTCCATGCTGGAATTCAGTCTGTCTCAATGCAATTATTCACAATAGTAGAGGCCCTTGTAATTGCCACATTTAAAATAAAAATTATATAAGGACATGTGCAGTCTTCATGATTTATATAATTCACAAAAAAAAAAAAAAAAAAAAAATCCAGGTTACAATATCTCTTCAATAGCTGCTTTGTAAGGAAGATTTTGCTTGTTACTTAACATAAATTCTTCAGATGATAGAACAATTTAGTGTACTATCTGCCATTCCCAAAACACCAGATCATAATCAGACATTCATTCTTTAAATATTGTAACAGTGTATTGTGCTTTTTTGAACTTCATATTTATAAAAAACCTGTTACAGTTCACACTTACTATCTAATTCCAACACACCCCCTCTAGTGCCTTGTTCATTCCGATGTTTTCTTTTTTGATTGCTCTCTGGCTTTTGAGCACAGTTACTGACAGGACTTGGTTCAATGCTTAGTTCAATGCTACCTCTCTCTTCTACCAAATATAAAGAATTAGGTGATATATGGAGAAACGTTTGGATTTTTTTCCTCATTTATTTACTGAACCTGCTACAAACACTGTGAATTTTATGCTGGTCATTAGAATGGTAGTTGGCTGGTGAAGAAAAAAAAAAAAGGAGTGAAAGAAAAAAAAAAAAAGAGTGAAATTCCTGTCCTTCTGAATGACTGGATATAGTTTCATAGCCCTATGTTATCTTGAAACAGCATGACAGCTCTGAAGGAATATATTAAACTCCATAGTCTAGACTCTTATACATGAATGCATCTTCTAATACCAAAGTGAGCTATGGAACTGAGACAGGAAAAGGTTTGGGTTTTTTGTATTTTACTATTATTATTATTATTATTATTATTATTATTATTATTATTATTATTATTCTGGATCACAGAATTCTAACCTCCTCCATCTCCGATACCTACTGTACATACTTTATCATGAAATAACATATTCAGTTTGTCCACAGATAAATCAATATTAGGTCCTTTCTAGAACTAAACTGTTCCTATTAGTGAATTAAAAAAAGAAAAAAAGAGGGGAAAAAAGGATTAAGAGAAAGCTAAAACTAGCAAGAGCTAAGAAAAGAGCTAATCAGCTTCCAGCTTGACATCTCAACACTCAATGCCAATATGCAAAATCTACAGTTTTGAAGCAAACTAACAAAAAAGTTAATCTTGCAGTTCAATTTGCCTAAGGTAACAGAGTGACATTTTCCAGCTAAACGGATATTTTTATGGAAAACAACATCATAATGATTCATGTGTTAAAATGTACTATGATAAACAGTTCAGATATTACCAGTGGTTTCTATCTCAAAACACACAGAAGTTTAAGCAACTATTCTTGCCCAATTTTTAGGCAAGATTTACTCTGCCTCAAAAACCATATTATCATGCAAGAACAACTTTCCCCATCCCCGAGGAGGAGCCTGATGCCCAGGGCTGGGCTGGCCTTGCTGCGCCCCAGCTGCCCTGCCCCTGGGACCCAGGCAGCTGCTTGTTTTGCTGCACCCTGAGATCTCCCTTGTTAGACCTAAATCTTATTCTTCTGCTGAAGGGGATCCTTATGCTGCTCATGCACGTGCACCCTGAAGCTCTCCCTTCCCTCTGACCTTGTCTGCTCCCTTCGCACTTACTTCATTGCTGCTTTGTGATCCATCCGACTTTGCAATTCCCAACTACTGATGATTCCACTTCCAAAACGGAATTAAATGCCTTACACTTAAAGTGCTAATTGCCTAGTAATGAAACCTTTAATCATCAGGTGATTAAAATTTTAATCACTAAGAGGCCTGTGGAAATCCACTACATAATGCTGAAGATCAATTTCTAAGTTTTTTTTAACATATGCTTCCAGTGCAAATTGCCTTATGTTGTAGAGATGAACAGTGCAGTATGTGAAATGTGAAGTTCTTCAATACATCCTGTGCTGAGAAAAAGGATGAAAAAAATTGAAGGGTGCGGCTGTAACTGTGAATTATATTTACTGTTAGATTAATTTATAAGGGAATTTTCTTTTTAATCTTGTTTCAAAGTCACTAGGAAAAAATATGTTCCTGCATTAACTTCCCAGCAACTAAAAACAGATTCATGAAACCTGCTTTTCCAATCAAATAGTAGATGAGAGCTGAAAATACAGCCTGAAAAATATCTAGAAGGAGGTGTAACTGTTTTGCCATATTGAATAAGATATAGCAGCTATTGTGCACACAAATCAAATCTCTTCATCTTAAAATTTTGCAATGAAGTTTAGTATATGGATTCCAAATTAATGTGCTAGACAGTAATGACACTACTAGCTCAATGAGCCACAGATGAAGAAGGATTCACCAGACAGAGGAAGCCATCTGCTACAATCTACTGTTTCCACTGAAAAAAAGTCTATATTTGAAAAGTTCCCTACTCTCAAAGAGGTCTGTATGCACCAGTTCTTGGCATTTCATAACTACCCATTAGTTGGCAGAGAGCAGTGGGAAATCCACAGCCTGAGGGAATCGATTAACAAAGCTGTACTTAGGAACAAGACAGGTATCTCTGAGGACTAACAATATTTTTTTCACAAAGGTATGTTTGTTGATGCATTAATCATTTTGTGGTTATATTATACTGGTACTGAGCAAATACAAAACATGCATCAGAATGGCAGCATCTGACATCAGGCAACCACAAGGCAAAGGAGGAACTCCTCTGCATTTCTGAACCTCTCCAAATTCCTTGCATTTCCTTATTCTATAGTTTCATGACTTGTCAGGCTCAGAGACTGCCATTTCTTGTGTTTGTCCTGTTAGTCCTTTGCATTTCTAGCAAAACAAGTTCTTCATGTACCTTTTGCTGCCGTGCTATAGCTCCCTGGACTCACACACAGACCAGGCAATTCTGTGCTAGCAGTCTGATAAAGCATCATACAATTCAGGGTGAATATAAAGCCATGCAAGGGATAGACTGGCTTGGGAGGCTTACAAATATTTTTTATGTATCAGCATACTGCTCTATCACTTCTGTGTTGTTTAAAGCATTTTCAGTCTTTCAGATGAAGTGCATGATGATGATTCCTTACCCCCCGATAATACAGAAATATCAAGAAATATAAAGGAATTAATGGACCTGAAAAAAATGTTTGTTACGTTCAATGGGCAGGTTTGTGGAGACAGATATTCAAAACCTACAAGGCACAGCCTCACACATCTCAAAAATAAATGTATAAATTCAACTTAAACTGTTTCTGAAAAACAATCAAAGTACATACTTTTAATCTGTAAGAAACAGAATAATTTTAAGACCAAAAGAACCAGTGAAATAAGCTACATGTGAGCTTATGTTGCAGTGTAGTGTATTCTTAAACCCCAAATTAATTTAAATTGGAAAGAGAAAAACACCCAAATACAAGCAAACAATGTTTTTTTCATTTGTAGTAGTTTTGTATTGAAGATAATATAGGTACTGCTGCTTAATTTACAACTGCTTTTATATTTGCCTTCACATTATCTTCATGTATTCGTGGTTTATCAGCGATTGGAGACATCTCCTGAATGAAAGACATTACATAACTAAATTCCATTCTATTCTGGTCCATTTGTAAAGGTCAGCTAAGCAATGAATCAATGCAGTACTAGAAGGGGGCAATTCTCTTGAGATTGGAGATATCAAAAGGGCTGACAAACTGGAGTTTTGCAAAATCAATTCAATACAAGAGGCACGTGGCAAATCCAGGCCTCCTATGCTAAGCTCATCGTATTGCGCTGATATCAAGGGAGTTGAAGCTGCTTACATCAGGTTTGAATTAGACTCAACACAACAGTTGTCTGGGATACAAATTCCTCCAAATAAATGGAGTTATACCAAGGATCAGACTGGCTACATGGCTTAGAATTTTGGGCTACTTGCCTGATTGCTTGTGTCACAACTGCTGAGAGTCATAGACTGCACTATAATAGGATCTCACTCTTTGTGGGTCCGACCACAGAATTTTCATTTCCAAGACCTTTGTTTTCTTTCATAGAAGTCCCTGGGGTTAAATTCTTTGAAGAATAGGTCAGTATACTAAATTGTTGTCTCACTTATGATCTACTTACTTTTACTAGATCAGGTTCAAAACAATAGGCTGACAAATCAAGATAAATATCTTCTTTACTGAGAAGCAGCATTTAAAAAGATACTGTTACATGATCATTCTATAAAACAATATGTGTTGGAGGCTAAGGACTTGTTGAGATACAGCATTTGACATTCAGTTCCTTGAAACACTAGCTATGAAAAGTGCATCTGGTACTTAAGTCTGAGGCCTCTATAGGGACCTTTATTTATGATTTTCTTTACCAGATTTCTTCAGCATGCTTGTGAAGGCAAGTTTTATTCTGTTCTAACTATGCAGCTAACACTTTAGTTCCTCTTTTTCATTTTGCTATAAAATCTCTGGTATAGCTTTTCTGCATTCTGATGTCTCATTATGTATGCAATGAAGGTGCAAATACCTTGCTGCCTCTGAAACATTTGAAAATATTCCAATATAATATCTCTATTATTGGGATAGCTCCCTTCATCCTCTAGAAGCACCCTTCTAAAGAGCTTTTTACTACATTTCGTATTATACTCTATAATGCTCTAGATGTACCCTTGGCTGATTTCTGGCTTTGCTTTTATTAAGGATGGAAGTTGTCTGCCTTTTTTAGTTCCAGGTTTTCTCTTTGCATCCCAAATATTCATTCTGGTTTTCATCTGCTTTAGCATGTCCTTGGTTCTTCCAACCAGTCTTGTTTGGTGCTCTGACCTAAATTCTGCTTAAGCCCTTCCCTGTTTGAGAAAACTGTGTTGTTTGCAAATTCTTTTCTTTCCCTCATCACATGGCTGTCATAGATTTATCTAGAAATATGCGTATATCACTGTTTGTGAAGGAATTTCACTTGTTCATGGAATTCTAATATGAGTGTAACATCCTGTATTTTTTTTGCTGAAGTTATGGCATTCTTTTCTCCTTCATCTTTTTTTGTCTTCCTTGCTCTTTACACTGCTTTAAATTGTCCCTCCTGAGGATCTTGTTTATTAGTGCCAGCTATGTTATCTTGATTTTAATCACACTACACTTATCTACTAGTTCCTGATTTCTGACTGAACCAGCAGCTCCCATCAGTAATTTCATTCCTCTCCCCTGATGCACACTTCCTTCTGCTTTATGGGCATTGACGAAACGCTGGGCAATCAGACCTTTCACCAGCCGGACTTCAAACTGCAAATACCTAATCTAACTTTAATGGTTGAAGTGTGTGTGTAGGGGGTGACTGAAATGGTTTTGTTTTTCCAATCCATCACTATCTTAGTTACTCAGCAAGGCTCTTAAGGCGCTACCAGACTGTCACCTGAGAGAATGCTGGGTCAATACTGAGGTTTACAAAATGTGCAACCTGACAATGTTAACTGTATTTAGTATTGTGTGATTTTCTGCAGAAAAATGAGTGTTGAAAAGTCCTATTATATTGCAGGTATAAATAAACACCGGTAACAACTAGGGGTTCAGACAGAACTGACATTGTAAAAAAATCTAATTCTTACTTCTTGATCATCCCTCAGAAATATGAGCAAAGTGCCCCACCCAAAAAAATTTGAAAAATGCCTTTGATTACTAACATGATTTTAGTAGCAGCTACTTGTAATGATGAGCAAATCACCTTCCATTTCAGTCCCACCCAAATATGCAGCCTGACCACGGCTTAAATAATTGAAGGGAATTATTGCTTTTGTGTATGATACTACCATTCTAGTGTCATCTGAAGTAACGTAGACCAGAACCAATTAGGCAGACATAAAAGAGTGTCTAAAATCCTGTCCTTATTCTGGAAAAAAGACAAGGGTCTTCTTAGTTTTAGATAAGGGTTTCCTTATTTATTTGAACAAGCTATTCTACTTCACAGTAGTCAATTTCTGCAATGATCATCATAAAATGTAAGTACAAATAGATATCACAGTTATATGCTATCATAAGTATAGGAAATAATATAGGAAATTTGCAACTGTATAGCTTTTTACATGAAATACTGCAGCAAATGTTATTTTCTTCTTCAACTTTAGCATTTCTGGCTATTATGCATTTGTCAAACAACATAGCAATTCTGGATTAGGAAACTGAGTGTACTAGGGTATGCAAAACAAAAATCTATGTCCTTAAAAAGAAAAGATTTTGCATATAGGGAAGAGCTGCCTATTTCTGAGGGAAGGTGAAGAGCTGGCATGTTCATCTTTAAGCTTAACAATAAATTGAAAGGCAGAAAAAGAAACCATAATATCTGTAGTGAAACATGTGTATGTGCAGAAGCCATTCAGAAGCACAGGCAGAGTAATGTGATAATCTGCAGCTGTGGTGAGAGCTTTTGGCCTTCTGAGCATATTGCCAGCTGCTTATGCAAATTATCAGGCATTTTTCTCATACCTGTGGGTATCCTCCCTTATGATCTGTGTGTACGAGCGCAAACCATATTCTCCAGGTACTCTGACATGCAGCACTGTGTGAAGTGCACATATGCTTCTATCATCTGAGTTAGCAGGGAAATTTTCATGCATATGTATCAACTGTCCACTGCTAATTCAGGTGCAAGTCAAAATGAAAATAAAATTAATTAGACTTAGAGGAAGACTTTGTTTTGATCTCAGTCCAATACAAATCAGAAATAGTTCAGCTGAAGCTAGCCTTATACTGACTCTGTGAGATCAGGACCAGGTCCACGGTATCTGTAATTAAAGTTTTTATTTTTGCCTAGCTGAGTTTACAGAATCACTCAATGTTCTTGGTTTCCTTGCCTAGAGAATAGGGATTTCATTACCTGAAATCGGCAACTGTAAAGATTTTAAAAGCTATTGCTGGATATTTGTAGAAGCGCACATTTGTCTCCTTTACATTATCTCAGCTGCTGATTAATGCATACTATGTTATATAATGCAGTCACCAAAGGGAACTCTGAATGGTGTTTTCCTGTGCCAGCACCTCTGCTGAAGTCAGTATGATTACATTTGCAGAAAATACAGCCTTTTCTTCTTTATTTGTCTCTTTATTTTTTTTCTGTACTGGAACAAACACCCTACTTATTTAATATCCAGTACTGAACCACCTTTGTAATAATTTTCTTTAGGAGACTTCAATTTTAGTTTCCTATCCATAGATGTGGATGTGAACTGAAGAGCACAAAAATGCAAAACATATACCACTAGATCATATGAGACTGGGAATTTCGTGTTTTCTCTCTTGAGCATAATTACAAGACATTGCAGGTGTAATACAGTGCAATCCCATGCACTCCCACTCACCAGTTTGCAGCCCCTGTAAGGTTTGAATTTGTATTTAGTCTGAGGCAGCCTTTGGTCATCTCTTTTTAGTATGCATCAGGGTTTTGCTACTCAGTTACCACCAGGTGGTAGCATTTTAAAACATTGCTCTTATTTTATTGCTACCCTGCATTATTTGGCATTTTTTCTGTGGTTTCTTGAAGAGGTTAGTATTAAGAAGGTTGGCATGGTAACCTACTTAGTGTAGATCAAATTGTCATGTGGAGAGTTCAAGCATGAGCTAAGATAGAGACATGGAAAGGCTCCCATCCAAAGGGAGATGGAGAAGACTGGGATTGTAGGGATTGTAGGGTGTCCCAGTTTACATTCTCATAATGCAAGAGAAAGAGATTTCAGCATGAGGAAAAGGCAGCAGAAACAAGTTGAGTAAAAAGAAGAGTTTGTCTTGCTTTTAACATGATATTAATTGACAGAAGTGATTTTATCCAACTTGGTAAAAGTAAATCTAGTTTCTAGCATTACTGAAAATATCTACACAGTATATAAAATACATTGTAATAGAGATATGCTTTGATTCTTCAAGGCACAATTCTAACCATTAAACCCATTCATAAGTAAATTTTCAAAACTCCTTGCATCTGCCTTTGAAACCTTTTTTTTTTTTGTTGTTTTTACATGAATTCAGAGAAGGTACAGGATTTGATGAATCTCTTACAAAATTTTTTTATGTCCACTTGAAGGGTTTTGCATTGGTGGCTGATGAGAAGAAATAGAATGTTATTTTCAACCACTACACTCCTGACTGTTCAGCTTATGTTTTAGGCTTTGTTTGATGTTTTTTCCTCCTGCCTACACTATGATCCCAGAGAATAATAAAGCTTTTCGTAATGAAAGAATAATGAACCAGAACTGTAACTAGAAATTTTGCTACTTGGAACACCTTTCCCATCAGCTCTGTCTTGCTGTTCTCTGATTGCATTTTATCAGTTCTGTCACTCCAACCTCTTTTTTGCTGTTGCTTAGGTACCCTTTCCTTCTGTTTTCTGCTCTTGTTCTTGGCATATTCCCATGGCAGTACAGCCATGCTGAGGCTGAAGCCATTTAGATAACAAAGGATGAAATGCAGGCCTCAAATAAGCAAGCAGAATTCTGAAAGTGATAGAAAATCAAAGTACATAATTTACATAGGATGTGCAGCAGGCAGTAGTTGTGCAGGGATAACTACAGACTCTACAGCATTGGAGAGCAGAAGATCGTGTTGTGACTTGCTGGAACATTTCAGATGAGTGCATTGCAACATGAGCAATAATTATTTTTATTGGTAGACACAGTGGTATTGTTATCTGAGAGGATATATTCAAGCACAAATAAGTAATTACATTAAGCTAAATCTAGCTTAAATCTATTGAATGTTGCTTGTTTTGGCAAAGAAATAAGACAGAAACTGCCCATGTGCTTTGGCAATTTTTTTCCATTCTTTCTGTTACAATAATTTTCTCCAGTTTTGAAGACAGCTATCTACTAATTTCCATGAATTAGCTGGGGAAGAATAAAATTCTGCTAAAAGAGAAGTAACTGTATTTCCCAAGTACCCAGTTTTATCAGAGATGCAGAGCACTACCTCTTAAGTTTCCCCCCATATTGGAACTGTTATGTAAGTGAGCAAGTATTTTGCTCCCTCAGCAGAATTTTTCCTTCTTAAAAATAAAATAAAGATTTTACATGTAGGCATGTACTGCAAAGTGTTACATTTTCCTTTCTCTCCATATCGAGGAAATTAATTTCAATGCTAGCAAATTTTAAATTCATTTTATGCATTAATTAGAAAACAGTGCCATTCTTCCTCTGCATTAGGATAAAATGGGGTTGCCCCTCTTTTACCCTTTTCTTTCAGATAGGAAGCTGGTTCTTTTATCTAGTGTAATTGAAGATCCTCTCTTCTATGTTGCTCCTCCTGTATTGATGAGCGCAAAAACACTGTATTGAAACTGTATTTTATTTACAAATTTGTGGAATCCTTAGCCATTCCTATAAAGAATCAAAAATTAGATATTGAAGTGCATTCAATGTGCATATACACTAAGCCTAATTTAAACTAGTGTCCTAACAGCAAAAGCACTGTAAACTCAATATGGTTTTTATTTTCAAGGGTTCATACAATGGTTTGTGTTGGAAGGAACATTAATGACCGTCTAGTTCCAACCCTTCTGTCATGGGCAGGGACAATTTCCACTGGGCTGGGCTGCTGGTGGAACTCCATCCAAGCTGGTCTTGAACACTGCCAGGGATGGGGCATCCACAACTTCTCTGGACAATTTAAAATTTCTATTTTAAGCAAGAGAAAACTATCACTTACACCTTTGGCTTGGAGTCTAACATCACCTCTATCCATTACTGGACTTTCATATTAATTGATCATTGGATATTGGATGATCCTGACAGGTGTGGGAAAACACTAATTTCTAGTCTATAGTTATCCATATTGTCTTATATATTGTCATATAGTCTTAAGAGATTTCAGATATGAATTTAAGACAGGAGCTGAGTCTCATTATGTAGCAGATGGTATTAAAAAATTAGAATTAAGAATAAGATTCAACCCCAAAAGTGCAGATTTTTCACGTTTGCACTCTGGTATAGGTGTCTTTTTTTTCTCTTGGAGTAGATACAGATCTTTTATGCAAAATAAGCATCAAAAATTTTCTTTGGTATTTCAGTACATGTATTAGAGGTAGGTGGCCTTGGCAATTTGTAATACTGTTGCTATAAAAGAGATGTCTGCTTACAGATATTCTTTGAGAATTTATTCAGAGAGGTTTGTTGATGCTTTCATGGTTTTTAACTTGCTCCTTGAAAACTAATTAATCAAGTATAATCATCTGGTTGTGTGAAATATTTATAAACTGTAATTTCCATTGCTGTAAATGTTTTCAGCATCTCAGTATTGTCTCTTAGTGACAAGAATAAGAAGAGAGAGGATGAGCGAGACATATGTTTAGAGATCATTTATCATTCTCCTCAAACCAATAAATTTTTGCTATGAATATTATATTTCTATAGAGACTACTTTTGAGATGTTGCTGTTTGAGGTTTATACCACAGTTATCCTGATTCTGTAGCTTATGCTGCTTTTTTTTCTTCCCTCCTGAAAGAGGAAGTATAATACATGAAACAACAAATTCCACAGGAAACATTGACTCCAGGAAGATTTTAGTTGATTTTGACAATAAATGAAAGTTCTTCTTCTTGCCACCTAACAGTAAACGAAAGTTCTTCCTCTTGCCACCATCAACACCATCTCAATATTGTGTTGATGTTTTTTGAAATCATTATAAAGCTGGAGTTTGGAGGTTCCCATTTGAATTCTTATGGTGTCTAATTGGCTATTTAGAAAAACTGGAATTACCCTGGGATTA
Source organism: Acanthiza pusilla (assembly GCA_036630365.1). NCBI lineage: Eukaryota > Metazoa > Chordata > Aves > Passeriformes > Acanthizidae > Acanthiza > Acanthiza pusilla. The sequence continues at coordinate 14,529,801 of JAXCHO010000036.1, read as the reverse complement.
AGATAGGCCCATTTTGCCATGGAAAACTGTTCAGAAGAACAGCCTAGCTTTTGTGGGAGTGCCAGAAATTTGTTGGAGGTAAAAGGTCTTGTTTTGATACCTCTCTGTTGGTGTGAATACATTTTAGATAAACAGAGAGACATGGCTGGAACAGTAAATGACCTTGCTTTCATTGGTTCTGGCTAACAGAGGTTGGCCTGTAATGAGCAAATCAGAAGAACAAACATGAAAATGGCAAAATTGAGGGAATACTGTACATATCTGCAGTGTTTTCAAATGCCTGACAGCACAGGCAAAGTGGTGATATTAGAGCTGCAGTACAGAGCAAATCTGTCCAGGAGTGCTCAACATGCGGAGAGAAGATTTTTCAGTGATGACTGCTCATTTACATTTACTAGGTGGTCTGATTTATTAGCTGCAAAATGTCAAATTATGTGTAAGAACTGTACTGAAACAAATTACGTTGTCCAAGAAACCTAGATGAAAGAGAATTTGCAGAGTTAAAAGAACAATTCTGTTAAGGGCAAATGAAAACAAAATTGAAATGTCTTGTTTATACTGAGGAAAAAACAAGAAGTAGTTGATAGAGATGTAAATAATTATAGTTTTGGGATTATTTTTGCTCACCTATAAAGAAGCAGAGGTTTTGTTATTATCAAAAGAAAAAACCTATGTGTTAATACATAGTGAAAGAAACTAACGAGCAATGGATTAATTAATTTACTTTAGTTTCCCAGGCTCAGCTGCACACATCAGTTACACTGACTTATTGAATGACTTCTTGTCCCTAATGATAATTTAATAAATCAGACAAAGAAAAATGTCAAGATTTTAGTCATAGCTAATTATTTTTTAAGTGTCAGTGGATTTTCTTTTTCTTGTGAATTTAGTGTCAGTACCTGATACTTTTGTACTAACTTTCAATCATTGTATGCAAGCTCCACTAATTGTAACATAATGCAAACATCTGTGCAATACAACCAGGAGTTCCTTAAGCGGGGATTGCTTGTGGTAACAGCTGAATCTCCAAACACAAGTAAGGGTGAACAATGCATTTAGTATAAAAAAATAAGCAGACAGCTATTGAAGTCATTGTTACCACAGGCTCCTCAGAGTCAAGGACAGTAGTGTCACACTGGCAGGTGTGGGTGAGTCAGTGGTAACAGTACAAATGACTGTACTGGCATAATTGTAACCTTTTCTCAAAAAACTGCGGTGCCAGTCAACAGATGAGCAGTTAGTGTCAGACTCAGCCTACTGTATAAAACGTTTGCCTGATAAAAATTCAAATTAAAAAAATTCTGCTACCAGCATTTATTCCCTATGAATGCCTTGATGTTTAGTTACAAGACTGGAAGTAAAGCTCATTGAAACCATAGGAAAGATTCCTATGGGCTTTAGTAGGCATTTGATCAGGCTTTTTATGAAATAATTGGGTTTATGATTTTTTGGCAAGCCTCCTCTGCAAATATAACTGCATAAACTTCTCATATTAGTTAATTACCTTTATCTATGAGATTAATGTCTCCATTAATTTCAATCAGAAGATGACACAAGGGTTCCCAAGTAATGCTGCTATAGATTCACGTGTCTTTTCTCTGGAAACTCTTTGTCTGTCCAAATCAAACTCTCTTAACGTCACACTTGTTTTGCGGTCATATTTTCAGTTCTATCTGAACTCAGTTCTATCTGAGGGTTTAATTTTTCTTGTTATCTAGTAATTTTGTTAGTAGTACTTTGAAGGTATATAATAATTTGTCCTACAATTGAAAGCAAAAATCAGATGATTTCTTTAATTCTTCTGTGCAAGAAGGCCTCAACTCAGGACAAAATATAAGCATATACTGTTGATTTCTAAAAATTCTACATATGTAATTTCAAAAAAATGACTTGAAATAGCTTGGATTTTTGTCAGGTAGAAGGCAATGAAGTTGCTTTAAAAGAATAAAGCTACACTAATGCATACACAATGTATCAAAATATAGATATTATCTCAAGATCTGTTTGTAGCTGGAGCTTTACATTCTGGGGGAAAAAATTACAGAGCAAAACACCGGGGAAAGTGATCTCCTCTATTCGTACATGTCTGAGATAGATAAAACTGCCTTTTTTATTTTTTTAATCCTAAAGTTTTAAAAACTGACCACTTTCTAAATCTTACAAGTTAAAGCTATTTCAAATGAACAAATACCAAAATATTAATACCTCACAACAGCTACACTTTAAACATGACTTTCTAAATAATTTATTTTTTTCCATAACAGCATGGATAATTCAAGGTGGATTTTACAATTTTAAAAATATCCTTTAATCCTACCACAAAATGCATACAAAGTATTTCACTGTGTGTGCATGAATTAAAAGAGGAAAATGTTTCTTGTGGATTGATATGAAATTCTGTACTAACCAACCTTAATGGCTGTGGAGAAAACACACAGAAGTAAATGAATGCCTATATTAAAATTACCTGTTCAGTCATCAGTCTTGTGCATATTGATTTAGTATTTCTTCCGTGTTCTCTATATCTGTATTTCTATCTGAGGTACTCTTTCACTGGACTTTAGTGCAAGCACTGAAAGAGGCAGTGATGAATTGTTTACTCATCCCTCATTGACAAAATCTTTGCTGCATTTACACATCACTGGCCTTATCCTCAATATGTATAAACACCAAACAATTACCAATGTGATAGAAACTCAACTCACATGGTCCAATTAATAATATATTCCTTCAGATATCCTTTGCTTACTATTTGTTACATTAAATGGGACTGAGCCAGAGTAGGAAATAAGTCAGATCATGGTCCTGCAATTATCTACTCCCCTAGTACTCTGGTTCAGTGTGAAAGTTTTGTTTTGAGAAAGCTCCTTACCTTTGGAATACCTTAAGCACAAGCTTCAAAGCTTGCAGAATTTGTGGGAAATTTACAAGAAAAGCATCAAAAGAAGACTCATTGTGTAGAATATTCTAGACCAACAGGTCTGCTGGACATGAACTCTGAGTAAGACCGCTACAGAAAAGAGGTGGATGATGTGACACAATTTGTAGACATATTTAGGTTTTGTCAGCAGTGTGCTATACAGTAGGACAATTTAACTCAGTTGGGTTCTCCCCACAAAAAAACAACCAAACAAAAAACCCAAACCAAAACACACACACAAAAAAACCCCAAATAAAAATACTGAATGGATTATCTGGAAAAAAAATTATTTGTGGAGGTAGGCAGGAGGGGAGAATGTGTTCACCCTGGTGTGGCAGCTGCATAACTAATCTTATGGAAGAGCCTAGAGGAAGGGATGGGATGGATCGTCTCAGCCCAGGAGCAGCTCAACATATCCAGTAGGGAGAAGATCCAGAGAAGTAGCAGAAGGACAGGCAGCATCTAGACAGGGTGGCTCTGGAAGGAAGCAGAGGTGTAAGGGCCAAGGTGAGCAAAGTCAAAGCAGATAGACAAAGGAAAGAAAACAACAATCCATAAGTGCGAGGACTCAGATTGGTGTCTGTGCTGTGCAGGATATTGCAAGAGCTGCCTCACTGGAAAACACTGCTGCTGAGAAGGGGCGACATGGTAAGGACAGTGGGCAGAAGTAAAATATGCTTTCAAGCATACTATTTAGTCTGTCACTCATATCAGAAGCAAATTTTTCTTATGTAGACAGGCCTCTGATAGCCTGTTCTTTGTATGATGGAAAATGAGACAACCTTAGATGTCAGAATCAACATGGAGCCCTCTCTTAAAAAAAATAGCTGTTTGAACAGATTATTTGGGATGGCTATCAGTGTCAGACAGCCTCATGAGAAAAAAGTCAATATCCTTGGCCACCTGTGAAAACTGAGAAAATAACTTCTACCAGGATGGGATCCAGTGGAAGTCAGAGAAGAGACAGGTGTCTATTTGTCTCTGGTGGACAGAAAAGGAAATCAAGAGAAGAACCTTACCTTTATTGCAAGAAGAAAAAACAGTAGCCAAAACTTTATTTTCACTTTGGAAAAAAGGTGCAAGACAAAATTGAGATTCTTGGCTGCCTATAATCATATTATTTGTATCAGTATTTTGTTATAACTTGCACCATTTCACTTGGGTTGTAGCAAATTATAGCATCTGAGAAGAATGCATTTATGTGCATATTTTTTGTTGTCTTGAAGTCTATTGCATGAACTCTTAATATTGCTGATAATAGACATAACTGATTTTAAAATGCTGTTGGCCTCCATACCATCCTGCATGGCAGCAAACTTGTTCTTGTTCTTATGCAGTCCAATAGGAAAGTAAAAAGTGTATTTATTGGTCTCTGGAACATAAGATTTGTAAAAACAATGTTCTGAAGCAAGGCAGATATACACAGAGATGGAAAGATGTCAGATGCGTAGTCAATGCGAATGACCTTTAGTATGTGACGGTATGGCCATGGCCATGCTCTCAGGATCAGTTGCCAGCCACCTTTGGACTGTGAGTTGTCATTTCATGCTTCCTTATAGATGACAGTTGTTTGACATATGTACATAAACCAGCTGAATTGGACAAGAATATAGACCGTGAACATTCAGAAATCAAAATAATTATGACAACTCTAAAATTTCATAACAAAGATACGTATTTTTCAGTGCTAGCGTCTGACAAATGCAGACTGAACTTCAACAAGTCAGTGAGCGGTGTCAGTGACACAGACTAGCTGTGAAGCAGTGGTTCAGAAGTTTGTTTTGCCCTTTACCCACAGAAAGGGAATTCTATCCAATTATATTCATCCATAAAACTTGAATGGGCACAGGTGCTGAATGGGAATTTCCAGCTTAAGTCACCTAAACTCCAGGGAGTGACACATCTCAAACTCAGCAGTTAGGTTCAGATCTTTCTTGATGAATGTTGGTGAAATTTTTATCTTTCATATGTTCCTCCATCCCCCATAGACAGTACAACCAGTCTAAATGCCCTCTTTTTTCTATCTGAACTGGACTATTTATGCCAGGTCCTTAATTTTCAAGTTGTTACCATATAAAAGTTAGGTGAGTCTGCATCACTCTCAGATCTTACACCTTCTCCCTTTAAATCTTTAGGCCCTAAATGATCCAAGAGAGAACACTGTAGCTGGTTCATAAAGGAAGAGATAATTTTTTCTCTCTAAATATGTTCAATGAAACTTCAAAGACAGTCAGAATGGCTCTCTAGGATCAGGCAGCTTTAGAAATGTTCAGGCAGCTTTAGAAAAAAACCAACACTATACATTCCATATATAATTTAATATATAATATAAATAAATTTTCAGAATTATAGAAGGACTGGTCAATCTCCTTCAGCTAGGTAGAGACCCAGATGGCTAAAATCATATTCAGAGCAGAGTAATATGCTGCTCATGTCCCCTTCATCACATCCAAAATTTCTGTTCTAAAAATGGGAAGATGATGGAGACGCTGCTTGTGTTGACTTTGTATATGTTACTGGAATTCCCACCTGAAGACCTCCCAGATACTCAGTGGCTTTTTAGCCCTTTTGCTCTGGTCTGCCAACATGAAACCCTGTCAGCACTTTTCTCAGCTGGAACAAGATGATAGAGGACAACAAATATTCTGGTTCCTGCTGTTCTGAATTTTGATGTGACTTTGGAAATGAGGAACATCAGTTCTGAAGTCTGGAATTTAGAGAGACCATTGTAAGTTTCATTAGTAGAATTTTTCTCAAGATTAAAACACTAAGAGCTAAGAGGTCAGCTTCTCTGATTGGGTACCGCTGTGCTGGGTAGCTCAACACCTCCTTACAGCTAATGGGAGTCAACATAACAAATTGAGAAGGGACTTGAAAGCAGTTCAGCTGACCATATCCACCCTCACATGTGATTTGTGCACCAGAAGATCACAGCCTTCCAGCCACTGTTTTACCCCTGCAGATGTGTCTGATAATAATGGTCATGCTGCTTGAAGCTTGTGCTAGGGCAATGAAATGGCACAGTGGTTATGTCTAGAGAGAGTTGAATTACAGTTTAGGTTCCACTGACGACATTAAATAGTGGTTTAATTTAACATCTTGGACACCTATGACAATTTGAGATACCGTAGGATACCCTGTAGGTGTGACATAGGAAAAATGTGAGATTCATCCCCTTTAAGGAAGACAGGAAGAGCCCTCACAGGAGATCCTATGTCAAGTAAAATCTCTCTGGACAAACACAGTGATCCTCGATCTCACGTGTGGCAGACACCTGTGCAGATACCAATGGGTAGACAGCTGAATTTGAACTGAATCTTTCCTCTTGTCTGGCCCTCTTTATAACGTGAATAAATTTGGACATTATTTGAACCTCTGCCGCAAAACTTTTCTCCACACAGTAATGTTTACTCTAGAAGGATACGCACCTGTTCAAAATGTTCAGGTGCAGGAACAATCCTTCTTTCATGGGTAACATGAGATTAGACAAAAGATTTTGTGAGCTCTTTTTGAAGGAATATTTTCAAGATTTTGGGGATAATTATGTACACAGAATATATTTCGATTTCTAAGACTACGTAAGCTATCCTGACTTCCATAGTAAAGAAATAAATGCAGGAGTATAATTTTATTGTAAAAGAAGCTTATGGAATAGGTAAAATTAATTACTTTCTGGAGGCACTTATTTTTCTCTCTTGATTAAGAAAGAACAGAAACTTTATTAGCTTATCTTCTAAAATTCTACATGCCAAAGTTAGGTAAAATAAATCCCTCCTTCGCTTTTTCTTCATTAAGAGCAAGATACAATGAGAGGGAAATCTGTGAAGACTGCTTTTTACAGATGGGAGACTCTGTGTCTAACTCTATTTTAACATTATTTCAAGAGTATATTCAAGAAGAAACAGGCTCAAAGACCACTTTCAGTCATGCAAAAATAAAATTCATTGTTTTTAGCAGAAAGAGAAATAAAATGTAGTGCTTAAGTTCATTGGTCACATCACTACATCAATTCTAAATTGGATTGGAAACCTGAGGTGGTCTCTGCCCAGCTCCCACAGGGTAGATTTTATAGACAAATATTAGTATCGCAGAAACCACTGTCACCACTGTTCTCCATCCAGCTGAGACGGTGAAATTGAGCTGGGGAAGAATGAGCTATGGTACCAAGGAGAGGCTTGATAGACATTGCATTACCGTGCCTCTGTGGTGACTTTTCTACTGCTGTCCCTATGTGAAACAGAGGGCATCAATCTTTAGAGTTGTCAGCTGAGCTATTACATCATACTGTGTAAATCACAGACTGGGTAAATTGCATTTCTTGTCCTTCAGCACTTCAAAAACATAATCAGGCCATTAAGAAGAGGTTTTGCTTCATTTTTTTTTTTTTTAATTGGTGCCTCATAGTTTGTATTGAAATATGCATTTAAACAAGAGAGCAGGGAAAAACTTCCAAACACATTTTTGTGTGATCATTATTTCTTTTCAAAATACATTCTGAAACCATCTCTTCCAAACCCTGATTTTGAAAGGCCACATAATAACCTGCCAGAGTGATGTCTTCGATATCTTGATAAGAATTTTGAGCATTTTGTGGAAGATAGAAAAGGAAAATTCTTACAGTCCTGAGCCATCAATGTAATGTAGCAATCTCATGGAGGAAGATGATATTTGAATGTACCTTTAAATATTTTCCTAAATATATCAATAATTAATTGCTAACACCTGGCAGGATCCATCTGGCAATATTCCTTCATTATTGGTTGACTGAATACTGATTGTTTTCAGCCTTCAGATGCAAAATCATGTGCTGATGGTTTCTACTTAATATGTAAACCCATGAATGTCTGTATATCAACATCAAAAGCCAGGTGTTGCTCAGACACACATATACAAAAACCCAAACAAACCAACACTGCAACCAGGATCCCAGATCTGCTTTCAATTAAATCGTAAATAAATATATATTTACCATTATATTCTAAGAGTTAGTTGTGTTATTTATTATAAATCATTTTCTTATGAGAATATTTGCAGTAGAGGACATCCAATTTACATTGAAATATCCATTTTCTACTATACTCCCGCACTATATTATATATTCTATCTAAATAACAAATGACTGTTTTTGTAGACCAGATGAAAGACAATTTCATTTTTCAGTAAATCGAATTATTTCCAGGTAGTGAGAACTTACCTTGGATAATGAATTTCTGTTAATGATGTATTTTCCAATTAAAGGATGATTAATTGTGCATACTCAATATTCCAGGGAACTGGCTTCCAAACTCACTAACTCTGGCAGCATTTTGATAGTAATGTTGTTTTCTGTTCCAGCATATTTATTCTTTAAAAATACTCTGATCGTAAAAATTACACAATTATTGCTTTAAATTGGAAGAAATTCTTTATTCTGAGGATTGTGAGATACGGAAACAAGTTCAGGGAGGCTGTGGGTGCCCCAAACTTGGCAGTGTTCAAAGCCAAGTTGAATAAAGACTTGAGCAATGTGGCCTACTGGGATGTGTCCCTGCACATGGCAGAGGGGGTGGAACTAGATGATCTTTAAGGTCGGTTCCAGCCCCTTAACATTCTATGATTCTATGAAAATATAATTAATATAACCAATGGAGAGTTAAGTTATGAGAATATAATTTGTGTCAATCAATGGTTTTACTGAAAACAGATCTTAGAAAAATCAGGATACTGTATTTTGCAGTCATTATAATGGTCATAATTTCAGTTACACAGATGTAAAGTGCTTTTGGAAGGTGTTTCACTTGATACCTGGTGACATTACAGTACTGAATTAAAACTTCACAATTAGAACACACAATAAATGGATTAAAGTAGATTCTCTGACAATTCCCAAACACCTGCACTTGAGATTTCTCAGGAGTACTACAGAAAATGTTGTTGAGTGCTTAGTGAATAAACTGGAAGTAAATATAAAATTGATGAAAATAAAATCTATTTTATTGTTGAAAATAAAATGTATTTTAAAATAATGTTGATGAAATGAAACTTAATGAAGTGACAAATAGGGATGAATCTATGTGGCCATACTGAACCATCCCAGATTTTTTCAATAACTGGGAACCTTCAAACTAAATGTGTTTAAAACAGTCAAACTATACATCTAAGACCAGTGACTGCAGACTGCTGTGGGTTATGGGTTATGTACCTTGGACAACGACTCAAATAGTGTATGACAATCATAATGACCACAAAACATAACAAATGCATCTAAGGTGGCATAAAGGCAAAAAGAAAGATGCAGACAGGAAGGACGCAGGCACTTCAGTGATTTAGCAACATCTGCTACATTGGTGATGCAAGTAATGGTGTTTGGTGGCCAGAATTTTTTAACAAGCTCTTGAGAAATCACAGAGAGTGTAAAAAAGTAATTTGAAACATATCTTCAGAGCCAATGTCATGAGAGGAGGAAGTTGCAGAACTTTCACGCTTGCAGCACAAGAAATTCCACAATAGTTATGACCAAATATTTTCACTGCAAAGAGTGAGCAATCATTGACGTAACCTTCCAGGAGAGGTTGCAAAATCTTTGTCCTTCAAGGTTTTCAAAACTTTGTTGGACCAGTCTGACAAGCATTCATGAAGATACCCCTTTATAGAGCAGATGCTTGGACTAAATGAGCTGTAGTGGCTCCTTTCAAACTAAATTATTATATCACTCAGACATTATACAAATTCATTCTTTATTTCTTGTGAATAAAAAACTGAGAGATGATCCAGTTATTTTTTAAATATCTTCATACGCAGAAAATCCTGTATACGAAGTGTATCTTTAATTTGACGTACAAAGATAAAAGGGACACTCATGGTAGAGAATTAAAATGAAAAATATGAAACTTTTAAAATTGTAAGGGCGATAAGTAGTTACAAAGAACATCATGGAAAATACCGGATCCTAAGTGTCTTCATATTTTCACAGAAGGAATGGATTTTCTTTGATTCGCAGTATACCCATTCTTCAATCAAACATCTGTTATTAGGTTTCAAAGGGAAAAACTTGGATGTAATTCTTAAAATCCTATTATCCTCAATCTGCAGGATATATTGGGTGTCATAAGGGGCTTTTCTGTCTCCAGAGTTCATAGAACTAAAGTATTTTTATTTAACTGAGTGTGAAACAGAACCTAAGGAGTAGACTAGTTTGGAACCCAACAATCAAAGTTCAGAGGGTTATTCAGGTATACTCCCATCCTCAGAATTTCAGGGGGTATACACTCATATTATTGCGACACCAGAGAAGAAAATCAGAAGTCTCTCTCTCTGTTAAGAAGAAACAAAAACTTTATTTAAAAAACAAAAGTGTTTTGTGGTTAGGGCCTGTTTCCCTGTCCCTCAGTTAAAGCCTGTGAATTTGAGCCATGCTATAAAATTGTGTGAGGACTTAAAGAATGCAGTTAACTTGTCTCAAAACACTCTCAAACAGGGAAGTTCCCATAACATAAGCTACCACAAGAGGCACAGATGGGAAACAGAAAAGCATTAATTTCAGGCCTAAATGGAGGCGAGAGGCTTAGAGTTAGCACATCAGACAAGATTCCACTGTGCAGACTGTGGGAAAAGAACAGACACAACAAGAGGAAGATGTGGTGAGGCAGATCTGGGTGGCTCATCTAGACAAAAATTTCTGCCATAACAAACTGTGAGAAAAGGAAGCAGCTGCTTACACACATGCCATCCCAAGTTTTGGGAACAGCATGTACACCTCGCGGGACCTGGGACCTGTACTGTACAAAACTGGTACTTCCAGAAGAACATTTGGGGGACCCCCACAACCAAGAAGGAGCCCATGTGGTGGTGGTCTCTCTCTCATTCTCTTCCTCCCCTCACTGTCTTTTTATTTTTTTTTTCTCTCTCTCTCTCATTTACTGTTAAATAAATCCTGTACTATTGACTTTGGCATGTAGTCTCATTCGCACCTTAATTCAGGCAGAGGCATCTCTTAATAATCAGACACTAGCATCATTTCAGTGTATCATAACATTATTTTGCTGTTAGAAGTGGGATCCTGACAATGAGCCCAATATGAACATTTAAGGGATTGTCATAAAGAATAAACACTACCAGACATCATTTTCAGAACCTCACCCCCTTATCCCCTCCATGGTGCTAGACTTCCAAATATTGTCTTTTTTTCCCTTTCAGACTCAAAATCCCACCATGTTTTAATGTGGCTTCTGAGGACTTTTCTCGTGAATCAACATGAAGTTTGTTTCCCTGAACATTTTGCAAACAAAATTTCATTTTTGATTTCTGCTTGTGGATATCAAATAAAAGGGAAAACATGATGTAAGTGATTCAATGTCTTTGGGAGAAGTTTGGTTTTACTTGTCTGGATCATCTTGAATTTTTTTCTGTAGGAAACAGCATTTTTATTTGTAAACAGATAATACTGACATGTTTTCTGAAGAAGTGTAACTTAATTTTGTCATGGTACAGTAGCAAAACATACACTTTCTGAGAGTATAGTCTTTGCATGTATTTAGAGTTATCTCTGTGAAATGCTATTATAAATAATTAAGTTACTATTTTTGCTCTTCTTAGGGACTGGCACCAATTAATTTGACGAGTAACTTCATCCAAAAAAGGGAATTAAACTTATGTCAATGTTTTGTAAAGTGTGATTATTAACCTCTGTACTAATTCATCTGGCAAACCAATAGAGTATATGCTGTACTTCAAATACTAATTTTCTTTGAACTTTTTTTAACCAAGTGCTGCCTTTGTGGCTGTGTTTAAAGTTGTGAGGATTGTGTTTGGATATCTTAATTAAAAGTATTCAATTAACCCAAACAAAGCTGACTCTGAAGCCTAAAAACATTTCCAAAACTGATAAATGATTGCAAAGTAAATAATGATTGAATGAAGAATAATTGATTTTTTCCACCTTGAAATCTTAAATCAAATAAAATTTATTTCTTTTCTTATGAAATAATTATGCAATTATGGAAATATTTAGCTGCTAGAGTGACACTTGGTAATTAAACAAAACAAGACTGTAACACCATTGTAATGGAAAGCATGAGTATCTATGAAATCTTTCTGAAAATTTTATCTTTTAGGTTGAGATATTATACTGCAGCTTTTTTAGTAGGGTCTTTAATCTCTTAAAACTTTTGTACTACTACAAGGTCAGATGGTTTATTTGTCAGTGGATGGTATTTCCTAGACCACTGTGTTAAGTAACATACCCTTCAGCAGAGCCAGTCCTGTTGTCTGCCCTTCAACACTCAGAGTCATAGAATATTCTGAGCTGTAAGGGATGCACAAGGATCATGGAGCCCAACTCCTGGCCGTGCACAGGACAGCCCTAAGAATCACACCATGTGCTGGAGAGCATTGTACAGGCGCTCTCTCACAGCACAGGCAACTCCCAGAATGCCCTGAAACCTCTTTTCCCACCTCGGAGGCCCTGATGCAAGGATCCCTGTCTCTCCTCTTCTGCTTCTCACTCTCTTTACACCAGTTTTTCAATCCCATGTGGTTGTAAGGCTTTAAAGTACCTTCATGCATGTGCATATTCACATTTGTAAATTCTTAAGGAATCTTTCCTGGTTCAGTAGGAAGGTTAATTGTGCTGAGAAGCAAACTTATTGGGAATGGTTTGTGTGAGGGAAGAACAGGTACAGCAGAGAACACGAATGAGATATTCCCATAGGAAACAATCAATGTTTCTTAAATTCTTCCTCAACTTGTTGCTAGAGCTAGAAAGTTTGTTTGGGAAATGCTTCCATGGAGAGATGCTCATCTTCTACAAAACACAGAAACCCAGTAGGCAGATGACAGGGAAGGGAAGAAAGAGCAGAAGCAGACTTTTCCTCATTTCTCAAGTCATGTTTTCACCCTCATAGTTTCACAGAGTCTCATTTTTCTGACTTAAGTTTTTACTGTCCAACAGTCCACACAAGAGTGCAGCTGGTGACACTTAGCTGTACTGGAGTGAGAAATTAGCTGATGATTTGAGGAAATGTTGTGGGCTAATTCTTGTGTGGAGAGAACCGAATAGTGAACTGATTAAGGGGATTAACTGTGAGATTAATTATAACAAAGAGCCATGAATCTAAGAATATATTGGGATGTGTACTGGTGCCTAAAGCTTGGAGTATCTGGGATGGGAGTAAATGAGCAAAAGGAGCTCTGAAAAATAGGAAGGAAAAGAAAGTAAACAAAAAATCACTTTTAATTTTTCCCTCAGCAAAAGGATTGATTTCACATGAAAATATGTATTTAAAATTCCACTTTCCCCAAGAGACATCTTGAGTCAAATTTGTACAGCTTTTTCCATTTTAGTGCTGTAGACTGAGAAACTTAATCTCAGGTTTGAACTCAAAGTTCAGATCTCACTGCTGCATTAATATAAGTCCACATTGGCGTGGCTAAATCAGTACATTTAAAAAAAAAAAAAAAGTGAAGTATATATTCAACTAATTTGATTTTCTCTGTGGCCTTTTTTAAAAGAACTACTCTTAATTTTCAGAAATGAGACAAATGCCCAAGGTGTAATTGGTATCTATAGGGAAGCTGGAATTTGAGTTGCAAAAATGCACCAACTGCAGAAGTGAGAAAAAAAGAAAGAGTATGACAGTACTGGGCTATTTGCTGACTAATTTGTGCCAGTGTGAGCTAGTAAAGACCCTAAATGTCCTGATACAAGTCCTTTCCCAGAGCAGTAAAAGTTGTAATGAGAATATACTACATTGAATTCAGTTCCTTTTCCTTAATTCTTTTAAAATTTACTTTCCAGTTGCAATGTTTTTTACAGACAGCTGTCTGAAAAATAAATCTCATTTACTGTAACATATTTTATTCAAAACACTTCTTCTCCATCAAAGTACTTATTTATTGACCCTGTTTGAACTAATATATATTTTCTTGCACTCTACACTGTCACAAGGGTTATCTTTTCATTAGGCCCCATGCTCTGAAGGGTTCAAAGAGGCCTTGTTAGTCTGGGTGCCCTGAAAAGCCTTTAAGTTCTTTTCCTGACAAGTAGTCTTATACCAACTAAATTATGCCTTTAAAATAATGGTTTATTTAAAGGTCTACATAATTTGGGGGTGAGAACTTACAAAACTTCGTGCAACTGCAGAAATTGGTTATGAGAAAGTATCTAGTGAGCTGGATTCTGCTCTGTGGTTTGAAAAATCATGCCCTTCCCTATACTGGGAATTATCTTCCTGAAATCTATGCGCTGCTGTAAAGAGCAGAATATATTTAGCTACCTTTTTTCTTGAAGAAAAAAGGTATGTCTTCAGTAAAAGCAGGTCAAAAAGAGGTTAGAAGTTACAGCTTTGGGAGGAACATTATGCTAATTCAGACATTAGCCTGGAATTTAGTTCTTTCATATCACAAAAGTGCTCCTTAATTTCTCAGTAATATAGAGCTATCCAGAGAGGGAACAATATTCTGTTCTCTGTTAAAGCTGTTGTCTTAGAGGAAACAGAGGGCTGGTGTTAACATCTTGGAATTATTGCATAGAAAAATTACAGAGTAAAGAGTCCACCTTGTACTATATGTGATTTTAACTCTTCCTGGAGAAATTGCTGTATATTTTGAAGTCTCTGCCTTTACATATTTCCAGCTATCTGCCAGGTGCTGATAGTGAGGCTCAAAGATTTCTGGTAACAGAAAATGAACACTGTAAGTATCACACTGGAGTCTGAAATCAGGTTTAAAATAAAAATGAAGTAGCAGATGTGGGTTTAACTAGATTTCATTATGCTTCATTATGCTTTTCACTTCAATAATCTTCCACAGACCACTCCTCAGTAGAATATAAGCCTTAAATCCATGAGGCATTGGGACACAATTAGCACTCTTAGAAGGAACTAGAATAGAGAAGATAATACCATTGGGCCTAGAGGATTAGGATCCACCTAATGCCTTGCCTGCTCCATAAATCTTTCTGGGGTGTCATCAAGCTTGCAATTATAGAGTATTATTATTTATGCAAAGTTTCATTTCCAGTATTAGATTCCAGTCATAAGCAATCATACTAAAAATCTTTGCTATTGTGCAATTCATGCTCTACTACCCTGAAGCATATACAAATCTACTTTCTGTTCTATTTAGGTAGAAAGACTGAAACTAAAGTATTAATTGCCTTCTAAGTTGTATCTTTTTGCCCCACAAATCTGATGTTAGATTGTCATGACATGGAGCATTTCTGAACCACAAAATAACTTTATGGTTTTGGTATATTCTATGGACAATAAAAGTTTTAAAAAGAGAATTTGGTCTTGTTGCAGTTCCAGGTTTGCAGAAAACTTTTAATATGTTATAGGGCCTTAGTGTTCATTATGAAAACTGTACTAATATGTCAAAACTCTTTAGAAAAATGCCACCTGTCCCTTTGGTATGTGTACTAAAAACAGACCGAACTTAGGTGCTGATGGATTTTTACACCACATTAGTACAGAGTTATGGAATCACAGAGTCAGTGAATGGTTGGGGTCGGAAGGGACCTCTGGAAATGCTCTAGTCCAAATACCCCGCTGAAGTGGGTTCACCTTGAGCAAACTGCATGTGATACATGCATGTAAGTTTTTAGCATCTCCAGAGAAGAAGAATCCACAACCTCTCTGGGCAGTCTGTTTCAATGCTCTGTCAGTCTCAGAGTAAGCAAGTTATTCCTCATATTCAGATGAAACTTGTATTCAAGTTTGTTCGTATCGACCCTTGATCTGTTGCTGGGTGCTGCTGAAGAGAGTCTGGCCCATCCTCTTGACACCCACCCATATGATCATTGGAATCAGAAGGTAGAAGGTGCATCCAGGTACAGAAGTCTCAGCTAAAGGAAGCTGGGTGCATGATGAAGATGATGCCACTCTTCAGTACTTTTTAGAGAAGTAAAATGAACTTACACCAAGAACCATTAATTAGATGAAATTAGTCACTGGTAATCCTAAAAAAAATTGAGATTCTTTAGCATATGTCCAGTCTTTACTGAGCTATATTTGAGATATAATGTTCAAGTCCTCAGCCCCAGATTTATTGAGAAGAATATATTACTAACATATCACCACTGTCATCCTGTGAGGAAAATTGTGCAAAAAACTAATACTGTGTAATTTTTTTTTCTTTTTAATTTCCTTCATATTAAAACTTTGCATCATACAAAAACAGTGGAATGGAGTGAGTGACCATGTAAGGTCCAAACTCTGAATCTCTATGTTAATTAGAGTTATTTAGGTAAGCATATTTAGGTTGTCCATTGATGGTTTTGTTATAAGTTAAAAAAACAATTTACCAAAAAAGAAAATTCAACCACGTAACACTAGCTGTCCAGTTGTTAATCAATATTGATTAATGAGTGACATCTATCACAAGTGATAATTTCTTTTTGAAATAAAAAATATTGAGGCTTGTAACTGTAATAATTCATCCTGGTCATTCAGCAAAAATATTTTGCTTCATCTCTAGATCACTTCTCTACCACAGTCTATCTCAATAGCTGTAAGTAACAATCAATAAAAAATCATCTTATTAATTACTGTTACCTAAGACAAGAACAGGAATGGCGGTATGAACACACGTTAAGCATTTATGTTTTTCTCTATCTGACAGTGGCAAGTGGTAGATATCTGAGAAGAGCCAGGTAAGTTAGTGATGCTCCTTACTATACCATCCCTGTACTATTATTTAGTTTTTACATAGCTGATACATTTTCACATCTGTAGGGGCATTTCTTGCATTAAATATATTTCCTCAAACCTTAACCAACAGGGGAAAACTTGTTCCTAATAAAGACATTTAATCATGAAGTATTTACACATAGGAGTTCTGAAGCTATGCAGTCTTCAAGGGTTTCTTTCTTATGTTAATGGTCTTTAGAAAGGAAGGCAGACTAGAACAGAAATCAGTTATATCCCACACAGGTTTCCTTAGTACAGGTATGCTTCTGATCCATGACACAAACTCTATATTTTAGTTAGAAATAAAACACATTATCAAAAATGACACAGCCTGTCCTTTACATCCAAGATTAATACCTTATCATAAGTTCCACAGTGAACAGCTCACCAACAATTTATTTTTACATTACTGATGAAAATTGAAAGGACCAAAAGTCACAGGGTTATTAAGCCTTTTGCTCTAAAGCTAGGAATTAAAAAAAGCTCCTGGATTTAGTAAGTTAATCTAATTAATGATGCAATGCATCACTACTGATGTTGGCCAAGTATTTGCTCTAGTTTTCTACTGCCTCCACAAGTAGGGACTTTTCAGGAATGAGAAATATTATGTGGATAAGTCTTTATTACTTGATTGAACTATTTTAGTATGATCATTAAAAAAAAGAAAAAGAGAAAAAGATTAGTTCTTGTTGAAGCACAGATACATTTAAAAACTCTATTAACAGTTGCAACTCTATAAAGAATTAGTAAGAAATATTATAGAGAAAATGGGATCAACTCTTTTCTACACTGAGATAAATCTGGTTCAAGATAGGCAAGAAACTACTGGAGAGGGTCCAGAGGAGGGTTATGAGGATGTTTAAGGGACTGGATCATCTCTCCTTGGAGAAAAGGCTGATAGAGCTGAGCCTGTTTAGCCTGGACAGGAGACAAATGAGAGGTGGTTTTACCAACGTGTACAATGTCTCAATGGCAGCTGCCAAGAGGAGGGGCCAGAGTCTCTTCAATGGTGCCCAGTGGTAGGATGAGGGGCAACAGACACACACTGGAACCCAGAAAGTTCCATCTAAATATGAGGAAAAACTTATTTACTGTGAGAATGACAGAGCAGTGGAACAGGCCGTCCAGAGAGGTTTTGGAGTTTCCTTCTCTGGAGATACTGAAAACCTGCTTGGATGCAAACCTGTGCAACTTGCTCTAGGTGAACTTGCTTGACCAGGTACGTTCGACTAGAGGATCTCCAGAGGTCCCTTCCAAACACAGCCATTCTCTCATTCTGTGTGGATGACCTATTACCTTATATGTATAAATATGTTTAAAGAATGTCTTTAATAGTGTATTTTCCATTTTTTTAAATTGCCATAGATTGATCAAAGTTTAATTGGTGCTTACTCTTTAAAGTATTATTATGAACTGCTGTCATTTCTCTCTCCCACTCCCTCACATCAAACATTAGGTATATATTCTAATTAACTGGTGTTTATAACTGTAAAAGGAACATTCTTATTTGGTGTAAATAATTTGTTTCAATAGGGAAGTTTTTAGATTTTGGGACTAGGCTATGTTAACACTATACCAAACAGTTCTTAAGCACTGATCATTGGCACATAAAAGCCAACATTCGTTCCAAGCAGGGAGCCTGGAGGTGGCTGCCCTCATTTTGCGTGTAAGAAAATTTAATAGTGGAGACAAGATCCATTAAATGTGTTTTGGCGTTTATGTCATAAAGTGATTGTAGGCTCATTTGATTTGCCAATCTAAGAGTGGTCTAGAGATGAACAATTTCTCCCTGGAGGTTTCCTGCATCATTTCTTAAGGTTTTTGATTTAGTTGTACAGAAATACCCTTTTGCATAAATTTTTTTTCTCTAGCTCCCACTATCGTTCTAGTTAATGTCCAAATATAGTCACTGATTTGAAGTTAATTTAGATAGTTTCTTTCCAACTAATTTTTTTCTGTCACTCTCATCTACTCATATACTTTCTATGGGAGAAACATTTTCCTGAATTTTTTCAAAATCATGACACCCTAGAACCGTGTTTCTTAATGGTTTCTTGAGTTTCATCTTATGCCGGCATAATAAAAACTTATCTGTATTAGGGTACTCCAGAAAATTATAGATACAGGTACGAAGTTACTGTGTATGAGTTAGAGTATGTGAAACTGTGCGAATGATCTCAGTCAGACTGTTAACATAGGCTGCTATAAGCAAGTTTTCTGAGGTCAGCAGGTTAAAAACAATAAATTTCTTGTCTGAGAATTTTTTTATGTAGTTTGTATCAGCTGCCTTTGGGTATAGGGGGTACTGCAAGTCATGGAGCTGGCATAACCAAGAGGTCCCATGACGTGGAGCCACCAGTTTCACTGACCTGTGTTTTGTGCAGTGCCAAATCTTATACAAAGAGACAAGGCTTTGGGCATACTGTTTTGTCATCTCACAGCACAGGTCACTAGTGGAGTTCAAACTCTCTTGGCCTGCAGACCCTGAGTCTCCACTGTCGCAGAGTGAACCAAGGGTATTTCGGGAAGGGCAGCTGGCTCATACCAGAACTCTGACTCTCTAGACAGAGGTATCTTTCTTCTGGTTGTGAAAATCGAATTTTGAGTTCAGATGTGCTCTCTCTGTCATTACAATCGGGGGGTGGGTTGAGGGACAGGAAGAGGCTTTCCTTCAAAAGAATTGCTCCTGAGAGAGGCGGGTGCTGAAAGCTGCTGGAGGGGCATGATGCAAAAGACAGCTCCTTCATTCGATTTCTCTAGTGTTCCAGGAAAGTTGGGTTTTACTTTCATAGAAAATAAGCACAAAGGATGAAACCAATACTTCCATCACCAGTTTCTCTTCTTCATGGGAAACCTGAATCTGGCTAACTTGCCAGGTGCAAAAAAGGCCAACAAGAGATTTTTCAATAGGAAACCACTGTGTACTGCAATTTTGTCTGCTAAATTTGTCCTATGGTTTCTCATATGTTACACATTGCAGAATGCATCTTTTGATCTAAAGAGAAAAGCACAGCCAAGTTGCAGATGTTGTTGTCAAATGCAGTGCACAATACTGTATTTCTGCTAGTTTAATGATAGTCTAAAAATTTGTTTTAACATTGAATAGCTGGGAGTATCATAGAAAGAAAAGAGTAATTCTTGAAAATATACGAAGTCCAGTGCATAAAAATATATTGAAAAGCTGAGGAAAGTTTAATGGTATGAGAAAATGAACAGGTACACAATAATATTAGTGTTAAGTTTTACAGAGCAGAAACATTGTCTTATAGCAGGCAGAGGAAACACTCAAGGGAAAAAAAACCATTGTTTCAATATGAGAACAAGAAGCAGAGAAGAGAAACTTAAAGGCAATTCAAGCTTGTAAGCTAACTGAATTTATCAGGAAGTAAGGAAAAAATAATATCTATTTCAGTTGCCTGCAACAGAAGCTGGTTATAAAATGGAAAATGACACTGTCATAAGCCATTGTTTCAAAAATCAGATATATCTGAAATAAATTGATGTCCCAGATTATAGCATGAGAACTTTGGGTATTAACTTCAAAACTTCTGTCATATTCTCTTTCTCTGGTGTTTCAAGCACTTTGTAGAGAACAGTCAGACACAGGAGCTAAGTTGATTCAAATATGTATGTGAAGGATGCAGAGGACATTAAAGATATAAAATTTATGACACTCCTTGCAAAATAGTTGTGGAAAATATCTTTGTGCTTTACATATGATAGTTTACTCAACTTGATGTGAATACTCAGGCAAATAATTTAAATAGCATTAATATGCTCTCTCAAACCCCTAACCGAGTTAAGTTTAGTATCTAACACAATGAAAACTCAAATGAATTTTGAATCAGACAAATATTATAAACACGATTTATTTGAATATATTATTCTATACATGGATGTATATTAGCTTTTGCACTTTTTGAAAGCTTGCCAAATTCAAAGTTCATTTGACTTTTATTACTACTGAAGAAATACCCATGTGTTGTGACATTTCTTTTTCAGCATGAAGTACTATTGTACATGTACAAAATTGTGATTAAAAAGCCATATAGCAAGTCTTAAAATAAATATTTTAATAGAAATATCTATGTATTATACCAGTTGTTCACTTGCTTTCTTTTAAAACTCTGAAGATGCTGTGATTACCTTAAAAACTTTACAGTGTTTTGCTCATGTGCCAACTCATTTGAAAATGCCCTGGCAAGGATTTGGGAGACAAACTGTAAGTGCTGCAGCTCTGTGAATGGAACTGGTGTATTAAATTTCTTATGTTGCATGAGTTGTTTCTACTTCATACAATATTTTCCCCTTAAATACTAGTTCATTATTGATGGCTCAGATGTCTCAGATGTCTACCCTTTTGCCCTTGACTGAACCTGTAAGCAGATGGTTCAAATAGATCCGAAAATTCTGGGTCTTTGGACAAAATGGCCAGGTTTGCAAGTTCCTTGTAGCAGTACTGAGAAGCACCAATGACTGCTTAGAAATTAGGGATCAGATTTGGCGGGTTTTCCATAGGTTTCAGAGATGCAACCTGGTTTATTCTTTTCTCTATTATTTTGGTAGCTTTGTGCGCATTTCAAGATCAGTCTCTCCAATGAATGGTGTTACCACTTTCCTCCTTGAAATATTGTTGCACTGCACATCTGTAGGATGGCAGATCCTGAACAGAACAGACCAGGACAGATGAGATCTTCGACAGACTTATCTGGAGCTTTTGCTTTGCTGGGCTTGACAGTACAATTTAGAAGAGTGTAAACCTGCTAAGGCCCAGACATGGAACAGCTTACACTGACAAACCGGCATGGTGATGTCCACGGTCTAGTCACCACCACAGGCCTCAGAGAGATGGCTGCATTTCTGGTTTGGCTCTGCACTTTTCTGTGGCCTTGGAGTAATTTGCTTCATTCCTTTCACAAATTCTTTACCTGTAATATTGAGGTACTTAGGTGCCATGGAGTTTCCTGCTTTGGTGACCTGCATCTCTGGGGCTGTAAGCTGCTCAGACCCAGAGACCTTGCTGCTAGATCTAGCACCCTCAGTCTCTTGTCCTGGGTCCTGCATGGTCACTGCAGCCTGAAGCTGTGGTGCAGGGCTATCTGCCCTGGCACCAGAGAACAGCTGGTCCTTCCCTCCTGGATGCTGTTTCCCTGGAAACTGGTCTAGAGCTAAGGACACACAACAGTTGCAGGTACGCAACAATTGCTGATTACAATTTTCATGTTCTCAGTCTTAGAACACAGCTGCTGTCATATGAGGAAGTGACAAGTTTGATTTTATGGATGAAAAGTTATGGGGGCCTGCTTAACTTTTATGTATTATATAAAGTCTTGCCAAGCGTTGGATTTGGTTTTAAATAGCCATCCCAGAATAAGCTTGGAAAAGATGGATTTTAGTTCAGTTTTGTTAGAAATCACATTGAAAAATTTCTCCAAGTTTCATATTTTGGCTGCTCCTGTCTACATACTTGTTTATATTGATAAAAATATCTACACAGATGTAGTTTACCCTTCTCCTTTTTCTTAAACTAAGCTTCGATGATCTGCAAGTAAGCTGAGAATTTTTGTTTTAAGTAGAATTAGACAGACACAGGTATTGAAGTTGTTCTCTAAGACTATATCACAGACTGTTCACTTCCCCAACCTTAAGAGCTCTTGATCTCTTAATGGCATTTTTTTTCTTAGTAGTGGTGGAAAAGGAAAAAGACAAAGGTGTTTGACCTTTGGTATAATTCAGTACCATAACTGTGTCTTATACTTGACAGCAAGTGACATTCATCAGTTATTTAAAAGAAATGTTTTTTTGATAAATGGTACCACTGTAACATTGGAGAGAGCTCCAGTTGCTGGAGTGATAGTGTACATTTCTAATCAAATTAACTTGATGAATAGGAAAATCTGTGAAGCTTGTACTTTTGCAATTTTAAGGGCTAGTTGTGTCAAGATTCTCCTTTGGCATTTTTCCATTTATTTGTACAATTTCTTGCTGAAACTGACACAAAACACATGACTGTGTGTCAGATAGATGAATCTTCAGCAGTATTTAGAAAGACTTGACACAAAGCAAAACTAATACGATTGGTTTTTGGAGGTTACTAATTTTTGGTCAGCTTTTAGTATTTATTGCTCTAGTATTATCAATAATCCTGGCACAAATAACCATAAAAATACCCCAAACAAACCCCGTTTCTTTATCCCAAATAATTTATTCTTAAAGAGAAACATTGGGCTTATTCAATTCAATGTATTTTAAAGTGAATATTTTATATTTTTTGCTCATAATTCATTTGCTTGTCTTGGCAATATAACTTCTAGAAATGTAATCCTGAGACAAATATAGAATGGTTTGAAATGCAAGAGACCTTAATCATCTGGCTTCAACTCATTTGCATTTAATAGAAGAACAACATTTAAATTCAAATCTCAGATATCTAGACATTATTAGTGATGATTAGTAAGTCTGTATTCATGAATTCTTGTAGGAGTTGCTCAGATAACTAGACTGTCTACTGATGTGTGCAACCAGTAAATAACAGGGTGGTAAGATCTAAAATGTATGAGTCTTTGCATTAAATAAACAACTGAAAAAAATCTTGCTCCGTTTCATATATGTCAGTTATAGGTTCATGTGAGAAAAAGTGAAATACATGAAGAAGGTACCATCAGTACATGTAATATTTCTATAAAAAGTTCTGTAAAGTCTGAGCTAGCCAGCCTAGAGGTAGATGGGCAACCAGAACACTTCACATTGTCCCTACAAAAGATTTTAATATATTCTGTGGAAAATTAAGCTGTTTCAAATGAGTGGGAATTATAACAATTTTACTATTTGAACTAGCTCTAAGTATATCTGAGTTGGTTTTGTTGCATTGGAGGCAAATATACACCATATACCAAGAAATTACTACAATTTTTTATTTCGTGTTCCCTTTGCTTCTGGCTGATTATTCCTAATCATATTTCATACTAATTTACACAAGCAGTTAGTTCGCCATTAGGATATTGGTGACAAGAGAGATTATGTACTATGTGATATATCATTTTTACGTTATTTTTACTACTTTTAAAGAGTTCATTTTTTCTTTGTCTCAAATATAGTGTGATTTTTCAAAGAGCTGTACAGCTTTTGATATAACAAAATCGAATCCATGTCTCTGTGCTGCAACAGATGGGAGAACTTTTATAAAACAACAAAAAAAGCAATTCTTCTGTTCTTATTAACTTTTTATTCTGGATATACAATGGATTTACCCAGACAGGTTGTGATACTCTAGCACAATGATCATGAAATGCATGGCAATGCATCTGATATTTTCCACAGGCAGACTAGGGGGTGATTTATTTGGAATTTTTTAAGTCTTCACCATAAACATATGAACTGAAATTATGAATTCTTTTTATGAAAAATAAATAAAAAAAGGAAAACCTTAACCAGAAAAAGTATTTATTAAAGTTCATTTATTCTATGAACAATAAATTCATACACTATCTACTTGCCAAAAGACCTTTTCAGTGCTCTCCTGGAAAAGAAATTGAGCAAATATGCTATGTGTTTGCCTACATATTCCATATCTTCCACAATTTTCAAATAACAGCATCTTAGTAGGCACAATAATAAAATAAATGCAATGCTACAGTATCAGAAAAACACTTGACTGAATATTGAAAATTAAATGTACTTCTGGTAATTTTTTTTCATGCCAGAGGTAATTTCTTTTATTGGGATTACTGATATCTGGCTTTTTAGTACCTCATTTTTCATTAGGTACCAGAAAACTGTACAAACATGAAATAAATTCTCATACAGAATAATTCTGTGAATAATGTTATATTAGAAATGGGAAAATAGTATCATTTAAGGTGAAGGACTTGCCTGAGTTCACATAGTGTTTTAGAAGAAATGGAAGGAACATTTCCTGGGCACTGTCATTCCTATTCAACATTTTTGATATATAATAACTGAATACATGTCAAAATTTGATATGGCAACCTTTTTTGTGCTTTATACATATATGGATGTTCTGCATAAGTTAGTGTACACTTGGAAGCTTTAATGATTACTTACGAAGTCTTAGGCATAAATAGATGATTTATCCTCACCTATTTTATTGAAGCAGATCCTTGTAAGTTTCTGTTCCTTCACCTTTGAAGTGAGACTTTTTCTGCTGTCCTAGATCCTAATAAATCCTGCTTCCAGCGAGTCTTTTCTGTTTTGGAGGAGTGAGGGATGTAGGGTGGGAAGGTATGTTAATTCCTGATTTTTGTGTATTGTTTACTTAATGATAAATCAAACCAGGCTTTTTAAGATCCAACAGCAAGAGTTATAATTTTTACTGTTTGCATCTGCACCATAGTATCCTGGAACAATATGCTCATCTCCCTCCTCAGCAAATCTGAGTCAAGTACATTATAGCTAAAGTGTGTGGAATGTGAGAAGCACATCCTTAAACCCAGTGGATTCAACAAATGAAAAGAATGAAATATTTTAAATGAAGGAGGTTGTAAAGCTTTGCTTTTAATTATTACTTTACCAATTACTTATTGATTCTGTCCTCTCTTGAATTTGTTGTATGCTAATTGATCATGACAAAAAAGGAAATATTTACTTGCTTGAGATACAGATTTGCTGAAAACTCTGGAGGTTTTAGTACTTTTATTTATTTCTCCCATTAATTCCTCTCAGTTTCTTGGGACATTGTAAAGTCTATAAAGCTATTATGATTGTCTGTACAACACCCCAACTCTGTTGGAACCGGGCCAGATGGATATTTGCCCAGAAGATAATAGAACAGTAAGATCTGTTAGCTAAGATTTCATGTAAATATGTCCCTATTTCTAAACCAGTTCAATAGCAGAACTACTTCCCCAGCTATAACACTCACTGATTTAACTGATGGTGTGAGAAGATGCTTGTGTCCTGTCAATTCCACCTGCCACCTGCCAGAGTCCATCCTCTTGGATTACAGACTCTCTGGGACAGAGAACACGTATTTTTTCCTGTGGATTTCTACCAGGCGTTGTATAGGGGCCTACTGGTTCACTTTTAGCATTCCTAAACAGGAAAATAAAAAGCTTTTGCAAAGTTACAATAGTTGAGGGTGGAAAGCCAAAAAATATGGTTGTATAAGTTCTTATTTCATGGTAAGCTTTCTACAGGCCAAGCAGCTAAGGTTAGTTTGACAAAATGGAAAGCAATTTAAACTCCTCAATTTAAACTCTTTGTTTCATAGCAAATACTTTGTGTTTTAAAATTAGAATGCTCAGTAGAGCAGGATTTATCTTTTACTATGACATTCAACAGCAAAAGTGTGAAAAGGAAGTGGAGTATAGCTCAGGCACACAGATTAAAACCAGATTTAGCCACAGTTCAGCACTGATGGGTTAAATTCCTAAACACAGAATCACAGAATCACAGAATCACAGAATCACAGAATCACAGAATCACAGAATCACAGAATCAATTCGATTGGAAAAGACCTCTGAGATCATTGCGTCCAGCCTATGGCCTAACACTACCTTATCAAATAGACCATGGCACTAAGTGCCACATCCAGTCTTTCCTTACACACTTCCAGGGATGGTGACTCCACCATCTCCCTGGGCAGCCCATTGCAATGTCCAATCACCCTTTTTGTGAAGAAATTCTTCCTAATATCCAACCTAAACATCCCATCCAAACTTTTGGATCCACGCAGGCCTGCAGGTTTTGTAGGCAGCACTCTTCCTTTGCAGTCAGAGAGCTGTCTCAGCTAAAGCATCTAGGTTCCATTTCGGATCCATCCCAGCTCTGCTTTACTCCATGTTCTCTCTTGATTCCACAAAAATCCTGAAATGCATACGCTTCAGGCAGAATTAGTAAATAACAACAGGGTCCGCTTAAAGCTGCTATGTTTCCTTGTGACTTCCTTTGGAAACGGTTCTGACAAAAAATTATCCAGATGACTGGAGCATATGGCTAAGAAACTGGAAGTTTCAACCAGAAGCTTGAAGGATTAAGGTATGTTTCCCCCCAGAACTTCCTGATGGTGTGAGTACAGGTTAGACAGTAGGTCTAGAGTAAGGAGAGATGGTGTCCTATTTCCTATCCTCCCCCCCCAAATAATACCAAGTAAATGAAAAATTAATGTATAATCCTGGAACTAGGAACAAAAACTGAATACTTCTTCCCTTTTCTATGGTGTGATGTCAGCCTTTCATTTATTCCCAGATTTTTTTATCTCACAGTCTCCTTCCTCTCTGTATGAATCTTATACTGCCATTCAGTTTCAACAGACGGAAGAATCAATCATCCTTTCGACTTGCTCTAAACCCTAGCAATTAGGGTGTTTTCCAGATCAGAAAAATTTTCTGAAATTTGGTTTAGGATAAAGTATATTTAAGTTAAAGAACACATTAAATAAAAGTAACTGTTTTCCATGTTTGCTGCTCAAAACAAGCAGCAGCTTTTTGTCCCGTGTTCTTAAAATTAAGAGTCAAAACAGTGATTCCCTTCTTTTGAGAATATCATGTAAAGAATGAAAACTATGGAATTTGCCAGATGGACCTACCAAATTTCTGGACTTTGCTGCAGGAGAGGAGTGGGATTTCACACACCTCACTTTCTTACTTTGAAACACCAGAGTATTTTCTTTGATCTAGCTCTACTGGAAATTGCAAACTGTCTGAAAATCATTGACATGGAACTGCATGATCTTTTAGACAACTGAAGGTGATGAAGAAGATAACAAAATTAATCCCTTGTGTCTTGAAGAATACATATTGCATTCCTGACATTGAGATTTTTAAAGCAATTAGTTAAAAATCAATAACATAGTTTCTAATTTAGGCACGCACAAGATTTATTTAAATGGAAGACAAAAATCTGCCAGAAAATTTTAGTCATTCACAGAAAATGATGAAATGTTGATTAATATGGGACTCATGCACAGTTATGGATATGGATAGTTTTTCGCTCCACCCCATGCCCAAGCTGCCCAGCTTTAAGCAAACTTGTCTGGCTGCTAGTGGGTTAGCTCTGCCTGCTGGGAGGGCAGGTTAAGCCTTCCCTGGGAGGAAATATATTTGCTTGGGCTTTGCATTTGGCTTAACACTGGCTGTAATGTAGTTTTTTGAGCACAGCTCGCTCATCCTGAAGCCAGAGCAAGGCGTGACAGAGTGGGAACCTTGCCTGAGAAAGGTTTATCATGAAACTATACCTTTAGTGACAATTACAATGTGGCATGTCTTTTCATATTCTGGACATTTTTTTAATAGTAGCCTGCAAAATTACAAACATACATGATTCACATTAATTAGATTAGTTCAAATTGTATTTTAGTGAGTCTTGATTTACACAAGAAAACAGTAATTAATCATGGTGTGGCAATAATTAGCTACCCGTAAAGTCTTGAGCTACTTGTAATATCTGTCTTCAACAGGTAATGCTACAGTTATTATCTGAACTCAGTGTGTCTTTTCAGAGGGACAAAGCCCAATATCTTGCCCATTTATTTTCTGCTTTGCAGAGAATACAATAAAACAATGACGTATTAGCTTTGATCTCATAGAAGCCGAAACAATGGGAAAAAATCTCTACCAATTCTGTAGTCTCTCCTACTGACTATTTTTCTCCATTGTAAATTAGGTTTCATTTTAGTAGTGCTGTTCTACATTTTACATTGGAGACATCTAATACTGATTTTTCTTCACTTGAGTTATACAACTTCATCTTTACTTGAATAATTTGCCTTGATGTATATTCTTTTTCCAAAAGAAAAGGATGTTCTTGCTCTGCTGCATGAAAGAAACACATTATACTCCATCCCAACAGAAACAGACAGCTTGATATATTTACAATACATATTCCTTACATTGTTTCCTGCTGTGAACATTAAAATTTTGTTATATTTCTAGCCTTTTATGCCATCTGAATGAAAATCAATGATGAGGAAAAAGGCAAATCCTGTTTATAGAGAATTCCAACACCTCAACACAAACTGTGTCTGATCTCTCCCACTGGATTATTAGAGCAGGGGAGGACCAGCAGCAGGTCAAAAGTACTACGTCTGCTCTGATTGATGCAGCTGAGGAGACTGTTGTGCCCAAGCAGCAAACCCTGCAGGTGACTGGGATAGAGCATCTCATGGAGGGAAGGATAGTGTGAACCGCTCGGCAGAGTTCAGTTATGATCAGAGATGATGACTCCAGTAAATTCTCTGAAGTGGAAGAAGAGGTTAATGAACAGAGACAGAGTGTAAGTAAGAGAGAGATGAGGATTTGTTCTGACCAGTAACAGAAAGCTGCTCTTCTTCCAGCACTTGCTCAAAGTAGGACACAGGCAATGGGCAGCAGGCATTTTCCAGTGTGATCACTGAACACTGCTGCATGCATATGATTAACTGCTTGATTATAGAAAACAGATCACTAAAATTACCAGTCCATTAATATGTAGGTTTAAAATGTGTTATTCTGAGAATCACTGCAGCTTACATATGTTCACTGTACAGCTAGAAAAGCAGAAGCTTTTTAAATCCTAAGAAGAGTGAACCTTGTCCTTCTGCCACAGTTTCATGTTAAAAAATCAACAAAACATTGCTGTCCTCAGAAGATAATCCTGCCAGCACAGTGAAACTTATAGGATAAACTGAAGTTCATATTGACTGGAGCTATTTATGCAATTATTTCTGTCAGAAATGCTGATCTGTCTTGGGCTGAGGGAGTTGCATGCCTATTTTTCAAAAGCTGTGTCCTTCTCAGAATATTGATGAACAGTGGTGGTCTTTCCCTTGATATGTAATTAGAATGAAGACCTTTATGTTGTGTGGTGTTATTGACTCCTCAAAGTCAGAGTTCAAGCAGCTGCCGGAGATAACTGTACAGCAGCGTCAGCAGAATGAAGCGTGGTCTGGGTATCAGGTTCACAGACGAGCACACAAGCTGGCATCACCAATGAAGATGAATATGCATCAGGACAATCTTAGTAATCTTAGAAGAGTACAGACACACAACCCTTCTGCCAGCCCTGCTGCAGAGGCAGCAATCTGTGTCAGCAGGGTGATAAAGAAGAGCTGAAAAGGTGATTCAAAGCCCATGTTGTGGTTTGCTTATACTAAAGCTACACAATAATCCTTGTGTTTGTGATTTAAGCAGATGTTTAGCTATTAGGAATTTGAATGAGATCTTCAAGGGATCTTTAATGAGCAGCATTTAATACCACATTTAGCTTCTGTGATATATGGACATTGTTAGGGATGGAGCAACTGACTTTATGAGACATAGTCTTGATCCTTTAGAATATTATATTATTTACCCAATTATTTATCATGCTGGCAGTCATTTGAACCCAAACCATTTTGTGTTTATACTATACTTATAGAATTTGGGAGTTTTGTTGTTTTTGTTTGTTTGTTTGTTTGTTTATTTGTTTTTTGTTATATTAGTAACATCAGATATGACAAATTTAAAGACTGAAAATTATACCTGAGGCACAATTTTAATAGATGTTAAAGCTCTTGCAGTGAAATTACAGTATCATATTTGCACAATACTGCAAAATCTTCATTCAGAGTGGAACAGCCCAATTTTCTACCTCTGCTGATTTTATAGTTAATGGAATCAGAACTATAGTAGTTGGACTTTGAATATGTTGGTCCAAAGGTTAATATATTTTTTACAAAAACAGATATAAATCAACAGCACTTGCTCTGTTTGATTAAAAACCTTTTGCAAGAACTTAAATTTGGCTGAGGGTTTCATGTGGGAAAAAATATACGTACCTGCATTCATACCTGCATGTTTTTTCTCATGGTATCTGCTTTTGGCCAGGAGGACCATTGTGTGTAACATCTAACCGTGAGACTGTAAATCTACTTGGACCTAAACCTGGCATCTCTCAGCTGTGATCAAATCATCAATCACCTTCCATACAGCAACTGTGAATTATCTTTGGTTTCTTGACAAAGGAGGTTAATATTTCAGTTTGGGCATAAAGGAAGTAAGAATGGACCTAGCTATTCTTTTGTCAGTGATGAAAAGAGCAATGAATTTAGTAAAGTTTAAACACTTAATCCTAAAAAAAAAATATTCTATATGATCTTATTTTTAATAAAAAGGGCAGTTTACAATATTAGTGCAAGACAAAAAATAAACTGATTATTTTTTTAAACTGGTGGTTAAGGCCTTTCTAAAAAGATATTTCAACACCTTTCAAAAAACAGTTGCATTAGAAATTACATTACATCAAATGAAGGGTTATAACCTAATGAATTTGCAACAAAGAAAATATTATTATATTCTGTCAAAGTAAGAAGAGATGTTTTATAGATGGAAGTCAGTAGAGTGCTATGAAAATTAGAAGTATGAAGTTGAATTATGCATTATAATTTCTTTTTAAACTCTTTAAAATGTTATTTTGTCCATAATTTTTTTCCACAGCTTCAACTTTGTTCTGCTAATCTATGTCACTTTCTGGAGGGCAAATAGGAGAACTGTTAGTATATACACTACAGATTAAGAAAGTTAAAATTACTTTCTTATTAGGTAAGTATTAAAAGAGTTAAAAAGAGTGAGAGTTTAGCAAATAAACACAAGACAACACGTTTACGTGTTAGGGGTTTTCTTCATAAAAGATGCAGGATTTTCTTTAAAATACTAGAAACTTGTACTCCCGTTCAAAATGTTTATTTCTAATATCCCCATACCTCCTGGACCTGAAGACTCAATAGAACCATCAAACATCATGAAAATAAGGAGTGATAGTCCTGTCATGCACAAAAAACCAGGCAGCTGCTGTGGGTCATTTAAATGCAATTTCCTTTTCCCCCCACATTTCTACATCAAAAAGCATCTTCTCTAATAGAGCTATAAATTCTGTTTCCTACATTAAAAAACTCACTTCAAACAGTAAAAGTAATAGAAATAGAATTTCTTTGTAAAAAACCTGTTTGTGTTGTACCACAAATACACAAAACCACCTCCTTCATATATGATTGGAATATGGGCTGATGTATGTGCTACAGAGATGGTGGTATAGCTGTAAAAGATGGATGCTATGGAAAATCTCTGACCACTGAACAGAGAGAATATTTACTTTGTACTTCATGTTTTACTGCTGTCAGGTTTATTGTTAAGCAAAATAAAACATGGGAAATTCAGCCAAGTCCAAAAGTCTTAGAGAGAAAAAAAAAGATCCAAACTGTTGTGCCTGAACTAGATTTGTTTTCTCCTCTCTTTTGATTTATTGTAAACTTTTGCATGTTGAGCTTTAAGGGTTGTGTATTCTCTGAAATGGTAGAGACAAAAATATTGGAACATTCTAAAGTCCGTACCACAAATGTAAGATGAC
Source organism: Acanthiza pusilla (assembly GCA_036630365.1). NCBI lineage: Eukaryota > Metazoa > Chordata > Aves > Passeriformes > Acanthizidae > Acanthiza > Acanthiza pusilla. Next base: position 14,497,896 of record JAXCHO010000036.1, on the reverse strand, counting down.
TTTTTTTTTTTTTTTTGCTCCTTTTCTATATTAATTTTGACAGCCACCGGTGTTCTCTGCTTCTCTGGCAGAGTGGAGTGATTAACTGTACATGAAGCCCTTTGCTGGGTCCCATTACAGAGAAACAAATTTCTGAGGCAAGAAGAAATGTTTACAAAGTTATTTGTTGTATGTCTTCTCAAGGACATTTCATTCAAACACTAAAGTATACTGAACAGGTTATCAATGTATGCCCTTTTTTAAAGCAGCAGGAAGTGACCAAAATGGAGCAAGAGCAGGCAAGCAATTTCATGGACTCAGGTTTCCTATTTCTCTGCTCAAATCCTGATTCATATTCTTCTTCTAAGGTTGCTCACAAGCACCAATTCGATACGCCCATTTCCCCAAAATTCTACATCAGTCTCTATATTCCTATTCCAAGTTTTCTGGAACAAGACCACTTCCTTCAACACATACACTTTGATGAGACTGTCTGAATTTATACTAGTCCATCTGAATTTTTCTCAGACAGATTCTGCTTTCACAAGTCCTGGAGGAATCACTAAGAACATTCAAGACCCACTCGTTTTAGGTGCTCCACTATACATGGTTTGTAGCAGCCCAGAGTGACAATTACAGAAAAAGTAATCTCAGAGATATAGGAAGAACAAGGAGGCACAGGATGATATGGAGAATGCAGCTACCAATTTTTAGCAAATCTTCAGTGAGCGTGTGTGCAAATTTCTTCTTCAGGGAACTAGAGCTGTATCAGACTGTGCTGGATATTAGCAGAACAGGCAAAAAATATCCTGCTGAAGATTCCTTTCACTACTCTGCCACTGCCCAAGTTCAACTTCAAACTAGGGCTTCTTGAAGAAAATTCTGTTTGAAGGTTTTAACCCAGAGCAACATTTTATTCCCTATCACACTCTTGAATGTGGCTGAAAAAAGTTCAGCTAAGGTAACGATCCTCCACAGATATCTTTTATATTGATTTGATGTATGAGAACACAATCACATGTGTTGAAACAAATAAAATAGTAAGTCAGACAGATAAAGGGAAACCTGCTGGATGAGTTATTGAAATAAATATGAAAATTGCAGTGGCCTGTCTAGGACACACTGGTGACAAACCCCGGAATTTTTGCTGCTAGACTTGGTTAGCCATCAACATACTTCTTTATTAACTATATGGAATAATGGAATAATAGAATGGTTTGGGTGGAAAGGGACCTTAATGGTCATTTAGTTCCAACCCCCTGCCATAGGCAGGGACATCTTTCACAGACCAGGTTGTGCAGAGTTCCACCCAGTCTCCAGAATCACCTCCTTCACTCTCCTGGCCTTGAACACTGCCAGGAATGGGGCATCCACAACTTTCTGAGCAACCCATTCCAGTGTCTCACCAGTCAGAGTACAGAATTTCTTCCTAATACGTAACCTAAACATACTTTCTTTTGGTTTGAAGCCATTCTCTCTTGTCCTGTCACTACATGCTCTTGTAAAAAGTCCCTCTCCATCTTTCTTGCAGGCTCCCTTCGGGTACTGGAAGGACACAATTAGGTCATCATTAAGCCTCCTCTTCCCAGGCTGTACAGTCTGAATTCTCTTAGCCTTCCCTTAATACAAAAGGTACTCCATCCCTCTAACCTATTTGATCGTCCTCCTTTGGACTCCAACAGGTCCCTGTCCTTCCTGTGCTGTGCCCCCAGAGCTGATGGAGCACTGCCGGTGTGGTCTCACCAGCGCAGAGCAGCGGGGCAGGATCCCATCCCCCACCCTGCTGCCCACACTGCTTTGGATGCAGTCCAGGACACATTTGGCTTTCTGGGCTGCGAGCACACATTGCTGGGGTATGTTCAGCCTCTCATCCACCAACACACCCAAGTCCTTCTGGGCCGGGCTGCTCTGGATCTGTTCATCCTCCAGACTGGATTGATACCAGGGGTTGCCCTGACCCAGCACCTTAGACTTGGTCTTATTAAACCTCATGGGATTCCCACAGGCCCACTTCTTGAGCCTGTCCACATCCCTCTGGACAGCATCCTGTCCTTCAGATGTGTCAACCATATCATTCACCCTGGTGGCATATAAATCAGTCTTATTTACATCCCACCCTCTATCTCCTCATATCATTCTTTCTAAGACACTCAAGCACACAGAGTTAATCACCATTTCTTTTTCATTAGGCCTTCTAAAGTCTTTTAAAAATCCTTGAAACCACCAAATCCAGATGCTCATTACCTGCAGTTAAAAGCAGCTGTGTGTCTATAGCTTTATGTAAATAAAAAGATTTTTTAAAAAAATCATTAGGTGGTCAATGGAAGCAATGGAAGCAATGGACCCCAGAGGTGGTTTTATTGAACTTGAAATCTAGGCAGGATTAGCTGTATTTACATCAGCTACATTCTCGCCAGATCTTTCTCTAAACTGTTCTCAAAGACCTCCAGTACTGGAAATACTTAACTTTCCTCCCTGTTCCATTGTTTCAATATTGATATTGTTAAAAGTTTATTCTCAAATTTAATCTCAACCTCTTTTACTGAAAATTAAGCCCATTGCACCATCAATATACAAAAGATGACATTTCTTTCCTCAGTACATCAGTCATATATGTGAAAATCTGTGTGTCTGTAGCTTTATGTAAATAAATAAAAAAATTAAAAAAATAAATGGTCGCATTGTTTTTTATTTTGTCTAAATATATCCCATTTGTTCCTTATAGATTTTATTTTCTAGACCTCTGGTCATACTCTGTGCTCTACTCAAGACTTTTCAGAAGGTCCAACTCCTTTGAAACACACTCCAGCTGGAGCGTTTCCATTTCTGGGTAGAGCAGATTTCACAGGTCTGACAAGATGTAGTTCTTTTTATGTTATCCCACATGGTCTGTGTCTTGCTTGCAAAAGTGGGAAATATTTCACAACAAGGCAAAAATTTAAACAATAATGTTCATCTTTATGACATGCAATAATCTTTAGTTGCACCAAACAGCCACTTGCCCACCTTGCTGTGTGCCACAGACGGTTCTTGCCCTTGTTCCCAGATTCCTATGAAACTGACTCCCAACATCCCTCAGGCTGTCCCAGTCTGAGTACAACTGGGGGTATAGTACAAAAAGACTTTTTCTGAATTCCTTTCAGGTGCCCTAGACTTTTTCCCTCCTTGAGCTCCCAGTTTAGCATTTAAACCAATTTCAGGTATGAATCAAAATACCTTGGGAAGCTACTTGCAAACTTTTGATCTCAGTATGTTAATAATCATATCCAGAATTAGTCTAAAATGAAATTTAGACACATAAATTCACTTAATACATAAAACTGCCCAATTGCTTACACGAACAACAGTATACACACCTAACAGAAGATTACAATCTAACAAAACCTTCTCTAAACTGAGATTTAAATGTCTGGTAACTACATGACAATCCAATCTACTTGTTTTCCTAACACCTTATACAAAATTAATTAGGTGTCTCCTTAATTAGTTGATGACAGTGTATAAGACTAATTTTAATTACACATGGTTGCTCAGAAACACCTATTCTGGAAGACATCTCCTGCTTTGAGCTTCTTATTAATCCAGAGTTAGGTGTCCTTAATCCTTAGTTTTTATGAAGGTCTCTGGAGAAGCCTGATTACTGTTAGGAGCAATCTTTTAGTCTGACTGTAAACTAGGCTATCTACCAAACATACTTAGGAATAAGTGACAGTTTCTGTTTATGAGTCAATAAAAGTCTAATTGGTCCAATTAAAAAAACCCTGCATTTAATGCAAATAAAAGGCTCAAAGGACCAATACAGTACTAGTGTATGGATGTCTTCAGACCAGTGCTGCTGCATTGGAATCCACCCATCCTCACAGTCTCTATTTTTTCACCTAAACACCTATATTTAGGAGAAAATTAAATCTTTACAGATGTCTTCTTCTCCCCCAAGCAGAGACTTTAGGAGGGATGAACTATCAGTTATGCCCCTTGGCAAAGAAATGCCTAAATTAGATGGACTGAGCTCCATCCTAAATCTTAATCACTAAAAATGTACTAAAATCCTGCTAGAATACACATCTAGCAAAGATGCCATTCTCGCCTATGCAGATCATCTCAGTGCATGGTTTATATGAGCTCCTATGCTGTAGGACTCTCGTAGATTAGAAATGAAGGTCCTAGTCAAATACAGATACTATTGATCAAAGTAGCATTCTTCATTTTCACTGCGCTTTACAAACATGAACTAAGTCAGGCACCTTCCACAGTACGCAGAAATCCCAAGTGACAGACAGCGGATGATCTTTCACTGCAAAGTAGTTAGAAAGCATGTGGTTATACACACCAAATAAATTATATTATTCTGCTATATATAGAAACTGACTAGAAAAGAAAGGGACAATTTCCACCCATTCATGTCTGGATACATGAGAATACAGCGCTATTATTAATGATTGTGTCAGCATAATGCATCTTAAAAATAGAATTCACTCTTTCTGGTACAATAAATTCCAGACGAGACCTCAAAATTGCCAAAGGAATGCTGAAATTTGTCATGTTAGACAGTATCTTACTTCTCTTACTAACACATCTCAAAATACTTAGAGAATTTCCATCCCATGAACTTTATGAAACAGAAAATTAAATTAATTAACTCTTGCCCTGAGTAGATGGACTTAACTGCCCATAGCACCATTTTTTTTTGCATCAAAACACACTAAATATGCAAATTTTTTATGTCTCTTCTGTGACCTGAAATCTTCCTTTGGAAATCTCTTCAACCTTTCCCCCAGCCTCCAGCTGGTACTTTTGTAATAATAGTATTTGACATTAAGTAACAAGAAGTAAGCTGAAGAGAGGATGTTAGTTCAGCCAATGTCATATCCAGCTACAAGTGAAATCTGATGCAGACAGGTGTAAAAGCAATGAGCTATGAACTGAAGCTGCATTTTCTTCAATCAGACACAGATAGAGACATTGATATGACTTCAGCTCTGCTTCAGGAGACCTAGTTCAGGCTCCTACAAAGCTTTGATTGGATTTTAGAGACAAAAGGATGTGTTGCTAGAAAGAAAAAAATCAAGTTTAAAACTTAGTGCCAAGGATGTTATAAATTCATTATATCTAGAGTATCCTGTATTTTGTTTCTCTGCTAGAAGAGGGTATTCTTAATCTGTTGTTTCCCAAAAGCTGTGTGGAATGTGTAGAATCTACACTTAAACATTGATTGAAATATTATTTGACAATTGTAAGGGCAATATTGAAAAAGGGGGGGGGGGGGAAGTATTAGCAAAACCAAAAAACTTCGGTAACTATTTGAACATTGCCTATGAAACTCCTGAACATGAAAACAAATCTACAGAGGGAAAAATAGATATGGGATGAAATGTAAAGTACCCTACTCTAGAGAGACTCCTTTGAAACATTGAAGGGATTGCTTTGCTTGTTTTCAGCTCTTTAGGAGCTATGGCAACTCATAATCAATTGTCAAAGTGCTAATTTTAAAAAGTATTTATAAGTAAAGTTTATGTACTGGTCACAGTTTTTATTTGCTTTATTCAAATTATTTTCTGGGTTTTATTTAATGCTTTCATCTTCTCATTTTATTTATGTAACATGTAAGAAAGAAAGAGTGTCTGATTATCAGAAAACATAAGAAAACTACAAAATAGAAACATATGTGTTGCATAAGATCAGTAAACAGAGCTGAGGCCTGTAGAGATGTGTAAAGAGTGATACACTTTACATATTCAAGGAAGAATAGAACATGTATATAGTGGGATTTCTTTGGAATTAATCTTCTGAACTGGTGGTTATAACTTTAAGTTGAATAGCCCTTGTGAGTTTCCCTTTTGTGAATTTATACAATTACTTTTTGAATGTTGAAAAATTTTGGCATTTACAACTGATAGGAATTGCTTCCAAAGTTCTTTAATACGTCATAGAAATGCATCTCCTTCTGATTTATTTAAATCTGCCACATCATAATTTCTTTCAGTTTCCACTAGTTCTCATAGTATAAGGGTCAAGAAGGAACAGCTTTTTATTTGCTTTCTCCAGGTTATTCCATGCTCTTAAAGACCTCTTTAATGTCTTCCAGGCTGAAGAATCTTTGTTTATTGATTTGCCCCTCTTATAAAAATTCATTCACTCCTCTCTGCATCTTCTATAGTTAAGCCATATTGTTTTTGAAATTGTCTAACCAGAACAGTAACCAAGAAACGGGCATGCTGTGGACTGTGTAAAAATATAATTATGTTCTTTGTTCTGTCAGACATTTGTTTCCCAATAATTTATTGCATTTTGCCTGCTTCATTGATAATTACTGAGTAATGAAGTGATCTTTGCATATAAATTATTGATGCCACATCCAAAACCTTTTTCATAGTTCAGATTGTATCCTTGTATATTTGAAATTAAGATCGGTTTCCTCATAAAAAACATTTTCTTTTAATAAATATGGAATTACATTTGCCATTTTATTTCTCAGACACTTGGCATCAGAGGATCAATTTCTTACTTTTTTTTTGGTGACTATTGCTCTTTATGACCCCAAATAACTTAATATTGTTAGAAATCTTGGTAATCTCATTAAAATTCTTTTAACAATAATGAATGAATAAATTGAATAGCCCATCTTAGCATTAACTCCTATAGGATTCTAATAATGGCCTCAGCTGTTTACACTTACCTGCCACTTATACCTACTTTTTACTTCTAATCATTTAAGTGGTTGTTTATGTTTTTGATGAATTTCCCATCTATCCAATGCCAATTGAGATTTTTGTTGAGAGTTTTTGGTAAAAGCTTCTTCAAAAGCTTTATGAAGATTGTAATAATCTGTAGCAATTTGATGACTCTTGTTCTTGGGTACGAATTCTTAAAAGAATTCTAGTAGATTTGTGAGATATGACTCCTTTCTCCAAAAGTCAAGGTATGGTTCTTCCCCAGAATATCACATTCTATTGTGACTCTGTGTGTGTGTGTGTGTGTGTGTGTGTGTGTGTGTAAGCACCATCTGCCTCCTATTAAACTTTCCACCATTTTTTTCCCAGCATAGAAATCAGATTTCTTATTTGCAGGTTTGAGGGATTTACTTTAGAATATTTTATTTTTTAAATTGTCTTTATGTTTGTCACCCTTTGCACCAGCTCTGCTGGAGCAATTTTCACAGATAGCACACACACCATAGTTAAATAGGTCAGCTGTTTCATACTTTGAAGAATGCCATCTTGGTCTGTCAAGTTCATTCTTCATTTCACTAGTTTATTCTAGAATCTTTTCTAATGACGCTTCAGGTTGAGGTACACCCTCCAGTACATTGTTCAGAAAAGGGGCTTCTGGCCTGGGCACCTCCTTTAGATTCTCCATTGTGAATACAGAAGCAAGCAAAAAAGTGATTTAGCTTTTCCTCTACTGCCTTATCTTCTATAAAATTCATTTGCATTTTGATCATGTGTTGGTTCTCCATATTGTCTGGCCAGCTTCTTCTTTCTGTCCTATTTGAAAAGCATTTAGTTTTAGTTTTTATGCCTCCCACAAGTTTTTAACCAAAATCTATTGCGACCTGTTGTATGGTATTTTTACATTTAACTTACAGAATTGTAGAATCATTACGTTTGGAAATGCAAAAAGATGTCCAAGATCGCCACATGCAATGTTTGACTGAACAGCACCACCAAACTAAACCACAGCACTAAGTTGCCACATCCAGCCATTTCTTGAACAGTTCCAGGGATGGTGGGCCAACCACTTCCCTGGGCAGCCAGTTCCAATGCTTAACCACTCTTTCAGTGGAGAAATTCTTCCTGTGTCCAACCTGAACAGCTTGAGGCCATTTCCTCTTGTTCTGCTGCTGGTTGCCTGGGAGAAAAGGCTGATCCCCACCTGTCTCCTACCTCCTTTCAGGGAGTTTTAGAGAGCTATAAGGTCTCCCTGAGCCTCCTCTTCCCCAGGCTAAACAGCCCCAGCTCCCTCAGCCACTCCTCATATGATTTACTCTCCAGGCCCTTCACCAGCTCCGTTGTCCTCTGGACTCACTCCAGCACCTCAATGTCCTTCCTGAATTGGGGAGCCCAGACCTGGACACAGGATTGAGGTGTGGCCTCACCAGTGCTGAGTACAGGGGGACAATCCCTGCCCTGGTCCTGCTGTCCACACTATTGCTGATCCAGGCCAGGAAGCCATTGGCCTTCTTGGCCACCTGGGCACACCTGGCTCATGTTCAGCCAGATGTGAATCAACACCATCAGGTCCTTTCCCACCAGTCAGCTTTCCAACCACTCCGTCCCCAGCCTGCAGCATTGCATGGGGTTGTTGTGACCCAAAGGCAGGACCTGGAACTTGTCCTTCTTGAGCCTCATACAATTGGCATTGACTCATCGATTCAGCCTGTCCAGCCAGATCCTTCTGCAGATCCTTCCTACCCTCCAGCAGATCAGCACTCCCACCCATCTTGGTGTCATCTGCAAAGTGACTGAAGGTACACTCGATCCACTTGTTTGAGCTATCTTTAATCACCTTGCTACTTCTTGGCATTTAGTTGTTTCTGCTACTCCTTTGAATATTCTAAAAAAGATCTTAAAAAAGGCTTTGGATGCTGGTAAAGTGTGATGTAGCTTATGTGTAAGAGCTGGTTGTGTGAAAGAAGTAAAAACTAGGTACCTATGCTCTGTACAGTCTTTTTATACAATCTTGTAATAGTTTTCCTACAAGAAAAATATCCAGAAAAAGCAGCTCATTGGTCGGGGTATTGACTAAAGACCATAGAGATCATTGAGGAAAATTCTATACAAGTCATATATTCTATCAAGTACATCTCTCATCATTTGAGACTGTTTAGCCTAGAGAAGAGAAGTCTCTAAGGAGATCTTACCAACATATATAAATATGTGAAGGAAGGGTGCAAAGAAAATGGAAACAGGCTCTTTTTACTGATGTTTGGTAATATGGGAAGCAAAGGGCACAAACAGGTGATTCTGTCTGAGCACCAGGAAATATTGTTTTACTGTGAGGATAACTGAGTGCTGGGAAAGATTTTCAAAACCCATCTGGTCAGGTTCCTCAGCTCTAGGTGGCTTTGCTTGAGCAGGGCAGTTGGACCAGAAGATCTGCAAAAGTCCCTTCCAGCCTCAAATATTCTGTGATTTCATGACCTTAGGCATTATGAAAAGGTATGGAGAAACATCTTTCTCCACTCAGAATCCAAAACTCACTGAAAGTGAAAGAAAACCTGAAGAATAAAGAAAATGGAGAGGTATCACATTATGTGCCTTAGGCTACACATTCACATGTTGAGCAGTGGCAACTTCAGTCAAATGTCACCATGCATGGGATGTTGCAGCAGTGCTCTCCCCAGCAGCCTCTGCCATGAGATGTAGGTGGAGCAGACACTGGTGGCAGTCTGTGTGGTGGATGATATTCACCTTTTATTTCAGAAATTCATAACCCCATGTCACCATCTCAATGCACAAATTCTAATAAATAGCTTGTGGTTTGTCTACTTCCCTCTTGTCTGCTTGCCCACCGAATCATCAGTCTGCTTTCATCTTTCTGGAACACCAGCAGAGCCTAGATAAGGAATAGAGGTTTTCAGGCAGTTTTGATCTTAAGGTAAAAGCAGAGCATGAGCTATATTTCAGTCCCTTTGTACCATGAGGAAAAAAAAGAATCTAGCATTCTTTTTTCTTGGATGAGCTTTCTAATTACTGTGTAATTAAAAAAATGAGAAGTCATGACACAAGCCTTCACCAGACTTGTGACAACAAGAAGTAGATACGATCATCAAAACCTACTGTGGTGACAGAGTGCAGAAATGTCCTCCAGAAAATACTTCCAGAGCAGCCCTCTGGGAAGCCACAAGCAAAGGAGTCCTATCTAGCAAACCTTGATTGGTTTTAACCACTCTGCTGAGGAAAAATGATAACAGAGGAGGTTTAGACATGAATAGAAAAAATAGCCTGATTACCTGTAGAACTTTAATTCTGAGATTTTCTTATAGTTTACTTTGTTTCATATGAAGGCATAGATAAAATTGATTTCAGTCTTAGTTGTTCTAAGAAATTGTTGTTCTTTGGACATTATATAGCAGAATAACACAAAATATAAATATTTCTAAACAAGCTAAAGGTTTAAATCACAAAAATATTTGCATTTTTAGATGTTATTCACAACTATTTAGTCTAAACTATGTGTTTAGTTTACTCTAGATGAAGCCAGTTAAAATAAGCAGAGCTGAGAATTCCTGTCCCACACATAAAGCACGGCAGTCAAGTGATAGAAGCAACTATGTAAACGGTGTAAGTGGTGTTGGTTACCTATTTTCAACCAGTGTCTTCTGAGCAGCCAGTACTTTGGCTGAACTCCAAGTAAATAGTTATTATTTCTTAACATTTTTTAATAATGTGCAAGGGGAAATATAATTTCAATGGATACTGCTAGGTCAGAGCAGGAGCCTGACTTTCTTTTCACAAGTCATCCTGTGTTTTCACAACAAATCTTACAAATGACAGTACTGCAAAGACGGACAGCACATTGTGCAGTTACTCCCCTCAGGTTCCTCTCCCTTGCACCATGCAGGCCACCAAGTTATTTTCACATCTAAGTGTTTGTTTTTAACAGTTATGTCTGTGATGAATTAAGCCTGTGTTGTGGCTCCTTAAACACTTTGGTCGCGCTGTGGTAGCTACACACTGAGCAATGGTGAGATAGGCTCCAGGGGCAGAACAGCACACTCTTAATTCAGCATGCAGAAGCACGTGCAACCTTTGCATATGTGAACAGAGCTTCACACTTTGGGTATAGATTTAGAACGCAGTGGTCAAAAATGTGCCTCCGGTGTAAATCACAGACCGCAATTGTAAAATGAACTTAGAATATAACCTAAGTATTTTTGAAACTGGATTTCTTCGCATATTTCACCTAGTTTCCTTAAGAACCCTGCCTTTTTCAGAGCAACCCCCAGTATCAGTCCAGGCTGGAGGTGGAACGATTGAGAGCATCCTGACAAGAAGGACTTGGGCGTGCTGGTGGATGAGAGGCTGAACATTACCTGGAAATGTGCGCTCACAGCCCAGAAAGCCAAACGTGTCCTGGGCTGCATTCAAAGGAATGTGGCCAGCAGGGAAAAGGAGGGTATTGTGTGCCTCTACTCTGCTCTGGTAAGATCCCGCCTGTAGTGCTGCATCCAGCACAGGAAGGACCTTGACCTGCTGGAGTGAGTCCAGAGGAAGACCAGTTTGATGATCAGGGGGATGGAGCACCTCTCCTAAGAGCAAAAGTTGAGGGAGTTGGGACTGTTCAGTCTGGAAGAGAGAAGGCTTAGGGGTGACCTGCTTGCAGCCTACTGGTACCTGAAGGGAGCCTACAAGAAAGATGCAATGACAGGACAAGAGGGAATGACTTCAAACTGAAAGAGAGTAGGTTTAGGTTACATGTTAGGAGGAAATTCTTTACTAAATTCTTTACTGAGAGGGTGGTGAGGCACAGGTTATCTAGAGAAGTTGTGGATGCCCTGTCCTTGAAAATATTCAAGACCAGTTTGATTGAAGCTCTGTGCAACCTGGTTTAGTGAAAGGTGTCACTGCCCATGGCAGGCAGTTGGAACTAGGTGATTTTTAAGGTCCGTTCCAACCAAAACCATTCTATGGTTCTGTGATTCTATGATTAGATGTTGCTTTACATGACTTCCTAAAACAAAGCAAAAAATATCAAGGTCCGAATGCAACAAATTATTTCATTATACACTTTAAATTTAGGAATGTTAACAGACATGTAGAAGTCAGTCTGTCATTGAACTGGGTCATAGATACATAGAAATTAGTTCAGAGAACATAGTTGATAACTATCAACTTTATATTTTTCCAGGATTTCAACTGTCGATAAAATGGTGATGTAGTGGTCACAGTATGAGTAAGATACATCTCGCTTGTCTTCAACTCTGAAAGGTTAAACATCTGCTACAAGTTAGGTATTAATTTTTCCTCTAAATAATGCAGATGGTACCTACAGGGACACATCTTGTGTAGTTTGCATTGTCCACTGACACAGATTTATTCCTCTTCATTAACAGAAGGAATCTATCTGCTTATCTCAGATCAAAAACCTAAGCTGGGCAGGGTTATATGAGTATGTCTCTCTCTTGAACAGCAAGTACACATTTTATAGGCTTACAGGAATATTATTTGAAAAGAAGTCCCATAGCTATGAATTTGTTTTAATACTGATGTCTCAGTTATTCTGCTTATCTCAGCAGCAGAGGTTCTTTATCCTGAATCTTTCCTGTGTCTTTGCAAGTATTTTACTATTGAAAGCTGTAAGAGTATCATGCAAGTTGCACAGAAGAATAGAACTGTGAGGAAATGTTGCAGTGGTGATTGCTTCTTACTAGGGCACTTCTCCTTTACTCTTCATCTCCCTGAATTTTAAGGTGGCTGGACGGTGCACTTGATGCATTTGGCTGTAACTGCGGCCAATCTGAGTTCATCTTGATAGAAGTATCATTACTGATGATAATACAGGTTTAATTCAATTCATACTCCAGTCTGATGTAAGTCTTTATTGGAATAATAAGAGAGGAATGCTCACTATATTCATGCTTGCAAAATGCACTATATCACACACTTTTCTTCCATGCATGTTTTTAATGTTATTCTTATCTAGATTTATTACTTAATATAATTTCCTTTATGTAACCTATGCAGAAAATTGCATTTTGAAAAAAAAACAAAAAATACCCTTTTAAATTTCAAATGTAAGCTTTACTTTAACCTCATTTTAACCTGGCTTTTAAGGCTAAAAATTTTAATATAAAGGTTAAGGTTTCTCCCCTCTTTATTTTCCCCCTTTACCAATGAAAAAGAAAGGTTAAAATGGAAGACAGAGGCGGAACTATCCTTAAACTTCTAATTAAATCATTGAAAGATGAGTTTCCCCATTTCCCATAATATGCTACTATAATATGAGTGAGAAATATTAGGAAAGAGTTGCAAAGCATGGAAATGCAGAAAGAATGTGAAATTGATTTTTCATGCTGCAGGCAGAACAAGGGCACAAATCAAAATGTTATAAACTAGAAATTTTCAATTGAATATGTGCGCATTAGCAAAGAATATTTTCAAAGGAATTTGGACAAATTGCAATTTAATACTAATCCATGTGACATAACTGCAATTAAAAAGGCAAAACATTCACTAAGAATTTAGAGGCCAACATAAGGTTTGGAATCCAAGCATAAACTTGTTAGCATCCAACAATTATTTCAGTTAGCATTTTATTTGAAGTTCTGGGAATAATACTATGTAAAGCTCTGACACAACTTTTGGGGTCTTTTTTAATCATATTCAGAGACAGAACTGCAGAATACTTTTTGTGAAACTTTAAAGTTAAACTATTCAAAATGGATATCTTATGCCTGATAAAACAGATGTACTTGGTTGGTTGGGGTTTTTTGTCCTTGTCAAGAGATTAAATATTTTGTCATCAATATGGAAACTTGCAGGACTATTTTGTCCTTAGAAAGTGTAACAGAAGTTAAACATGATAATGATTCTTTTTGTGCTGTTGTGTTCTTTGAAGTCACTGGAATTTAATCATATGCTTCAAGTGAAGCTCATGATAACTTGCAGCTCTGCAATAATGGCCTTTTAAAGCCAATAATCTTATTAACGACAATATGGATGAGCCATATATGCAGAATGTTCAGCTTCTCTCAGGTTTCATTGAACAGAAATCTGAATGAAGTTCAACTGTTGTTTTCTGGAGTAGTCCCTCACCTTCCATATTTTATATAGCAACCTGCACTAGAGTGATAACAGACATGGTTGTAGACCATACTTTTCATGGAGAAGGAATGACCACCAATCAAATGCTTTAAAACATGACTATAATATGTGTTAGGATGAGCCTTTTGGTAAAAAAGTTTAATGGGGCCACTTGTGATAGGTGTGGCAGCATAGTCAGTGTCATGAAGTCTGTGTAGCACAGATCCCAGCTTTGTACAAAAATAGGAGCAAGTCATGTTTTGCTGCTGACTTTAAAATATACAAATGACAGATATCAAGGATTACTGTAATTAAATGATGGTTAATTTTTTAAAATACTTCAGTAGAAGTGCTATGAAAACTTTATATAATTCATTACACATTATGCAAATAACTGTTAAATTTGTTATCTTGAAACTACATAGCTCAACATTTTATTTTATATAAGAAAAGTGATTGGCTGCTTCTGGCAATGGTAAAGTAATTACCACTGGCTTAATTTGTAGCATGAAGATCTGCAAGGCTCTGTCCTGTGATAGTTGCTGGGTTTTACCACTGTTAAATTCTAATTATTGCTTTGGAAAACCGTATGTTTAGGGACATTAACAGTGACAGTAGAATCTTGTCAAAATGCTGGTTGCCTAGCTACAACTAGATGGAACAAACTACTAGTAGAATTATAAAAACATTTGTTTTTCAAAGAGTTTATTTAAGTGACATAACAACTGTGTTGTGACTGTTACTGCTGGTTTTTCTGTAGTTACTAACAGGTTGTCAAGAGAAGTGTTACAAAACTCAACTGGAGTTGTAAGAAGTCACTGTCAGGGAAAGCAGACTTCCAGGAAGTCTTTGATCTTAATCTGACTTTGTGGTAGTAGTTACTCAAATTTCTCTTTTTCCAGAGAATAAAAATTCTGCAGATAATGCAAGCTTGTTTTCAGGTCAGAAAATGTGGAAAAGGTTATCAATTTACAGCAAGAGATTTTCCTTTAAATTTTATTTGAAACTGAAATACTGAAAAGTGATGTTGTAATCCCTTTCAAAATTAGGTCACGTGGTATTGAAAATTTTCTCCATTTTGTTTAGTATTAAAAAACACAAACAAATCTTACCTAATATTTTTTAATTAACTAAATCTTACCAGTCTATAGAAAGAAATTTTTCCCTCTTACATGGCTCATCTAACATTCAAGAAGTTTGCATGACATACTGAACTTTAATCTTTAGGTTTAAATTGCCTACAAATAATTTTTTTTCATTACAGGTCAATGCACAAATATGAAAGAAGTGTCACTGACAGACTTTCTTAGAGAGTCTGTAAGTTCTGATCCACAACTTTCTCCCTGGGAGGGACTTTGTATCTCACACTGGATTTTAACTGAAGTCCAATAACTATTGAATTAATGCAAGAAGATTGAAGTGATGCTTACAGCCTCAATTCCTTTAGCGTAAATAATATGCAAATGTTTGATTAATCAGGCTTTGCTGTTTCTGTTGTCACTGATTTGTTCAAGCCAAACATCCAGTTTCAAATTTTAGTTTTAATGATCTCTTCTTTGTAATATCATTATTAAATTGTAATGAAAATTAAACTGAGACAAGACAATATTTTAAATGAGGCCAATTAATAAAACCTGCAGTTTGCCATTATAAAACCTTATAGAGCTTGCTTATAATTTGAACACTAGCAATTCATTCCTTCTTTATGTATAACTGAGCACTAATTTCTTCCATCAGGTCAATCTGAAGGTATGAAAACGATTTAAGAGTGACGTCTTATTATACTATAAGTCTCAAATTCTACATCTGTACACCAGTGAAATTCTAGGAAATTAAGATACTGGAGTATTTAAATATTTATCAGTGCAAAAACAATCTCATGATCATGAACTTTTTTCTTTAGCCGTTTAATTTTAAACACGTTTTGTGGGGCATTTCTCAGAAATGTTTCTTCCCCTCTCTTCTGCAAAGCTCCAAATATGATTTTCCCTGTGTCTTCTGCTATGTTAGGTACACAGCGTAATCTAATATTAGGAAGAGTATTTCCAGTATTCTGTTGTTTCCCTTTTGGTAATGATAATAGAACTTGAATTTTTGAGTGGAGAATGACACCATGCTCGTTAGAAGGATCATACACATATTTCTGCTTTTATTCAGTGGATTTAGTTTTCAAGTTCAAAACATCAGAAACTTGCCTCAGGATCCAATAGCTCTTATATAAATACTCTTTGCTTATATGATATCTTATCAGATTTTAATAATTTAGGATGCCTCACAGGAGGAAATGCTTCTGTATTAGGCAGCAGGCTTGACCCTTTTACATAGTTTGAATGGCATAGTCCCTATGAAAGAAACCAAAACTCTACATATAAACAAAATAGGAAGCTGTGGTAAATTTTTCTCACTTCTTCTCACATGAATGTCCTTATCAAAGCTTCATTCTCTTAAACATGTGCTCTAGAAACACTCTTCATAACCAATGAAAGTTATGCCTTTTGTTGTGAAAAGAGAAATATTACAAAAAACACTTTGATGTACAGACCTCTGTGGAAGAAAGAGTAGCTGAACAAAGCTGATAACAGAAGTACTGTCATTTCCATTTACAGTTTGACAGTTGTCCGTCAGATCGTTGACTGAAAAGAGCCTTAGCTGTCGACAGCTCTATTTAACTTCTTCCATGCTGCCAAGTGATAGAACCTTATATTCGTCTGAGCTTAAGGATGACATTGATCAAAATGTAAATATATGTAGATTTGTCAGGACATGATGATTATGGTGATAAAGACCTGACAATTGGAACTTCCAGAGTAAATGTTCTGAAATGATAAATGTTTAATTCCCAGTCTGAGGAAATGGATTCAATATTGCAGTTAATGTTTCATACAACCCAACTTCATTAAGCACAACTCAGCTAATGACATCATGAATTTTTTCATTTTATCAAATTGCATTAATTAGGGAAATGTATCAAAAGTGGTGAATAAATTTGCTTTTCCTTAGAATGACAGAAAAGGGGGTAATTGAATTAATTTGCCCCTTCTACTCCCTATTAAGTTGGAGCATGATGATGCTTTCTCAACTTTATGGCATTTGTGTTTAACATGATTCTCACTAAGCACTTTAATTGTAGGTGTTTAAAGCAGGAACACTTACAGGATGGACCAACGCCAGCTCATTCCTTTCCAGTCATTTAAATGCCATCTCTCTGGGAATGCAGGCTTTTAACAAAGCCTGTGTAACCATTATTCTTTATATTGTTATGAGAAGCAATCAACAAAGTCTTGCCATGGTTCCTTAAATTATTCATGCCTGAGCCATTGCATCAAACTACAATGTTTATGGCAAAATTGTTGTCCTCTGAGTTCTGATTATGATGATGTGGCCCTGCAGGTGTATTGGATTTGCATGGCCAGGTTTTGGTAGCAGGGATGCTACAAGGGTAGCCTCTGTGAGATGTTGCTGGAAGCTTCTCCTATGCCAAGAGAGCCAGTTCCAGGCAGCTCCAAGATGGACCTGCCAGTGGCCAAAGCTGGGCCAGTCAGTGACAGCAGTAGAGCGTCTGGGAGAGCACAGTTAAGAAAGAGGGGAAAAACCCTGCACAACTGCAGACAGAGGAGAGAGACTATGTGAGAAGAATAATTCTGCCAGTGCCAAGTGAAGAAGGGGGGGAAGGAGATGCTCCAGGCATCAGAGCAGAGATTCCCCCGTAGGTCATGATGAAGATCACGGTGAGGGCATGCTGTCCCTCTGCAGCCCCGTGGAGTCCATGGGGGAGCAAAGATCCCCCTGCAGCCAGTGAAGTACTCCATGCTGGAGCAGGCCCCTGGCAGGACCTGTGGCCCCATAGAGAGAGAGACCCATGTTGGATCAGGTTTGCTGGCAGGATTTATGACCCTGTGCGGATCCCACAATGGAACAGGCTGCTCCTGAAGGACTGCACCTTGTGTAAGTGTCCTGCTCTGGAGAAGTTTGTGAAGAACTGTAGCCCATAGGAAGGGCTGGAGAACCTCATGAAGGACTGTCTCCCATGGGAAGGGAGAGGAGCAGGAAAACTGGAGCAGGAAAAGAGGGTAAAGAGGCATTCATCTGAGGAGGAAAGAGAGGTAGAAACAACACATGATGAACAGACCACAGCATCCATTCCCTGTCCCTCTGCGTCACTGGGGGAAAGAAGGTAGATAGCTCAGAGGTAATGTTAAGCATGGGAAGAAGAGAGGGATGTAGGGATGGAAGGTGTTTTAAGATCTGGGTTAATTTCTCATAATCCTATTCTGCTAAAAATTGGTAATACTTTAATTTTTCTCTGTCTCTCTTGTCCAGTTGAGGAGGGGGAGGGATAGACTAGCTTTGGTGGGCACCTGGCATGATATGTATGATTCATAGTGATGTCTTTGAGCTCTTAAAAACATTGTTGTGATGTTTTTAATTATAGTAACAGATTCTACAAACAGCTGAAAATCATATAATTTGCATGTAGTTATGGATATTAGGTAGTCTAGAAAGGGACAGGTGGCTTTAATTATGCAGAATGACTGTCTTTCTAGTTTTAACCTTCTGTTGTCCAGGATTCCTAGAAATTCTAAGTTTAAATTCACATTAAAAATCAGCTTTAAAATCATGCTAAGAAACAGCTGCTATTTTGATTTTCTGTGTTCTCTAAGAAGTTCTCTCTTTTGGGGAAATGGCATCCAGGAAGTTAATGGTAAAGATATTGCACTGAAGATACAAACGAATGAATAATACATAGTAACCCCTGCTGTTGAATGATAACTTTTATTTCATTAAAAACAAAGTAATGGTACTTCAAATATCAGCATTTCCAAGAAATAGTAATGTTTACCTGACTGAAATATTGGTCCATGTCTGAAGTTGAAAGCACAGCTGTTCAATGGTGTGTTCCCCAAGTGAGCTTCCAAATATGCATAGAAATCTGTGTACAGCACAGACACAGAGGCATCTGACCCAGGGCTGATAATGATAACCAGAACCAGAAGCAGCGGGTGCAGGGTGCCAAGCTCCATGAGCTGTCTGGATTTGAGTCAGCTTGGGTCTGACTGCAGGCTAAGCCACATTTGTGCAGCAGTGCATTCAAGCTAATAAAGATAGCTGCAAAGCAGGGCTTGTTAGGTCACCCATAGAGCTGATCTGCACCATGTGGATTTACTGAGCTGCATCTCTGCTAGCTCAGGGATCTATACACCACATTCCATGCACGACAGACACAGGCTGATAAATAGGCTATTCCATCTGGAGGCACTGGGTGAACATGTAGATTTAACTTGGTTTTGTAAATTCTTCAGCTGACGAGAGCAAACACACACCCCAGTGAGCTGGGAAAAAGCGTGTGCCATGGTAAATGTGAAAGGGCTGCTGACAGCCAAAAGGAATCCACAGTGACAGTCTCTTCTGGAAATTTCTGGAGCATTAGATAGGTCAAAGATTAAGCGCTTGCTGCAAGGAAAGCTTATATATTCCCAGGACACTTCTTGTATGCCTAGGAAACTCTTCCAGCAAAGTGGTGGTAGCTACTTTAAGCCAACTGTACTGGTGCAGATGAGTGGAGGCTCCTGCTCTGAAAGAAGTGAGCTTTCATTCTAGAGTAGGAAATTTTAAAAGCACAAACAGAAGGCAGAGGCTTAGACTCGTGTTTCTGAAAAATGTGTACAAGACCTAAAAATCAGAGCTTTCCTTTTCTTACAGTGGTGATCACAGGAACATGATAATTCCTACAAAAAATTTTCATAAATGAAAAAATTGCTTCAGGGTTTCAAAAACTCTTTTAGAGAAAACAAGCAAACACAATGCCACCCCATACTCTCGATAACCTTTTTTCTTTAGCCAGAGCTAATCAGTGAAGTTAGTTACTAATAGCTTTAGAAGTTATTGAGTTGTAGCAGGCTATTATCAGTATGAAAATCTTGTCAAGTTCTGACCTTTCTTAAAGCACAGATAGCACATATGACTTCTGATACACTGCAATGTCAGCCTATTTCTCCAAAACACTTAAAAGCAGAAGGAGAACAAAAATTTTTAGGACATGTATATGGGTGTATATACTGCCAGGGATTTTTCTTTAATGTTATTTGTATTTTTATTGTTTTAATATAAAGTATTAAATTTCCCATAACCACTGTAATACTTGTAAAAGGTGTATTTTCTGGAAGCTTCTGATTCTTTTTCCAAAATAGACAATGTGTCATCCACCAACTTGTCTGTCAACCCAAGATTAGCCATAAGCTAGTGACTACTACCTTTTTTAGCAGCTGCACTAATTTATGGTTAAAATAGAACATATTTTCTACATAGTCATTCTACATATATCATCTTCACTCAATTTTTTTCATTGTTAATTATCCTTACTGTAAAAAGGTTGCATTTTCTTTCATTTTACTTCATTTGACTTACAACACACACCAGAACCGGTGACCCGGGTTCTAGTTTAATAGATCCCTTGGGGCAGAATAAAGTGAAATGACACAGAATGATCGGTGTTTGTAAATATACACGTGTAGAGTTGATTTTAGAAGAAGTTTAATGCAATGTAAATCAGGTAGGAAGCCCTTTTAGTTATTATTATCTGTAGTAAGATAACAATGTAAAAACATTATTCAAGAAAATGTATAAGAGAAAAGAAAGAAAGAGAAAGGGTAAGAGTATAAAAGATACCTAACCACAACCCACAGGTCTACAACAAGACTTGATTATTGCAGCTTAGATGTCCATTGGCAGAAACCATGATCCTCTCTTGATCCATCGGGGTGGAGGAAAAAGCCCATCAAATATAAAGTTCAGTGGGTTAATATATTCCTAGATTCAGATGAGAATGCCCAGGTACCTCCCTTGTGGCAGGGGGAGTTTTGCACTATCTTTTGATCACATGCAGCTGGAAGGCCTTAGAAATGAGTCTGGGGGCACTTTGGGGGTCTTTGCTTATGATACCTTCTAAAACATGGGAGTTGCCTCTCAAGTCAGCCCAGGTGAGCCAGTTATGCCCCATCAGAAAGGATGAATTAGTCTCAAGACTTTCCATGGGGGAAGGGGAGTTTTCAGCTGAGAAAATTGACCCTGAGATTAGTTCAGCTGGTCAGAGCATGGTGCTAAAAACACAAAGGTTCAATCCATGTATGGGACATTCACTTGGAGTTGGGCTTGATGATCCCTATGCATCCCTTCCAGCTCAGAATATTCTGTGGTTCTGAGTTGTGAGGGAGGACATTGGAATGATACAATCTACATCCCACCTCTGCAGGGTTTGCCTCTTATTAGCCTCAAAGCCCACCTGGTATCCCCCCCTCTGTTTTATGCACACCAGAGGTTTGCCATTGCCCACCCAAAATCTCACCTCCTCCTCTTGAGGGGTGCAAACCTAGCCTCGTCAAATCCCTCTGGCACCTCCACAAATGGGTAAATGTTTTGAGTCATTAATCATTAATAATCCAGTCCCTCACAATGACTTCTGTGAAATTTAATTAAACAAAGATGTATAAAAGTAGCAGCAATCATTTCTAACCCTAGAGAGAGCTTTAGAAAGAAAAACTTTGTTATATCTCTGTGGTCCAATTATCACTATGTCTAAACCACTATGAATTTTTCATGAGAGTGAGGACCACATGAATTTACAGTTTCCGTAGTCTTTTTAGTAGAGAGAATTCTTCAGAAAACATGCAAATTTTTGAAAAATATTCTGGAAATACCAGGGAGGAGAACAAGCTGGTTTACAGACTATTTAAAGTAGTCAGAAAAACCTGGCCAGAAAAAACCCCAAAAACAAATCAGAAAGCAAATGGAACACAAAAACTAAAATATCTGAGGTCCTAAACATGCATAAACCATAATATTCTACTGTTGTGCCAAGTACCTCAGAGTTAATTTTGTTATGATGATGCAGACATCTCTGTCAAATGCTTTTTTGAAATGTTATGAGATCTGCCAAGAAGATCCATTATCCCTGAAACAATACCAGTTGATATCAGTTGTAATTGTCATACTACTTAATGTTAGAAATATATATGATTTCAATAAGAAATGTGTGATACAGGGTTGTGTGATACAGAGTTCTATGTTAAGTTAGGGAATTAATTATGCTCTTAACCCTGGGAACCAATACCATCAGTTTTCATTGAAGTTCATGCCTTGAATTCCTAGACAGCAAGGCATAAGATACAATGAAAAATTTAACATTGTGCTGAATTTTCTTTTTTTCTAGTTATAATTATATTCATCAAAAAGGTTTTCACCTTGCACCTGACATTCAAAACTCCACAGTGCTGATTCAAACTTTTCTAAAAGAGCATTTCCAAGTAGAGATACTTCCAGTTATATTTTATCCATCTGTCATAAGATAAACATAGAATGACAAAAAGCAAAGATCCCTTAAATGTTCAGGTATTTATTATTCATATGACTGCAAACAACTAGGTTAATAAGGGAACAGTGGAGGGAAGCATAGGAAAAGGTCTTCCTAGTGATTTAAAATCAGAACTCTAAATCAGGTTCCACCCAGCTTAACACTCAGTCTTTTATGTTCTAGATTTCTGCTAGTAAGTTGCTGTTGCTGAGCAGTGCCACCAAAGTCCAGGCAGCCTTCAACCAATATCTGTCTCACACAGCCTTTCACACAATGGAGAATAACTTTGCAATTTTTTGGATAAAATTCTTGGCATTTTGTTTTTTGCCTTGTTTCCATCCAGAGTTGCACGCTGTAGTCAAAAATAAGTGGTAAGAACTGGTATTAAACCTGCCTCTCTCGATTAATTTCTTGAATTTAGTTCTTTGTTTCTTCCAGACAGCTAGTGACAGGACAAGAGGAAATAGCCTCAAGTTGCACCAGGGGAGGTTCAGGCTGGATATTAGGAAACATTTCATCACTGAAAGGGAGGTTAAACATTAGAAGAGGCTATGTAGGGAAGTGATAAAGTCACCATCCCTGGAAATGTCCAGAAAATGAGTATGAGTGGCACTTCACGGTATGGTTCAGTGGGCAGGGTGGTGTTCAGTCAAATACTGGACCTGATGGTCTGGAGGTCTTTTCCAACCTTAATGATTCTATGATTTGTTAACTGTCAGAATGCTCAATACGCTGGGACCAACTCTACTCATCCTTATGTTGTAGGCATTTTTTTTTCTTGTGTAAATGACTAGAAGCTGCAGAAGACGGTCAAAATCAGTGATGCTTCATCCCATGCGAGTTGATGGGGATAACCACTCAGACTTTTTGTTGCTTATTCATCTGAATACCACTACTTATTGGGAGGAAGTGGAACATCTGCTCAGGAGCCTAAGAGACACCTCTTGCCAAAAGTACACCAATTATGTCACTCTTGTATGAGATAGGAAAGTATCCACTTTCATGTGAAACTAGACAAAGGAAGAAGCCAGGACTTTCACATTCTTGATGCATGGTCTGGTCTTGGTGTGAGGGATAATTCAGTGGGACAACAGGAGATTAATAACTTCTATCTTTCCCTTCTCTGCAGTTTGTATGGGAAAAGACTGACCTCATCAGACACCCAGCACTCGGAGACCCTTGGCTGTGAGTGCCATGTAGGTACTTTTTTGCTGTCTAGAGCACTTCAGTGTCCTTCACTTCTCTCCTTGTGATATTTGGAACTGTTGAGATTACAGAAAGCTCTGCCAGGTTTGCTAAGGTTATGAATCTCAGCTGTGGCTTTTTTGGGAAGTCTGGTTGCAATCTCAGAGTCATTTTTTATCCAAAAGAAATGTTTTATAAGCCCACATCTCTTCACAAATATATCCTGGGAAGTTTTTCAATGTCCATGTCTAAGTGATGTAACACAGTTAAGATACAGTTCACTACAGACTATTGCTGCTTACTGTTGCTGCTAGTGCAGAACTTAAAAGGAAGTTCCTGTTGTACCCCCAAATAATGTAGGAGTTGCCTAAAATCCCAATGAGATGTGTATGCAAATTAAGATTCAAATGAAGAACCTGCAACTTGTTTATAATGCGGGTCTCAAACTACTCTGCAAAATTTCTTTTGCTATTTTTCCATAAATATCAGTGACTACCTCTATTAGATAGTATGTCCATTTTAAGGAACAGGAATTCTATATTAAGAAGCAGAGTTTCCAATCCATGGCTGATTGGAAAGAGGACATGCATTTCACATAAAAGTTTGAGAGATCATGAAACATGTGTGTAGAAGACAGATATATAAGAGAATATAAGGGTGCCTTCTGCATTAGCAGCCTAGGGTGGGTAAGAATCACTCTTTTATCTGATAATGAGTTTGGAAAATTAAACTGGAAGAAGAACTAAATGGGGTAGTAATCCCCTGCTGGACAGGGAAAAGATGTAATCTGTGATCACTCTTAAAGCTTATTACCTTTATTAGGCTATATACAGTCATAGCAGCACTTGAGCCTCAGATGTTGATTTTGGACATCTCATGCCTCACCCATTGCCAAAATCATAATGAAGGAAGGCAAATGGATGATGTGAAGAAAGAAATGGCTATCTCCAAAACACTTCAAAAGAGGTAAGCAGAGGAAGGGAAAACAAAAAATGTCTTAACCAGTTCTAGCTGAGATCACTCCTTTACTGGTCTGAGTCTCTCCTAAGCCTCACCCTAGTTTGCTCAGCTGTCTGAGCTTCTCACTCAGTGTCACACATGTAAGAGAAAGCACCAAAATCCTTAAACGGAAGTAGGTACAGCTTACTTTGTAAAGATGGTTTGTATTCAAACAAACAAGGGATTCAGCTGTGAACCAGAAATAAGTTTTCCTTAACGTATTATGTTACAGTCCTTATTCACAGACATGAAAACCTATAAAGCATCTTCTGCATAGTAAACAGATGTGTTTGAAGTGCTATTTCACTGGTTAATCCCAGTACTAAATACAAAACAGTGTTTTATTGCCTGGATGGAGACCCTCCATCACCAGAATTGTTGTAGTGCTTATCTTTTGCATGCATCATATAAAAGGTTTGGAGAGGTTCCCTTGTAAAACATGGGAGTGCCTGTTACCTACCAGATCATATTCAAGGATTTTGCCTACTAGTTCCTAAGGTGAAAGAAACTATAGTTAAGGCTTTTAGCAGCTTTCAATAAGCAATTTTATTCTTATCTGTAATTATTCTAACCTGAAGTGGTTTATTCCAACAGAAATTACTAAAAATTTTAGTAGTATCAGTGGCCTGGTACAGTTCAATTAGTCTGGTTCTGCCTCTCATTTTTGTCAGAATTTAAAACATAGTAACAAGCTCTAATAGCCAGTAGTCACACAGCTCATAAATTTGTGTGATAGGGGAAGAAGTGCACTGATTAAAAGAGCCTAAGTGGCAAATTAAAAAGGGAGACCAGCTGCCATGCCACTGTTATCATATTTTTATGCTCTGCCATGCAAAAAATACAGATTAATTATTCTGTGTATTTCTACAATAGATTAGTTTTATCTGTTTGATTATTTTTTTTTATTATTAAATTTGAACCTGTCTTTTTTTGGAACTGAAATTGTGTTTCACTTCCAGCTACTCTCCATTTTTCCAAAGCCCTGTTACTTCCATCACATAAATTTTCCAAGATCTGCAGAGAAAGTCCCAGATGTCTCTTAAAAAGCTTTTTTAATTGGTTGCAAGTTTAGTTGTTCCAGACATGTTCCATTTATTTCAGAAAAAAATCCCAAACAAACACAAGAAAACCAAAAAAATCCCAAAACACACTAAAATACCTAAAACAGAGAATTTTTTTTTTCAAGATAAGGGCTTGAAAGTTAGAAGCATAGAGTCATCAAGGGTGGGAGAGACCTTCAAGATCATCCAGTCCAACAGTCCATCTAGCATTACCACTGTAAAAGTTCACATTCCTCATCTTTCTGATACACAGAAGAAGAGCCTAAAGCAAAATCTTTAGGTAATTATGACTTTAACTATGAAGTTCTGTGGATTCTCAATTTCCACTTTTTTTTTTTTCCCCATAGTGTTTCTAACCACCCAAGTAAAAAGATGACAAAATTCCTTTATACTATATATGGAGGCTTATCATCAGCAGGATTAGATCCCTCATAGATTTGGAGAGGATTTTGCATAAAATCTTGAAAAGTATGATCGTCCTCGTGATACAGAGGAGTCTGAAACATTTGGTTGAACACCTCCCTGTCTTTGGAAAGAAGTGGGGTAATTTATTCATATCTTCCAGAAAAAATGAAATATGTTCTCTTCTCTTAGTAGCTCAAAGTGATGATTAACAGCAACCATTAAATAAGTAAAACATTTTTAAATTATAAGACTGGATCATTGGAGTAGATTTGGCTTTGAACTACTGATCTGGAGTCAGAGCTACTAACTGGTCTCATTCATTTGAAATGACACAGAAAAAAGTATAGATGGGTGTGTTACTCAATCACAAAATGAGACAGTGATCCTAAGTGTGTCTTAGGAAGAAAAAAAAGTATAAGCTTCAGCTCGTGTAATAAATTTCCAATGAAACTAGAAAAAATACATACCAATACACACACAAGAAAATGTATTTCAAAGTAGGATGGGTGAAGACAAAAGCTAATATTATGAGCAGCAGAATGATTAGACTATCATATGGTACCTTGTTGAGCCTAGCAACAGAAAAGATGAAGGACATAAAACTGTGGCATTTAGAACTATACAAATACTTCTTAGGAGAAGAGCAAGGTAAATTCTTTGGGAAGGAGTTTGACCACTGATAATAAATGATAAATTGACCTCCAGGTAAATATATATAAGGTGGATATGGGGAAAAGTTGGCATAAACATCTAATAGTAACGAGGGGAAAAAACACAAATTGCTTTTAATTTGGCAATCAATATGCCTACAGAAGTAATGTATAGTTTGATTGACTGTGACAGCTGGAATGGGCCAAGGGCATTCCTCCCAGTTCTCTGTTACTTAATTGCTCATTAGAACAATTGGTATTTTTTTGTTGCACCAAAATTTAAGAAAGGTTGAGTGTGAACTGTGAAAGCACGGATAAGATATCTTGGCTTTCATCTTAGGAAGCAGCTGAGAATCATACGGGATAAAATCAGTAGAGATAGTAGATAATTAATGACAATTAGTATAGTTTTATAATAAACAGCTCTTATCAAACAAATGGTGTCTTTCTGATGAGATTACGTTTGGTTTAGGATTGTAACTAAGATTTTACAATAAAGCTGGAGATATAACACAGAGATATTTTTCTTAAGATGCTATAACAAGCAACATTCACAAAACTCTTATTCATTATATTAGATACTCATTAGTCAAGTGCTTATAGTTTACTGTACTTACAGAATGCTTTAGTTTACAGACTCTCCTGCTATCCCTCGGGGACCAGTGTTATTAACGTTCTAGAAGAAAATATAAAATCAATACAGATAAATATATGGGTGACACAAATATTGGTAGAGCAATAAATAATAACAGGCAGTTTAGTAATAAAGTTCGCTATGCGTCATTTGGTAAAGATGTGGTAAGGTTAATTTGAACATATACAAGGTCATATAGTAAGAAAAAGGGAATCTATATCATATTTATGGAGTAGGGAATAGTTATGTGGATAAGCATTGACTTGGACAAGGCCTTAGAATAAAACTGAATGAGAATGGATTTTGAGTTTGTTAATTCTTAATATACCAAACCTATATGTTAAAATAAAATTATTTAGTTTGAAATGTTTTCATTTTTAATTCAATCCCAATTTTGAAATAAAAGGGATTTTGAAATAAAAGGGATTTTAATTGATTAGAATGTTTGGTTTGGAGGAAATAAAAAGTATTAAACATGTCAGAGTTGAAATTAAACATTATTTTTAACTAAAAATCAAAATGTTTTAAATTCTGCAGGTCTGAAACTCCTGGAAATAAAGTTTAGACATTATACTGTTCTTTTAGCTGCTCTCAGGAAGTTTCTCTGAATTGACATATTAACACTATGGGCATACTTGTGCTTGAAACCTTGTTTCATGATATTCTAGTACCATCATGAAGTCTCTCTATAATTTGAGTCATGTGCATGTATGACCACATAATGCCTTGAGTGTTAGGCCCTTATTGAAATACATCAGTTAACTTTGTAAATAACTAATGTCTCTATGAGAAGCCCTTTACCTTCCAAGAGATATCTCCAGAAGATTAAAGCATATAGGATACCTTTCTTACTGTGCTGGGTTGATGTTAGATGCCAGTTACCACAGCAAAGCTGCTCTATCACTCCTCTCCTCATCGGTACAGGGGAGAAAAAATAAAATGAAAAGTTCATGGGTCATTTTAAGGACAGGGAGAGATCACCCACCAGCTACCATCATGGGCAAAACTGACTTGACTTGGGAAAATTAGTTAATTTATTTACAATCAAATCAGAGTAGGAAAATGAGAAATAAAATCCAAGCTCTATTTAAAACCCTTCCACCTAAACCACCTTCCTTCTACCCCTCTCTTCCTACCCCCTCCACCCCTCCCTTTCTCCCAGGCTCAACTTCAGTCCCAAATTATCTACCTCCTCCACTGCGGGGAGAGAGGGAATGGGCCTGTAGTCAGCTCATCACATGTTGTCTCTGCTGCTCCTTCCTCCTCACACTCTTCCCCTGCTCCAGCATGTGGTCCCTCCCATGGGAGACCGTCCTCCACCCCTTCTCCAAAGTCTGTCTTTCCCACAGGCTGTGGTTCTTCATGAGCTGCTCCAGCATGGATTCCTTCCATGGGGTGCAGTCCTTCAGGAACAGACTGCTCCAGTGTGTGTGTCCCTCACAGGGCCACAAGTCCTACCAGTAAAGGTTGTCCCAGTGTGGACTCCTCTCTCCTCAGGAGAGGGTGTCAGATCCTGCTCCTTCAGGACCTGCCCCAGCATGGGCTTCATCACAGACAGCATTCACCTGATCCAGCGTGGGATCCTCCATGGGCTGCAGGGGCACAGCTGCATCTTCACCACGGAAGCTGTCACCAGGCAGCTGCCCGTCTTCACCACAGGCTGCAGGGGAAATCTCTGCTCCTGAGCCTGGACCACTTTCCCCCCTTGGTTCTATACTGACCTTGGTGCCTGCAGAGCTTCTCCTGTAGTGTCACTCCTGTCTCTGGCTGTGGTTGCACAGGGTTTTTTCCATTCCTAACCGTGTTCTTCCACAGGCACTACCACTGTTGCTGATGGGCTCAGCCTTAGCCAGCAGCAAGTCCATCTTGGAGCTGACTGGCATTGGCTCTTTTGGATATAATGGGAAGCTTCCAGCAGTGTCTGACAGAAGCCACCCCTGCAATTCCCCATTACCAAAACCTGGCCACACAAACACAATACACATAGCCCTTGTTGACTTAGCTTTGTCTGCCAAGCCAGGAAGATTAAAAGCGAAAGAGTCAGTAACTGGTCAGGCCACGCAGCACAGCTGATAGGGCCTGCTGTTGGATGAAAGCAGTTGGCAGTATCTGGGACTAGACATTTGTTAACCTAATAACAGCTGCCTTTTTTCACAATATGAGTCTTCTTGCATCTTTCATGCAGTTCTCTCATGGGAGCACCTACCTTCCAATTTAATAACTTCTGGTTATTTTACATTTGGAATTATTTATAAATCTGTATAATAGAATGCAAATTTATGATAATAATGGCCAAATAAAGCTGATAGTTAAAAAAGGAAAGTAGCAAATATTCTGTATTTTTTAAATGGACCTTTTTTATTGTTAAGTGTGTCATAGCCCTGTAGTGTTCACAAAGTTCCACCACTGATCTTGGCACAGAATGCTGATTACATTGCAACAATGTCAAGGAAATAAACAGAAGCAAAAGAAGGCATTTTTAAGTGTTTCAGCTATATTGTTTTGAAATTTGCAATAGTCACTTTGCAATGCAATGCAATACAATGCAATTTGAAATAGTCACTTTGCAAACAAACTTTCTAGATGTGAGCTTGCAGGCTACTGAAGCTATTTTCTTGTGAGGGACATAGGACTTTGCCAAGTGTTAAATCCCACAGCTACAGTGGTCGACTGGTCTTTTTTCTTAGCCTGCTTGACCTCAGTATATTTTTCACACCCTTTACAGTGGCCCATGCTTCTGGACTGTCTCAAGGAAGGTAACAAATTTTCTACTTCTTTCCCTGTTTTAATTATGATCTCATGCTGTGCTGGTGTCAACTTTCTGTCCTTTCCTCATTCTCATTCTTACAGAATATTTCAGTTCTTTCACTTTTTTTTCTTTTTTTTTCCTGTTCTCATTGTTTCTAATGT
Organism: Acanthiza pusilla; assembly: GCA_036630365.1. Classification (NCBI taxonomy): domain Eukaryota; kingdom Metazoa; phylum Chordata; class Aves; order Passeriformes; family Acanthizidae; genus Acanthiza; species Acanthiza pusilla. The sequence goes on along the minus strand of JAXCHO010000036.1, from coordinate 14,467,981 downwards.
CTTACCACGGGTATCAAACTAAGATATAAATGTAAAGACTAGTTCACTTAAAGCTAGTTCTCCCTCATTTCACCTGCTTGAGTCTTTTATCTTGTTTCCTTGTCTGAGATGTTCTCTATGCCATATGTTAGGACCATGTTATAGCAATCTATTTTCAGCTTTAAAACTTATGGTCTTTGTTTCTTGTCTTGCTAGGCCTAAAAGATGAGGGTTTTAATCCCCATCAACCACTTTTATTTAGTTTGGCTTGTGCAGCAACCATCTCTAGACTCTGTCTTTATTCTTGAGTGCTACTAAAGCCTTTATTCATGTTTCAGTTATGCTAGGACATTCTGAAAATTAAGCACGTAATTAAGTGTCTTTTAGCATCAATGTCTAAGATAATTTCCAAAGTATTTATAATAATTTTTCTTTTGACAAAGCAGAAAACAAAAAAATTAGTATCTAATTGTTTTAAGGTATAAAACTATAAAGTGTAACAAAAAGCCCCAAATCTGATAATACAATGAACATAACAACAAGATAGAGTTTTATTCCCTTATTTATTGTGTCCACAGTTTGAGTACACAGGTTGTTACATCTTGCTACTCACTCAGTAGAGAGAGCTAGGAGATTTGTACAAATATCCCTTTGTTATTTTTCTCCTCTGGGCTTGCTCTCTTTAGAGCAAGCCCAGAGGATCTTCATTGGGAAGTGGCTCTTTGGTCTTGTGTATCCAAAAAGGCTTCACACATTACTGGCACTACCAGAAACAAATAATAAGATTCTCAAAAGGTCTCAGAGACTTTCAACCTGCCCCATAATGAATGATGATCACGGTTACAGACAGGGACAGGACATACATTAGATGATATGTAAATCTCAGCTGAGCTCCAAACACAGGGCATGAGTAGAATTTAGATCTTTGTTGAGAAGCACATACATAAAAGATTAAATATGTGACAGAGCCGTTTGAAAAGATTAAGAATCATTAGAGGTTATATGGAAACAAAATGTCGTGGTTTAACCTGCCAGGCAGCAAAACACCCCACAGCTGTTTGCTCACTCCCCCCACAGTGGGATGAGGGAGAGAATCAGAAAAAGAAAGGTAAAAGCTATGGTTCAAGATAAAGTCAGTTTGAAAGGTCAGAAAAAGGAAGGGGGAATAATAATAATAATTATAAGAGGGCATACAAAACAAACGCTACCCAATGCAGTTGCTCACCACCCACTGAGTGATGCCCAGCCTGTCTGCAGAGAGCAGGGTGCCACCCTCCCAGCTAACTCCCCTCAGTTTGATTGCTCAGCCTGGTGCCATGTAGTTTGGGATGTCCCTTTGGTCAGTTGGGCTCAGCTGTCTCAGCTCTGTCCCCTCCCAGCCCAAGGTGTGGAGGGGTGAGGAGCAGAAAAGGCCTTGACTTTGTGTAACCTCTGCTCAGCAAGAACCAAAACATCGGTGTGTCACCAGCAGTGTTCTCATCCTAAATCCAAACCACAGCACTGCACCAGCTACTACGAAAAAAAAAAATTAACTCTACCCCAGCAGAAACCAGGACCAAAAAAGAGCGTAATAAGGTATTTAAGAACCATAGATAAGAAATTAATTGACTCATGTATTCTGTGATAGATGGCAGAATTTAATTATTGATAAAATAGATTAACAACTGAGTATAAAAATAGGAGAAGGGTTTGATTTAAAACTGAAAGACCTAGAAAAAGAAAGATTGTACCTAAAACTACACAGAACACTTGTATTTCAGCCTTTTTGAGATCCAATACTGAAATCCTATTCTGTAGGCATTTTTAATTTTCTTTTTTTGTTCATTTAGTATTTCTGATTTGTTGTTATTGCTGGTTTTTCTCCTCATCTCTGGCCACTTCCTGGTTTTACCTCCCTGAAACGTCTGCAGGAAAAACCGCAGTGCTACCACACACTTGGCCCAGGAAACCTGGTCCAGGCTCACTGAGGTTCTCTAGGTAAGGTTGAGAGCCAGGATGAGAGAGGGCCCTGGCTGGCAGTAGGGAATGGCAGGACACTCCATCTGCTTTTCCCAGGGGCTTTCGTATTTTTTTATGCAGTGGGGGTGATGGCAAGTCCATTCCTTTAGACCCTTTAGAATTTGTCAGAAGTTTGAAGTTGGGAGACAGTTAACTGGAACAGAATTTTCTTCTAAAGGTTTTGTTTTGGTTTTTTTCTTAAATTAAATTTTGTTTCCTATTCCAACATTACACTTGAGACCATCATAAAACCCTCCTCTTTACACAGTTTTTGCTGCTCTAATTAATTCTCTTCTTTTCTTCTGTAGTCTCCCATCTCTCCTCCCTTCTGAAACTAGATCAAATAATAGAGGCAGGCTTCCAACTTTGTTGTTTGATGTGCTTTTATCACAAAATGAAGCAAAAATAAAAAGTGTGACTTTCTTATTATGATACTGTTGGTTGCTAAAATGAGGTCTCCGTGAAAAAAAAAAAAGAAGAGATTTTAAGACACCAATCAGCCATGCGATAAAGCCTCTCTCTCCCCAACACATGCCAAATCTTAGAAACACACCTGTTGTTGTTGCATTAGTTTTAAGAACTCAAAGATGAAGGGTATAAAGTATCTCAGTCACCAAGCAGACTGCAGGATAATCCACTAATCCAGAGAGATGAAAGGAAATGCAGATTTTATGCCCTCTTGAGAGTGGCAGCCTGTCAAAAAATAGATCCTTCTGCTCAGCTTGCCAGAAAAAGAGAGAAAAGAGAGAGAGAGAGAGAGAAAAGGTCTCTATCTCAGAGACACAAACACACATAAATGGACACAATGAGAATGTCTGTGCTACAGAAGTACATCAATCAACAGTCCTGGTAGAAATCAATGCCAAAACATATTTTGATAAGTAGGTCTATTTCTTTTATGATGAGAAGGAAAGTATATTTTGGGTGGGGGGGTAGAAATTCTCTTTGCACTTTAAAATACAAGGACAAAAGAATCCTTTAGGGTATCTAACTAATAAAAATCAGAAGAGGAATATATTCTGTTATGCAAAATAAACATTTTCTTTGCAAAATGCACTAAAAATTAAAATTGCAGAATACAATTGCTTTAGAAGAGTCTTAAGGTGTCTTATTCAAATAACAACCATGGTCAATACATAAAACTTGCATGTTCCAGGGGTTTTATAGGTCAGATTCTGCTCCCTTTATGTGTGTCAAATGTTACATTTACTTGCAATTAGGAAGTGTCAATAATAAGAGGCTAAGAAAAATCTGGATTTGCTTTTTGTAATGTAATCAACCACTTTCATGTGAGCCCCACATTTATATGAGAGATTATTTTTACTGAAGAAAGTGACAATATTACTTTGAGAATAGGAAAACTAACCTGTGTGATCATCCCCATTTCTCCAGATGCCTTGCATTTAATCTATTTTTTATCTTTTATGTTTGCAGGATGCAGAAGGTGAAGGTGAGGATGGAAAAGCATATCAGGCAAAATGTGGATAGAGTCAGCAGTAAAAGAAAAAAATGCATGCTGTCCTCTACTGTGCAAAGCAAGCATAATCGCTGACAGGAAGAAGTTTGCACCTCTGTAAGGGAAAAAATAGCAAGGAAAAATTCTTCACAAAACACAAGAAAAAATTTGGAAAAGAATAGATATTGCTTTCCATTTAATGGCATAAAATATTATTAACTTTGATTTGAACACATTACATTTGTCAATACATTTTACTTATATGTAATTTACATTCTGTAGGTCTTCATTTTATATTTTAAACTGAGTACTGTCCATTCTCTGAGACAATCTGTCTCATGATCACAATGAAATGATGACAAATATTTAAATACACAATTATTACTTGAGTTTAAAAGCACAGTAAATTAAACAAATTGCTTTGAACTTTCAATAATAAATTAATGAATGCACATGGAGAGTACTGCTGGTGTTCCTGCATTTAATAGATGCAACTATGTATGTATGTATGTATGTATGTATGTATGTATGTATAACTGTGCAAACAGTTTGCAAGTCTTCTCTTTATGAAATACATTAAAAATCTGACCAATCTACCTTTAGTGGGAACTCTGATCTGCTGGGGAAGAAGTGTCACCATTCACAACTGGCTACTGCTTTTAGAAGATTAGATGCTAGAAACAAGGTGTTAGAAATCAGCTTTGCTCTGTGTTAGGAAGCAAGAGAGTGATAGGAATAGGTAAGCGTTATCTGCACTTGAAAGGGGGAGGGGGGTTATCCTTGTCCCAGGGACACACGTGGGGAGACACCCAGCACACATCTTACAGCCATGTGGTAGAACCCAGGTGCTTTTCCTTCCCTGTCAAACCCTTTCTTATGCTGTCTTGCAAGCATTGGTGCTTCTGAATTGCCAAAGAATCACCACAACTTCTTCCTGGCTCCTTATGCCGTACATATCTTGGTCAACCTTCAGCTTCTGTCGTTGTTGGAAGCAGCAGAGAACTTGACCAGGTATGGATAGAAAGGGAGGATCCCTGGCTTCTGTGGCCACAGCCACACTACTTGCCTGCTGGTCACAGTGGGGCTGGATTGCCATGGTTGTGTAGTACTGAAAGAGATTTCATGCTCTGCAAACCCTCTAGGCAAAATCTGTATCCTTAAATGCTGTGTTAAATGAGAAGATTTGACAAGGTGTGAAATACCCACTGTAAGGATAATTATGAGAGTCCCATGAAAAACAGAGGTCACAGAGCACTTATTCCTTATTCTTTTCCACGGATTTTTTAAGGCATTTCAGAAGAAGAACAAAGTGTTAAGAAGGAATTTCAAACAGAGCAGTGAGATGGCTTTTTGTATATTTATGAAGAGAAAAAGGCACAAGGTGGGGAAAGTATGAAGGCTCTAAAATCCCAGAGTATTAGTATCTGATGTTAATATTCATCCTATTATGCAGAAATGCAAAATTAGACTTAAATTCTTAGTTAAGAATGCTCTGAGGCTTTTACAAAGATAGTGAAATTGAAAACATTAAGATAAAGATGATACATAGCTGTAACACATTTTAATGATTGTTTATTAAAACAACAGTGCAGGTCCAATAATAATTTAACTGAATTTCAGAAAGTACCAGTTAAGCCACCCATAGTGCACATGGACACAATGACTTAATTTGGCTGTTGTGTACTTCACTTACATCTCTCCTTCCAGTGAGGTGGGTAAAATGATGTTATAACGTTCAGTTCCTCTACATGCCTTCTTTGCCTTGAAATTGATGGTAATTGTAATGAAAAAAGGTTTCTGAACAAACCCAGTTTCATAAGGACTCAGTAGAGGCACAAATATCACTCTCACTTCAGGTTTTTCTTTTTTACCTTAACATTCCAGTTGCTTCTATTACATAGAAAAATCTGTGCAAAGACAAAAGAGATGGAACACTAGGTGTGTAAAGATGCTGAGGAGCAGGAAGCACATTTCTTTTTTGAAAGTATCTAAGGGCAGGACTTGGATACAAATACTTTTCTGCTTAAGGGAATTTGAGTCCACCTCCATTCTGGCAGTAAAGTGGTCAAGTCAGTAAATTATTGTCTGTACCTGAATCTGGGAATACAAATCTCTCCTATTGCTGGTGCTGTAGATTAAGTCTGAGGAGTCAAAATACCATTTTTCAGGTGTTCTGAAGTGAGTGTATCCTCAGCCTATCCTGTTGAAGAAAATTCACCTTGTGTAGTGCACTGAAATATTTATTGAGAGTAATTCTGTGTCCTGGTTAGAACATTTAAAAAAAAAAAAAAAAAAAAAAAAAAAAAAGAGAGACCTACTTTCTGCTTGGTTCATATGAACAACGAATGTCCTTGCACAATTAATATTTAATTTATCACCCTCACCTAAGAAGAGAGTGATCTTAAATCTCATCCCTAGTTTAGTAAATGTTTAATTACGTATGCAAAGTGAAATTGCGCTGGTAAACAAAAATTAATGCTCCTTCTCATTGAACCAGTGGTTTGGACTATCTATTTGAAGGGGTCTACCAATTCAGATGGATCAAAGGTGTGAACCAAATCAAGATGTTTGACTTTCCGTAGTCCCAATTTTCTTCAGCATTAAGAGATTATTTGCTCTAGGATTTTTTCTTCAGATCATAAGTGCATTTTTCAAGTGGCTCTCCCAGTCAGTTCTAGTTCCTGTGCGTTGGTTCACTCCAAAATACAAAGCCTGTAATAAAGCTGCACACAGGAAGTCAGTTCAGAAGGTCAGAACCACATTAGTCTGAAGTAGCAACCCCTGAAAGTCATACAGCAGAAACGCAAAGCCCTAATTGCTTTTTCTCTCTACAAATTTGCAGTGACTAGACTGCACTTCCTAATGCAGATATAGCCTTAACTTCACCTTTGATGCAAGAGTGATTTTCTTTCTCAGTGACTTCACCCTACATATGAATCATTTAGAAGGGACCAAACCCACAAATTCTGACTTTTCCACTGGTTGTAAGAATGAAAAGATTGGATTTATTTAAATTGTAACATGCTTTTGCTACATTTGCAGATTCAATTTGCCTCATGAAAAGTTCACATGAATATTTGCAGCCCCAGTTGAATTATAATTCTATGCACAAACATTTGTACCTGTACTATATTTTAGGAATACAAATCAGGAAACTATCTGGATTGACACTCTAATTTTCAGTATAGAGATGCTTTTGCTAGAAAAGAGAACCATGTGGGGGACCAACCAGCTTTTTATGGTAAGGGGATAGGAAGGCTGACAGTACAGTTTTTAAACTTCTTTAGGGAATGCAAAGTCTTTTATTAACAAATTCCTGGATATTATCTTCTGGGGCATGCTTAATGATCATGAGCTGTTGACTAATCGTAGACTGCCAAAAATATGGCTCAGAGTTGTTCGTGCAATGCAATTTCTCAGATAATTCTCTTCCAGTGTGGAGGCATTTTCTGTCTTGATTATCGGTAAGAGGTACTAGCTGCTGGGTTTTCTATTAGTGATATTCCAACACATGATATTTTATTAGCTGTAATACCACTACTATATTTTGGGGTTCAAGCCATGGACTGCAGCCATCTCCAAAAACATGTGAAACTAAGCAAGTGAAGAATGAATGATTTACATCAGCTACAAATGCACCATTCACCCAAATGCTGCAAGCAATTAATTTCAAAAGCTATTCTAATGAACGGTATTCATGCCCCTAAAATGAACCAGTGTGGAACCTGCCAGCTTCTTTCCAGAACAATCTTTGATATGAAACACCACCGAACATTCAGAGGCTTTGAACAAACAAGTTCAGAAAAGCATTGGGAGTATTAGAAATATTTGACATATGAGTGCTCAGATATGTCTTTATGGAAAATTCATGCAAATTATCTCTGGATTTCTTGACTTCATTTTTTTCCCTCTAAGATATTAACTATTTTAATATAGCCTTCTTGCTGAATTAGAAACGGGACTCATTTTTGCTGAATATTTATTTCTTTGACTCCTACTTGTAGCACAGCTGAGTTTTATCTTATTTTAAGCAATCTTTTTTACTTCTTGAAATCTCACACACAGTGCACTCTTCCACATGATCTGAATAGATTTATTTTTACTTTATTTGGGCTAATATTGAGTAAATGTAAATGTAAATAAAGAAAGAGGAAGGACTAGAGTAAAAGATTTGCCAAATTGCATCTTAAAGGATAACCATATACTTGGTTAACAGAATGCGTTTTCAATTTTCACTTTCATCCATTCACACTTGTGAAACTGTGGCATATTCCCTGAAGCTTCCTTCCTGCCAAATAGTATACTATCACAGACTCATACATTAGCCAGTTGATTCTGATTGCACAGATTGCATTTTGAATGCACATAAAGGAAATACATTTTTCGTTGCTTATTCATAAGGTTGAATAGGATCGGTGTTCACAATATAAGAATATGTCCAGATAGCGTAAAATAATGTTTTATGCTGCTGCATTTAAGTCCTCTGTAACCTTTACAGATAAACATCACACATATCCAAGTTTAGGTGAGATACTAAAATCCTTTCTACTGATCCCAGAAACTGTTTCTGTGTAATAATATTGAAGGAACTCTATGGATTTTTATGTGAAGTAGGTGACAATAGTGTTGAAGACAGCAATGGTCCAGTTCTGAATGGGCAACGAAGGTGAACAAATGGACCATCATAACCAGGGAATCAGATTACAGTCCCTTAAAATACTTTACAGGAAAAAAGACTTGGAAACAAACATTTAAGGCATTCAATACCTTGCAAAATCTAAGATGTGCACATTTCAGAAAAATAGCACTTAACATTCTGGGATATGTACATGCAACTATGACATAATCAGACTTGTCCCCTGTGAGTGTAACTCATCTGTTACCCTCTCCTCATTCTTGTATTCATGCCTGTTTCACAAACATCTCTATATTTTGCCCTCATTAATTCATGAACTTGTAAGTCCTTTTATTCATGTGTGCTTGGATGACAGTGTGTGTACAACTCCTTTGCTAGGAAAGAGCAAGCAGAGAACACAGAATACTTGCTATATTTCTCTGTTGATGAACCAGAAAATAGAGATTCTCCTATGGAAGCACCCATGCTGTTTCATGAAGAGATGAAAGATCTTCAGGAGGTTATTTTGCATTTCTGTTAGCATTAAAATTGTTGGTTCTGATAGCATTTTTAATATAATTTTCAGATAAAGAAATATACCTAAATTTATCTGTGCTCCATGTTCATTTTTGGAAAGGTAAAAAAAAAATGATGAGAAAAAAGATCTACAGAAAAGGCCAATGGCCAAACAACAAAAATGAAATATAAAAATAACAATGCCCCTCACCCTCATTTTGTGTGAAGTCTTACAACAGTTCAGAAAATTATTTCAATGCATTTCAAAATGCCATCATAAGATTGATAGAAGGTTATAAGATGGCTATGAAAATAAACAAGATCCAAAGAGTTCAGCATCAGGGAATAGGGATGTACTACCTGATGCTGGCCCCAAAGGAAAAGTACATCAAGGATAGAAGGAAGCTTAGACAGAGAAGGCTGTTGAAGATTATATTTTTCTGGCTTCCCTGAAGAGCTCTCTAGAGAATCACAGTAGATTTACTGGATTCAGTAACATGGCTTCTTGGTGGCTGATAGGGAAAAAATGATTGTCTAAGAGATTCTGGTTTTATTGTGTGAGAATGTTTTCAGCTAGCTGGACACATGGTGTTTGCCCTCAAGAGTTTTCACTGTGAGTGAAAAATCACATCTAAAAAAGTTATGGATGCCTTTGAAAATCATTCCTTCTCTCTGTGACTGCCCTCTGTATGGATTTTACCTTTCACAAAAGCTTTGGGGGTGATGTGTGGCCACAGCAGTGCATCAGGCACAAACAAGTTTTCCTACAGTTCAGGTGTTTTAAAGGGATCTTACTATGTTATAGTCCACTGTCTGCAGCCAGATGCTGGATTAGTTTCAGGCATTTTAGCTGACATCCTTGAAATTAATAGGAATTTTCCCTAATTCTCATCTTTGAACCATGCTGTCAAAACATCTTTTAAAACTTGTCAGAGCCTCAGGGACACACAGTTTCTGAAAGAAGTGGCATTAGTAATAAAGCAGCACAGAAAACATTTGAGAGTGTAGAGAACTGATTAAAACAATTCTCTGGTTTGGATCTCAGTACGCACAAAACGGTACATTTTATGACTGAAGATAATTATAGGCTATTTGTGTGATTAAGTTTGCAATTTTTGTATCAAATCAAAAAGAAATATCTTGAATTGTTTCTTCTTCAGGCTGACTTTCCTTTGAAGTTGTGTTTTCCCTAGCATTAATAAAAAAAGACTTCGAATGAAAGAGGCTTGTGCTAAGTTGCATTTCTGCAAAACATTTAGTTTCCAAATATAATATTTATTTTAAATAGATGCTTTAAATGTCAAACATTGTGTTGTATCATGTCATATGGTGTGAAAACTTATCTAAACATTCACAAAGCAGCACAGAGACAATGGCAGATGGAGGAGCTCAAACAGCACCATGTCCCAGCCCCCCACCCGAGGGAGTCATCAGCGCATCACAGCCAGCCCAGAGGAGCCCAGGACAAGCGGGAATCCAAACTAAGGGCTGTGGCAGGAGACGCTCAGCCCCAGGGTCCAGATATGGCACTCACCATGGTGGGCCAAGTGCAGCTCAGGATCCATGGACTCGCTGCCTAGAGGTGTTGAAGGTGTTATGGGATACTGGAGAAGAGCTTTCTTGGTATTGCATGTCTTACCATGGGATGTTTAGGGAAGAAACAAGAGGTGGAGAAACGGATGGATTCAGACGATTTGGGGGGGAACAGCTGTGGAAAAATAAAGGTGTGAGGGGACAAACAGAGCTGGAAGTGTGTAAATACCAGGTTGTCTGGCCAGGAACCACAAGGGTTGCAGAGGCCTGTGGGTGGGTGGTGTCAGCCTGGCCCGAGGGTGATCATGGTGCCAGCAGCTGGGCTGGACTGTAGGTGTGGGGACCAGTGACCAGAGAGTCCCCACTGAGTGACATCCTGGGCCAGCCCCAGGTGGCAGCAGGGCCAGAGCCTGTCTGGCTGCAGTACAGCACTGGGAGCCAGTGCAGATGTGAGAGTGACGGTGTGGGTGCTGCTGGGGGCTCCTGGGGACGGGGAGGGGTCAGTCAGCTCTGGACATGTTTATATGTGTATGTGTAGGTCTGAGCACCAGCAAGCGGTGTGGGGCTGCAGTCCCATGGGTTCATATGAGCAGGAACCAGCGCCTGGGGAGGCTGGGAGGCAGGAGCAGTCACTGGGCAGACTGGGTGTCTGAGCCCAGCTGCAGTGGGGGCCACACCGCACCTGCGTGTAGGCGTATGCTCACTGTGAGTGTGTGGATTCCCACCTACGAACCTCCGTCCTGCTCAGGCAGAGAGGGGAAATAGGATGAGGCTGCTGGTGTTGCCTGTGCTGTGCAAGTGCTCTGTGCCTGCTGGGGTTAACCTATGTGGACAAGTATATATGCATCCTAACACCATATATTATATGTATGAGTTCTCTTTTTGCATGATCAGACAATAGATATCTCCTCGAAGTAAGATCTATGCCTGGCAAGATAAACTAAAAGGATTTTTGCATCTCCAGCCATTGAGTATTTAGGAATAAATTTTGAAATTATCAAAATTACGTCTCTCATGTTTCTTCCAGGACATGTGACTGTAACCCCAAACAGAGATTTTTTTTTTTTTGTCAGAGAACCTCATTAGTACAACTTACTGACTGAATAAATACAAAGCTGAATAAAGCTAGGCTGGACTGCAAAGTAGTCAATTGTAGCTATGAGATTCCCCCACTCAAACTAATAGATATGTTTGGCACAGACAGTGCTACAAACCATTAAATCAGTGGTAGCAGGAATCCCTTAGAATCCTAGATGCCAAAATACTGTTTAACTTCATTTGGGATCCTTGAGATTCAATGCTTATTATAGCTCATTTTATTTTTTTTTTCTTAATTTTCCAGTATTTGCTTTCAGTCTTGGGTAGTTTAAAAAACCCTCAAAATTCATAACAAAAACTCTCTATGACTTTTCAGTTTGAAATTTTCCTGATGGAGACTGCCTTGACTTTAAACAAAGCACTGACTAAATCTGTCTTTTTAAATTCCAGTTATTCAGGTTAAATGGGCTGTCTTTGACAGCTGATTAAAATATATAAGTATTATAATTTTTACTGTTCACTATTAGGAAGAGTGGTGTTAATGGATTTTTTTCCTCTATTAGTAAATTTTCATGACAGTTTTGCAAAGCAAATGTATATTAAAAGCCTAATATTAAATCACATCAGCAAATCCCTTCAATTTTAAGTAAAATAAAAACTATAAATTTTAAAATAACAATGAAATATACTATAATGCATAAGTAATATAAATAAACATTTGTAATGAAAATTAACAGACTAATATAATAATATAAAGATAATTATAAATAATAATTGTTATATTTATTAGTAGTAAAAAAACCTAGTCATACAACAACAAAACCTTTTACCTAGTTATCAATAGCTAGATATGGTAATAATTGTCTTCATTTACACAATTTACACTATCTGAATGGACACTTTAAGGCATATCAAATCAGATGTCTAGTGAGCCCATCTTTGCTTATCTGATAATACATACTTCCTGTCCTTTAGGGAAATATATGCTAATACATATTTATTACATTTTATGATTGAAGTAAGTAGCAAAACTCTATTTTCATTACAAAGACACCAAGCCTGATGTGTTACTTGAAACACCAGAACAAGGTGAAGTTAGAGACATTGTGATGCAATGATTTCTAGCAGACAGACGCTGCCAATCTCCAGTCGCAGACATCTCCTGGAAATAAACAAGGCAATAGAAAACCCAATGAGTGATTGTCACTTCTTACCTTCCCTCCCATTGATGAGATTTGGGTTTTTCAAATTTTCCCAGTTTCTAGGCTCTGATGTGAGGAGTACAAGCAGGCTTAGAAAGCAGCTGTGCCACGTGAGCCTCCAAGGAACCACAGTGGAGTAAAACGGAAAGATAAAGGAAAATAATGTGCCATGAAACCTGGTGGCTGGACACACAGGGGGACTACTCCTCTGAAACAAAACTGTTATTGCCTCAGGCTCAAAGCAAAACAGAACCATTGAAGCCAGTTGGCATGACAGGCTGCAACTGTAATTTATATTAAAAATATGTATTTACACAAATTACACCTTTGTCTTTATCTATTCCATTACCATATAACCTCATTTATGAAATTCTGAAGTTCTTTGATCCATATTTTTAAATAACAATGAATAAATAGGAGTCTTTTTGTTAAGACCCAGGGGATTTCTCCTTCCTGTTCCGTTAAATAGAGGCCACTAGTAAAGCACTTCATACTTCAGTGAAAGGTATATAGGAATAGATATAGATACAGATACAGATATAGATATAGATATAGAATATAGCTATAGCTAGCTATATAAATATAGATATAGACATAGATATAGATAGATATAGAGATAGAGATAGAGATAGAGATAGAGATATAGCTACATAAATATAGATATAGATATAGATATATAGATATAGATATGGATATAGATATAGATATAGATGTATGTATCCTTGTACTTTCTTATCTGCAAGCATGGACATCTGCAAATCCTTCAAACCATATCCCAGGCCTTGAGTCCATCCAGAATTCATACATAGACCCCATGTCTTCTGTGCCAACTCTACGGTAGGTCTTCACAGACCCTGCTTTCCTCCTCACCGGCTAGTAAGTTTGAAGATAAGACAGACTGCGATGATCAAGTGCAAGACTTAGGCAAACAAGAGCAATGATCAGTTTATTTGCACAGAAATAGACTCTTATTCTGTCTTTTCCCTCTAATTTCCCACATTTGTTGCTCCCTGATCTACTGTAAGACTCCCCTTTCCCTGCCTTTGGCTCCACTTTTATAGTGTGTAATAAGCTTTGCACATTCTCACAGTTCTTTTGAAACATCCAAGGACAAGTTTTACACACAGCAAAGTCCTCCTCGAGTATCCTGCCGTAGGTTTCTCATCAGAGCCTGTTTCCTTCTCATGATGTATAAAGCTCTGGCTGACACTCACTTGTTGGTTGGTTTCTTCAGTGGCCCATCAGCCAGTGACCAGGAAACTCAGATCTTTGCCACTGTCTCCATTATCTGCTGCTTAGTGCAGCTTGTGTATATGTGTGTTTGAATACTTTATTTTCCTGCTTCTTGTTTGCCTTTTACACAGAATAGCACTGAAACAGATATTGTTGCAAACCACACATCCTTCTAACCCAGGTATCCTTACAGATATCCTGACGCTGTTCCTAAAGTTTAATATTCTGCCAATCCAGAGCTACTAAGATTTATTATGGATCGGGATCTTTCTGTCTACACCCTCCTTTTCTTCTAGCAACTCGTACTTGGCTGTCCACCTGCACTGAATCCTTTTGCTATCACAATACACATAGCACAGGTAGCTCTTATCGAAGACTGTGTTGGACCATCAGTCATTAAATTCATGCTTAAGTTAGTCAGCTAAATGATGAACAAACATTACCATACAACTCTGCTGTTTCAATTATATTTTGCCTTTCAGTATAATACAATTTTCTGTGACCTGCTGTATCTATGACATGCTAATCAGGTTTTAAGTCTGACTTAATAGTGCCTGGTGCTGTGTAGCCACTCTTACCCCAACAGCCTCAATGAAAAATTATATGGGGCAAGAAAGTGAGGAAAACCCTTCCAAAAACATCTCTGTTTTGCATTGTGTGGCTATTTATCACACCTGTAAGCTGGGATATGACTGGTGGACCTTCCTTCCCTTGTTTAGCTAGGACATTATTATGTTTCCAAGCCATTAGAAATTCCCAGAGAGCCTTGAGTTGGCAGCAACACCTATTGCCTCAGTGAAGCATTTGAGGTCCATGCTTGACTGCTCATGGAAAATATCAGTCCTTCTGCTAAACATATATCTGCTGTTCTACTGCCAACATTCAGTATGTTTGATGACAGTCAGTTCTTTCCTCCTAAAGACTCCAAAAACTGGTATCAGGACTAATTTGCTGAACAAATATTTCCCAACTTGCATTGCAAGTATTTGGAATAATTACCAGCACCTGTATAAAAGACCTGTCCATAGTTCTATGTCCCATCCCATGTTGCCCATGCCCAGTCTTTCAGGATTATTTTCTGATACCTGAAAAGTAAATATGATTCCAGGCAAAAACTGAGCCCACAGTGAGTGTAATGTCTTGCCTGAGAAAATTCAGGCACTGTTCCGTCTCCTGACATGATTCCAGCCAATAGATTTCTCTATTGGAAAACCAAGTGGGATTGACTTCAGCAAAATCAACATCTATACTTATGTAACTCTGCTGTCTGCTGACTGCTTAGTTCTTCTATGAAAATAGAGGAGCTAAAAAAAGGATTTGGATTTTTTCTGTGAAGTGTTGTGGTCATTTATTTCAATGTATAATTAGAAATAGTTACCTCTAGGAGGGTTTTTTTAGGACAAAGTAAATGCCAAAGTTGTAAGTGCATTTATAATAGTAAACCCCCCCCCCCCCCGATATATCTATGAGAGCACAGAATCATTGTTGTCTCTACACTGTTTTTTTTATCATACAATATTTACTTATTTACTATCCTTAGCCATATAGTTCTCTTGAGAGATAAGAATGATGAGATTTGTTTTTACAAAGACACATATAGAAATGCACACAGCACCTCAGGATAATGCACAAGACTAAGGAATAACAAACACTAATACACTCAACAAAATAATAATAATTTTTGCACAAAGTGCATATAGTGACATGGAAACAGAGGAGAATAAAAATAAAGAAGGGTAATGATTTAAAGATAAAGAAAGATAAAGAACCTCAAAGGCCACAGAAAGAGTAAGCTTGGGGTAAGGGTTTCTTTTTAAGGAAATGATTGATTTTAATACCAAAAAAAATGTTTTTTTTAGAAGACCAAAACATTTTAGATTTTACAAAAATGTTTTGTAATTAAATAAATTTCTTGTCTTTAAAAAAATATTTAATTTAAAACTTTCTTACCTCTATGGACCAGTAAATTCTCAATTATGCTGACTATATCTTCCTTCCCAACCCAAGAAGTAATGACAGCCTATGCTCATGACGTTCACTTGGGGGAAGATTTAAATTCTTGGTTGGAATAGGAGCAGATGATTTAACTTTAGGCATCTCTGACAGATCTTAACCCTTTAATCCTTTTTGGGTTAGTGGTCTCTCATTCTCTTCCCCCACCTCTTCATTCCCAATACTTTTGTCAAGTAAAAATTTTTAAAAACCCACATATGTCTACATATTAAGATATTCTTGGTGTGGAATAGTACTAGAAGAAACATTTCTCTGGGCCTTCTTCCTCTGCAATCCATTCTTGCCAAGGCAGGAAAGAGGTACCTGGTCAGGGAGAAACTGGAAATAGCCCTTTTTCTGCTTAAGATTCATTACATAATTTTCCTTTGCACCCCTATATCCAGGGGGAAAAAAGGAATTACTCTCTGCCTGATTTTCACTGATCAGCTTTTTATCTGCTTCTCTGCTGGTTTATGTGTTGGTTGGGAGCAAGTGAGATGAATACAATGTCAGATATGCATTTTACATGCTACTGGAAAAGGTCATGAAAGCCTGAAGCTAGAATAAACTACATAGAAGGAGGATCCTTATTCATAATTTCAAGGCTTGTTTCTATCCAGAAAATTGCCTAGTGTTTTTTATTTCCTAGCTTCTTATGAGGTTGTACCCCAAAGTATCTTCCTGGATGTTTCTGAGCGTCTTTCTCTTGATGTGTGGTTTGCACACACCTGCTGTTTTCCTAAGAACGCAGACATTGTCATTTACATTCAGCTCATTTCCCGTGCAGACCTGATGAGACTTCTCTTCATAACCTAGGTGTATGAAAGGCAAGGAAGCTCTTTCACAGCTCAGGAACTGCATCACAGCACCTCTGTTATTTCAGCTTTCTGTTCCATGAAGAAGCTTTGAATTTTTTGATTTAATATTTTCTAATATTTACTATCCCAGCTAACTATGAAAATCATCACTGTGAAAATGGTAAGAAGTACTGGGATAGCAACAGCTACAAAAATTCAAATACCCTCTCCCATGTCAGCTCTGCATAAACATCTGTATCTTACTGCAATCTAAGAGCATGGTTAATATTTACACAAATTTATTAGATTATTGAGACTAACCAGTGTATTCTTTTCTATTTAGAAAAAAAAATTCTCTTAAAGAGAGAACGTCTTTGGGTTTTTTTCTCACTCTCTGTAAGACAACACGTAAGTGATTATCATCCACCAGACTTTTGACTCCTTCACTCTTTTCAAATGCGTCCTGTGTCAGTCATTCACTTACTCTGTGCAGGCTGACTGTAAGCTACCTCGGTGACTCTCTACAGTATCTCTTTCAGATCCCCAGTCAGTCATATTGATTTTCTTACTGTGTATTGTTACCATCATTTTATCTGTGGAACATTGCTTAACTACACTGTTTACAAGGTTTCTCATTGTTGATCTTTCAAAACTGGTGGTGCAAGTGTGTAAATGTTTTCCACTGAAAGGTGGTTTCTTTCTTTTCACACTGTATATATTGATTTTTCCTCATGCTGCCTTTATGGTCTATTAACCAAAACAGAAAAATAACTTAAAAGTGGAAATAGGCTCATACTTACAGAAATGAAAAGGTAGCTGAAATAGCAATACCTCTGAAACTTCATACAAATAACAAGCTCTATAGTATCTGTGTCAAGAACCAGGACATACTAAAATTGAATTAATCTACTTTTAAACCAAATGCTTGGTCAAGCAACTCAAAAGATATGTGAACTGGGTTGTGTCCAGAATTTAATAGAATGTGAAATATTCTGTGAGCGGCACATTTCTGTGGCTTTATTTCTTCTCTTAGTGAAACACAGCATGGCACTTTTGGAAACTTTCTCCAGTTTGCCTTAGGTATCTCCTGCTGTGTAGAAGAGAATAAGAACAGACAACAGAAGATGGCAGAGGCCACCTGTACATCACCTGATATTATAGCTCATACTCCAAATGAGGTTTTTCTGATAGAGAGTGCCTGTCATCACTAAAGACTTCTCTCTCTCTATAGCCGGACTAGACACAATTCATAGTGCCCCAGGACCCATAAAAAAGCTCCAAGGAGGCATGAATCAAGCTGAGACTCAGGACTTTTTGCACCACCTTATCCCTAAATTGGTTCTGATCAAAGTAAAAAGTGAAAACTAATTTTGTTGAGAAACAGAAGACGCTTGTCCAACAGTCCATTTATTGGACTCCATTACCTATAGCAGATTGTAATTTTATTTCAATTTACGTTCTGAAGCATTCTACATTTTTTAAAAAATTGATTGTATGTATTTTTATAATATTGCTTTTTAAGGAACTATAATGTCTGCAAAATTGTCATACAGTAGGTGAGATGCTAATTGCTGCAGCACACTGTTTTATGATTACACTGAAAGTGGTTATGGTTGAGGGCCAGCTGTGGACAAATGTTTAACAAGATTGTTTAAAAAGAAATCAGTTTATAAATAAGAAATTTACTGCAGTAAATTTGAAGAAGTGGTTTCTACAGAAACAGAACACTCAAGAACAACAATAGCTCTTCAAGTGAATTTGTTCACTAATTCTCCCAAGCTGGGCTTGTCAGTAGAATTATTGAAAGAGGCCATAAAATCCCCCAAATATGTTATCTGATAACAAGCCTCCCAGAAGCCATGAATAATCTTCACTCTGTGAGATTAAATAAACCATCTGGGATACACTAAAAATGGTTCACAGTACAGAATACTGTTGTAGATGGCTTCAGTTAGCAATGGTTTGTCACAAAACTGATCTGTATTTTGTTCCAGTCACTGGATCTTCATAGATACTATATTTTTATTAATACAATAATCAATGCTTACATAAAGCCCATGTGTGCAAAGAAATTTGACATCTTAATCTATGGTTAAAATTATTGGCAGCCAAACCCATAATGTTTAGAATTTAAAATTTGTGCAATAATTTTACTGGTGGTATCAGAGTATTACAAATTGGTTTTTTTTTAAATTCTGTGCAAAACTCCTATATTCTCTGCTAAAAATGATTGTTAAGTCATTCATCTGCAGCAAAAAGATTTGAGCACATGCTTAATTCTGAGCAGGTAATAGCAAGGTATTCAGTTGCACACATTTATATCTTAAGCAAATACATTCTCTAAGCATATGCATAAGCATTTTTGCTGTCTCAGATCAGAATGCAAACAAAGTCCATGTGCAAATCTGTTAAAATAAACATCAAATATCTGCTTAACTCCTGTGTGGAATTATTTTCTTTCAGTCTGGTTAGCTACTTTTTACCAATCATCTTTAGAATTAAATAATCTCTACTTCACCTCTCATAACTTCATCAAGCCATATATTCTGCTTATATTTTGATTATCTTACCACTAAAAGGATGTGGCTTTAAAGACAAAAAAGACAAAGTAATTGATACTTTGGGATTTTTATTTTTTAAAAGTCTTTTAAAATAATCATTATTGGGATGCAGTTCTCCACTGTTTGCAGAGAAAATGTAGGTGTGTATATTTGGGGCTTAATAAAGATTATCACAGAACTCTGAACTTCAAAAACAAGAACATTAGAATCGATCTAAGTTTACAGTATAATATCCAGCTGAAAAAAATCATATGATGGTTTTGTGGTATGACTTTCATTATACATTTTTAAAAGTTAAGTAGAAATTCTTTTGGAAAATAGTAATAACATTAACAGTGCATAGTATCATGTCAATTAGATCTATTACCATTCAGTGTCAAAATCTTGTAGATATTGCAGGAATATTAAATGCAAGAGCTCAAATTTTAGAATTGAAGACCTAAATTTCATCAGAGCACTACCTGCCCATAAAAATATTTGTCACATCCTTCTATTTCCCCTAAATTCTTCAGTCAAAAAGATAATCCTCTAACAGCTTTCATGTAGAAGCAGATGTTTTGAACATGCAAAAACTGTTCAGATATACAGGTAACACTTGTCTACAAGGCACTGGGACTGGTGAAATTTGAAATTTCTAGAGTTTACTCCCCAGTCATCAGTCAATATAAAATTCTGTTTTCCACACAAATAATCCTCTTCACTGTACAAATTTCCATTGTACCAGAGAAATGGTGTTTATCTGGGAGATTTTGTTTGCAGTGTTAGATAGCCTTGGCCAGCTCATGGAGAGCTCTTATGATAAGAACAAAGACCTTGAATTGATTTGATAATCTGTGAGGAGACAAAATAACACAGAGAGGATAAACTTGATCATGTTTGTGTTTGCTTATGCTGTGGAGAAAAGGTGCTGGAGTATTTTACACCAGTTGGAATTCCCTAAGTGTTAAAAATGTTATGTGCACATAGAGGGAGTCACAATACTCCAGACGAAAATTGTGTGAATCAGTGAAGCTGGGGTATTTTCTGATCAGATGGTCTACAGTAAACTAAAGGCAGTACTGCAACAAAAGATTGGCATAACTGCATCACTGATTCTAGGATTGATGAAGGTTGTTACTTACCTAGTTTAGGGTTAACTGTACATGTTGTGGTGGGCTGACCTTGGCTGGCCATCAGCTGCCCACCAAGCTGCTCCACCACTCCCCTTCTAAATAGGGTGTGTGAAATACAATGAAAAGTTTGTGGGTTGAAATAAGGACAGAGAGATCACCCTCCAAATACCCTAACAGGCATAACAGGCTCAGCTTAAGGGAATCAGTTTAAGTTATTAACAGTTAATAACTGAGTAGGAAAATGGGAAATAAGAACAAATATAGAAATACCTTTCTCCCACCCCTCCCTTCTTCCTGGTTTTGACTTCACTCCCAATTCTCTATATCCTCCCTTCGAGCAGTGCAGGGGAATAGGGAATGGGGGTTGCAGAAAGTTCATAACTCTGTTGCTTCTTTCTCCTCATGTTCTTCCCCTGCTCCAGCATGGGGTCTCACCCACGAGATATGGTTCTTCATTAATTTCTTCATGGGTACTTTTCTCAAGAAAGGTTCCAGCATGGAACCCTCAGGGTGCAGTTCCCTTCCTCAGGGTGCAGTTCTTCAGGAACAGAATCCCCCATGGAGTCACAAGCCCGGTCAGCAAAACCTGCTCCTGAGCAAACTCCTTTCTGCAGGCTGCAGTTTCCTGCCAGGATCCTACTCCAGCATTGGCTTTCCAAGGGCTGCAGTTTCCGGGTGGTTATCTGCTTCTCTGTGGATCTCCACAGGACAGTCTTCATCATGGGTTGCAGAGGAATCTCTGTTCCACTGTCTGGATCACCTCCTCCCTCTCCTTCTCCTCGGATCTTGATGTCTGCGGAGCTATTCCTCACCTATAGTGGTCACTCCTCTCTCTCAGCTGCTGTCGTGCAGCAGTTTGTGCCCTTACAGTTTAAATAAACAAAATACTGCTTTTTCTACAACTCTTCAAAATGTCCTCTACTATGTTTTCAGTCATCCTTATTTCTCTTCAGCTTCAAACAACGGACTGTTCCTATTCCATTACTAGACATCCTGATTGCAGCTGTTTGGTCATATTTGATAAGTATAATCCTGGTATTTCCATATATCCATGCCGAAGTCTGCTTTTTTTTTTGTCCCACAGAAATAGTCTGTGAGCAAATCTGGTATTAATTACTCTATATTACCTATTTTGTTTTTCCCTACACCTATAATTTCTTCTGTTGTTTCCATAGCTTCAGAAAAGCTCTTCCTGGATGCTAATGTTCAACTTTGTAATAACCTCTTTGTGAGCATGTTGTTATTTACTAGTTTTGTACACCGCACCTAGCACAACAGGGAGCCCAATGCTCGAAACATTCAGACACTTCAGTAATAAAAATTATAAATAACAAAAACGCAGAGTGAGCAGTATGTAGTTTAACAGATTTATGAAGGAACAGGTGAAAAAAGCACAGATGAAATCAGAACTGGATGTTCATGAAATAGTGCCCAGCGTCAGTTCATGGTAGCATTGCATGAATATTACACAACTGGTTTTTAAGGATTAATGGGCTTGCAGTCTGGAGGTATGAGATGATCTATATTTAAGACTTAATTTTTTCATTAAGAAAACAGTTGGAATATTTGGATTTGGTAAAAAATTCCTGAAAGATTTTTTCTCTCTTCAGTAGTCTCCTCCTCATGCTGTATTTTCCCCAAATCACAGAAGTCAAACATTCAAGGAAAGATGTTTCAGCATGGTAAAAGGACAGAGGAAAATGATGTGTCTGTACTCACCATGCCTTTCACATTCCAATAAATTTTGTTACAGAAGTTTGCTACTCCTTTCATTTCTTCAGCAAAAAACATAGTGTAGAGCAGTGCACTTTTGCCTGAGATGGTAATAAAGGCATGTAATGAAGTGCAAATATCATGTCTCTTCTCAGTGGAGATCAGAGAGGGGATCAGAACACACCTTTGAATTAATCTTTCTAGTTAACTTAAAAACCCAGTCCGTCAACTTGCCACACAAATATTGCCAAAGGCCCAGAACTCGTCCCCATGAACTCCAGGCATTAAATGGTGACTGATCACAAATTCCTGTGGAGAGCAAGGACTTTTTTCCACCTTCACCATATAAAAGATTTTACCATTCCAAGCATGTCTGCTGCTTGTAGGCTGTTAATGCAAGTTCGGATTACTTAGATAAGTATCTGGCTTTTGTCATGCAGAATGAGCAATTCCAGTGACAAAACAAAGGAAACTGGAACTTTGAAGTGAGGAAAATTCTTGTTGCAGCAATAGATGTGTAAGTATCAGAGGCAGCAAGAGGTTAATGTTCACTGCTGTTTCAGGAAGTGACTTTCAGCACACTGAGATTTCACTGCATTGAATCTGATCCAGTTTACTGTTCTGAAGGCAAGGAAAAGCTGGCTGAATTAGGTACCTACAATTAGGAGGGTTGACTAAGCTTATGTCTTTAAAATAGGTAAAAAGGAAGAAAAAAAGTACAATGTATATGCTGTCCCTGCTGTCAGAGCAAGTATTATTATTGCACATGTGTGCAACTTTTGTAATATTTCTATTTTTAAGCAATTTTGAAAGTGCCAGATCCATCTATTTTCTGGCTTCACTTGTGCAACTCTGAAGCCAAAGAACTTGGCATCCTGAAGGTTTTAGAAAGCCTCAAATTTTGCAGAAATGTGTACTTTGACCCTGACAAATGGCAAGAAAAATAAATACATTCTGTACAGTTTTGGCATAGAAGTTTCATTAAAGATTTGTGAATAAGTCCCTCAGAACATAAATGAACTCCACGACTAACTTCAGTCACAAGATCCAGTAGTTGGATGGCTGCCAAAATTCATCTGGAGAGTTTTTCTGGTTGACAGCACAGCAATGGCAAAGGTAATTGTGATTGAAATTAAGGATAGAATACTTTCTAAAAAATTACATTCTATGCATAGTTTAAAAAGTACTGTGTTTATTTTATATTCTTGTTTTATTTTTCTATTTACAAATCAAACTATAATATTTTGAGAACTCTATAAGCAGCAAAAAGAGACTAAGGTATCAAAATTTGCTAATAATCTTATTTTTCCTGATTTATCCACAAAGGAGTCATTATGCAAATTAGGTTGCAGCTAACCAAGGTGAATCATGTATTTAGAACTCTCTGACCCAGTCTCTTTATGGCATTTGAACATACGTGTGTCTTTTATGTCCTTGAATAGTCCCAGTAACTCACAAATATGCTTACTTTCTCTGCTGAGTCATTGCTTTGTTTGATATTCTTCTGCCGCATTCAGCATTCCACTTAATAATAGACAACGGAGAGCTGAATATTGTAGGTTGTCGTATTGGGTTTACGTGGCAAGGTTTTGCTGGTGGGGGCAGGGCTTCTGGGAGAAGATGCCAGAAGCTGGGATGTTCTTAAAAATTAGGAAAATTTTGCAATATTAGTGCAAGCATTACTGGTATTAAGAACTAATTTTAAAAAGGAGTCCTAAAGAGTCATGTCTCCATAAACCAACTACCATTTTGTTGGTGTTCTGAAAGCACTGGCCTTCACCCTTTATATTCCAAAATGCTTAAGTATTAATTTTTTTAAAGTATTTTCTGATATAAATCAGAAACCAAATGTATGTGCATATCTCTCATTCAGGTAATAGAGGTAAGAGACCAGGGACTCTTTTATCTTTTGATTTTAGTTACAAATAGAAAGTAATCTGCTGTAACTATCTTATCTATTGTTTTTCTGTATCATTTGATGTCTTCAATAATTTAGCATTCATTTCCTTAATTTGATTTGCCTGTTCTGATCAGTTTGGGAAAGGTAATTTTTTTCGCCTTTTCTGGAAAGGAGAAAATATTCTTCATTTACTGAAAACTTATTACATGCAGCACAAAGATAACTAGAAATATAACTTGAATTGTGAAGCACAATGCTTAGAGGCATTCCAGATATTCTTAAATATGTGGGAGACTCCCAAAGTTCAGAGACATCATCAGCAGTCAAACTAACCCAATATTTTAACAGTCTAGAGGGCCAAGATATAATTTTAAAGTATTTTTCTATTTTCTGGTTTCTTTCAATTACTCTTTTTTCTCCATACACATTGTACTTGCTCAGAAAATCTGGCTCTATTTTGCGGCAGTCAGTCTGTGATTATAACTAAAGCTGAAATACTGCTACCTGTCTCATCCAAATAGTTTTCTCTTCAAATCCTGACTTTGATTGCAAATAATGCAGAGTAAAGTCAGGGACTGGAACAGTATGTCACACGGAAAATATGTGACTTCTGCACATGAAAAAGGTTTCCTGTCTCATTCCTTCAGCGCAGTGCTTCACTCATGGGAGGAACATTTTAAAACTGAAGAAGTCATCAAACTCACAACAGCACTCAATGGAAAGTGGTAAACACCTGTCTATCATATCAGAGGCACAGAGAGGGAAAGGATCTTTTTTCCTTTTCATTTTATTTTTTAAGCCATGCAGGTGCTCTTTACCTTTTCTTTGATTCTGTAAAAGAAGGCATCTGTTTTATTAACCTATTTCCAACTAACTACGATTTGCATAATCTTTCTTATTTTAGTAGTTTATGGGTGGAATCAAAATGAGAAAACAGATGCTTATCCTGTTATGACACTCATAAAGAAACATCCTTTGCCCATTGTAGCACTTTGATAAGTAGGGTTGCAAGAGATGTCAAACCTTACTGAGTGTAGTGTGGGAACAATGCTTTGCTATTGTCCCACAGTAGTTCATGAATGGACTGTGCACAGAAACTACATTTTTTCTATTGCATTTTCCTGTTCCTACCTCCTAGTTAGTGAAAAATGGCAGTTTGACTCCCTTTGGCTTTTGATAAAAAACTTTGTTAAACAGAAGTGCAAGGCCACAAATCACTAAGATGCATTTTAGTGTACTGTGGGTACAGGACTCTGAGAAAAAGAGATGTTCTCTAATATTTTAAGATGCTTTCTAAGAGCATTAAATCACTGGATTTTCATCCACACCTACTTGTTTCTCCTGCTTTCTACAAATTCAGCTTAATGAACAATGTAGTATCACTGAATTTATCAGAAGAAAATATCTGTCTCAGCAGAATCCAGTCAATATGTGTTGTCTTGCTAGCTTAGGCTAATCAGATACTCAGAAGGAACAAACTCTTATATTTACATGAGTAGGCAAACATCTACCAGCTCAGGTAAAAAGGGACACTTTTGTGATGACAGCTTGATAAAATACCGGCAGTATGCTGTTGCAGTTAGCTCTTCCTTTTCAGCATTATTTAACAGTGTTTGCCAAGGGTAAATATCAACTGGCTGTGGAAACTCACTGATCTGGGAAGTGGTTTATCCAGACCAGAGCTAAGATATATTGTTGGGCTGTCTGGAGAAATCATCATTAGCTGGTTTATTGACTAAATACAAACCCATGACACCCAGACAAGACTTCAGTCTTGCTCCTTAGAGATCAGCAGTTGGTGCTACATGACCCAAGGCTCCTTGAGACCTTTGCAGGGCACATCAGAGGGCTGGGACTTTTAATCCTTCCTCTGAGCCTGGCTCTTGCTATCAGGACAATTCCCCAGTTACCAGAGACAACAGATACCATCAAGTAGCCGGATCTCTACTGAAGATGAAATTGCCTAGCACACCTCTGCAATATCCATCATTCTAAGTGATGCATTCATCTTCATATTAAAGCAGTATTTTTCATTTGAACTGGGTAAACTTTCTATTACTGGAAATTATTTACATTAGAAATAACAATTTAAAGCAGGATTTGAAGAAAGATTTAGACATTAAAGAGTGAATCCTGAATCCTTTACCACAGCAAATATTTTAGGCCTTTGTCACAAAACTGTGCTTACCAATTTGCTCATGTCTCTTCGATGCTAATTACTCAATGAGGGAATACCTCACAACTAAAGTCACTTCAACACAACAAACTAGCCATTGTCTTGGTTTCTGTCCATCTCAATGCTCCAGGCTGAAACCAAGGACAACTACCAGCTGAAAAAACCCTACTTCACATCACCACCAGCTGATTCCCATTACCCCATCAGGATGGCTTGAATAGCTGAGAGGAAAAGCATTCAAAGAATTCCTTGAGGGGGTTCCTGCTGGCTTTATATCACCTTTACGTGCTGTCAGGGCACAGACTTGTTAAAGGAAGGAAGACAAGGCAGTGAACTGTCTCATTCTTACCAACACAACTGAGTGCAAAAGAAGGAGAGAAGGACATTAAAGACCTCCCAGGCAGTAGAGCAGGAGGATGGCAAGGTCAGTGTCACTGTGAGTGTAATATGAGGGAGGGAGAAAAAGGCAGCAAAAATGGAGAACAATCCCCCTCCTAGAGGGACCACAGTGACAAAGAGCTCATCTACATCCAGCTCAGGTTCAGTGCTAAGGAAGGGGAGGCAATGGACAACGTATACACAAGGATATATTCATAAGATATCTGAAACCAGAAAGGATAGATTCAGGCAGTGAGAAAGTATCAAAATTGATGAAAAAATCATGGAGATTGCATATTAAAAGAAAAGAAAAATTAGAAGAACCTATGTGTAATTGACAACACCAGTGGTTCTACCAGGACCAAACGAGTGTAACAAATCAAGTACTCCTCTGCAAACAGTTGGTAGATATAGTAATATTTCAGGGAAAGCAAGTAAGTAGAAGGAAGAAAATTGAAAAGATCATGAAAGAATACAAAATTGGCGGAACAGAAATTCTGAAGTTATGGGAAAGAAATGGAGTTGAGATTTGTATATGAAGGTGGACTCTGTGGGTGTTGCACTTGAGAGAAAGAGATTATTATGGTGTTATCACTGGAATGGGGCATAAGTAGTCATAAGAAAATTTTAGGATACATTATTTCCTGTCAGGAAGAAAATCTGTTGTGACTACACAGAGAGGCAAAACCAGAATAAGCTGAGAGAAGAAAAATTATAAAAGCTTTATTGTGGGAAAAGTAAAAAGTGTACAGCAGTTAGAGAATAGAGGAAAATGTTAAGAATGGGTAGACACACTGGGAAGTAATTTTAATTATATAGTTAAATGAATGGTAAAGTTCAATCAGAGTAAATGCTTGAAATTCTTCAAGCATTAAAAGTGAAATGCAATGTCCAATTTATTTGAGAGATCACTTTGGTCTTGTGTCTATCTCTCCTCATGCTATCTGTAGAAAAGATTTAGCGATAGGAGTCTAGAGCTAACAAGGTCTCATAGCTTTGAGGTTTTAATATATTTGTCATTTAAGACTTTATGGATTTAGCTATCCTGGAAGATAGAGCACCAGTGGTCAGCCAACAGCAGAAATCTCACCATTGCTAGAAGTGTCAAAATTGCATCAAGAGGAGAAATAAATGGGATTTTTAGTGAAAAAACCTATAGAGAAACTTCCCCAGTGGCATTCACAACTTAGAATAAATCACTAGCTTCAGAAAATCTTGGCTGTTAGAACTTCTCTAAGTGAAGAAGAGTATTAGAGATTTTTCTGGAAATCCGCAAACTTCAAATGCTAAATTACCTATTAAATTTAGTTGGATTTGAAAAGTGATAAAAGCCTAATACCTACACTGTAGATAGAAGCTATGCAGTGTAGGTAGTTTTCTCTCAAATAACTATAGAACAAACAAAGATATTATTTTCAATTGAGTAGGAAATTGTTAAATTATCTCTAAAGTTGATACAGTAGCCCAGAAGCGAAAATTTTATTTAAACTTTGACTTAAAACATATTTGATTTCTATGTATTACTAGCACTTTTCATCAATGATACTTAAGGTATGTGGAAAATAGAGGCTTAATGTTGTATTTTATAGAAAATAGGTTTCTTTTTTATTTATTGCTATATTAGTCATAAAATATATACAAACTATTTCAACATTTTTAAGTAAAAAAGGTTCATTACTTCTCAATCAAGATTTCTTGTGATATAGTTTCTCTTAAAATACCTCAATTTGTTGAATCAGCATCTTCTGAAGAGTAATTCCAAGAGTTCATTTCTAACAATCTTCATATTTCTTCTTCACAGAAATGAAGAGTTTTCTTGGAGAACACTACTCACCGATGCCAGACGGCATGTGAGCCAGTGGGATATTACAAAGAGGTGTGCATTACAAACGTCTGGTGCTCCTTCAATATAAATGAGCTCTTCTTTGAAAAGCTTCGACTGAAGGTCTTAACTCTTGAAGATAAATATTTCAAATCCCTGTGTATAGCATCTGCCAGCAGGTCCTTGCCAAAGACCTTCATCTCTTCATTGGTTGCAGAGGAAAAGTAGGTCTCTAATTTGGCTTCTCTCACAGAACCTGCTAAAGTTTACAGTTTTTAGGTGTTGAGTGGAAAAAGCTCACTGACCTTCAAAATTTATTTAAAAATTCACATTCTTCCTTACATCTCTTCTGGAGTTACTCCATATTTTAAAAAAACCATTTTGGAATATGATGACCTGTCTTATGCTTCTTCTAGAATTACATTTGAAGAACTTTCAGTTTTCTCAGTAATTTTTGATATTGAGAATTAAACACAAAGTAAAAGATAATTTTTGGTTTGTGAAAAGAACAGTATTCAGTAATATGTCCCAGAACTGGTACAAAGGGTTTTTTATGCAAACCATCACACTAACTACTTCAAAAAGTCCTTTTTGTCACTACTTTAGTAGAGTTCTCTGAAATTAAAAGATTTGCTGTAGTTACATTCTAGTAAACTAGAAATCTCTTTTAAAACCAACCCACAGGTAACCTAAACACATCAGAAATTAATTTAAAACAGGAAGAATTCCTAACAGAAATTTCTTGGAAATATTTACTCAATGATAATTTTTACACTTACTTCCTTCCCACTGTGCCTTAAGGTCAGATTTAATTACGAATAAACTGTAAGCAGAACAGAGAATCAGGCATAATTTTGCATTTTCTTTAAACATAACCAAGGCACAAGTCCTTCAAGCTCTTGTTTCTGCTTCCAGCCTTTTGAGAGTTCCTCTAATGAAATGCAGAAAGGAAGGGATGCTATTCCCTCAGTGTTGTTCATTACTACTAGAAACTAAGTTGGCATTTGGGACTAACATGCTTCCCTGTTCTCTATAGAGTTCTTTCACTATTCAGCTTTGCAGTGATATTAACCATAACTGGAAAGATATTTTTTAACCCTTTCAGTAAGTGATGACAGAATATCCTTTGGTGAGGTTACACATCAGTCACAGCAGCAATCATACAGCCCAATTGATGAGGGCCTCTGGATCCCAATAAACTGTATCAAACCCTCCCATGTTGTTATGAAGATTTGTTCAACCATTATGAAAAAAAAATCTGAGGGATAACAGGGTTAAAAAAGGGTTGATAAAGGTAGGTTGGAAAGAGCCAGGAAATGCTAGATGAACATTCCTTTGTTGTTTTGAATTACACGCTGCAGTTTCAAATAATTCTCCAGTGTATTTTGCTGATACCATTGACAGTAGAGTACAAAACTGTCATAAGAAATCCTGAGCAATGACATTGCTGCATTGCATCAGTTCCGGGCTTTTCTTTTTTCCAGAGAATTTTTCTGTGCCTTCATATAAGACTATGAGCAGCTCATTGCTCAACCTTTTCTTTTGCTATTTCTCCAAGTATGAATTGGAAGACATCTTCAAAAGTGTGAAATTATTCTATCTTCATTCAGGTTTGTAATACATTTTTGCCCGAGAGAGTGTGTGACTCTAATATTTAGGGCCCCACAGGGAGTCAGACAGTTACCTATGTCTTATTTCTGGAACTTCCCTGAATGGCATTTCAGATGTAATAAATAATATAATATACATTACTTTTCATACTGGTGACTATCAAATAAAGTTATTTGAAATTTTAGAACCGACAGTAGAGGTTGTCAATCATATCTAGCATTCAGCTTTAGTTTTAATGAAAATTGACATCTAAAAATTAATTTTTTTGAGGCGATTGCTACTGACATTTATTGCTACTCATAATTTTGCCTTGGTTTTTATACTTCCTTTCATTATTCAGTGTTCTCTAAGTCTAGCTAAAAATCTTGTGAAGAAAAAAACCATTGAGATTTAATTACAGTTTTAATACATATTTGCACCATTCAGCCTCAAAATAAAATTGTAAGACTTGTAGAAGCACAGATTATTTATGAAAATAAATAGTGGACTTTACCAATTCTTTACTGTAATCAGTTACACTGGACATTTGTTTCTGCAATGACCAGAACCGTTACTTTTGTAATTTTCACCACTGCTTTTACTGAAATAAACCAAATACAGGTGTTCACATTCAAACTAAAATTTATCTTTTGCCTTGATTTTTTCTAAACAAAACTAAATGAATATGCAATGCTTAATGGTGTAGGAGGCATAGATCAGGCACACAATACGAGGAGAGTAAGTTTTGAAAATAATTGCTGTTTATATTTTCCATAGTGAATGACTTCTGCTTTTCACACCTTTTGTTCCTGTATTTTCACGGCAGTTTGCATGAAATATCGAATCTTTGACATCTAAATTTTCTCTCACACCAGCACTTTTTTCAAGACAAAAACCCATCTCCAAACAACTTTGTTGAAATATTTTTAGATCTATTTATATCAGATTTGTCTCCAAAGCAGAGCAGAAATAATTAATCTCTACTATATTACGTTTCTTAACATTGCCTTTACAGTTGCCTCAGCATCAGAAAAAAAGTAATTTGTATCCATGTTTCTACTTACTTTGGTCAAGATGCTCTCTTTTGCTTTGCGGGTCAGGGGAATTGCTTCAATTTCCCCCCCCCCCCCCGAATAATACACACTTTCTCCAGAGCTGAAAGTACAAAACAAGGTGTTGCATTGATTTCCCTTTGATTTGTCCATCTTTGAGCCGGTGTTAGAGTTTCCTCATGCTTCAGATGTATTAGTTGAATCTTCTGAAGCAGGGGAATGGACAGTGTTTTCCTAGTCACTGTGCACATATCATGCTGACACCAGCCATGAAAACTATTGTGTCGGAATCTGTCTTGAGAGAATATGCAAATACTTTTCAGCAGCTCCATTCTCTGCATGTAACACCCAAATAGA
The DNA here is from genome assembly GCA_036630365.1 of Acanthiza pusilla. Lineage (NCBI taxonomy): Eukaryota > Metazoa > Chordata > Aves > Passeriformes > Acanthizidae > Acanthiza > Acanthiza pusilla. The sequence goes on along the minus strand of JAXCHO010000036.1, from coordinate 14,436,961 downwards.
GGCTTTCCTTCTTTTTTCATTTAATTTGAACTTATATGAGTAGGGAACAAAAAATTGTTTGAGAACAATATAATCATGAAATCCTTTCAGTTGGAAAAGACCTCAAAAATCACAGAGTCCAACATTTGACTGAACACCACCTTGTCAACTAAACCATAGCACTAAGAGCCCCATCCTGTCACTTCTTGAACACTTCCAGGGATGGTATTTGCACCAACCCTCCTGGGCAGCCTGTTCCAATACCTGACACAGAGACAAATATACACAGCAGATTCACGTTGATACAAAGATGGTAGAATAGCTACAAGAAATAGAGCACAGATTGTAGTCAAAACATTTTTTTCATCATCTAAACTGTTTTCTGATTTCCTCCATTATTTTGAAGAATTTGCATGAGTTTGTTAAGGTTTCTTGTATAATAGGCTCAAGTTTTTGACTCTGTGTTCTGACGGTGAGACCAAAGTGGTACAAAATGGAAGGATTTCTCATCTAACCTTCCAACTTTTCAATCTGATTCCTCGTGGTTGGCTGGTGCTTTTCATGGTGCCTGAATCACGGTTCTTTTTCACTCCCCAGTTTTCTGCACGTTCTGCCCTTTCCCTTCATCCATTAACTCAGCAAGTACAGAAGCACTTTGTAGAGTTGATCCAGTTCTTTGTTCTTGCCTACAGTAATTAGGATTTCCAGGAGGCCATCCACCCATAGACTAGACAAAGCCGGACCTGCCTTTAACCTCTTATAAGCCAAATACACCCAGCTAGTTGTATCAGTAGGCTTCTGCATTCATTTAAATATGTTGCTAAATTTTGCATTGTCCTCATAGCATTTCCAACTCTACAACAGTAAAAACAGAAAAAATATTCTGATAATATTTACTCATAAGTTTTATTCTTATCTCTTTCAGCTTATCAGAATCTTTATTGCATTTATTTAATTTTTCTACTGTTACCTAATATGGATTAAATTGACAGCTCAAAATCAATCAAAATATCTTGCATCTGTTAACTTTTTTTTGGCATCTCACAACTATCCCACTTATTTTACATTGTAAGAAATTGGAGGACACAATATTGTTATGAAGGTATTTAAACAGCCCAATAATTGTAGCAGTTTCTTTCAGATATAAGGATGTTAAAAAAGAAATATCCACAGATGAAATAATGAATTGACTTTGGTTTCTGCAATTCATTTTTATAATTAGGCATTACAATAACTCCTTCACTTTCGTATCATGAATTTTAAGTCAGAGTGCCACAGGATATATATTTTTCCATATGAACAGATTTGGAGGGTGATTTTCATAAGTACAAAGGTTATTTAAGCTCTCAGCTTTCATTTTAAGTCCTCATGCTTTGAATCTCTCCTCCTTACTATATAATGCCATCTGAACTGTTGTTGATGTTAGTTTATCTTACATAACAAAAAAGCATATAATGATTTATCCCTGAAAATATATTTTATTTTAGAGTCCACGTAGAAAAAAAAGTGAGAACATGAAGTCACTGGGTAAAAAAAACCCCTGCCTCTACAATTTCATTCAATTCTGTGGAAAGAGCATGCAAGCTGTTACTGCCAACCATATGTAATATGCAAACAGCAGAGAAAACATTTTCTGAGCCATTGCTTCTTGGCTTTGTCTGAAACCTTAGACATCTCAAGTTGATTTCAGTGATTTATTTTAGAACCAGTGATTACTGGATTAATTTGATTTGGGGATTACAGTATAGCCAGCCAACAAAGCACCAGAAATGAAAAATAATTTTGAAATACAGCAATTACTGTACCTGAGAGTCATTGATCTAGGAGAAAGACTGGTATAATTAAAGAGGACATGGAGACACCCCAACACAGAAAAAAGCAAAGCAGGAGAATAGTAAGACAGGTTGTCTGCTAGTTCTACAGATGCCCCAAAGAGATCTTTACTTTTAAGAGAAGTTTGTGCATCTGTTTGTAGTTGAAATTAACTCTGTTTCTATTTTTTCCATGTAAAACCAACAATATCTCGGAGACCATTTTATTTCTTTTTAATTTATTTTTCCCTGTCCTCCTCTAAGCAAAAGTTATATTATAATTAACTTCCTGTAAACATTTATTATTATATTACAATCTGTGAGAAACCTGATTTCTTTTTAAAATGATTCTTCCAAAGTATTTTCTCTCTAAGGAAAAAGAAAGAAATCCCACAGAACGTTAACAATGAATTGCTTTAGGGAAAATTAATTTGGCATCACACTAGATTTAAGTTTGTTCATATGTTAATTCTTAACAAGTTTCATATGGTAAAACTTTGTGGTTTTCACTTTATTTGCCACTCACATCCTGGAGAACACATTTGAGAACTTTCTGCTTTCTATACATGGTTACCATCACAGAATATACTTTTTGGAGTTTCCCACCTGAGAAAGCATTGAAGCAATGATTTATAACTCCTCAGATAATCTGTTTATTTGTTATATCATACACAGCTGTAAAGTGTTACAATATAAAATTAAGAGCAAAACTAGGACCTTAGAAAGAGGTACATATTGTACAGAAATTCAGTAAAGCAATTTTTTTTCAATGCACACAGAAATCAGAAATTCCAATGTAGGAAGACGAAGTACGCACACTGTCTCGTGTAACCAAAAGACAGGCAAAAGCTGTATACAGTCCTTTATAATCAGGTAGGGAGACATAAATAACGGAAGTGAGTCACCAAAGGGACTATATTCAGTGTAATGTTATGTAAGGACCATTAATTCTTCCATAGATTTCCATTCTGTCTTATTTTTTTTCCTCAGTTTAATCTAATAAATTCCATCAATAAATAAAATCAATAGGAGTTGGACTAGATGGTCCTTGTGGGTCCTTTCCAGCTCAAGATATTCTATGAGTCAATCTCTAAATGTAAATAATGTTGCAATAAGTACATGTACAGAACAGTTGTGCCATATAGATACACAGAGAGCTGGGATTCCTAGCTGGGCTAGTTTTGAGCACTGAGGGGAGTGTGAATTATTGCCATAGTGACAGTGGGGTGCAGTTCGCTGGTCACGAAAAGAAATCATTAACTCGTCGCAGCATCAATTTGTTGCAAGGACTGTGCTCACGGTGGTGCCAGACGGTACACGGAGCACTCACAGCCCTCAGTGACATCAGCCGAACCAACTGTGAGCGCTCAGTGCTACTCTGAACGCAGGAGCATTGCAATTCATCAGAACAGGGATTTAGATTTATTTCAGTTTATTAGATTTGGTTTAAGGGCATTGGTCAACAGGCTTCTCCAAGGCTACAGATTTAATTCTGGACTTCACAAACTTCAATTTTTCTGTTGCTTCAGTTTGTGTGAAATGTATAGAAATAAATACTACAATATAATGGAATGTCCTATAATCACAATGTTCAATACATAGCTAAGAAAATGAATCCAGTGTAAACTAAACCTGGGATCTGTGCCCACTTGTCCCAGGCCTGAAGTGAACAACTGGCATAAGCATCATGATTAATCACCCATTGAAACAATCAGAGGATACAAGTGGTGTCTTTAAAACTGAAGTGACAAGCAAGCTGGTTCATTACAGATTTCTTTCACACAGTTATCATTTTCCGCTGTTATTTGCCTTCCTGACCCGTCTAAATGGTTTGGTGTGGGTACCTTCCCCTTGGTGTCACAGACTGTTGTTTCCTGCCTGTGAAATCTCATGCCTCCAAGGCGAAGGCAAGGATCCAGGACCCTGCCATGTGTGTGGAGCAGTGTCCCAGCCATCCTGCCTCACCCTGTGGGTGCTTCAGCCAGGCAGTTAGAGAGACAATTAAGAGTAAGTGACAGGTTGCTGTCAGTTTACCAGTTTGAATGAAGCAGTCACACCAGAGACATGGAAATAGGTCCTTTCTGTGATCCTGAAGGGCTTTCGTCAAAGAACAATGGCTGAAATTTGTGCATTATAAATTTTAAAAAAGAAAAAAAATCTGTTGACACTTAGTCCTTTTCACAATAGCAGTGATACCTTTTTTCACTATGCCTTCCCATTAACTATAGCTTCTTTTGGATCTGCTAATTCCATCTCCTTTTATTTTTTTTAGGACAGTTTCCTCTTTCTCTTGGTATATTCAATATTACGAGGTTAGCCTACTTTGTGATGTTAGGGTTTATGTATATTGATCCACACTCTTAACAATTTCATCTTACTTGTGAATTACATCCTCATCTTCCACTAATACTACATTCATCTGATAGTTTTTTTCCATTAGTCTGATTATTTTGCTGCCTTTAATGCTTCTGCAAATGGATTGGTTTTTTTTTTTCTGTTCACATAGCAGGCTGCCTTATTCTTTTTTCATTTGGTTTGTTGTTGTTCCCCAAGCTGTTCATATGCTAGTGTTAATTTATTTCAGTTTTGAATGATTTTCATTTTAAAGTAACGGTGTGGAACCCTCTCACAGCAAAACAGCTGCCTTCAAAGAAGAACTTCAGGGAGGTTCACCAGACCTAGAATTGCAATGCAAATAAATTGTTTCTTTCATTTCCTTTCTATAAATTGTGCTGATAAAGAAATGTCCTAGGCATGTCATCCAAGTTATTAGGCCATGGTCTATGTGACAACTTCATGCAACATGAATAAGCAAGCAGATTCCCATTTCTAGTTACTTTTCAAAGACATCTCCAAACATACCTAGCTTTTGCCTGTTTTACTTTATTATCTGTATGGCACAATGTGGCAGCAAAATATGCTAAGGGAAGGCTTAATAGGGGAAGAGAGGCATGGAAGTTTTCCTCCTTGCCATGCAGTGTGGTTGCAGGTTCAGAGGTCCTCTCCATCACCATTTAGATGGAGCTCCTTCCACCACTGTATGCAATGCATTGCTTGTACAGTTTTCAAATAGATCTTTCTAAGGACAATAACTTGTTTTGGAGTCACCCTGGATTGTGTTGTTATTCCACCGACTAATGTTCTTATCTTCAGGTACATGTTTTAAAGAAGCCAGCAAACAAATTAGAAGGGTCCCCTGAAAGCAATGAGATTCTCATCAGGATGTGTCTGAGCACTCTGCTGTTGTTGGCAGGTGAGGAGCGATTGCAGTTCTCCGGGAGGCCTCATTACCATTCAGGTTTCCAAAAGAAAATGGACAAACCTGACTCTTCTGTTTTTCTCTCTGTCCTCCTCCCGTCCTCCTTTACAGAGCAGGGGGTGATTTGCAGCAACACAGCATGGGAAAAATACAGTCAGAAACAGATGCACCTAATTTTTCAGGAGGGTCTTGACTGAGCTTGCACCTGTAAAAATTTTACACCTGTAAAAAAAAAATTGAAGCAATCTTCATGAGCTAGTAATGTATTTCAAAACACCCAAGCTGATTTAGTCTATCTTTTTTTGTTAACTTAGTAGAGGTGATAGTTCCCACCTCTGTGCTGAGTCATTTGCGGATACTGCAAGAGAATTTCAGCTGTCAGCGTGATCTTTGATGACAGAAGACCAAATATATCAGAAATTATACATTTCCCCAACTCCCAGTGTAGACTAGACCATATTAATTTTTGGAACAGTTATCGACTTGGTTAAAAATTGATATCTTTAAACCACTGTGGGTTTTGAGAGTTCTAACTTTACCATTATTGGAGCAGTATTTCATTCTTACTGTTCCACAGTGGTACCCATCTTTTCACAAGCTCGCCTGTTAACTCAGCTCCTAGTTGAAGAAAACAACTCTAGCCAGACTGGTTGGTTGTTTTTTTTTTAAAATATCAATTCAAGTCCTATTCATCCACTTTGGTAATAAGAAGACTACTCTTGACATACACACATAGGTGGAATTATCCTCTTGACTCTTCTGAAACTTTTGTATTTGAAGGCACAGGTCTGAATCTTCCAGTATAAAATGCATATTGTCATTGAAGACCAATTAAATGCATTGTTTCAAAACAACAATAAAAAAAGTAAAATGAAAGATGTTAACAGTTCTAGTTCTAATTTTTTTTCTGTGGATTCCCAATAGTTATTACCATATCCATTGGTGTTCTAGGAAGGCTTCCCATCATAGGGATAAATAATACTTTTTAATGAACAGTGAAAAATAAATAGAAAAATAAAAACAGGTGAGGCATAAGAGACCAAGAAAATAATTTCTCCCTGTTTAGCTAACATAAAACTTTATACTAGCTTATAATACACTTATGAAGAGGTTAGGACACCACTTGAAGAAGAGTGGGAAACCAGTGTGATCTATAATTAATTAAAACATTTCCCTGAGGACAGCAACAAAAATTAAAAACCTACAGGAAAAAATATTAAAATGTAAAGAATTAAAATTAATAAATGCCACTTTTATTTATTACAACAACAGATTTTTTTAAAAGATTCAGTTTCACTCCCAAAACACAATGTTTTGCCAGCTGGAGAAAAAGATGGCCTGAGATACTGAGATGATGGAAACAAGCTGTCTTGATATGCAAAAACTGCAGTGTTTCATTTCCTTTGCCAAGATGGAGGAGAAAACTTTCTTTTGATTTCCTTTCTTCTTTCTGGGTTTTCTTTCTTAGAAAAAATTAACACATAAAAATTTAAGGAGACAGAGCTGCCATTTCATTTGAAAAACCCAGTTCTAGTCCATTGGACAAATTGGTTACATAATGCCATTTTGATAAGGCTTTGTTTCTAAAAAGAAACTATGCAGGATAAAACCATGTTTAGCCTTGGTTTTATGCAGTGTATTCCTGCCTCATGAATATTCTTATAATGGTTCAAGAGTTTGATAGAACTGTGTTTCCATTCTGTCCCAGTGCAGAGCAGAGAGCTAAACTCTTTGCTTACCCATAAGGGCAAAAAAGGATGTACTAGAGCGCTCTTGGAGGACAGACGAAGCACAAAATACATGGATCTGGCTGCAAAGGCAGCTGCATTTTAGATTGGTCTCCTTTGCTTTGTCTTGAAAAGGCACTAGTTTAGATTTAGGAGCATGGCGGAACTTGTACTGATAATCTCAACAGGATGTTAAGACAAACACACAGACAAGGCAGAGAAAGGAAAGAGGCTGTCATAACCTGAGCTTTAAGAAAATCCACATTTTTGTATGGAGAATGCCGTGCCCAAATGAGTAAATAAATCAATGGACTGAACAAATATGAGAGAAATTAAGGCAACGATCCTTTATGGGAGGAGTGGGGATGGGTAGAAAAACACGAGAAATTGTTCACTGAAATACTGACGGGGATACTGAAACAGTTGGTGATGGTATTGATAACAACTGATCACAGACAGAAAAAGACTGGGGAGCTGGAAGATTTTACTTGAAGCCTAGAAGGGAAAGTGTATCTATACTACAAATCTTAGATCTATGACATCCATGGATAACTCTCTAAAATATCTGGTTTTTGAGAAATATTTTTCCCTTGTGGGACAGGAAACTCCAGGTGATGGAAGGTGTTGTTGAACAATAGAGAATGCTTTGCCAGAGCAGAGCAGACTGTATTGTCCAGCAAGAGCAACCAACCAAAGCAGTTGGGGATTTACAATAGACATACAGGCTAAATGAAAGGAACCATGAAAACAGAACACAGAATTCATCACATCAAATTTTAGCTACATAAAAATTAGAGATACTCTAACTGTCCATCTCTAATTAGTGGAGAAAACAAGTTTCTCTACTGGGTGAATAATTTCAATTTAAATCAAAGACAAATGGGATTAACATCTTTCTGAAAATGCATACCCCTTTCGCCTGACAGCAAATTTTAAAATTTTACTTTAACAGGTCACTTTTGATTAATATTAGATGAAACAAAGGAGCTTTCTCAGTCTGATCATTACACTGGGAAATAACATGGAAAGGAGTAGAACAATGTCTTGTCTTTCAGTCATGACCTTAAGGTTTTGAATCAAAACCACTTTTTGTCCTAAAGTGACTTCTGAAATGAAAGACAAAAGGAAAATACAAGCAATGATTGAATAGAGATCTTCATTGGAAAAGGTAACTGCAGTTTGACTAGCAAATGTAAAGATATCCAGAGCACAGAAACTGTGTAAGGATGCAACCACTCAACTGCCACATTAGTAATGATGTTATTAGATTAATGACCATTTCAATTCCAGCTGGTACACGGAGTTGTCTGCAATGTAATCTAAGCAACACTGATAAACTGCAATATTAGATCAATGACCAATTTGATTCCAGATGGACTGTGGAGCCAGACACAATCTAATCCTAGCAATACTGATAAGCAGAGAAATATGAGTGTTATAATGATGACGCTAAAACTCTCTGAGGCCAGTCCAAAAATGCAAGCTGTCAATAAGGCACCATAAAACAGGAGACAGTGCTGTTTGGAGCTTGGAACTTGCTTCTGACAGACAGAAGCATCACTTGCTTTAGGAAGGCAAAGCAATACAACATACTCAACTGTCCAGAATATAAAATGAGACCATCCTTATATGCAGATTGAGCTAGTCATTCCAGTTGTTCCAAAGTAATTTCAAAGAGAATCAAGAATGCAAAAATTAAAGGATAGTCTCATCTTCCTTTCACTAGGTAGTCCATAGGCATGAGGAATGTGAAGTTAATTTATCCCGGTGCAAATATTCTCTTTTTTATTATATTAAAATAGTTTCTGGCACATTGAATTAAATGAACTTCCATCCACTAAACTGTTGCCACACTACCATACAGCCCAGTAGTTGGATGTGGTTACAGACAAAATTACTATTACACAGATCCTCCAAAGGGCATTGGATCAAACACTAGAGCAATTGGCAGCCATCACAGTTGTATCTGATGCTGATGTGTTGATGTTTTAAAGGACAGAGATTCCAAGAAAAATAATGTCCACAACCATGGTATGATATTAAAGCAAATTATAAATAGACTTTGGAAGCCTGATGTTAGGCTGAGTTCAATGAAGTTGAAGCTGATCAGAACTGATCCCTTGTTTATGCATGTTTATTTTTTAGAGACTGTAGTAATATACAGACAGAGAAACCAAAGCAATTCGAAACATACAGGCCATAAGACACGAATAGATGTTTTCATATTTGGTACACAGCCATCAAGAGTCCCAAACCCCTTAAAATATTAACATAGCATAATGCAGCATGGCATTTGCAGAAAACCAAGTTGAACAATGAAATAACACACCAGTTCTTAAGAAAGAGCAATTAAGCAGAGCACCTAGAGCTCTCTGAGTCTTCAGAAAGAAGCACAGCTGAAAAAACAATATTGTGTAGAATTTTTAGCAGTTCCCAAACTCTGCGAAATGACAGGCTCAGATTTTCAAAGGAAAAATGATAGTTCATCCACCCAAGAATTGCAGATGGTTGTGCTTAGTTTCCCAGGAAACTTAGAAACTGACCAGTTGTGCTCTGCTTTCCCCACAGCCCCCTGAATATAACTTTCAATGCCTCTCAGTGTCTAAGATTCATTCAGTATGCTATTCATGTTTTCTTGTCTTGATACAACATTTTTCTTCACTGATTCTGCCCACACCACGGTACCTGTTAATTACACTTTGTGGAAGCAGACTCTGGGGAAGACACTCAGGTAAGAACTGTGACCAAAGGACTGAAACATACCTAACACAGTTCGCTCAAGTAAAAGGTCACAGAAGAATTCAAGTGATTCAGGATTAGATGGGAATGACATCTAATGATGGCATCTTTCAGATGTTAGGGATTTATAAAGTATTGGGAAGGCAGTGTTAAGGGGCATGAGGAAGAAAAGAATCTCTCCCAGTAAGTGTTGAATCATCCTAGCACATTTCCTAGAGACTAGTAACACCTTGCAGAGATCCACGGGCCTGTAAGTAATCCATCAGAAACAGAACAGTGTTTAAAGGAAAGAACAATTTAATGGGATTTTATATGAAAGGGTAGAGGTTACAGAAATGAAGTACTTCGAATAGATGTCAGTTGCACTTCTGAAACAATTTCAGTTCAGAGAAAATCTGTTTTATATTTTAAAAGAATTGATGTAGAAGGAGCAACATACCTGAAAAATCTGTATGCAAGCAGCAAGGTGCAAGATGGATCAGAGAGAGAAAAGGATAAAACTTGTATTTTCTTTGGTACCCTCCAGGAACATTTCTCTTAAGGAAAGGCTGAGAAAAATATGGCTGTTCAGCCTAGAGAAGAGAAGACTCATGGAGAATTTCATCAATTCCCTTCTGAAGGGAAGGATGTAAGGCAAACTAAGCCTGACTGTATCCATTGATGTTCAGTGGCATGACAAAAGGCAATGGACACAACCCAAAATACAGAAGATCCTGTCTGAACATTAGGAAATACTTTATTACTTTGAAGTTGACTGATTACTAGTAAAGGTTGCCTAGAGATTTAATGGAGTCTCCATCTCTGGAGATATTCAAAGCAGAGTTGGATACGGACCTGGGCCACCAGCTCTAGGTGGCCCAGGTTGAGCAGGAAAGGTGGATCAGATGATCTCCAGATGATCTGAAGATCTGGATGATTTACTACCCCCAGCCATTCTGTGTGATTCTCTGTCAGACTCCCTGGCTGGACAGAGATTGTACTCCTGAAAGAAAGGTGAAGTACACAGTGTAAGGAAGGCAAAGTCTATAAAGTTGCCCCTGATCATTCTTTTGGTCAATGTCTAAACCTGTGTACAGCCTTCAAATTATATTTTCCTGCTTCAAAAGAAGTTCTACAGAAAGGATTTATCATGACATTTTTCACCGTGGCTTTGAACACTTCACGGTCTTGAACATTTCCCAAATTTCAGACAGTTCTCAGTTGAGATTATTAAGCTAAGGATCCATTTGTTGGATGTCACATCACATTCAGTGAATTCCTCTACACACACACACACGCACACACACACACACGCACACACACAGAGGCACAGAAGTATGGTTAATAGAAACAGAACACCATGTAATCTGTAATTGCTCTTTTTCCCTCTACTTTCCACTTATTTTTTACTCTGGAGATTCCATAATTAATTAACTTTTCTAAGTGAGTGTGACTGAGTTATATTTTAAAAATGATCCTTTTTCCAAAGGCTAGATATGTTGAAGAATATACACATTCATTACCTCAGACCAAACAAAGGAGAAAATGGAAAAAAAACCACAAATCAAGGAATTTAAATTAAAAATAACTGTAATTGAGTACTCAGGAGTAAAAGCTTTAAAACATCCCAAATGGTTATTTTAATTTCAATTATTTTTATTTTTAACCTAATCAGAATATTAATTACATAACAGCACTACAAAATTACTCCTTAACCTTAAGAGAGTCTTATCATAAGTTTATTGCGCTCTTTCTGTCCCTCTCAGTTACAATTATAATATAACCACAATCAATATGATGACCAAAATAGTGCAAAGGATGTACTTCCATGGTTATCAGAAGCAGAAATATTGTCTGTGGAGGAAAGTAAAATTTTTTTTGAAAAGGAAAGATATTTAAATGAAATATCCTGAATGTAGTTACACAGATTATCTCTCCACAGAGCTGTCCAAACACTCCTTGTGTTCTGTTGTGTACTCCATTCCTTTTATTCTTTTAGATGTGGATGCCCCATCCTTGGGAGAGTTCAAGGCAAGGCTGAATGGGACTTTGAGCAAACTTTACCTAGTGGAAATTATCCCTGCCCATGACAGGGGCTTTGGAATTAGATGATCTTTAAGGTCTCTTCCCAAACCATTCTCATATCCTACAGTTCTATGATTACGCATACCTGTTATGTGGTCTGATTTGCATGTTCTTCTTCCCATAATCTATGTCCTCTCAATAGGAGAACTAGAATTACTGAAAATGCAGCAATGCCACATTTTTCCTTATGCCCCACCTCATTAAAAATATTCATATGTCTAGTTTTCATAACTGGGTTAATAAATATTCATTTGATTAATTATGACTGTTTCTGAACATCATCTGTAAGATTACAGATGTAAGACTGAGTAAAATGGACCATGCCAGGTCCCTAGCCACTGATAACATAAACTTCAGAGTTCCATTTTGTGCACAACTTACAAAATCTCCTTTCATTTACATCAGTATAATTTTGCAATTCTACTCAAATCAGTTCAATTCACCTTAGTTTCACTGGGAGTACATATTTGTCCTAAAATGTACTTCATTCCTGTGTGTGATCAGAAGAGGGACATAAACACCTGTCTTTAAATTCCTAGTCTACAATGCATTTAGCAAAACCCTGACATAAGGATGGAGGGAAAAAAATAAAATTTAGTCATTTTTAAAGTACCTAGGTGACCTTAATCAAACTCTCAAAACTATGATTCATTTTCCTCAAAAGTGAAGGAAGGAGAAATCCACAGTTTTGCAGAGTTATTTTTGAGAGGAGTTTAAGAATTGTTTACTGGAGCATAAATAAAGGATATGATCTCCTTAAGTTTCTGATAAGACAACCAACAATAACCTCACACTCTGAGGTAGCCACCAGACAATAAAGGTGAACAATACATTCCATTTATACCTTGTCCTTTTCTGGCCTGTTTTGCAGCCACAAAATATGTCACCTCAAGCTCTCAACAGGAACTATGGTTGCTCAACACTGTTGGAAATTATGTTTATTTCTTAATTCATCTAAATCTACAGACAAAAATGTTGACTGGAATCATGTAATAGAAAGATTCAGCTAAGTACAGCATTGGAGACTGAAGAGCAATATTTGTTCTTTCATTGGACCCTAAGAGAGGTGAAGGATGGAAAAAAGGAATAAAAATATGGTGTTCCACTTAACTACTCTATGTTTCATCTATTTCTTGGTCTGTTCTATGATGAATCAGCATCTTTACAGTCAGTCTTTCTTCACCTGGCAGGTGTCCTCAGATAGAGAGAGTTTGGTCTTCAATATCTGCACCAATGGCTCTCCTATTTGCTCTGTTGTTTTGGTGTTTTTCCTGATTATCTCTCTGGAATGAAGTCATGTAACACATTTCAAAATTCAGTCATCTTAGTTTGAAGGCCTTCTTGAGGGTCCACCATTCTTCCATACTTTTGGAATTTGCTTTCTACCAACTTGTATTCTTGCCTAGATGCCTCCATCAAAAGAATGATTCCAAGTTTAGGTAAACTTTGGTCAGAATTAAAAAGAAAACATGAAGCAGTAGTGTAAAGCAAAAAGATTGTAATAATGCTTCTTTCTTTGCACATACCATTTCTAAAAAAGAGATACAACCAAATAAATCTTAAAGCTTCTTTTTATATTTCATGATCATACAAATTTAATCCTCATATGCCTCATGTCCATGCCAACATTCATGCAAACAGGTAAGCTTTGAAACATGCCTTGAAGTTCAAATCGTTTAGGATACCAATGAATGAAGTATCCTAAAGGAAAGAAAAAAAAGGGACTTCTCTATTACATCACATATATTTTGTAAAGAGAGCAAAGGATCAAGATTTCATTGTAATGATGGGAATGTGGCTCAAGCTGACAGCATGAGACGGGAGAAAAATCTCTCATTGAGTGATTTTTCAATTAAAATCAACATTGCAGTTTTCACATGAAAACCAACAGGCAGTTAGAAAGTTCTCAGAACATTGGCAAATAAACTGATCTGAATAATTGATTTTTCAACACTACGACTGACTGAAAAAGTTAAAATTGTTTGAGGTTAACCTGCTCTTTTAATTCTTTAGATTTTATTGCCGAAATAAAGCTTTTTTCTTTTTGTCTTTGTTGTTTCTTTGTGGTAAACAAAGTTTTTTATCAGGTTCCAAATGAACCAATTGATTTTTTGTCCTTTATCCTTGTATTAGAATTAAATAATGATATATTAATTTCAACACACTTGTTAGAGTATCAAAATTAAATGTTTCAACAGTCACAATTTTTTTGTTCTTTTCTTTTCCTGCCAAAAGTGTTTGTTGAATTCAGTTTGCAACCAAGTCCAGCTAAGCCAGATTTTCAAGTTTCCATTTATAATTTATTTGTTAAAAAGCTTTTCCTTGTGCTTTTTCTAGTAACTTTCTGCTGTCCAACACCTTTGTTGGCTATTCAGCAACTTCTACATGTGTAAGCGTACTTTGCTTAGGTATAAACATTGTTGAGAGGGAAAAGTAGCCTTTGTTTTCAAATCCTCTGCAGTTCTCTAATCCCATGGGTTTGGTATCAGAGCCTTATTCCTGATGGTTACCCTCACAATCTTTTTGGTCAGAGAGCAACCAATCCATGATGGAAGAGCATTCTCCCTTGCAATCATACCCAGGATGGACACAAGTACAAATCCCAAGAGAAAAATGTCTAAATGAAGGAAAGAAGACATGATTCACCTGAAGATCTTGTCTAATATGGCCCTTCATTCTCTCAGTCATGTTAGGATTTGAAAGCTATGCCTTCTGAGGCTCTGGACATTCTGAACATAGGTGCTCGGTGTTGCACCACGGAAGAGACATGAAAGCAGTATACAAGGGTATTATAAAGTCAAATGCAGTGTCAGCACCAGAGATACCTAAGATAGATACTGACCCTTAAATGTTCCAAGCTTTGAAGTTATTTCTGAAAATGATCAGCAGGTCATTCTTTCACATCCTTTCAAAATGTAGCATAAATTGGAAGAATGCACTAGACCAGGAGGGGAAGAGTCAACAGACATCAAGGAGCACAGATCAATTTCTCTGCCAAACAGGGAGGGCAAGCACACTTTTCAAGGCTGTTCCAAAGGTTCTCTTTGCAGATAAACACTTAGATTGCTCAGCACAAAACATATGAGTGCCTGGAATCCAACGATTTCTTGGAACACATGAATGTGAGGGGAAAATTAATTCATGAAGCAAAGAAGACAGAAGAAATTTAGCTCTAACTTGGCTTGACCTGCCTAATACGTATGTTTCCATCTCTCTTGCTTTAATAGAGATTACACTAAGCAGATATCATATTCCTGAAAAGATTCAGTCACATACTGGCAAATATTTCAGCTTTCTGTGTGCGTTCATTTTCAAGGCTGAGACAGATATTGAAGTGACTTGAAATACAATATTTAAAGGAAAAAAATTCCCAGTCTGAGGACTTCTATAAATCTCAAACAAAAACTAAATATACAATAAGGAGAGAATGGATGTAATAGTTCCCCAAAGGAAACAGATGAACAGATAATAAAGTAAAATCCTTCAATAAAAACAACAGCTGTACAAGAACCTGGAAGCAAACATAACAGAAATATGTTTTAGGTAGTACATACTTATATAAATAAACTTTATAAGGGATGGCTATTGGGCCTCACCTATTTCTTGCAATGAGAAAACTTTCACTGTGTTCAATGGCATAAAATTAGGCTGTAGGTTTGAAAATGATTCAGTGTTTATTCTAGTAATAGTGAAGAAGAAAGTGGTGTTTCCAATTTAAATGAGCTCAGGTCCTGTCAGATATTTCCTGGGTGAATGTCTCATATGGTCAAGTGAGTGCTAATGGCAATGCTAACATTGCCAAGCACAGCCTGACCAGAAACTAGAGTAGAAAGAATACCTGCTTGCGTTAGAAGAATGAGGGGAAAGTCGGAAGCTTAATTGTTTTCCTAGCTGGCATATGTTTTCTTGCAGAGACCATTCCAAAAATGATTGAAGTAATTGGCACCAGAGGGAAAAGAGAAGGGAGGTCAGATTAAGGCTACTGAAACAGCAGAAAAAAAAAATTCCATTGGTAGAGAGAGTGGAAGTATGGCCACCTGCAAGAAATGAGAATGGCTACTCTTGCCAGAGGAACATTCAGGACCAGATGAAGTGCCTATTCCTTTGAAAGGGTCACTCAAGACTGGTAATGTTGGGGTTTGCCCTTCCCTAATTCAAAAGGACAGTTTCAGGGGCAGTATCAGAGCAAAAATATACAGCAATAAATAACAAGGGGAAATATTAATGACACTACACCTTAAACACAGCTCTTTCTTATTTGCAGAAGGGAAGAAAAGTACATGTAGCATTAGCTAGGACTGTGATGTAGAAGATCTGGCACACGACAATACAGTAGGAGAGAGAAGTGAGTAGATAAAGTAGCTTTAAGACCACAAACTCTGAGGAACAGGAATTTGTGGATAAGAAGGTGAAAGACCACACATTTGTCCAGGTGTCATTGGCACTAGTGCATTTTCAGTGTATGTCACACAAAGTGAATTATGAAAGTTCAGTGAATTTATTTAGCTTTTATTAAGAATAAATGAACTACTCAGGATTTTGAGAAAGGTTTAGCTTGTGAAATGTGCTCTCTTTTCTGGAAGAGGGCAAGGGATTACTTTTAAGCTGATGCATAGTTAGATGTGAGTCACACTTAAGTGAATTGATTTTTTTGCCTATAAAACTAAGTCGTCTATCCACAAGACAGTAGAAAAGCTAAGTACTAAACAATGAAGTCATCGATTGTGCAAACAAGTACACAATTGCTGACTGAATGGTTTCATGTTGTTTAACATACATAAAGCCAAATTTCAAGTTCCATGTGAAAGATGTCTCACATCAGAAAATCCTCGAAAGATTGGAGATAAAGCTCTGGAAACCAAAGACAAGGCTGAGAGAGAGAGAGAGAGAGAGAAAGAGAGAGAGAGAGAAGGCAAAGGAAAATGAAAATATACAAATGAAAGAACTTCAGGGGTTTGAAAACAATCACTAAGAAGATTGAAGATTGACAGGTACTTTTCACATTTATTATCTGTACATCCATGAATATTCTGTTTTTTCTGTATGGGTCTGATCTAAAGCTCACTGAAGATATCCTGAAAAATCCCAGCGACTCCAATGAGACAAGGAATGGTCTTTTGATCGCCAGCAAGCACTGTCCATAATCACGCAATATGCACTTGTAGCTGTCTTTCACACCTGGAAGAAAGTGTAATTTGCCAAGCTACAACATTTCAGAGATCTATCCAGGTTTCCACAACACCTGTGTTTTTCCTGACTACTGTTCTCTAAAAAGCTGCTTGTTTTGATTGGTTTAGCCCTGTCTTTTTGCAGAGCCTGCTATAAACTCGTCATGAGGTTGTAAAAAATATTAATTAAAAAAAAAAAAAAAAAAAGGTAAGAAAAAAACACTGAAAAGTAAGTCCCACGTGCCTATCTAGATATTTAGTGCAATAAATAGGGCATTTACTTATGCAGGCAAGTATATGAGATAGAGGAAAGGGATACAAACACCATGGACTGTATTTGGATTTGTGAGAAGGGACCTAGCCAAACTGTACAAATGAGAGAGACTGGCAGGCAGTTCCATAGGAAAATGGATTAGTGGCATTTCTAAAAGCAGTTAAGTATGATCCTAGACAAAAGTGTCTCCCAGAGACAAGTAACTCTAGTTAACTTTTTTGCAGATTTCCTGTCCACCAGTGTCTGAGTAAAATCTTAATTTGACAACAATAAAATAGGAAAAGGCATTAAAAGAAAGTACACAAAAAAAGCTTTACATTAAGATCCCATTATTTTTTTCAGTTGTCTACATTTGCATAGCTGTTCATGGTACATACATCTGACATGAGCAGCACCAAAAAAGTCAAATCAAAAAATAAATAAATAATCTGTTAAAATTTATGCAGCTGTGAAGTGTGTAGTCTTATCTTCAAAATTTTCTCCACTGTTTTCCTCCTTTGTCTGATAAAGAGATGGCAAGACTGGGAAAAATTTCTACAAAGTCTCAGGCTGCCTGGAATTATTTCAAATTCATGCACAAATGGAGACTTTCCCAATCACCCTTATTTCTCTTTTTAAATTTTTTACTATTCATTTAAAAATGCATATCCTCAACCTTACTTTCATAATCATTTTATTTGTCATAATGTCTCATGTCTAATTTCCTAAAAAGGTTTGAGTAGTTCTCCGTGATTTTAAAATATGCATTTTCACCCACAGAGGTTTATGCTTGAAAAACCTAAGTAAGTGATGACCTTGGTAAGTGGAGCACTGCATTGGGAGCTTCAATTTTTTTCTTTGAGTTCAGTTAAGAGTGCTTGGAGTAAACTGGAATTACTGACTCAACTTGTCTGTCTTTGTAGCCAGTCCAGAGACAAATCCAACTAGTTAGTGTTGCTTTCATGATATGGGAAGATGTGTGTATTGTGAGAAAATCAAAGAAAATGCACATGTAGAAATCAGTTATAATTCTTGGTGCAAGTTGTTTCACCGGTTGGCACAATTCAAATGCAGGTGCTCAAGACAAATTCTACATTCCATTCTTCAAATCAGTGAAGAATGAGAAATTAGTGAGAAATTGAAGTGAAAAGGGTTCTCTGTGACAATTAGGGTTTTTCAGTATTCCCAAAATGGAAGATGGGGAAAACAGCAGAAAACTAACATTTCTGTTCACACACATAAACCTTTTTGAGGCTCTTCTGCTCCCTCCACTCGAGAGAAGGAAAACTCTTATGGCTGTTTTGCAGTCAATCACATACATGTAATACCTCTGTTCACATACAGGAAATGCCATTCCTAGTTTTAAAGAAAAAAGGTGTGACACAACTCTAGGCCACTGAGGTCTTGCCTGGAGCAAACTCCAAATAAATGTATGCAAGATTGTAGTGACTCAGAGAAATGTTTCTAAGAGTGATATACAACCTGTTAGACTAGGATCATTTTGCTCTAAAAATCTATGAAGCTACAATGGTATATTCAAGGAGGTAAACAGTTTCCAGTAAATCCACAGAAATTCAGTAGGGAATGGCATATACATATTTAGTGATCTCAAAAGGCGCACTTTTAGGAGGAGAGAAATACTTTTGTATTCCTGAGCTTATAACTCAATCTGTTGCAGATATCCTTAGAAATCCAAGCACAGTGCCTAGCAGATTGGGTCACCGCAGATGAAATTTCACTGTAGATAGAAAAAAATACTTTTGGGAAATCTAAAGGCACATTTTTTCTTTAATACATATTTTATCATTTAATTTTAAAAAAGCATGATACGAGTAATTATGAGTGATGTAAGCTAACATTTTTTAATGAGTATCTTACCATTAATGTATCTCCTTTATAATAGGTCAATGCCTTTGTCTGTGGGGCTTTCTTGTTACTGTAGAACTGTCAAAAGAATTAAACTCCTATTTAGGCATCTAAATGAAGCAGTTCTCAAGAGCATGTGTTCAACAGATCCATTCTTCTCAATGGGACATGCTGAGAGCTTAATACTTCAGAATATCTCTCTGGTTCATTTATACGTTTAAATGGAAATTAACTGTTTGGACAATCTGTCTTCTCACATTGGTATCAAACCAGAAGTTACTGAGTTGCTGATTGCTTTGGACAATCTGCCTTTTAAACTTTAATAGCAAAGACCATTCAATGTAATACTGTAATTCAACAGTAATAGGTGTAAAGTTTTTAATATGATTTAGACAAGAACTAGACATTTAAACCATATTTACATATTTAAAATCCATAAAGAGCATTCTTATCATGACCTTAACCAACCTGAGATATCTGATTCATTCTGATAAAAAATATTCCTATCAAGTATTGCAATAAAAAATAGCACTAGGTTTTTTCTCCCTGAAATAAATATAGACCAGTCTTTTCTCTTACTGGATATTGGGTGCTAATATGACTGAAAATAATGCAGAAGGATTGAATTCTCTTCAACAGAACATATATTTCAGAAGAATACAGTGATTTCTTTCCACCACAGAAATATGGATTGCAGGGTTGGAAGTGTTTTTTCATCTATTAAATGTCATTAATTTCAAGAAAAATTTGAATTTCCAGACCGGTACATTATGAAGACTGGAAATGTTTTTCAGAAATCAGGAATCTATTCCAAAACAGCAAATTTCTAATAGTAATAACATATCCTGAAAAGTCTAAGCTCAGCTAGGCTCTGCTTAGTTCAGGAGAAGCACCAGAGCTCTAGTTTCTCAATTCCTAGGGGAGGTTTCTAATCAAAAGTCTGCAGAAAGTATCATAAATGACTTACCCTCTTCACTCTTCTTTTTTCTCTCTCTGTGCCTCAGCCTTAGAGAACTGACAAACAAAAGTTTCACCAATTCTTTAGTCAAATCAAGTCTGTGGCTGTGCTTCCCAGCTTATAATCAACAAGAGAGAGTGGTGTTTGTAGAGCACAGCAGCTTTTTGTGAACTCTGAGGTCGGTGATGGAAGGTGAGGTGATATTTTTTCAGTACTTTCTGCCTTTTTGCATTTCTGAATGGAAAGAGTTCTTATGTGCTCAAAGACCACAACACTATGCAGCATTTTGAGACACTGCTGAAAGCCACTTGGAAAACTGAAAAAGTGCAGAATATAGATGTTTGTCTCTTTAGATGGTTATCTCAGAGACAGTACAACTTGCTCTTTCTATGCTCTATATCTCCCCATATTAAAAGAGTGCATACCATTAGCTTATCAGCAATAAAAGAACCTGAGGCTATTAAACTGTTCTATTTCTGTAAGGTTCCTCAGATATAGCGTCTCAATCTATAATACTGCCAATAATTTAAAATGCCATCAAAAACACTTAAAAGTTTACTTTGTCAATAGCACATGAATAAATGTTTTTCCTCCGGCTTAATGATTAAAAGCTTTCTGGATTTGTATTTAGATTTTTAATACCATTAATATTTTATGAATGATTGATTTTAATGGACTCTGTGTTTCAAATTGCTTCTTCTAGTACTGAATGAGGTTGGCCTCTTCTGTCAGACATTCACAACTCAATAAGGTCATAATAACCCACTGACGGCAAAAAGCATGAGCATCTACAAGGAATGGTAAACAAGAGAGTAAATGGCTTCTACTTCTGAGTTCCAGGAATCTCCTATTGCATTTTGGACACAACATGGCTGTGAATTAGTCTTGCTAGACTAAATATACTGAGGCTGTAAAAACCAGATTTAAAACCGTTAAATATCATTTTCTTTTGGTTTGTTGTTGTTGTTGTTGTGGGTTTTTAGGTTGGTTTTTTGTTGGTTTTGTTTATTTGTTTGTTTTTGTTTTTGTTTTTGTTTTTGTTTTTGTTTTTGTTTTTGGTTTTGGTTTTGGTTTTGGTTTTGGTTTTGGTTTTGTTTTTGTTTTTGTTTTTGTTTTTGTTTTTGTTACAACATGCACCTAAATCTCATATAAGAAAATTGCTCTATTGTGTAAATATATGCCAGAGTTTCAAAGTTGTTTTGGTAATGGTCCAATAAGATCCAAGTGAGATTTTATTAAGCAATAAGGTAAGTTATAACCATAATTCCCAATGAAACTGTGCATGTAGTGAGCTGGACAATTATTAATTTAGACATCTAAAGTCCAAGCACACAATGCAAGCATGGTGACTAATCAAGGAACTGTTGAGTCACCATCCTTGGAGGTATTTAAAAATGTGAGGATGTGTTGCATAGGGACAGACTTTAGTGGTAAACTTGACAGTGCTGATTATGATTGGACATAGGTGATCTTAAAGGTCTTTTCCAACCCACAAGACTGCATGATCGTACAGTCTCTCAGGCAATCACTTTTAAAATTCACTGCCTTATGCAGTTTCAAGATGAAGATATTCTCCTAGTAAATATAGACTTAGGTTTGACTCCACTCTGGACTTTAGGCAGTAGAGCCAGATTTCCCTCCTATATAAAGTACTCCAACCAATAGGCCATTGGCAGAAAACACTGCCTCCTTTGCCTCTTCATTGCAATGGAAACTTCTTTGGTCAGCACAGCTTCCTTTGTACTGAGCACACTGCTGCCCACATCCATGAGGTGTGGTCAGACGACAGCTATGTCACATTCCTTCTGAATAAAAGTAGGAACAAACTGGGCCCCAAGCTGCCCATGCGCTTCTGGAAAGTCTCATAATTAGGCCTCTAAGTAAGTCTCAGATCAAAGAGAGGGAATTATATAAATCCAGTCATCTCCGGTGTAATAAAGCCCATCAAGCCCAAGATTTCTGAACTTATTTCTTAGTCTAAGCCATCTAAATTTCTCCTAAATCCTACTTTAAAAGCCCAAGTGGCATTTACACTCTCAAGTATATACTCACCCATGTTGCCCAATTTCAGAAGCAATTCATGTATGCAATAAATGAAGTTATCGAGCCATGAAATACAGGAAGTTAATTAGGGAATTTGTGTGGTGGGAATAACAGTCTGCCAAAGTATGAAGAAAGAGCCAGAGATGAAATCAGGTTCACTTCAGTCTTCAAACTTTGGCACTTATAATGTCTTTTGTTACCTTATTTTCAGCTTAAGTATAAAAGTTCTGCTTTCAAAATGTCAAGAAACTTCCTAAACTTTATCACATGCTTTTCACTTTTTATCTGATGCAAATTAATATTTATGAAATATTCAGGCTGGAGATTTGTCTTATATGATGACTTTTTATGCAAATGGTCTACCTGTATATGCCATTACAAAGGATTGGGATTGAGACAAGAAAAGTCATTCACATGCTGTCCAATTTTAAAAGTCCCTTGGTAAACATCTGGGACAAATTTGAGAAGAGTAATAAAAATTACAAGAACAGTAATATGCAAAGGATAACATAACAAATACTTAGACAAAAATTTCTAGTTATTTATGATAATCTTGTCATTCCTTCCTGCAGAGAATGGGTCTCTCTCTCTCTTTCTACATATACCCTAGGGAATAAAAGATTCAAAATTCCAAAAAGAGAACTGTATACAACTACTGAATTTTCAAAATCAAATACAAGTAAAGCTGTGTGTGTTTATTACGAAGCCTTCAAAGCCTTCAGATTCTGCTAAACATGATATTCTGAAAAAGTGCTTAAAGGTGGCACCTTAAAAGTAACGCAGAATGGAAATATTTCACATCATGTTTCCTTCTATGTTACTATAAAGCCAAAAGGACATTTTTTCAGACTCAGTTAACCCCCCCCACTTTTATCAGAACATTTTTCCCTCAACAATTCAGAACTTGCTGGAAACCAAATAGATACAAGAAAACTCAAAGTTACCAGATGAAAAAGGAAGATAAAAATATTAAGTAAATATAGCTAAGTGTAAGACTTGCTAATGGTGCTAGATGATTTTATCCCTTGTGTTATGGAAGAAACTTGTCTTTCTGATTCTCCAAGTATTTCACTGGTCTCCTTTGATCAGAAAAGATGTGAACAATTTTGACACTTATGAACGGTTGAAGAACCATGATAAAAATCATATAAGGTGTAGTCTAACACCGTATATTAAAAAAAAAACAAAAAACACACAGACTTTCTTATTACAGAAAATTTCAGAAAATTTTTCTGTATTTCACTATGTTCAAATGCACCCTACTTGGAAAGACGTAATACCAACTATACTTCGTCTAGATTCCTGTGAATCCTGATGTTAGGTGCAGCTGGATACCTTCAAATAGAATGGACTATGACAGACTCTTCCTTGCTCTTCTCTAGCTTTACACATAATTTGCAAGAAATAATCATCTTGGAAAACTCTTCTCCTATTTGAACTTTGTAAAAATTGTCCAAATGATTAAAAACTTATTCTAAAGGCATTAACACCTAAAGGTTAGCCAACAAGTACATAAGTACTTGCATTAACCACTTATAAAAGTGCATAAGTCTCTTTTCCTTATAAAAATAAGCCAAACAGATAAACAAATATATACTTGTTAGTGTAGATGAAAAAACATGTTGGTCAGTTTACAAACCACTGTGCGAATTACGTATGAGGTAGGAAACTAGAAAGACAATGCAGTCCAAACTCTGTATTGGTATTAAGGGGCTCTACTTAGTTCTGCCAACATCAATGGACCTTTGGCCATTTCCTTCAGAAAATCTAATCTACTGACAGGTAATGGAAAGTCTTCTTTCTCCAAAGTGGTAGGGATTAGTGTATTTAGGGAAGCTCTATTTCCCATGCTGCATGTACTATGAGATTAGCAGACAGCTCTGATATCTTTGTGGCAGTACTCATTCCCCTCTGTAAGAGGTTTGCTTCCCTCTAACTGTATCATATTATTTACTTTGTATCCCCCAGTAGTGACGGCTAAAAGCTAGAATTCTAGTAATAATTGTGGCTGGAAATAGTAGTGAACAATAGCCAAATGTTATTTTTACAATACCTGGAGATTCAAAATAGTCAAAGATAAGGAATTATCTTTTTCCTACTTTGCAGTTATCAAATAATTACTTTATGGAAAAAAATTAAAATGATATTATCTTTTTATGTAACTGTTAGGTAGAATGACCAGTGTCATCCCTGAAACAGACAGGAAGGCTCTGTTGAAGAGAAGTGTAGCAGTGCAGGACAGATTCAAAAGATAAATGTGCAATTAATGAAACTGAGCTGAGATTTACATATGTACATCTTAAGTTTCAGATCACAATTACAAACAAAACAATTAATATATGTGTTTTGAGTAAGTACCAGCATTCTCTTTTCTATAAGAAATTATTTTAAAAGTGCAATATTAATGAACCTAGAGCATTTTAGCACTCACGGACTGTACCTGTATTGTGAGTTCTATAAAAATTTTATGCCATTAACATTTCCCCTTTGCTGAAGCACTCAGGATTTTGGTGCAAAATGTTTTGATCCTGCTGTAAAATGCATGCATGGAGCTGCTAAACTTGGCCTTAAAAATCTGTGTAAGGTCTTTAGTAAGAACTAATTCATAGAACCATAGAATGGTTTGTATTGGAAAAGACCTTGAAGACCATTGAGTCCAACCATTAACTGAGCACTGCAAAATCCACTACTAATCCTAAGTGTCTCTAAGTGCCACATCTACACATTTTTAAATACCTCCAGGACTGGTGACTCAATCACTTCCTTGGGCAGCCTGTTCCAAGGCTTGACAACTCATATGTTGAAGGAAATTTTCCTGACCTACAATCAAAAATTCCCCTGGGGACTCTGGAGGCTATTTCCTCTTGTCCTGTTCCTTGTTGTTTGGGAGAAGAGGCTGACCCCCATCTGGCTTCAATCTCCTTTCAGGTAGTTGTGGAGAGTAATAATGTTTCCTCTGAACCTCATTTTCTCCAGGCTAAACAACCCCAGCTCCCTCAGCCACTCCTCATCAGAGTTGTGCTCCAGAACCTTTACCAGCCCCATTGTCCTTCTCTGGACATGCTCCAGCACCTCAGTGTCTTTCTTGTCATGAGGAGCCCAAAAATGAACACTGGATTTTGGTTATGGCCTCACCAGTGCTGAGTACAGGGAGACAATCACTTCTCTAGACCTGCTGGCCACACTGTTTTCCAATACAAGCCAAGGATGCCATTGGCCCTTTTGTGCACCGGGACACACACTGGTTCATGTTCAACCACTGTTGACCAGAATCCCCAGGTCCTTTTCCAATGGACAGCTTTCTAGCCACTCTACCTTCAAGCTGTAGTGCCACATGGGGCTGCTGTGACACAGGTACAGGACCTGGTGTTTGGCCTTGTTGAACATCCTGCAACTTGCCTCGACCCATTGATCCAGTAGGTCCAGATTCCTTCCTACCCTCCAGTAGATCAACTCTCCCACCCAAACTGGCCTCGCCTGCAAACAGACCGAGGGTGCACTTGAAGCCCTAGTCCAGGTTGTCCATAAAGATATCAGACAGGACTGGCCTCAATACTGAACCCTGGGGAAGCCCGCTCCTCACTGGCCCCCAGCTGGATGTAACTCATCGTAACTCTCTGGGCCATGACATCCAGACAGAACACCTGCCCAAGCCATAATCAGCCAGTTTCTCCAGCAGAATGCTGTGGGAAACTATGTCAAAAGCTTTACTAAAACATTCTTCTTTCCCTTATCCACTGTCTGGGTCTCCTTGCCACAGAAGCAGACCAGGCAAATCAGGCAGGACTTGCCTTTCACAAACCTGTGCTGGCTGGACCTGATGCCCTGGTTGTCCTGTAGTGCCATGCGATGGCACTCAGGGTGCTCCGTGACCATCCCCAACACCAAAGGCAGGCTGATAGGCCTGTAGTTCCCCAGATCCTCCTCTCAGCCCTTCTTGTAGATAGGTGCCACATTTGCCAGCTTCCAGTCTACTGGAACACTCCTGTTTTGGCAGGACTGCCAAAAAATGTTGGGAGGAGGCTTGGTGAGCACTTCCACCAGTTCTCTCAGCACCTTTGGGTGGATCTGGCCCAGGCCCATGGACTTGTGTGGGTCTAAACGGTGTAGTAGGTCACTGACCATTCCCTTGTCCATCATTCCTGGAGTCCTCTGCTCTTCATGACTGTCCCCAACGGGACTCTGTCAACCAGTCTGCTAAATGGCCCTGTCCCAGGGAAAGCAGGGTGCAATTCCAGTAGTCTGTCTCCCTCTTCCCTACCCTTCATGATACTCTTCAACCTCCCAGAGACTAAGGGTGTCTTTTATGCATCTGGGGGGATTGGCCACCACTGTCCCTGGCCCTTTCCAGGTCCTGCCAGCTGCTGTTGTGTGAGCTGCAGGCTCCTGACAGCTCCCTCAGCTCTCCTGGGGTTCTCACAGTTTGGGAAACCGCTCAGTGCACCCTGTGAGAACACTCTGCTGTTGATAATGCTGGCACAAGGACCACTCTCCTTGACAACTGATCATCCCTTCCAGAATTTTTTTTTGGTGTTCAAATATTTCAGTTACTTATGTCTTTGTCTTGTTCTTGAGGTCTCACCTGGGAGATGAGAGATGTTTTCGTAATACTATCCTTTCTTTCTTCTCCTGTAGTGGTTCAGACAAAACCTTTCTAGAAAAAGTTTCCGATATCATCAAAATTTGAAAAAAGAAACAAGATCAACTCAATATTAATATGTGTAATTAATAACTTACAATGTATGTAAATAATAGCCACTGTTCCAGAGCTTATTACTTACACACAGCTAATTAAAACAAAACTCAGGCCAATCAATATGACCCTAATTTGTCACAGCAGTACTAGGTTAGTAGAGAAACCAGTGACACGACTGATAGTTTTAATTATGAGACTGCCTCTGATTCCTAATGTGCAAGCTGTAAGCAACTTCTGATCAAATTTTATTTTTTAAAATTGCCTTACCTCAGAGTTATTAGCAATATTCTCTACTGTAAAGTGCAGATGGATCTAATGAAATGTCTTGTTCCTTCAGTGTTGGGTGGAGTCTGCTGTGAGGGGTCACTCACAGGTGTTGGAGCCCCAATTCTACTCAGCATTTTCGGGGATACTCCTCCCAAAACCTACTTTTAGGCTCCTGGTTCATCATGTTCCTAAAATCTTTACAGAATAAGAATACTTCATCATTATTTGCCAATTGATCTCCAAGAAATTAGTTTACACTATTCCTTTCTTCCTCTCAGGTTTGTAGCAAGTTAGCCTCTTTCCTGAGGCCTGCTTGCATAAACCTAGATTAAGTTCACAGAAAAAGACATGGCAAAGGTCAGGTTACAAATCTATATACCTCATGATCTGCTAAATTGTAACTACACCTAGGCAACTGGAGAAAGGTCTTACATGTGGCAGGTTTCTCTCCTCGTGCTAATTCCCACAGGCCACAGGGAATTCTGCCTGTCATCTCCCAAGAGGAAACCTTTGTAACAAGAAATCTGTAAGGGATCCTGCAGGCAAATATGTGCTGACGGGATTTGCTTTTTAGACGACCCTTTTCAAGAAATGAAGTCACATCAATTAAGACAAGTCTCTGCAGCTCCATCACGCAAAACCATACCTCTGATGCTACACTGAGAACTACTCTGTGTCTTCTTGCTGCTAGTAATATTTTAAAATGCAATGGAGGAGCTATCACAGTCACTGTTTTGCAGATAAGAATAGATGAGAGGGAGCTTGCTCCTCTATTACTCTTCTTATCTGATCCAAGAATTGTGTTGGTATATTTGAAAGGATAGAAAAGATTTCTCGGAACAGCAGCTAATTAATTTTTCCAATAGGCAAACAATTTTTTTTTGTTATTCTCTATGTATTTTTGGGTTTAATTTTTTTTAAAGTCTTTTTTTTTTTTTTTTTCATTTGTTTGCGAACATCTTTTTTGTTTGTTTGCTTTTGAAGTTTTCACCTTTAAGAGGGATGTTTCCCAAATTTCTCTCTAGAGGAAAGATAGGCATTACAATTTTTTTATTCCTGTGATTTTGCATAAAACAGCTCTTCTCTAGGAATAATCAGGGTCTGTGTTCAGCTCTGATGGCAACATAAGGGCTACACCAGTTTTATAGGCAGAGAAATTAATTAATCCTGTAAAAACAAATGTGTAAGATGCACAATTAGCCAGTAGGTGATTATGCAGCAAAAGGTAAATGCCACGGGAGTTCTTAGTTGCCAAAGGACTTAGTTGCGAACTTAGTTGCCAAAGGACTCAATGCTCTCTTACATTTGTCAGCAGCTGAGCAGCATCCTGTGAATGAATGTGACTGTCAGAATAAGGCACCTAAAGAAGTGCCTGAGTCCCACTGTAACCTGGGACCAAAGTCTTTGATTGCCGTTTGATAACAGGTTTTGAGATTCCTGTAAGAAGTTTCCATTACTTGGTCCTCTTCCTTTCAGACCTGAAAGAGCCAAAATCAAATGCAGACAGAGCTTACACCATGGAAGTGTTGAGGAGAAGGCAGAAAGAAAGGTTCCTTCTAGAACAATACGTGATGATTGACCTTTCTGCTGCTAATTGAATGAAGGAGAAAGTCTTTTCAGTTCTGCTTTAGTACTCATATCATCTGTGTTTGCCCATTTTAGAAAAGGGGAGTGATGCTACCTGAGAAATATGCTTTTTTTCGGGAGCGGTTTTTCTGGGAACAACTAATGGATCATCTTTTGTTGCGTTAGGAATCCTCATCATTCTTCGGCTTGTGCTTTCAAAGGAGACAGCAGTTTATTAATTTGACGGTCACAATGACACTGGGGTGAGCTCCTCCACATCAGGAAAGTATAGCTGGTCACATACTGAGAGAATCATTCAAATGTTTTTTAACTTTCTGTAACTCAGATCTACTCAGTCAAAGAAAATCCATGTTTGAAGTTTCATACTATTTTAACAATATAAAATATTTATCTCTCCATTTAGTATAAGGCTTTTAACTCTCCGAAAAGTCTAAATTGAATCCACCTGATTCATTGTGTGCCTCTGTGTGTGAGAGAGATATTGAGTAAAAGCCCAAATGATTTTAACTTGGGGTTTCATTTTTAATGCACTCATTTGAGAAAAGAAAGAAGGGTCTTTACACCACATGTTGCAAGTAGTACTGGAAAAACACATTCTAGGAAAAAGAATTCTTAAATGTTCATGAAATTGCATCATTTCCATTTTCTGAAGAAATGAAAGACCAAATTCAACTTGCTACCTGAACAGTCATTCTCATGCTTGTCCATGATGGGCCAGGATTTTTATCTATATTTCTGAGGCTGTGGTTATAGAGCTAAGTGAAATATTGCCCTGTTCAGGAGCCAGGACTTGACTGTGTACGACAATTAATTACTAGAAAGTTGCCCAGTGCCTGGATCACTTGCTTGCCCCCACAGCAGCACTTAAAAACCACTCCTCTGAGTTGGTCTGCACTGCATTACTATGGGTAGGGGCTGAGATTCCAGGTGTCCATTGTGACAATTCCTTCCTTTCTTTTTGCCTCTTGAGAATTTCTTTTATGTCAAACACTAAAAGGATTATTGTTAATCACTAATTATCATTAATCATTGACAGAGACAGAAATCAAACCCCAACATGTTACTGGACAAGAAGGGAAATATGTGAGATGCTTTCCTGAGCCATGTAAGAAGTGTAAAGAGATTGATTACTGATCCAGGGCTACAGTACTTATTATGGAAGGAGTTCCTTGGAGCCTTTATTTACATACTACTGGGGGAGTATGTTAAGGAAAATAAAATCAGCTCTTTTCCTGAAAAGTCTACAGGTTTCAAGGCATATTTTCCTCAGAGATTCCCTTGTGAAATATGTAACTGCAATTCCACCTTTAAGAGTAAATTAATGTCTAAATCCTAAATAAAATAACACTTCTAAAGTTACTAAAAGTGGTTTCAAATGGCAGTAAGGCATCATGCTTAGGCAACAGAATGGAGTTTCAATTAAAAGATTCATTTCACCTAAATGTATTTGTGTATAAACTGTGGTTACATAGTCACTTTAATTTAAGACAGTGCTTTTCTGCAACTTTAAAATGAGCGGTTATGGCTCCCAGAAATGCTTGTACTGGTGCTCAGTTTTTGCAATCACTGTGGAGCCAAATCAGGGAATACAACTTCGTGAAACCCAACTTTGTAAAAAAAAAAAAAATCCATATCCAGTTTTATAACCAATCATTTACCAGCTGTCACTCCTACTGCATAAAAAAAAAAATTTAAATAAGGAGACACAGTGGAGCAAGGTGAGTCCACACTTTTGATAACAACCTAAATTTATGTTCATTTAAAATGACTGCATAATCATGTCTTTTTATAAAGCAGTCATCAAGATTCCCTCTGCAATCAAGGGTAAAGAGAAGGCAATTCCAGAGGGTGATTCACCCCCTTTATTTTACGAGGGAATGAATCACCCTCTGGAGTTGCCTGTCTTTCTCCACTGATGATGGTCAAAACTTGCTTTTTGACAACTAGAGTGAATGTATCTTATTCTTGGTAGCCATGAAAATGGACAGCAGGGGACATTTATAGGGTGGATTAAAAAAAAAAAACTACTTATGAGTATCTTATTTGCTGTTTGAGACCAATATTTGCAGAAGTAGATGTTTAAATTGAGAAGAGGGTGGGTTTTTCTGTATCATTCAAAGGTATTTATGTGGAACTGAATTGAAAAAAAATGAGCATAAAATGTTTCTCCCAAAGGTACAGTGTATTTCAAGTTACTGTGTAAATTGTATATTGAAGAACATAAAAATTTTGCTAAATTTTATACCTAAGGATAGGGAATGCATCAGAATAGAAAGACTAATCTGTTTTATAGCAAATGAGAAAAAAGTCTCTAAACAGAAAAAATTAGTCAAATTTCAGACTAAATAGGATTGAGTTTGTATGGCTTGCATAATTTGCCCAAGATTGAATGCATTGTTATGTCAGAAAATGTTAATCACTACTATCAATCATAAGGTCAATCACAGACCTCATTAAAAATGACAAACATGGGATTCACAATTCATTTAAGCAACGTGGAGAAGAAATTAAAAATGTTTTGCTCAGGAGCTGCTGAGACAGTGCAGCCTAATAACTGCTTAGACTCTTAACCCATGCTGGGTTGTACAGGCAAGGATGGTGGTAATCATAAATCTGATTGTGTATCGTTTGCTTGGAGGGCAGGGCAGCTGTCAGCTTATTGCGTGGGACCTGGTCTCCACTGGGACTCAAAGCTACATCTGTGCCCGTAAATAAAACTGGTCAGTCACTGCTTTGTGACACAGGTGACAGCCATTCAGTAAGCTCCCTAATCAGTATCCAAGCTACCAGCTAGGAATGGTGCTTGTTCCCTGCCATTCCATAACTAGGCACAAGGTGTAATCTCCCTAAAACGCGTTTTTGCATAAGCCAGAACTGTGCCAGAGACTGCGCTAACACTGCAGCATTAGGCACAACTGCTTCTGCCCATACCCTGAGCCCTCAGAATTCCACTAGGTTAGCAAATCATTTACTAACACATGCCTAGGAATCACGTACCTTCCAGTATGAACATCTTCAGTTACGTTTATTGTGCCTCTGACCATACCTTTCCTGGACTATCACCCCATAAATTGCATCATGGAAACCAGTTACTCTTTTCTGCATAGTTCCACTTACTTTGTAGTTGGTCACCACAGGTCACCACAATTCATTCTTAGTACCTGAGACTTCCACATGTGTGAGTGTTAGATCTGTCAGAGACAGAAACGCAATCAGAAAACCAAGGGACAGTTAGAAGGGGACAAAAGCAACCTTGCGATATTCAGGGGCAGTGAACATTCGGGAGCATGGGCTAAGATGGAAGGAAGAGGTGACTACTCTGGGCAAAAAAGAAATTGTCCTTTGGCCCCACAGTTTGGAGAGAAAGAACAATAATGTGCATTCCAGAATGGAAATAACCCCCACAACATATGTGACTCTTGTTGCCCTTTTTCCCTGCTAAAGGGAACAAACCAAGAAGGGCCCAAGTAGTTCCCAATTGCCGATGTAACTCCATGTACACAAGTGTTTGACAGCAGTTTTGACCAACAGCTAGTTACAGACTTCTGAACTACATTTATATGTGATTTTCTTGGAGTTGCAAATGGGTGTAATTTTTGTGAAATAACTTGATTTGTCCATGAAATACAAGCAGAGACATAAAGCAGCTTGAAACATAATTTTTCCTCTATGAGAAACAAATGTATCATAGTACACTATTTTTCAGTATTCAAAAAGCATTTGAAAAGTATTTAAAGCTAAAATTTATTCAGGTACCCACACAGTTTTACAGCTCAATAGAAAGTTGCAAATTATGATAATTACAAAATGCATAAAAGAAAAAACAGTTCACTTAGTAAATCTCACAGAGAGCTACTGCATCATATACTTCACCATAAGTAAAAGAAGTTTTTAATAATTGTGTCTTTGCACTTTCCCTGTAGAGTCTCTTTTCTCTCCCTAGAATTAAAAAGTACATTAATCTTCTTAAAATGTGACATTTATTCAAATATTTGAAATCTTTTTTATTGAGCAGGCAGTGGTAACTAATAGTCAACACTCTCATTTTTCTTGCAGACAAACCCAAGAAAGACAAAATAGTGTCATCTTTCTTAATTACTGGTTTACTAGGGTAGGGTTTAATGCCAAATGACATTTATGGATTAATGCTGTGTAATCTGAATATCCTGATGGAAATGACTTCAGAAAACAGACAGGCTGAAAGCAAAGTTTAGGGAAAGTGATATTGCCCAGGGACTACCTTGGGTTTTTGAAACATGCTCCACAAGCACTAAAATGTAGTATCTAAAGGGACTGTAGGTTTCAGTTTACTTGCATTACTCTAAAATTTTATCTAGTATGTTAACTGGGATAAACCCAGATAAGACACTTCAAAGAACACTCCACACTTATATTTTTAAGTAGGCTCAACAATCCGACTGCTTACTATGATCCATTATGGCAGTACAAGTCACACAATTATCCTCCAGACAACATGTCATGCAGGTTACATCATGCAGCCCAGTAGACTGCACAGAGAAAAGTCCCAAGCCTCTGGTCCAGCTAAAAGAAACACTGCAGTCATAAAGCAGAGGTTTAAAAAATTTCCTTGAATGCATACTTTAAAAGATGCATTGAGCAGAAGGAGAACTTCCTTTTCAGAATGCACCTCATGTGGCACCCCGTTGTATTAATCTTTACATTACCTTTCAGGACCAACTGTGACAAGTCTCAAAATGTATCTGTATCATGAAAGAAGTAATTTTATTTCCATTAAGTTGAATTAATCCTCCTGCTCTTTCCTGCTGAGATGTATAGAAGGTAGTATATGGGAAAAACTCCAGCTACTTTAGACCTGCAGAGTGGAATAGAATGGATTTTGCTGTTACAGAAAGACTGCAAAACAGAAAATATCCTGAAATATATTATAGCGCAAAAGAGGTGGACTCATTCCTGGAATGCAAAATCTATTTTAGATTTCCTCTACTCAGTATCTTGGATGTCTATCCTACTTAACATTAGTTTGCAGAACTCGACTTGGACAGGGATTTACATTTCAAGTAAGTCTTAAGAGGAAAAAAAGTAGTTCTAAGAGCTGTGTTTCCATCTCACTTCTTTATAAGAGCAGCACTGCAGATGAGGAAGAGAAACATGGCACAAAAAGCTATTACAGTGGTTACATAGTAAATGGGAACCTTTTGACCTTGGAATTTGCTTTCTAAAAAAGCAAAAAGTAAAAAAGAAAGAAAAACAACTTATCCAGAATAGCGTATTTCTATTCTGAACACTGCTCAAACTGTAAAAGTTCATACTCTATGTTTCTCCCAGATGAATGTTGGAAGTAATTGCATCATAAATCCCTTACAGATTATTCCACATGATCCTAGAATGTGGTTCAAATTAAATTATTATTATTAATACACATTTTTTTTCTCTGCTACTCTGTTTAGAACACCTGTATCTATATATTGCCTTTTAAGTGTACATGATGGCTGTCAATCATCTGCAGGCCAGTTTCAAAAATATTAGTAAATTTGTATGTATTCTGTATTCTGCAAAATTTTTACTTCCTGGATCGTTTTACCTATGGTGTCAAAATGTGTCTTTCTATGTGTCATGTTAGTATACTGAGCATCCTACTCTTATACCTTCATTTTCATTTTCATATGACTTACTTCATTTGACTTCAGGTTATGGAACACCTTTGTCTCTTGATTTCACTTTATCTTTCATGCCTAATTTTCCTGTCCTTATGGGAAGCTGCTAGGCTGGCTTTATACTTTGAAGAACAATTTCTTTTGCATCGTTTTCATTACCTGTTAATTGAATTTAATTTTCAATGTTATATTGGGTCTCTATGGTAAGGTTTAGGTAGCAGAAGGGCTGCCACATTCATTTCTGTGAGAAGATGCCACCATGTCTAAGAAAGGTAGCTCCAAGCAGCTCTAGGACAGGCCTGCTGTTGGTCGAACCTGAGTCATCAGTGTAGCACCTTTATGATAATATGTTTAAGAAGGAGGAAAAAAAGTTCAGCTGCAGCTGGGAAAGAGAATTGAGAATATGTGACAGAAACAGCTTGCATGAAGGTCATTGAAGAAGGAAAGGGAGGAGATGTTCCAGGAACCAGAGCAGTTTCCCCTGCAGCCCATGGTGAAGACCACAGTGAGGCAGCTGTGCCCCTGCAGCTCATGGAGGTCCATAGTGGATCAGATATCCATCTGCCGCCCATGGATGGAGCATGCTGGAACAGGTGGATGCCTGAAGGAGGCTGTGATCCCATGGGAAGCCTATAGTGGAGCAGGCTTCTGGCAGGACATGTGTCCCCATGGAGACAGAAGCCCATGCTGAAGGAGCTTTGCTGGCAGGACTTGTGACCCCATAGGTGACACATGCTGGAGCAGTCTGTTCCTGAAGGAATGCATGCTATGGAAGGGAACCATGCTGGAGCAGAGGAAGAATGTGAGGAAGAAGCAGTGGCAGAGAGAACATGTGATGAACTAACTGCAATCCCAGCTCCTCATCTTCCTCATACCACTCAGGTGCAGGAGGTAATGAAATCAGTGGTGAAATTGAGCCTGGAAAGAAGGGAGGAATGAGGGAAAGGTGATTTGTAGATTTGCTCTTCTCATTAACCTGCTCTGTTCATTTGGTAATAAAATAATTCCCCTAAGCTGAGTCCTTTTTGCCTGTGATGGTAATTGCTGAGGGATCACCCTGTCCTTATTTTGACACACAAGCTTTTCACTGTATTTTTCTCACTCCATCCTGTTGTGGGGGTGACATTATAGAGAAGGTTGCTAGGCACATTGCAGCTAGCCAGGGTCAACCTACCTCAAACAGTATTTCTTCAATTTAGTTAAAAATAATCAGAAGCTCCTCTCAGCTGAATGCTTTCCTAGAAATACTGTATGTTTTCTATTTTTGAGGTTCAAATTTTCACGTAGTTGGGGACTCAAAGAATGCATTATGTTTTATGAATGAAACTAATATATGCAGAGACATGATCAAGAATTATGGAGGCAATTCACAGAATCACAGAAGAGTTGAGGTTGGAAAGTGCTTATCTAGTTGAATTCTCTGCTCCACCAGGGCCACCTACAACCAGCTGCCCAGGACCATGTGCAAACAGCTTTTGAATATCTCTAAGGATATCTCCAACCTCCTTGAACAAATCCATTGAATTTAAAATGTAAGCATTTTCTAGAACATAGATTTGAACAGAGGGGAGTGATAAATAGTAAAATCAGGCCAACTTCATTATTTGCAAAGCAGAAGGTTACTGTTATACAGCAATCCCATTTCTAGTCTGCTAACTCGCGTGAGCACTTTCAACACTTTCATTGACTTTAGAGCAGAAATCATTGATACTGAAGGAGTACACAGATTTCCAAACTACCTCACGTCTCCCAAAGTAATGACTTCTTTCTGGGATGGTCTGTTTACCAATGAGGGCAACAATGACAGCCTCTTGCTAAATGTTTTCCTCCCCTCAGTATTTTCTTAATGTGCTTTGATCAAGATAAGAGTGCAGTTGTGTAAGGGTTCCTCACTGGTTTAATGTGTATTTTAGCAGAACACAAAATGTAACTCCCACAATGAATGACAGCACAATTCCATTACTGTAAAAGCTACTTGGGACATGTTGCTGTGGACTGGGACAGTGTTAGGGTGGGACAATACACATTTTTAATTCTTCATTAGGAAAATCCTTTATGCATAGTATGAAATATATATCTCCTAGAATAAATGAAATGAGCTCTGTAGCCATCATGTTTGCCTTTCATAGTGTAAAATACACAATGTAGAATTGATGAGCTCTGTATTCACATCTTTTCAAAAAAAAGCAGGGAACTGATCTTCCTTGAAATGCAGAAGAGAAACGGCAGGCATGCTGATTCCCTGTACTGGATGAAATAAGGAAGGATAGTTCCAGAATTAGGGAACCCACTATAAGATTAGGCATTAACTCGGAAATTTCAATAACAGGATTCCATTTCCTGCTAAGCAGGTGAGTTCAGTCTGGGTGAACATTCACAAGTTATTTAGTCACACACAACTTCCATGGTCTTTCAGTAAATTTATAATTAGAGTATTATTACTGTATGAGAATAAATACATAAAAGGTTTTCAGATATCGGCTCTTCAATGATAAAATATATGAAATGGAGAAACATGAGCAATGCGCACACACATTTGGCACAGAAGAATATGCTTCTGTGTGGATTTTCTTCTTTTCAGTTGTAGAATGGGCCTGTTTGAGAGCTCAATAGGATTTTAAACAAACTTGACTCCTTATCCTTTTTTTTTTAATCTAAAAATTGCATTTCATCTTCCTGAGGTTTCTGACTTGTGAAAGTTTATTTGGGATCAAAACCAGAATCCAATACATTTCACTGAAATAAAAGTTTTGGAAGAATGTGCTTATTGTTTTAATTGAAATAACATATTTTAAACTTCATTGAATTTAAGCATTCCACACCCCACTCATTATTCTGCAGGTTTTTTTTTTGTTGGAATATCCCATCTGTTTTCCAATATTTAATATTGAAGTCAATTTGCTTTACTAGTCATGCTAGTTTATTCACATTTTTCACTTTATACGGATAGCAAATGGGAGGGCAAAGGGATCTATTGCATTCCCCGCATATGCCCTTTTCACCCCTTTCTGTGTTTCCCTAAAAACGACAGCTTGCTTGACAGGACAGTCTAGTACAGCAAATGTTTAGCAACATTGGCTTTTTATGTCTAGCCTCTTGGACAGAGCACCTTTTAAAAATGTTTTCTTTATTGGTTTTTCACACTGTTTATCACCATAATAATTGATGTCTGCACAGCATTCCTGGAGGATACTGAAGTGGTATCACAGTTTTGCAGACTGGAACTCGGGACAGTGAGGAGAATAGGAAAGGTAGAAATTCTTATGAAGCATACAATTTCTACAGAAATTCAGCTCTGATATTCAACTGAAATTGTTCTGCTACTCCTATTTGTGTTATTTTTTTCAGGAAGAATAAATGACTTGCCAGAAGTCTGACAGAGGATCAGTGGCATGGTTAGAAACAATCTGCAAGTCCTCTTAGTCAATGCCTTCCCCATATGGTTTCTCTTTGAAGTCTATTTTTTACATCAAATTAACAACTGCTTTTATAGTTCTATTTGTTGCTTTTGGAAGCCCCAATCAAGTTACCAGTGTTGATGCTTGTTCTTATTTTATCCATTTGTAATATGTACTTATGGCATAGCACTGAAATTAGGGAAAGCAATTTTACTCCAATGCTACTTGTCATAATTAAATATGTACACTACAATGACACGAGGAAAAATGACATGGCCCAGGTCACATCATATACATAATGCTAAAACCTCTTCATCCGAAATAGGTAGCGCTATTCACAATTATTATGTGAAACAAGTTCCAGGTCTTGTGCCCTAGAATCTGTCGTTCATACAAAACAGAAGAGGTTGAAGCAGGAGTACCCACACTAGGGCACAGTCCCTGTAGTGGCAAAGGCACTCTTGAGGGCGATTTGAAATAGGAGTCCTACTGGTTGTAATACATGTCTTCTGAATAAGAGCAACATTGTCTAGCAATAGTGTCAGAAAGTATTTGCTTAAGACTGAACTACTATGGGTACAAAGACTGAGAAGTGCACTGAATGGACATCTAAATACAAAA
Organism: Acanthiza pusilla; assembly: GCA_036630365.1. Classification (NCBI taxonomy): domain Eukaryota; kingdom Metazoa; phylum Chordata; class Aves; order Passeriformes; family Acanthizidae; genus Acanthiza; species Acanthiza pusilla. The sequence goes on along the minus strand of JAXCHO010000036.1, from coordinate 14,398,889 downwards.
ACCAGTGAAGCAGGTAATGACAAAAGTATCAGGTATCTGAATACCTGTGTTCAGTTTGTTCCACTTCTTACCTCTTTTTTCTGTCATGTTTTTTGGGTTGGACTTTTTGAGATTTTTTGAGGGAAAGGAAGGTTAAATATGCTGAGTAAAAGGACAAAAAAATATCTTAATAAAAGTACATTATAGAGTTATCTAAGAAAATACTCAGCATGAGTGTATACAAAATGTTCAATCGTAAGGTAATTTTATTACATCTCCACTTAGTGTGATGTGACACTACTGATGTGAATAAAGGCACATGGAGATGTAACAAAAATTGAATATGCTTTATGGTGGGTTTTCTCTACTGGGCGGATACACCTCTTGGGGGCAAAAAAACCCAAGAGAAATAAAAAAACCTTGCTCTTCTAAGGGACACAAATTTGTTGGACTAGGGACATGAATATGTGATCTTCATTTGAGTTTCTGGGGTGTTGGTCATAATAGGTGATTTTCTTCTATGTAGCTGGTAAATAAAATAAAATAAAATAAATATTTTCTTTGATTTATATGGGGTGCTTGTATTGTTACAATAAAAGAAAGGAGGTTATTCACAGTTGTGAGAGTCAATGCTCAAATATAATAACTCTAAATGGAATAAAAAAAGACAGGATAATACAAACAGAATAAGAGCTTTTAGTTATTTAGAACTATTTCCCATACATTAATGTCATGCAAATATTGAGAGGCCCAAAAAAAAGAAAAAAATTGAAATACCTTTCTTTGAAATATGAAAAAACTCATAATTTAGAATCTTCTATTTAAATGTCTTTGACTTGGCAGTTGTTTTTTGGTTAGAATAGGATGGTTTGTGACACATATTCATAAGCTTTAGTATATTCTTTTGGAAAAAAATCCCTTAACATTCTAACATGAATTATATTAATATAAAAATCAAATCACTAATAAATTAGTATAACTTACTAGTGGCTCCTATGCTGTATATAGCTGCACATGCATACAAGGAAAAATCCTGAATTGTGACAAGCATATGCTCTGCTGATGAGATCATTACCACTTTACATTACCACTTGATTCCAATTTAGTGTTGCATTTGAACAAAGAGTAAACATGAATAAAAGCATTTTCTAAAATATTGATACTATATTCACAGCAGGGAAAAGGCCAGGGTCAACCATGATTCTGTCTGGACTACCTAACAAGTTTCTTTCAAGAGTCACCACCAACATATGGAAGAGAGGTGTGTAACAGAGGAGGCTGCATAAGAGGGATGTACACATCTTTAAATTTTAAACATTAAAATTTATCACATTTAGCATTATGTTTAAAATGTAAATATTTCAAAAGCGGTCTTTACCCAGAACATAATTAGTGCGCTCATACAGGTAAAAATCCTGGGAAATGCTGCTGCTCCCACTTCCTTCAACAGACTGACTCACGCAAGGTCATGAAGCAAATCACTGTCAGAATTTGCATCCTGACTGCAAGGTCTAGATCATGGTCTTTTCCTTGGATGTGAAGGTTTTTCAAACATGCTAACCACTCACGAAATTATGAAGAGCTAAATAGACTGCATTTATTAAGAAGGATGAGTTTTCTCTTTTTTGATTCTAACTCTGTGGAGATGTGCACATGGATGAAATTGTATTCTTGCAAGCAATATATCTTTAATAATTTCTTATTTAATTATTTAATTATTATTATTTATTTAAATATTTAAATTACTTTAAATTATTTTTAAAAGTTAGATGCATCAAGTTAATTTAAAACACTGAATAATAATTTGATTTAAGATTTCTCTTCAGCCATGGAAATCAGACCTATTGAAATGGTTTTAAAATCTGGAATCTGTGTCAATGATTCAGACTGGAAAAATAAATCACCAGAATAGACATCCAAAAAAATTATATGAAAACTGAGGAATCTGACCACTGTGTCAACCTCTGGCCTGTTGTTGTGGTTTAACCTCATTTGGCAAGGTGGTCACTCACCCCCTTCACCAGCAGAATCAGGGAGAGAATTAGAAGGGTAAAAGTGAGAAAACACAGGTTGAGATAAATACAGTTTAAGTGGTAAAGTAAAAGCCACACACTCAAGGAAAGCAAAACTAGGAATTCACTCATTACTTCCCATGTCAGGCAGGTGTTTGGCCATCTCCAGGAAAGCAGGGCTCCATCATGTGTAATGTAAGTTGGGAAGACAAAATGTCATCCCTCCAAATGTGACCCACTTCCTTCTCCCCCGGATTTACATGCTAAGCATGACACCATACAATAAGTGGCATGCAGTGGGCCAGTTGGGATCAGCTGTCCTGGCTGTATGCCCTCCCAACTCCTTGTGCACCCCATCCTCCTTACTGTTGGGCTTGGGTAAGCAGCAGAAGAGGCCTTGGCTCTGTGTGAGAAAAGCTCAGCCATAATGAAAGCATCCCTGTATTATCAGCACTGTTTTCATCACAAATCCAAGACACAGGCCAATGTTAGGCACTGTGAAGAAAATTAATTCTATTCCAGTCTAAAACCAGCACACATTCCTAGTCCAGAGAAGGAATTACTGGCATCATGTAGAAGTCAGAGGGTGATATATTTTTTATGACATTCCAGTTCTGAGACACTGTACAATGAATACACTATTATTCTGGGATAAGAGTAATATTACTATCATTCCAGGAACCAGTATAGCACTAGCAAAATATTCTTTACTTTGGATGAGCTTCATTCACATTGAGGCCTCACAACTTTTTTGCAATCATTGAAAATGAGAGCTGGAGGATAAAAGATGTGAGGAAATTATTAGTATGTGCATGTAGTTGTCAGTGTGCATGACACAGATAGAAATTAAGTATTTCTCTTTTTACCATATGAAGAGAATAACCTGCTATTAAAGTTATGGCTAAAATACATTTTAAAGTAATCTATGAAGTATTGGCACATTTGTGTTTATAAATTATTAATGTTACAAACTCCATTTATTTGCTCACACATAGTTGTAGAGAACCACTTACTTAGGATATCTGGGCTACTGGATCCGGTTGGAGATGGCAGATACAATTCAAGACTTTGAGAATACCTTTCTATCTGTACTTGCATTTGAGTAAACAAGCATTATACCTTAAGGTGTCCCAAATGACACTAGATACTCTGCAAGTTAACAAGTACATCAAGCCCCTGCTGTCTGACCGAACCCCTCTCTATTCTGCAGTGGCTGTATTAACTGGAGACCTGGTATCATTTCAGACAGTGTGGGCTGTCCCACTTGACCTCAGTATAATACCAGTAAATCTGAGTAACTCTTATAACACCTGTGTCATATCTGGAAGCTCCATTTGTTTGATTATATACTCTACAATATCTTAGTTGGCAGTGGGTATCTGGACTTTGCATTCCCTCCCTAGGGTTTGGTTGGCTGAACAGCTCTCTAAGAACCATTGGGGATATTGACTACATCCCCACAGCCTAACACAGTTTTGTACACTCATCACATATGTCAACATTCACATAAATGTACCTAAATTTAGCTATTTTAAATTTGATATTAATTCCAGCATAGCAATTACATCAGCTTGCATCCAAAAGTCCCAGACTGAGGCATGCTATCCACATACGTATTGCAAACTCTAGAGGAACACAATATGGGTGTGATATCCCATAAACCTCCATAATATCTCCAGTAATCTTCACCGTTCTAGTATATTATTTTTTCTCTATCTGATCTTCAACAGATAGTCCTTACGTAGTTTCCATTTGCCTCCCTCCAAATAAATACATATTAAACTATTTTTATCATTGCTTTCCAATACTTATTAGCACAAGCTGTGGAGGAGGGAAAATGAAGTTCAATACTTTACATTTGTGTCTTTCAGTGCCTGTCTGCATCAGAGTCTTTCAGTTTAAAAAGGTGAGCCTGCTGATTCACCTGGTCCACCTGAGTGCCACAAGCAGAGGATACTCATTGCTCTCCTAATGAATCCACTGTTAAGGCTTACTAGCATATTTGTGGATGCCTCTTCCTGCTATTTGCAAGGCAAGCCATCTACCTGCTGCTTTGAATAGAGCCAACAGCAATGGCAGAAGAGGAAAAGGCTGCTACATTCCAGGACCTGAAAAGGCCAGACTGAGTCTGACAGAAAGAAGTCTCTTTGTACAGAGAGCCAAGTCAGAAAACAGAGTACTTTTCACTGTATAACATACACTTTATCCTGAGAAGATTAAAAAAACCCATTATCTTTTTCCAGTAGATTTTTTTTCTTATAGTACATCTGATCTATGAGCAAAAATAGATCTTAGAGAAAGCATGCCCGAAGTAGTACCGCCCTGACATTAATTCCATCCAGCATTCCAGAAGTCACACAAGATGCTATAAAAAGTGTCTGTCTCTTGCCTCATTGTGAAATACCACACCAAAATAGAAAAAGTGAAGTCTAAGAAGGTTTTTCTGCATTTAATAGAGGCCCACAATATAGTTCTCCCTCTGAGACCATAAATTACTCTGAAAAATACAGAAACCAATCAAAAAGAAACATCCTTCCAATTCGATCTCTAAATCAAATTAGTGGATTGTCTGAACAAGAATTCAGGCAGTTCTCCTAGACAGTATTTTCCACAGACAGCTAGCATCAAAGGACTTTCATTTCTGAACCCCAGACCTGTTGTAGAGCCTAATTTGGAGATGACCCAACTCAGGCATTTTTCTCAGACAAATACATGTATTGAACACAGTGAATCAATCATCTGCAGATCCTTTGAACTCCAGCTATTCAGGGCAGAACAGAGGATGATCCTAGACTCTTTGCAGAATCAAGAGCACTTCTGAAGATTATATAACTCCTTTTTCCTTGGAAGCATTTGTTTGGAAGAGTGGCTTGTAACAGACAAGATCTTCCCTCTCCAGAATTACTGCAACTTATGCTTATGGTGAATATAAGGATTCTTTGGACCTGGGATTTGGAACATTAAAATGGACTCCTGAAAATAACTTGTCTGGCATTTTTAGAGAGAATAATCTCTCAGGAAAGAGAGAGAGAGGGGGGTCAAATAATGATCAGCTGCCTGCAGAATTAATTCCCAGCCATGGAGCCCTTTTCTCTCTCATTTTTAGCTCTCTTTCAGTTCACAGATTCATGTCCCCTCTGTGCTTGTCTAAAAAGTTTATGAAAGCAGCTTGAGCCTAGAAACATGAGCAGGTCAAAAGAAGAAAGCAAATATATTTGCTATGAACCTTCTCCAGGTTCTGAGAGCTGTGTTCTGATGAGGTTCACAAGTCAGTGGCTGATCAGTAAGACACTACCTGCTCAAACTGCACTAGAGGAATGAGAAGAAAAGAGCAGGTAGTCGAAGAAAGATGACAGCATGGGCAGCAGATTTGTGCAGCTTGGGAATATCTTGAATCCCAATACATGCCCTCTCAGTCTGAGGATTTTGTAACTATATGTTCTTGCAGAGCAGCTGCCAGCAATCTTAACAACAGTTCAGAAAAGTGTTGGTGGCCAGAACAAACTTTATGATTGCTGAGATAAAAATATGAGAAACATAGAAGTGTGATGCAACAGGTATAAAACTGTGGGTAGGTGTCAGTATAAAGGACAATGGGACATAGAAGTGTCTTGAGTATGCAAGGTTGTCTGAGGAATCACACTGAGGCTCATTCAGTTTTTTTAGTTTGGTTAATTGTCCCAGACTCGATTTTTAGCAGCACCGTTAGAGCGCAGACTCCAGTAATGAAGGAAGTGAGAAAAAAATCTGAGGGGCAATGTGACAGAGTGGAGGATGATGCAGGAAAAGGGTACAGCCCTTTTAGTCATAACAGTCCACACAGATGATTCTTAATTGGCCATCATAGGCAGGACTCAGATTCTGATAGCCTAGCCTGTGATTTCTTTATCTTTCCATGTAATCCAAGTAAAACTTCAGCAATAAAGTAGCATAACAGATGCAGACTTTTATGACAGCAATTATATATAGGCATATAGATATCTATCTCACACAAGTCTTGTTTGGCTTGCAAGGAACTATTCCAAGCTATGTTGTTTCAGACTTCCCTTTCAGTTTTCTCAGTCTGACTGTGCCTTGATGCTAAGGTTTGCTGTAATTTTTGGGAGAGGATACCAGCACTGTCACACAAAGCTTTTTCCTGTAACCTTGTTTCTTGTCATAGAATCATCCAGCTCTGCTGCTCTTCTTTGATGGAGGTGTCATGTCCCTTAGCAGGACAAGATACCCCTTTGGAAGTCGTCCAGCTTCTGATCTTACCCACCTTGGTTGTTTCAGAGATTCCCTGAGTTTGTTAAATGACACCATCTGTCTCAGGTTAGAGACAATTTTCCTGGGTGGAAAGTGCTCTGAACAGAGCAGCTCCCCCCCACAGCAAAGGCTTCTGTCACCCCCTCCCCCACAACAGCAGAGGCTCTGAGAAGAAAGTGGAAAAAGCTGTTTATTCAGCACAATCTGCCGAGTCCCCCCACGAGGAACGGGGGAAGGGGAAAGGGGAAAAGGAATCACCAAACCCGAATGAATAGTTGATGAATTTTAGTGTCCTTTTCCTCAGGTGTAGCAACCGCTTTCCGGGGGTTTCCCACCCAGGGATTTCCTGTCCACCGTCCTCCGGAGCTCCCAGGGTTCTCCGACAAAAAGTCGAGGAAAAAAAGGGTCTAAAAAAAGACAATGAAGAAGCAATCCCAGGGGAGGAGGGAAGAAAAAGCAGCAGTCACAGCAGCAGCAGCAGCCCGACTAAGCAATGTCCCTTCCTCCCGGAACAGCCGAGTGGTGGAGAGTTTCAAAACATCCCATGGTGGCAGAGCTTTTCCTGGCTGCTGAGCACAGTTAAAGCTACAGGACATTTTAGGCAGGCATGCAAATGATATGGGATACAGGATTATCATTACATCACCCTAGGACACCATCCTACAACAATGGGGTGCAGGGCCTCTTTTTTGCAAACTTCACCACTGTGTGGGTCATCAAAAGCCTTTGGAGTGGACCAGCCCGGTGTGGTGACAGAGCCTGTTTCATCTGAAGACCTTTAACCGGGCCCAGTCTCCAGGTTTCAGGTGATGGCACAGCACACCTGTAGTTGCACTGTTTTGGAATCTTTCTGTTCCTTCTCAGAGAGTGGAGATAAACTGCATTCTTTTACTTTCTTAATCTCTTTGGTATTAGCTGTTATTTGGTTGTGACCAATGGTTTTAGGAGGTGGATTCTTTGCCGACCAATAGTTGCTAGAATATTAATGGATATAAAAGAGGTTTCTTGTAAATAAAGCTCTCCTTTTCGCCATCTTGGTACGTCTGCCTGAATTCTCTCAGCCATCTTCTGCAACCCTCATGGACTCTAAAGCCACACGCACACCATTTGATACAGTATGCAACTCTTGAATCTGTAAAGATGTTGCAGAATGTAACCCACCTTTTACACAAGGGGCCAACTGAGTGGACTACACATGCAAGAGTAGGGATCAAAGAGAGGGGAGCTATAGGTCTGCCATCAGGAGAGCTCCATATGTAATTTAAGTGTAACAGACAGAGTGAAACCTTGAGCTCTTTCCTTCTGAATCTGGTTCTTGTAATTTGGTCAGATATTCAATAGAAATGTAGAGGTCAGGGTTAAGAGCTGCAACGTTTAAAAATGTTGTTGGAGAACCCTCAAAAGCAACTCACTTGGCAGCAGCATCAACATAAGTGTTGCCAGGACTTACTTCATCTAATGCACCTATGTGAGAAGAACAATGCATTACAGAGATAGTAACAGCAAGCATAATTGCATATAGTAACTGAGGGGTCCAGGAGAAAAGCAAGGTCCAGAGCAGGTAATAAATCCTCAGTGCTGTTATGATCTGATTATAAAAAATGCTTCTGCCCAAATTAAGGTGCAAATGAGATCATATGTGAAGTCAGTAGTACAGGTTTTATTTAACAGTAAATGTCAGGTAAAGAGATAGAAAGAAATAGGAAGAGAGAAGGGGAGGGAGGGAGAGCAGAGAAAGAGAGAGAGAGAGAGAGAGAGAGGGGGAGAGAGAGAGAGAGAGAGAGAGAGAGAGAGAGAGAGAGAGAGAGAGGGAATAAGCAAAAGATGTGGACACGCAATGTGGATTCCTGTGGCGTCCTGCTGGTCCTTCTTCATCCTGGTCTTTGGTGGTGGGGGTCCCTCTTCTGGAGGTACCACTTTTATACAGCACAATCCCAGGTATTCAGAGGGTGTAGCTGCCATTCTGATAACTTGAAATGGCATGTGCCTAAGCACTTGCTTCCATTCCCACAGTTTTCATGGTGACAATATTTGTCTGGATGCTAACCAAACCCTTACTTCCATTAGGCCTGGAATTAGCTTTTCCCTGCTGTGCCATCTGCACTTACCTCAAGTTCCATTGTGGTGGCTTATCTTATGGGGACAGTGGTTTGAGACATGTAACTGCATTCTGTAATTCCTCACAAGTGTTTCCAGATCTGACCTGTAGAATGACAAACATTAAATGCATACCATGAATCAGCAGAGACATTTACATGTTTTCCTGATGCGCAGGTTCACGCTTAAGTGAGTGCAACAAATTCAGTGGGTTTTGCGCTTGAAACTGTAGGGAAGGAAAATATCATGAAAATTTTGAGCAGGAAGCAACAGCACATCCTGCAACTAGTTTGCCTCAGCTGCCTGCAGGGAGGGGGAAATCTGTGTTGAATTAGTAAAACAGCAGAGATTCTGGAGTCAGTTGGCATTTTCATTACGAAATTGTATGACCCAGATACTTGACCTTTTGCTTTCAGAATTGCAGATTCTTTTGGGATGTTTTGTGTCCTTTGTTGGCCAAAGCACACAGTAGATAGAGTGTGTACTCCTGGAAAGTCTCCAAAGAGGAAAAAAACTACCAGCAGATTGTCCACATACTGTACCAAGTCTGAGGGAGTATAACAGAAGTTAGGTTTCACTTTAAGTACTGAAAGAAAAGAGTAGGGGATTCACAGTATCTTTGAGGAAGTCTGGTCCAGGTGTACTGTTGTTTTGGTAAATGAAGATAAACAAGAAATGTAAATTGAGGTATATGTGGATTGAGAGAGAAGAAGACAGAACATAGGTTAATAACAGTAAAATTAAGGATGCAGGGATGGAGGTTGGAATAGTCACAGGGCTAGGAACAACCGGGTGACTCATGATAACAAAAACATTGACTTTTCACACACCTTGGACAAATATCCGGATTTGTTTTATAGTCAGAAAATAAAGCCATATATGGTTTGTTTATTGTACATGATGGCCACACAGACAGTGCGGGGGAGAAGGCCATATGCAAATGTGATTTTTAAATGAGGATCTCTGGCTTCTTGTGGTGGCATTGTGCTGGGTGTCAACTCTGGTTCCAGTCTGGTCACCAGTGTGCAACAATGCCACTTGTGACACTAAAGTGTTGGGGAAACATTGCAACACACCTTGAGGTAACACAGAATGCACTGGGCAGAGTTCCAACACCTCACGTTCTGCAGGGAGGCTGCAAAGATGCAGCATGAGACAATTCCTTAGGCACAACTGCAGCAGCATCAGCCACGTTATTACAAGATAGCACCGTAGCATTTCCCACCTTACTTACAAGAGAATTTTTCCTTCCTTGTACAGAGCTGATCCTCATTCAGCATTCCACCTTTCAGCCAGTTTAACCTGGTTCTGCAGTCACCTGGCTCTTGCCTCCTAAACCAGGTCATTCTTCAATCCCAAGCTATTATTGCTGAGCGGTTACCATCCGAATTTCCCCTTCTAGGAGTGCCTAGATGCTCCAGTCACAGATCAGTCTCCCTGTACTGAAGCAGATGAGCACAGAAGAGGTGGTCGGCCAGGACTGAAATGTCTTCAGCATATCTTCCTGTGCATTAACAGGAACAGATATACTATGAAAACATAGCATCTCTAACTAAGAAAATGTAGATAACACAAGAAAAAAATAGCAGTACCCTATTTAACATGTACTTGTCAATAGAATGAAGACTTACAGGTGCTAAGATATGTATTTCAATTGCAATAGTAACTGTACCTGCACATAACATTGTATTTTCCCTGTTTGTCAGGCATGCAAGCACCTAGATCTATAAAAGTGGATGAAGGAAGAATGCAAAATAACTATTAACTTGGTTTTGTTACTAATTAATTTCTTCCAGTCTTATGATTTTTACTCTGTTTGGTTTTTTTTCCTGCTAACTTAATTCATTAAATTGTTCTTCCACAAATATCCAGAAAAAGAATACAAAAATTCTGCAAGATATTTGGAATAAAGATTTGCATGTCTAGTTATTAAAGATACTATAGTGGTAGCCCATTACTTAGTGATATGCCACTAAATATTAGCATGACAGAGCTGAGTTATGCCTATCCATTGTGAAGCACTGAATTGTATTTGCAAATAATTTTCCAGCAAAGGAGTTTTAAATGACACAAAAATTGATAAAGAAAAATAGAGTTCATAACACAGTTTAAACTCAACTAAAGATATGTAACAGCAAGAGGAGCTGTCAGTTAAAGATTTAGCAAGGTGGCCCAAAGGAGTTATCTTTCAGTTTTGGTATGGAGGCAGTTTGAGCAGCACGCCAGTTCACTGGCACTAGTGAGTCTAGAAAGTTAAAACAGAAACCAAAAAGCAGAATAGGAGGTATCCCCTTACCATAACAAGGTGCAAAGGACTCAAGGGATATACTACTCAACATTTCTCTGACCATGCATAGGATCTTGCAGCAGATTTCTGCTGAAGCACTTCCCTTATGGAATTTGCAATAGAGTTCTCAGATTTTATTAACTTTTGGGAGGAAGAAACTGAGGGAGGAGCACATACTGAAGCATCCGAGTATGGAGTAGACAGAATTGGGCTCAGAAAAAGATTTCATCTTCTTTTTAAAAATACGAAGTGAGAAACTGTGAGACTTAATACCTAACACCATGGAGAAAACAGCCATCAGAAGGCTGCTGTGTCGGAAGGGACAGGAGCAAATATATTCTAGCAGAGGGCTGGTCATAAAGAAAAATTTTTGCATCTCTTCAGGAATAAGAGACATAGCTCTCTATTTACCTCTTCCAGATGGTCCAAAAGCAACACATATACCTACTTCTTATTCAGAATTTTTAATTTATACCTAAATTAGCTTTTCTGGATGACCCTGTTGTAGAGAAGAAGCCGATAACTTCAGCAATAACTGCAGCAGCCTTACTGATTATTACCTATATTAGATAGCTAGAGGAAGGAGACCTGACCTTCTGACTAAGTAGATACTAAGTTTTCACTAGGCAACACAAGAACTACTAGACATGTCTCTGCCTTAAGTTTCAAGAAAACTATGCTGTCAAATAGATTTTTTTTTTTCATTTTTCATGCCAGGAAAAGGAAAAAAAAGCTTACTGCTAGTGAACTACCACCAAAATATGCAGCTTTAGTATCTCTTGTGATTTTGCTGAGCTCTAGACAACACCTACATAAGTGAGTTGGTTTGCTTCAGGACAAGTTACATCAATCAGCGGTTTCCTTGTTACATTAGAGACCCTTAGGATTACATACAAGTTAAATGCCTTTATGCTCCATTCATGAAATTCTTTCCAAGAGTACCTTACAAGCATATGTAATTTAAATGCATGAGCACACTTTGTATAGAACAATATACTAGAGAAAATGCCATTGTAGCTACTGACATTTGTATCTTGAAGCAGTCCAACAAGTAGCAAGGCAGACTCTTACTGACTACGGGGAGTAATGTTCAAACCACACCATTTAATAGGGTCTGAATCGCCATGAAGGTGAGAAATGCAGCTGAGACACAAAGAAAAGCAGTGTGGGGTGATGTAATCCTCAAATCCAAGTAGTGTGTATTATTCTCCTACCTAGATGCCCTTTTAAAAGACTGGATGGACAAGTAGTTAACAATGAACCCTCTCTGCAGCATTTCTTAGCCTTTTCTTGCTCTTTTCCTTTCAGCTCATTGGCTTTGTACAACAGGCCACTTATCATTGTACAAAGGAGGTCTGATTTCTTTCAGCTGCCCTCCAGCACATCTGAGAAAGGACCAGACTTTCCTCAAGCTGCCACATGGCTGTAAATGCTAGAAGCTCACTGCTCTGGTAGGAGCTCCTTTGCCCGGTGCTCTCCAAAATCCTTGTGCTAATCCTTCAGGGTCATTTATATGTACTTGCTGGGGCTTGGCATAAACACTGAAAACCCTTACTTAAAAAAGGGAGGACCCCTCTGTGCAGCACACAGTAGGCAGTTTGATAGACTACAGAAGAGCCATGCTAATCCAAACAAGTAACTTTATTACCAATCTTCTACCTGTATGTGGTCATTCTGGAGGTTGTTTTCAAAGCTAAAAAAACCAAGAAACTGCTTCTTTTTTTTCTTTATTTCTCCATGTAATCCAAGTAAAACTGTAGAAATACAGTAGAATGACAGATGCAGACTTTTATGACAGCAATTATTTACTGGATATTTAATTGCATCTGATCTGTCTAGATACAGTGCACTTGTGGTGAGCTTAATTTCTCATGCCTGTACATCCTCAGTAAGGCATACCCACTTCAGTACTGAGAAGGATATAGCTTAATCGGTGATATATCCTTTGCACAGCTGTGTAAGGGGCAGCCAGAACTGCTGTATGCCCCAAAGCAGGTGCAGGAGAGTATGTTCAGAATAATGACCCAGTACTTCTTGCACTTCCTAGCAAAGGGATGACTGGAACTGTGCTATTTACGGCATAGTGCTTTAATCTTTGAACATATGGAGAAAACAAAAAGTCATTTAGTCTCAAGCAGGGATAATAGAGGCTAGATCTGTATCTGCAAAGAAAGGTCACAAGCTCTTGACCACGTGCCAATGCTAAGAAAATGCTGTGCTTACATTGCTACCTTGGACTGGATGATGATATGATATGGATTAAAAACAAGTTTTTCTCCAGCTGCTGCTCCAGTGCAGACCCTCAGCAATACTAATGGCAAACTCTTCCAATACCTACTTTACTATTTAGGTTCTAGCAGATGAAAATGTAAACTCATTAAAAAGACACAGGTCCTCATAAAAGGCATCTTCCCTTATTCAGAATACTGACAAACATCAGAACCTTTTACAGCAGTAATCTCTCACCTTTGAATAATCACAACGTTTTAAAGAAATATGAAATGCCCTCACAAAATAAGGCACTCACTTTGAGTACTCAATAACCTTTGTTTTCTAAGTATGCTGCCAACTTTACTTCATTCAACAGAACAAACTTATGACATGACATCTTAGGCTTCCAGGTACTTTTACTTGCCAAGTTTGTGCACAGCTATACAAACAGGAATTCATATATGCACATACTCTGTGAGTTATTCCCTTTGTAATTACAGGCTTCTACTAAATAGCACGGAGAAAATTAATTAGGCCACATTTTCCAAGCAGTACATGCAACAATGCACAAGCCTATTTGAAAAACTGGCCTATAAAGACTTGCAGTTCATTAAAGGAATTCTGTTACTTCACAATCCTCCCATCCATCACTCTGAGCTTTGTCCTTTTCCTTGTGACTTTGCGAAAATCGTTTGCTACTGCCATGAACCAGGGCTACGTGCAGGTACACAAGGGTTAACACTGTTAGAGCTTCATCTCTGCCAGCGAGTGTGGAACAGACACAGCACTGGGGTAAGGAGAGAGAGAATGGAAGGCAGCAGAAAGCATCACCTTCTAGACTTCCTTAGGTTAAAAGCTGGTAGAAAGATAGCTACTGAAATAAAGCTTGAATAAGAATCATGCCTCTAAGCTTTTGTAAGGCCCCAGAAAACTCACTATCAGACACTTTTAAGAAGGGCTTGTTGTTCATGTGCTCTGAGTTTCTCACAGGAGAAATACAGACAAGATATTCTCAAGAAGTCAAAACAACAAAAAAAATTACTGGCAATTTTGGAAAACCAGGGAACTTTGGCAAAAGTTTAGAGCAACATTCAATCAACATAAAACACAAAGCATTAACTTAGCAAACTTGAAGCCCATCTCAAAACTTTAAGTTTCTCAAAACTCCAAGAAGAGGGAATTAGAAGAAGAAAGAAGAAGACACAAAATATATAGAAAAGAGCAAGTATAGTTACCAGCTCCTGGTTCCAGAACTGCTCAGCTGATAGAAATTCCAAGAGAAGGTAGGGTCAAGACATGAGCTTACCTCGTGTTCTGCTTTCAATACCTTCGTGGGTCCTTCCCTAGATGGGACTTTCAGTAATTTGACCAATTAGGAGCTGGGTTAGGGGTTCCAGGGGCAGGTGTGGAGCATTGCCTCTAATGTGCCAGGGATTGGCAGCTGCTGCAGGGCTGGGATACAGGCTGGGGTAGGGATGGGGTAGGGATGGGGTGTAAGGGGCAGCTCATCGCATCACCAGAGCAAGACCCGACCTTGCCCCTTGCCGCCCCTCCTTACCTCCCGCAAGTGTTTCAAGCCAGCAATACTTCCAGGCTCTCACAGCTTTACATATTTAGCTTCTCAAAAACTGGGTTATCTTTTTAAACTCCGCAAGTTCTACAGTGCATGTTTTTGCTGAATCTCTGTCCTTTTGACTCTCCAGGAGATGATAGACTAGTGACGCTCATTTCGCCACCTGCCTCTCAGGGAAAATCTGTCACCCTGTGTGATTGCTGAGAAGGTTTATAAACACTGCTCCAGTCCTGAACCTCTGTAAAGCTAGAAGGACTGGAAGAGAAAACTTGAGGCTTCTTCACTTTGATTACACAAGGCATTACATGAACACCTACTAAGGTTATTTACAAGTACTCACAGAAATAGCTCGGAGTTCATTCCCAGCCCCAGGACATACCACTAGTTTTGGAAACTGCTGCTAAAAACCTATACAGTCACAATGAATTCTTCCCGGCATCTGAAATCAATCAGCTTCATTCACCCTACCAGTGTACCACAATTGCACTAACACAGACAGACTGTACCCCCCAAAAAAGCCTCTTTTCCTCATTATAGATTTGCAGCAGGGAGGTGTAGCTTATCTACCCGAGATTTCCTGCTGATCTCTGGCCCAGATGTCCCCACAATTAGTGAGGGTAGAGATATGGCTATTGTAACACAAGCCTAGAGACTCTTGAGCCTGGGATACATATGTAGAAATATGCTATTTTCCCCATTTTCCCAGAAGAAGTCTAAGAATTAAAATTTACGTGTCAAGTTTGTTTCTATACTGCAATGCAATGCAGAAATGAATGTGCTGGGTACAAACTAAGAAGCAAAAAAGCTACAATGGCTCAAGTACTGTACTTGAACGATTTTACTGAAAGAGCATATTAGTCCACAGATATTAATTTATCCCACCCGGGAACACAATAACTGCTTTGGATGTTTTATTCCTTAAAAAATTCAAAAATATTTTGGCACAAGAAAGAAAAAAAAAGAATAGGCAGAAATCATTACTGAGTTACTTTGTGTGATTTAAAATTTAAAAATGCAAAGTTTTCAAAGAACACATAACAAAGATAAACTTTAGTACTAAAGTTACAAATTTGGAAAAATTAAGAAATTACAGTGTTACCTTAAGCTATCTTTCTCTATATTAATTAATATTTCCCAAACTATGGTTTTAATAGAATGTTTTTCAGTTCTCTGAAACAAATAATACTTAGTGACAGTTATTCCGTCTTGCATTTCCTCTTAATTTTTTTGTATTACAGCCCACATTCTATTTGCTACTCATGAGTCAAGCTCTTTTCTTAAGCCTATTTTTCTCTTCATCTTTTCAAGTGCACTTAACCATTACAGTTTGTGAGGGGGAATTACTCTAATATGTTCTAGTGTCTGCCATGTGAGTTTTGAGACTATCAATATTTCAGCAACTGAGAAGACAAACAAAGAGACATTAACAGTAAAACTTTTAACTAATATTGAGTATTCAACCTCAGAAAATCATGGTTAGTGTGCTTTATGACTAATTTCGGTTTAAATTTATTTTTCTGACTTAGTGAGGAACTCCATCCCTCAGAATTGGATTGAGTCCCTTTGTCCTAGAAAAACTAATTTGCCTTAATTGAGGCCTAACTTTTTGCATTTCCTCTTACCATTTGTCTAATTCACAAACTACTCTATTCCAATATTTCACCTTCTGAGGAAGGGATCCTATAGAAAATAATCATCTTTCCTTGAAAGACCTTAAACAAATCTACTCACCATGCTATATTATGCAGGGACCTTGCAGAAGGAATCAAGGCAGGACTACCTTGTCAATTAAACATAATGGGAGACTCTAGAGCATTCTCAATCCTGACATTTCCTAAATTTTGAGCAGTTGACTTTGCAACCAAAATAAAGATCTTTTAAGATTTTTGATCATCCTACGTGTGATCATATATCAACTCTTCATCAGCATGGTCAGAATTATTAAATCTGTTGCAGAGAGAGTTGTTCAAATTCGGAGAATTACAACAGACTTCTTACGCCGTCACTAGAAAATAAGGAGATATTTACAGTTCTGATATCAGAGGAACAGTGACACTTGATTATTGCAACCTTCATATTATGACAGCAGAATATTTCCTTGTCTGCAAGAGCTTCCTTTCCATTTTTCTTAGGACATAAGACATTTTTTTTCACTGTGCCTCTGACACTCCTCATTCGCTTGTTCTCTTTGGCCTCCTATTCCCATTCTTCTCTTCTAACCATTTTAAACTTCCTTTCCTTCATAAAGCATATCTTCCTTCCTTCCTTGGTCTTATTTCCACCTGCTGGGGTTTTTTTGTTTGTTTGTTTTTTGTTTTGTTTTTGTTTTTTGTTTTTGTTGGGGTTTTTTTTTTGCTTGTTTTGTTGGGTTTTCTTGTTTGCTTGGTTTTTATTTTTTTTTAAATTTTATTTCCACACTCATCATTCATTGTCTCTTATTCCTATTCCAATCTTTCCACTCCATCTTTTCAATCAATTTCTGCCTCAGCTTCACATCAACAAATAAGGATTCACTTCTCTATTCTTTTCACCCCTCCTTCCACTTCAGTTGCGAGTCCCAGCTTCCTTTCTTACTCCCTCAATCTAAAACACCTACCCTTGTATACCCTCTACAAGTTCTACTCATGTCTCTCTGAATTTTATTCAGGCAGGATCCTCCTAAAGCCAACAGCCCTGAAGGTTGACTACAGTGTAAGGGAAAGGGTGTCATTCTCACTTACATGTAGTTTATCTTCTCCTGCCTGCAGCAGCCCAGAGTTGCAATTGCATTGAAAAACTGCTAAAATGTCAGGAATGAAACACACTCAAATAAATAATCTATGAGATGCAGAATTGCAAAACTGGTAAATTTACTGAGCAAGGATGAGCTGTCTATTTCTGGGGTACCTATACGGCCACACTTCTAGACAACGAAAGGCTACTGCTTGACATGACCATGTCTTTACTCTTACACTTTCTAGCCAGATCCTTTCTCTAAGTCATGGGGGAGTTTTGGAGTTTTCCAAAGAAAAGCATTAGCTAACCCTTAGTTAGAAATTGACAGAAGTGAGCATATGAAGCCTGATGCTCTTCTGAGATGGAGCTGTATTTATAGAGAAGAAAGTACAATATGGACTGAGTTTTAACGGGACCAATTAAACTGAAATCTGTTGAATTAAAGTTGATGATCAAAGCTTTTTTCAAACATAAAGGATATAGATGAAGAGTCTATACTATTGAAAACTTATGAAATATTTGAATTTGATTCCAATGTAACAAGATTTCACTTAGGTAATTCACTGCTGTTTTTTGAGTATTGGTGGTGGGAGGAGGGGTTTGGTTTTTTTGTTTTGTTGGGGGTATTTTTTGTCCATTTTGCAAATCCATTGCATCTTCATATTTTCCTAAGTTAATTGAAGAGTTGCCCTTTACAGTCACTAGAGCGAAATGAGCCCTTTATGGGTGCAATGAATCTAATATACATTGGTTTTATAGTTCGAAATGAAAGGTATTGTGTTTGTTTTCCTCTGTGCTGCACAGAAGCAATTTAGTCTGTTTCTATTCAAGATGCACAAGATCTCCAACTTCTGTAGTTTTTAACAAATTCTCTTATTCATGTCTGTGTACATTTTCCACAGTCCACTCTGCGTGACTGAGTCGAAGTCAAAGTAATTGTGGGAACTGTGCCCCTTTTGCTTGCATAACACCAGAGAAAGAGTGAACACATCCATGGCTGTTAGGCTGAAGTGCAATGTCCTTGCTGAGCTGAAATGATTTACTCCACTTTTAGATATAGTTGTACCAAAAGAATGGAGCTTTTCACTCACGTATACCAACACTTTAATAGACTGGAAATAGTTCCTGAGCATGTGGCAAATCTCCTGTAGTTTTTGCTTTTCCATAAACACCTGAATATGCAAGACACAGTCTGGCCTTAAGTACAGCTCTCTGTGAATGAGAAGTGGCAAAAAAGTACTATATTTGAGCTTGAAAAAGAGTTACAGACCTGCAGCCATAAAATTTCCACTTTTAACCATCTCTCTTTGAATCACTGCTTTAGCAATACTTTGCCTGCTTAAGAAGTATTGGAACAAACATGCAGGCAGAAAGGCTGAAGTATTATTTGTCCCTTAGTGAATTCTCAAAGGAAATCAGACAAAGGAATAAAGTTTTGTAGCAGATGAAAAATTCCCCTACCTTTTATTTTCTCTCTGTTTGTATCTGGTTCTGTTGATACTTGAGATCTCTTATACATTCACAACAGCATTTCTCAATTTAGTGAGCATGCCACGGCAATTGATTTAGACACTGCAATAGCTGTGACAGCAATTGGGAGGCACTCCAAATTTAAAAAGTTACAGGACACGCAAAATTGAAGCCTACTGACTGTTCTTGTGATAATTGAATTTCATTGAGTTTTAGTGTTAGAAACGAGCAATAAAAGGACTGTTTCCAGCCACAATTCCAGGAAATGGCTCAGGCAGCATGTATCAGTAAAATATACGTTGAACATACACATGCAGAAATCATCTGTGTTACTGATTCAGCCTAATAAGCTTCTTTCTTTCTTAGCTGCAAAAATAATTTCAAAATAAAATAAGCAAGCCTTTGAGATAAAGAATTAAAGATAAAAAGCGCTGAATAATTTTGTATAGCTCTAGGACAGCAAATTTGCTGTGTGGGCAATTTAAATATGTTCCATCCTGAACAGTTGCAAATGAGGATCTCTTTGGTTGCAGTTTTTCCAGAACAGTTACTGAGGAAAGCTGTTTTCCTGGTGCTTAAAAACTTAATTTTTCACAACAGAAAATATGCATTGGCTTTATATAATGCCTGAACTCCTCGCTCTTGGAGTGATTGTATTTCTTCGGGGGTCAACTTCGAGGTCTTGCTTTCAATAAGGACAGTAGCTCCCTCTATTCTTAATGCAACTCCAATTCACTCTGCTGACACCCAGCACTGCTTTGAGAAGAACAGCCTTCACACCTTCAGAAACAGCAGGTTAAGGAATTGCACCGAATCTTTTGTTCTTCATAGGAAAAAATGAAGCTTCATAACACACTGTCCAACTGATGTTCACTTCTGCAGGTGGAGCTCAGGCAGGCTTAATCTGGACTAGATACAAACTGATCTTTGTGACTGCTCCTTTGATTACAACAAGTGTTCTCTCTTTGCAGAAGTTCCAGCCATAAACAACTTCTCCTTCTATGTAAAAGAGTTCTTCAGAAGTGAAAGTTTCTTGCCTCTGTTGTTGATTTCCCAAGTTCAGTACTTAAAAGCAGGTGATTAATGAATATGTGATCCAGATCCTGAACAAAAACTCAAAATAATTTTTGCCTCATCAGATGTCTGACCTGTTTCACAATAAGGGTTTTTATGACTGATGAAACTGCAGGTAAGTGCTGTGTTCAAGCCTAGTTTACAGTAAGGATGCATGTGCAGCACTTTGAGAACAGCCCTGGGGCATCTGTGTTTTGTGCTGACATTCAGTCCATTGAAGGCTGTAAGCTCCAGCAAGTTTTACATTGGTTGAGATTACATTTGACACTAAATTCAAATATCTAAGAGAATGATATTAAAGGGATTCATCAAATAACTTTTTTTAATGTAACTGCCTGCTACCTGAGACATGTTGTATAATGAAAGAAGATTTATGTGGTTCTCAGAGCAAAATAAAATTTAGCTCAGCTATTTTTTATCACTTTTAACAAACAATGGTTGCATTGAAAGGCTTAAAAAGAATAAGGTTAGCTGAGAGGGGTTTTTGTTTTCCCGAATAATTGCTGACTAACCTGTTTTAAGATATTTCTTTTATGTATTCATAGATTCAACTCTGTTACCTTGAAGACGTGGGAAGAACTGATGAGAATTTAAATATAATTCATGGTAACAGATTTGGGGCAAAACTTAATCAAGTCAGTGCATTATCTTTGCATAAATAAATAACTTTTTGTCTTTTTGTCCATAGGATAAGCTAGTTATTATTGCACAGATAGAATTGTAATAATTAAAAAACCCACAAAAAACCCAAAAAACTGAAGAACAAAAGCCAAACTTACACAGCCACTCTTCACTCTTTAATTTTTCACAGGGAGCTACAGAACTTTTACACAGGCGTCAATGCATAGTAAAGCTTCCAAATCCAAAACTAGAAATGCCTTCATTACTCACTCATACAAAGGGAATGTGGCAAGCGGTGGGTGAGCATATGAACATACAATTAGACATGAAAATCCAATAAGAGGACAGAATAACAACAATGGCAGCAGGGGGAACCATAAACCAGCACTGATTGGCATTTACTATTAATTTGTATTCAATGTGTGATGCAACAGATGAGGCACTGGGAAATAATGTGTGTTTGCGAAGCAGTGCTCAGAATTGCTCTGCCACCATGCCAAAGACCTAGTGAATTGAAGAAATGTGACAATTGCCAGATTTTTTTACTCAAACACAGAATCTGACTTTGAGGGATCAGTTTTCCTCTGTCATAGTGAAAAACAGAGAACCACAATTGTACATTTCATAAAAACAGGGAGAATGTAAATGTAAGCCAGCTGGGTGAAAGAAGAAAACATATCAGATAGTTTCTATGGAGGAAAAGCTGAAATAGCATATAAATGCAAATACCTTTCTATCAAGGTAACTTTGGAGGACACATTTAAAGGGTAACAGAAATGCAAGAAACTCGAAGGCATTGAATTGCTTCTAAATTCTGCACAGAAAGCAGACTCTAGTCAGCCCCCACACTTTTCATTCTCTCTTTTCAGAGTAGGTTAATGTGGAAAAAAATCAATAGGCTATTAAAATATTTCAAAGATGTATTTCAAACCAATTCTATAGACATATTCTTATCTACTGGCAATGCACATGTCTGTCAAGCAATGACAAAACTCTTCTGGAGGAAAACTTTTTAAATATTAGAATAAATACTAGGACGTACTACTCTGTAAATGTCAGGAGTACAAGCAAAAACCTGCAGGGAAGGTTCTTTTTGTTCTTTTTTTTTTTTTTTTTTTTTTTTGGCTGAGTCTGCCCCTCTTTTGGCTTGCTCAGAGCACAGGTGCACAAGGCAGGAAGGCTTCCTTGCATGCTGAAGAGAAGCAACTACTGCACTACAGACTTGCCATAGTGCCTCAGGGTACTCACTGAGATAGCAAAGGCTTTAACAGACAGAGCCTACAGCCCAAAGCAGCTACGTATGCTGATCCTTTTCATTATAATAAAACACAGAGCAATGCAGTTCTGCCAGCTGCACTTGTGCTTTTGTTTACTGCAATTACTCACTGGCTTGTTAATTCTGAAGGAAATGTCCATTTCCTTGCAAGGCGCATGTCATCACCAATTCTTTCATTTTCAGGGTGTAGCACTCATTACAGAGTGTGGCTAAAAGGAAGGTACTGATGGTACACTTATACATTTGGCTAGCTAGACAGTGAGATTTGTAGAATGAAGCTGGTTTGTTGCTGAATATCAGCATGAATGCCAGAAGGGGAGCCAGGACTAGGAATCAACTTTACCACTGGCTATTTGTGTAGTCCTGCTCACATCACTCAGAAGTTAGATCCTGATCCCACTCAGAACTTTTAATACTGTAATTCAGGAAGACATGTCCCTCAATGTTAAAACCGATTCACTTGAAAAACCCGATGGAGCTCCATTTTCAGCTTGTAGACACATGAATTGCAAAGATACCTCTCTTTTGAAATTACTCGTCATATGGAGAAATTCAGCCTTTTCAAATCACCTCATCTTTATTATGATTGAACAGCAAGGAAATACTTCAGCTAAAAGTTTATCTCTGATGCAGAAATTTTGTTATTCCATTTAAGACCTTTGAGTAGCTCCATCTAGGCACAGTTAGGAAAAGCTCTATCAGCTAATCCTCTCTTTAAGGGATGGCCTGAAGGGATTTTTTTTTTTTTTTTAATGAAGTAAATAGCAATAGGGTAAAAAGCATGACTTGTTCTTGGAGCAGGAAGCAGAGTAGCCAGAGTATACCTTTGGTCCAACAATTCTTTGGTCATTAAGAGGTGATAATACCCCAGTCAAGAAGCCTTTCTTGTGGTACATCTCTCTTTGGAGCAGTGACAATTGTGTGTTTGCAGTCCTCTGGCAGGTTGTTTTTTTCTTGCCTAAGCTCAACATGTTGTAATGCAAAAACTTGTGGCACATATATCCTTCTGTGTACCTGATACTGTTAAGATATTTTTCCACACCAGGGTAGTAAATCAAGAAGTTTGTGCTTGTCACATACCCAGAGCAAGCATGTCAATTGTTCTGCTAAATAAGTAGACCTATATTATTTAACAACAGCACGATGGTTTGGTTGAGTGACTCACTGTGTCATCACTGTCTGAAGATTCTTTTGCACTAAAATTAGATCACGCAGTTCATGATCTACCCTGGGAGTAAAGATTAGAATCCACTTATACAAACTTTTTAATCTATCTTATTTGTGTGCATCATCAGAGTCTTTGTTAGAGAGCTGTTGTTTGCAGATGGTTGCACTTGCAGTGCAGAAGGAGCAAGACCTGAAGATAATGACATCTAATTTCCCAGCCACTTCTGTAAACCTCGATTTAGCATTTCAGCAGAACAGATTTGTACCAACTAAAGCTAAATAAACAATATTCCAAGATTAGCAGCATAAAAATAAGTGCTGTGGCTCTGTCTACTTTTTTTGGAATAAAAGCTTTTTATGACAATGCTTATTTTTTGTGTCTAAAGCACTAGCTTTGCTGTTTTTCTTCCTGATTTGAGTCTCTGAAAACACACCATAACATTGACCTGAACATCAGACTTTACTTGGACATGCACTTACATTCTCTTAAGTGATGTGGGGCCAGACATTTGCTATTAACAACGCATAAAATAGTAAAAAATTTCCACATGGTTCATCTTCAATCACTCCTGACTAAAATATAAAAAATATTCAACAATGCTTTAATGGAAGTGCGCTGGAGAAAGATCCACGCAGGGATGAACAAAGGTGGTCTTGTAACTCAACTGCTCAAACATAGGTACTTTTTATGGCTTTATTTCTATTGCATGAGTTCTCATAGTGCATTGTTATCCTCTGCTGAAATCCTGAAAACATAGACTAAGGTTATAGATGTGTGTTAAAATAAACTAATGCATGAAAAGGACTTCGTGATAAGTAAATAATTTGTTTAAAAAACACTTAGCAGTAAACTGTGTTATACTGATAGGCAACATCAGGACTTTCTAGTTGCCAATAGAACTGCGTTCACCAGCCATGACTAAACACAGTGAAGTAAAGGTCTCTGAAAATAATTATTAGTACAGCAAACCAAAGTGCCAGCTAAGTTTAAGACAACAATTGCAGGTATTTGCAGTTTATAAACTGTTTCAGTGACCTCAGTTGAGCTACTTGATATTTACCAGGCTGGGTAAGTCCCAAATGCAAACATTTTCTAAAGTGCCTGGGGATTGTGGCTTTGCTGATGACTACCGCATTTCCTTATGATTATTTTCAGAGATGCTGCTGGGAACACATACCTGGCAGTGCAGCAAGCAGCCCTGGAAATAAGCTTCATATGGGCCTTATGGACATGAACAAACTTAGCAATTATCAATCCTACAGTCTTTGATCATACCCATATTGATCACTGTTTTTCATGTTTTTATAAATACTTGAACCTCTTTCAAATTTACTGGATTTTAAATAATATTATTTAATTAATGGATTTTTTAATATATCTCTGTCATTAATACAAATTATGACAATACAGCCAAAGAAAATGGCCTGCCTTTTTGAAGAAACTTTCACAGACTCACAGAATATTCTGAGTTGGAAGGGATCCACAAGGATCATCAAGTTCAACTCTAAAGTAAATGGCCCTTGCAGGGATTTGGTTTATATGTTGTCTTCAGTTGGTTTATGTCTCCATGTATTAATTACCCTGTTTTTTAACAGAGAGGTAAACCTGATAGGGATTGCACATTAATTTTTATATGGAACGGTTTAAAATGTCTCCATTTTTTTCCTCTTGATCTGTTATGCCTTATGTCCATTACTCACTATTCTATAATTAATTTTCTAACAGAGTATAATTCTTATTTGTGCATTCCAGCATTTGCTCTGTAAGTTATGTATTGCACTAGTCTATCAGGAATTTGTCAGAGTCAAGTCAGCTAAGAATGAGGATCAACATATTATATTTGGTCACTTTTTTTCCAACAGCAAAATATTTGATAAACAGAAAGTTGCACTGTAATTTCATTTGTTATTTTCCTCCCTGTGCATTCTCCATTCCAGGCCACAGCCTGAGATGTTTTTCAGCTACTCAGTGTTACTTGGATTGTTATCTCAACTTGGTGAAAGAAAACAAACAGCAAGGTAATAGAAACCCAGTCCTTTTATGCAGAGTTAGCCAAACCAGATTATTCCAATATTTCTAACTAAATGCCTAGAAAATCAGGATTTTTTAAAATAATTATTAAACTGTATAGTTTTGCTCGGAAGAGAGATCAAAGAACACCAGTATTACACTGTGTTAATTTCACACAATATTGATTGTATAACACATTGATGGTCAAGGTTTCTTACAAAAAGTAATTTTGAAGTGTGACTTTCCTCCTGAAATAGACTTTGGCCATTGGAATTCTGTTTGAGATTTGCTAGAAAATTGTTGGCAGATCTTCACTCAAGTCTACTGTTAGATTTTCTCACTCTGATGGTTAATTTTGTTGCTCTGCAAGTGAACATGATAATTAAACAAGAATGCAAACAGAAAAACATAATTTTTCCAAGATATTATTTGATGGCTTTTTAAGAGATCAGAATAGTACAAAATTGTGATTGAGCACTGACTGTAATATTAATTAATTGATAAATATTTTCAGATTAGCTAATATTTCATGTGTTTCAGAAAGCTTTTGACAATTGTTGAACAGCTGTTCCTTGTATGAATAAGACAGGTGGATCATCTCCAAATGAGCACTGATATCTCCAAAAGAATATTTTACCAATTTAGAACACTGAAGCTTTATATTGATAGTAACAGTGTAACAGTGCATAACTTCTATTACAGATTTTTTTTTCCTTAAGTCACTTAATATTGTGGTGTCAAAACCTATATATTTATTAAGATTTGGATATGTTATACATACATTTTGTGATATTCAGATCTATTCTAACTCCTTTTTCTTTTTTCTGTTTCAAACTAAGAGGAATGCCATAACTATTAAGAAGTCAATAAGTCTGGAGTCACAGATACCACTGAGAAAGTTGGATCTTTTCTGGTGCTTAATTTAATTCACTCTCAAGAAGTCAGATGCCCAAAGCAAGTATGAAAAAAAGCTGCAAAAAATGTGGAATACATAGACTCGGTATTTTCTAAACTTTTTTTTTAGTTAAATCCATTTTCTATCCTTTTTTGCAGAAACCCTCTACCATTCCTTCTTTTCTCATAGCACACTATTCTCAGAGAAACACTAGAAGAGCTGCTTTGTATTTTTCAAATATGCTGCAATTGGTTGATTTGCTGCATTTTATTTCGAGTGAGAGCATTCAAAGCTTTGGCAAACACCCCCCTAATTTCAATTATGCTATAGGCATTGGGGTAGAGAATTCTGCCTACAAACAACAGATACAGAAATAAAAATGAAGACAAATTCTTGTCCAATTATGTTGCAGAGTTCTCTGCCTTACTACTTAGTTATAAGAGCACTAAGTTAACATCTACACCTCACACTATTGTGTGGAGCAAGCCTATCCTCTACAGCACTGGGTAATGATTCTAGTACTTACAGTTTAAAGTTGTTACCATATGCAATGTACCAAACCAACGCTGACAAGGTAAAGCATATAAATTTATTTGAAAATTTGACATCTAAGTATATTTTAGCTTTACTTCTGAAGACATTGGTTGGATTCAACGTCAGAGAGTCATTACACTCATCCTAAAAGAAGCTGCAACACAGGTAAACAAAATACTCTTATGAATCTGAGCACTCTCTTCTCACTGTGAAAGAAGACTGACTAAGTAGTTTGGACAAAACATTTACAATGGGATTTTTCCCCTGTAACACAAATATTAAAAAGCTAGGCATTTGAGCTACACATCTTAGGGTCATTTTTAAAGTTCAGTTTTAGTGTTTAACAATTAACAAAATTTTACATCTTCTTCACTAACAGAATACAGCTCCTCAGAAAGCCCAAAAGTGAATTAATTTGGCAGTATAGATGAAGCTAAAATATATAAAAATAAGGTAAAAACCCCACTGAAGTCACTGAAAAAAAAATTTTATCCAACAATCAAATATCAGTTTGGAGATTTTTCAGCTCTTGGCATGAGACCAAATCACAGTGGGAAAGAAAATGAAGAAAGCAAAAAAAAATCTAGAGAGATGAATACTACCTAAAATTAATGTTTCTTCAAGATCGTTCTAAGAGAAAATAGTCGTATAGTTAAGCTTATTTAATTGAGGATCTGATGCTGTGGGTGCAAATGTACCCAATATGGGAGAATTAAAGTAATTTGCTGCAGAGTATCATATGACATAACTCAAGTGGCAGTCTGAAAAAATGGGACATAACAATGACTTCCAAAAAAAAACCTCCAAAGAGTTATACTTCCCAGCAGGAGTTTGAAGGCATCAGTACAAGATGGACTGCATGTGTAAAGAGTGACAGTATCAATTCCAGTAAAGCAGAATGCTTTGGAGGAGAAATGGGTAACATTGTCTTGCATGAGTATACGTTCATGAAAAACAAATAGGACAGATAATAATTTCAAGTTGGATATGGGTGTACAAGCCAATGTATTTTCAGAAGCAATGGTAATAGCATGGTTTTAAGAAAAACACATTTGGAAGAAAATAAATCATTGAAGAACTAGATCTGTTGTGGTCAGAAAAGAGTTATCCCCACTAACACAGAATATGACCTGAATTGGATATTAGACATTTCATATAATTTCACCTAAAAATTTGGAGTCAATATTCTGATACAGGGAAGAGGGTTGTAGCTTTTACAAGATGAGCATGAAAAATATTGTGCCTATGCACTGAATTTGCACTGAAGCTAGAACAATGTACACCCTTTGGGTTTAAAATGAGCAAATGGTCTTGAAAACAGGGTGCATGCTAAAGAACACAGGGTAAAGACCAAAAAAGTCATCTTATACAGATAGGAAAGTTTGCAATAGTTTATGCCAAAAAATACATATACCAAGATAATCCCCCAGGCCATGACCCTAGGAGAGTATCCTGCATCTTAAGTCAAAGCTATAAGAAGATCTTTAGGTTAATTACTTCAGTGTACAGAGGATATAAAACTGTAATAAATTTTGTATTATTGGTCAGTACCCAGGCCATTATTGAAAATAAATTCTGCACTTGCTTAAAAAAACAGAATAACTAAAAAAAACACCCTTATATAATTATATCTGCAAGGGAAAAAAATCTACAAGGTAAAATATTATTCTATTCCTAAGGGTTTGACACCTTTAAAAATACGCGACACATGCATGTGCATGTGAAATGTCTTTTTTGGCAGATCCCAAGAACGATCATCTGGTTATTATTTGTGGCATAAGTGCTAAGATTCAGTTCAGCTAACTTTGGAAGGCAAATTTTGTGCAGAATTCCTTCAGTTTGTGCCTCATGATCTTTTGAATATTTCTTTCATCCTCATTTACTGCAATGTCTTCAGGAATTATTCAGCTGCCTTAACACGGGCATCTGGTACCATTTGAGATATGGTGGGTACTGAATGTAGTTTTACAGGGCAATGCCACAGGACTTACCAGACCATTATGCCTTTCTAGAGAGGCAGCTGGAGGTAAGGCAGCATGCAAAGGCTCCTAGATGATACTGGATAGTCATGGAGTATGCAGGCCACTGGATCAAGGCTCCATCATCTGTAAAAGGAAGTGTAAACTTGGCTCACCTCTAAGCTTTGACGTTTAGACATCTACATTGCCATGCTTTAATCTGAAAGCAAATTCCACTTGAGCTGTCTGCAACACAGTTATCTAGACCTCTGCTAGGTGTCCAGGCTTCCACTGTAACTAATGGAGATGTAGCCAACACAGAGCTTGATTCCTTTAGCTGAACAAATAACTAATATGCGTTCAGATGTCCTACTGTGACCAAGATGATCACACAGACCTAAAAGATATGAGTCAGAAAAAACATGAGACCCACACCTTTCTGGAACAGGAGCTGAAACACAAATATGATATTCCACAGTGAAAAAAGCTGCGCAAGGTGGCTGTCCTCGGGCAGATGAAAATTGAAATTTTTGAATGTAATAGAAATTGGGCTTTCAGATTTCTCAAAAGAATGTTACCAGATTTCAAACTTAGACTACAAATGGGTCAATCTGATTTGAAAGTCCTGTCTTATTTAATAGAATTCAGTGTAATATCCATAACTGCTTCTGAGGATAAAACCCTGAGGGAAACATGTAGAACTACTTTCTCGTACTGGGAAAACATTTCCACTGTCAATTATCAATTTGTGGAGGATCTCTTAGCAGTATATGAGATGTAATTTGAAGTCACTATAGAAAAGCTGTTATGAGGGATGTGTGCGATTAGGTAGAAACTGAGAAATCTAAAGGAAAGGTCAAAAGCATTCTGAACAAACATAACAGGAGCAGAGACATTGACAAAATGTAATTCTAAAAGGAGGCCAAATCAAAGAAACACATCAATATGGTTGGCACACACATGAAGGTAAAACAAGTCCCTTCATTCCATGAAAACCAAAGTTAAATGTACCTTTGTCTAATAGACAAATATTTTTACTGAACATTTTTCTAGCATAGCAAAATGGCCTTTCATTTGCACTATACTTAAGCTTTCAGTCAAAATCTTCTATAGATAATTGTTACTACTAAATTTTATCGTGAAAGTTTAATTTCAGGAGGTTCTTGAGTTATGCGGATATGAGAATTCATATATTAAATTATATATCTGTGAGATCTGATAGGTCTGAATTGCTGGGAGCAGCAGTTGATACGTTGGGATTCAGAGGGATGTCAGCAAGCTGGAGGAGGAACCTGACAAAAGTCTCATGAAATTCAATAAAGACAACAAAGTCCTGCACTTGGAATTAAATAAAGCATGCAACAGTAGTGCCTGTGGGCTGACTGGCTGCAGGGACAGCTCTGCAGAAAAGAAGATGGTGACCCTGGGGGAACTGGAGTCAGCACACATCCTCGTGCGGAAGAAGCTGTAATCATATACTGGGCTGCATTATTGAGGATATAGCTAACAAACCAAGGGAAACGTTTATTCCTATTTTCCCAGAACCTATGAGCTTGCGTCTGGGATATGATGTCTGGTTTGGGGCACTACTATGAATAACAGATAACCGCAAGCTGGAGAAACTCTAGAGGTAGAACACTAAAATGCTTAGGAGGCTCGACATCAGACATATGAGGAAAGCCTGAAGGAACAGGCTGCCCAGGGAGGTTGTGGAATCTCCCTCTCCAGAGACATTCAAAACCCACCTGAACATACTCCTGTGTAACCTGCTCTAGGTGACCCTGCCTTGGCAGGTGGCTTGGTCCAAATGACCTCCAGAGGTCCTTTCCAACCCTAACAGTTCTGTGATTCTGTGAAGCGGATTTGTTTAACCTGGAGACAAGAGAGAAAGGGAAGGATCTAATTGCACCCTTCCACGGCATAAAGAGCGAGATAGAGAAGATGAAGCCAAAGGTGAAGTGACAGGATAAGAAGAAATGGTTGCAAGTTACAATGAAGAAAATTCAGACTAGATACCTGGGACAGACACTTCACCCTGAGAGTGTTTCAGCCCTGGAAGAGACTGCTCAGAGAGGTTACGTAGCCATTGTCCTTGGAAATATGGAGAACTCAATTGGTCAAGGGCTGGACAACCTGGTGTAACTTTGGAGTTACTCTTGCTTTGAGCAGTAGGAGATTGTATTAGATGTCCTCGAGAGGTTTAGCCTAGAGTAATATATGACTCTGTGACTATTTAGTGTAATCTTTTTCCCTGTGGTGAGTTTCTAGTTAACAGATCTTAACAGTCCAAATTCTACCAACATCTGAGATGTCACTCTGTCCTAAAGCAATGTTGGATTTTTCCCCACTCTGTATTTGTTTTTTTCTTCTTGCTGCCTGTTTTTCAGATAATTCACAGAATGGGTAAGATTGGAAGGAACTCTAGGGGGTCATCTGGTTCAGCCTCCCTGCTCAAGGAGGATCATCCTAGAGCACATTGCACAGGATTGTGTCCAGATGATTCTCTTTATCTTCAGTGAGGGAGACTCCACAACATCTCTGGGCAATCTGTCCAGTGTTCAGCACAGTAGAGAAATTCTTCCTTATAGTTAGGTGGAGCTTGCTGTCCATCAGTTTCTTCCCATTTCTCCTTGTCCTATTGCTTGGCATCACTGAGAAGAAGCTGGTCCATCCTCTTGGCACCCTTCCTTCAGATACTGATAGACAATGATGAGGTCCCCTGTCAGCCATCCCTTCTTGAGCCTGAACAGGCCCAGCTGTCTCAGTCTTTCCTCATAAGAGAGGTGCTCCAGTCACTCAATCATCTTTGTAACCCTCCAGAAGCTCCATGTCTCTCTTGTACTGCGGAGCCCAGAACTGGTTATAATTATCTCGTAGAATGCAGTTGAATGACAATGTAAGACAAGACAACGTATAGCAACCCTTCAAATACATTTATCTGATACATTCGTTATCATGAAATTAAACTGGAGACTAGCAGGGACAAGACAAAAGATGACTTGAATCTGTGGCATGGAGGCTAAAGTATTATTTTGCCTGTTAGAAACATTAATCCAATATTTTTAAAAAAGGCTCATGGGGAAGGGGATTGGAGCTCCCTTTCTGCACTCTCTGCCACATGAATCATAAATTCATTGCTGTAAAATACCTCAGTTCCAATAGGAAAAGGCTTCCTTCACCTTTAAGTCTGTCTGCACTTTCCCACATCTGTCACAGACTCAGTGCCCAAGGCAGCCTTACAGAATGAGTGGTTTGAATTTTTTCAGGTTTTAGAACCAATTAAATGCTGGTTCTTCCACTTCTGAGTGACTAATACAGCAGTTGACTAATATAGGAAGCAGTTCTACTGTGATCATTTAAAAGTATTCTTGCTAAAGGAGCTTAGTCTGTTAGGAAACTGTATAGATCAAACCCTAGAAGAATATGTAGTTTCTGCCTCCTGTTGGTATTATGCATTCAAGACACTTGTACTTGCAGAGACGTACTAATCCAGGCAAGGGAAGACTTCGAAGCCAAGAGGAGACATAGAGTTTAGGGTTAAACAAAGATCAGGCAGCAGCTGGAAGGTTATTTCTGGATATAAGCATGTTCGTTCCATTTCAGTCCTGTACTTTTAAAAGTGTCTAGTTATAAAGTGACATTTTCCACACCAGGAGTGGTGTATAAAAAGCACATCTTTTTTGTAAGAAATATATAGTAACTCCCAAGAAAATGTGATGTGCTTTATAACAGTGTGTGTATCCCTGCCTTCTGATGGACTATGAATAGAATAACTTGTCTGGTTGCCTTTTACTCTGAGCTAGTTACAGAAGATCTATGGGCATGAAGACACAATTATTCTTGTCTGCATGCTCCCAGCTGGAGTCACTGCTAACATAATATCATTGCTGTTTGTGTCCACTGCTTCTTGAACCATTTGCTGAGCTCACTTTTCTTCTTAGTACACCACTTATCCTGCATAAAACTTTTATTTGGGTATTCTCAGCAACACAGCCCTCTTGATTTGCCATGCCGAGTTAAGTTGTAAATGTGGAATTCATCTAAGCTAATACCCAGGACATAACTGATTTAGAATTTTGCTTGTTCTGGGATTACTCAGTAATTGGTGGAGAGAAAGAATATTTCCGTGAACGACTGGAACCACACTAAAATCAAAAGGAGGGGATCTTGGTCGAATCTTTTGAAACTATATCAGGACCAACATCATACAACCCAGTGTGTTGTACATCTTTGCAGTGCCACTTGCATTCTGTTCTGTTCAGGAATCAGGTGCAAGGAATTGAAAGAAGATTTGCATCATGTGGCACCAGAGTGACCATCATTATGTGACACGTCTCCTCTCAAAGCCAAGACTGATTCCAAACATCTTTTACAGATACTCTGCAACATAGTGTTCCCCACACATGGCTTATCATGATGAAATCCATTTCATCATGATACAACCCATACACACCCTACAATTATTTCTTAATACCAAATCCTAATTAATGTGATTCTACTAAATTCAGAAAAAGTAAATCAGACTGATAAATATGAAACAGGAATAATGGGGCAATTTTTTATAACAGAATGAGAAGTAATATTTCTATACAGAAGCACAATTCAAATTGCTATTTACTTTTTCCTATTTGTACTGGAATTGAACTACTGAAACTCTACCTTTTTCTAGTTTTTCTCTGCTTAGAGGCCAAAGCATGATGTCAGAGAGAAAAAAAGGAGAGACAGAGGCCAGGGTTAGAGTGTATTAATGTCTTGTGCTTACATACATGGCCTATTTCCAGGTTTGACAAATTTCCAGAATTGTCCTCAGATCTCCTCAAATTTATTATAGTTATTTTTTAGTCTGTTTCTCTCATGTGAGGGTATATCTGTTAACCCTGGAATCCATTCTCATTCTGTAAGCCTGTCTTGCCCTTCAAATGCTTTGGTGAGGTAACTTTTGCTCTCAATTATTAACCTGAGAAATTCTTTCCCTGCTAACAGTATGAAGTCCTACTGTGATTTGTGTGATGTGTGTCTGCTCAGTGCACAGACAAGCAAAGATCTGTTGTATTGGACACACAGGGTTTTTTCTGTCCTTTTAAAAATATTTTTTTAAACTGTACAGCTTTTCTGATAGACATTCATCTAGTCTTTCAAGAATGTGATTTAGATAGAAAAGGCAATTTTTCCACAGGGCTAACTGCCCCTTCACCTAGACCCACTAGATAAAAACCAGAAGCACAAACAAAAAAGCCTGAAATTATTTGGACTCAGTAGGTGAAGGCAGTGGAGTGCATAGCTCACAGATTTGTACCATAGCTGATACAAGCTTTTTTAGTGACAAGGTATAGGAAGGGAGTGCAAGACTGGAAAGAGTTTATTGGCATCTCTCACGGGTGCTTAAGAAAATTCTGGCCCATCTCTCCTTTACAGATTAGCAGATCCTTTTCTTTTTCCAAAGGTCGTTACTAAAGCCTTTGGGACTGAGGACAGACTTCAGAGAAGTTTTCTGAACTCATACCAAATTTGCATCTTATTACCCCCACATATTTCACATGTTGCCCCCCTGTTCTCTAGAACAGACCACTGCTTGAATGATATACAGTGAAAGATTCACTTTAATTTTCTCTCTAGGATTTTGCAAGCATCTCTGCTAAATGGCTAACTTTCATCATCATCAGATAAAAACAACATACAGCCAGGTGAGACTGTACTAGGTCTATGATATGATATTTCATAGGATTCCCCATCTCTGGATGGATCTTCGTCCTTTCCCTCACAGAGAGACCTAAATCTCTTTTTCTGAGAAAAGAGTTAAACATTTTCTGCATGCATACCTCTAAAATTCCTTTCTTTTTTTTTCCTGTGGAAGAGGATATACTACAAAAGTGTAACATTGCTTGTTCCTTGTTTTTTTCAAATCAACAATTCCTCAGTGATTGTTCAAGATACAGAAATGAAGTAACTAGCACTCACAGGAAGCAATTTCTTCACATATTTACAAAATTCTATCCCATTCAATTTATTCTTGACTTGTAGGTCTGCAAGGATGGAAAATTGACTATCTATAAATAAATCTGATATTTTAAGACATCCTTTCCTGTTCATTTGGTCAGTTTATTATGTTACTGTCAATGTTACATTTCAGAACATTCCATATTTATTTGAAATGCAAATAAAGGAAGAAATGAAAACTTTAACAAGTTTTAATAGTTTTTTCCTCAGACAAAAATTGGTAATATACAGAATTGTAAAAATAAACAAGCAGATGGCAGAACAGCTTTTTTGCGTGTGATTGTTATATTTTCCCTTTGTTGCAATCCACCTCCCAGAGGAAACTGTGACAAAGGGCAATTAACCAATTTCATATAAAAATGCCATCATATGATTTTCTAATGAGGTTCAAACTATATTTAAAAGAGAGGAAGCACGAGGAAATTTTTCTGCTTAGATTTTTTATATTTACAATGTGTTAGTCCCAGGCTGTGATAACATTGCCATGCTTCTGCTGCTGATCTTGCAGCCACATTTGCTGTGCTAGCCATGGCATGCAGCATCACACGGCAATGAGCAAACTGCACAAAGTCAGATCAAATCGATCCACTGTGAATGATTCAAAACGTTTGTGACTGGTAACAGTACCTCATATCTGGGCCCCTTGCTGGTGAACTTCTCCATTCTTCTGTTTTATTCTGGTAGCCACACATGTAAAACTACCAGGAGATATTTTTGAAACACTGCACTGAACAGTGTGTTACTGACTCTCAGTTCAAACCATCTTTCACATCGTACCCTAACAGCACTGCTTCCCATCTGCCTCAGTGCCTACAGGAGATCAGCTTCTGAATTGGAATTCAGCTGGCTGAAACCAAATCTGAATGAGACAGAAATGAGGTTAGAAGGAAAAGGGTAACATTTTGAAGAACTAGCCAAAGCCATGACAGCATTCTCAAACAAGGGGTCTGTTTTCTGACTGTCAAGAGACTTCACAGCCTCAGGGTTAGCTGACATCCGCCCAAGTATGAAATCTGTCAGAAATAAATTCTCCTATCCATGATGAGCCAGCAGGCTGTTCCTATGAACATCCTCTCAGATGCTGACTTGGCAATAGCATTGTACATATTCATGGCTTCCAGGCTCCACAGCTATCGTATTCTGTGCTGGCCATGCCAATGATAGCCTTCAATGGGCAGCTGATCAAAACTCGTCACTCTGCTTGCTAAGCAAAATAAGTCAATTTTGGTATATCATTTCAGTGCTGTGAACACTACATTGGCTCTTGAGTGAATGGTGAATCATATTCGTTGTTCTAATCCTAATCTTCAAAGCCCTAGATCCAGATTATTTTGAGGATAATAATTTATCACTGTGAGAAAAGACCCACTCCTCAGGGGTGGTGGAGCTATCAGCTAGGCAGGCAGTTGTGCTGACAGAAGGAGCTTTGAATCACTCTTCCACATCAGAAAGACGTGGAATGCTAACCCATCTTCAAGGCAGAATACAAAATTAATCCCCTTCAGAATAAAACTAAATCTTGTGAGCAAACACCACCACCACCCCCACCAGCACCCCCCATATACACCCAGTTCCAGGAAAGACAGGACTGTGACTAAAAGTGTATAATATTACAGTTGATTTAAGATAGTATCTCTATGTAAATGATTACGAGCTGTCTATCTGTGGGTCAATCTGACCAGCAATTTACATGGAATTCAAGTTCTGTACCTTGATGATCTGAAAACTTGTTGGAATATATGGCATAAACAGACTACACAATCTGTGTAAAGCTTTTGATCTCAGTGTGAGAAGCACTGTGTCCCATTGCAATTGTTTTAATGATTCAGCTTCCCAAACAGCATGTTTTGCATTTCTGAAGTAAACAACCACTTAAATAATCCTTGATTTGTTTTTCCCAAAGGTATGTCACATTTCAGCCCACAGTCACTCAATAAAAGAACAGAGATGCATTTTCTGGACTTAATTCAATAAATAAACCTAAAGTAGTTTGTTTTCTTTGCTTTTCATGTTAACTTATCAGGCTAGTAAATTAATGAACCTGCTTGGAAATCATATAGCACTTTCAGGCATGCAAGTGAGGACAGAGACAGAACAAGCATCTGCATTACAATAATTAGCATTGAGTTTTACATGCTTACAGTCATGCTAAGACTGTGTGCCTAACATTATTTTTCTGTTTTAATGGCAACTTTTGTTCATGAAATGAAGTAGACCCTTATATTTTAAACAAGAGAAGTCATGAGAACACAGTTAGTGAACTGTGTGGTGCAGACCAATATGAGAGCTGGAAAACAAGTTTGGAAATAGAGGGATTGATCTTGTTGGTTCAAATTGGCATACTTAAAGTCATTATCTCTGCTGTAGCTATCAAACAAGTATGAATGTTTTAAGATTTAGCAAAGAGCAAATAATTTTAGGCTAAGAGAAACACATACATAAGCCTAAACCTGGCTGCCCTCAACCTCCTAGACCCCCACTCTCTGTCTGAAATTCAATTTGCATCAAGTGTGCTTATTTCTCACAGACTTACATTTGTTTTCAACATTTCAAAGGATTTGAGATATACAAGACAGAAAGAAAAAGGAAAAAACAAACCATTTTTTCACAGGCTTCAGAAAACACTTGGTACTGTGGGCTTTGTATGTATCAACAACCAGACAGATTCCAGTAGTGTGAGAGGTTTGATTTTTTTTTTTCTTACACATGTAATAGTATCAAATTCTTCTCAGGTTTAAGTGTTTTTAAGTGCATGAGAAAACGGAGGAGCAGGGAAAACAAAGGATTTTATTTTGGTTTTTTGAGGGATGCTAGTGATTATTAACAAAAAATCCCCTAGAGGATATCGAAGATTAATAAATGAGAACTGAATTTTATATTAATAGCAGTTCCAATTGCCACAGGAAATAATTCTCAGATTCTAAAGAGACATATTTCTCTATCTGTACCGCGGCTTCCTACGAAGTAGTTTTTTGACCCATTGCCAGGATGCTTAAATTTTAAAGCACAAGTACATCATATTCTGTGAACGCTATACATTGTTTTAGATTATAAGGACAGATGAAAATTTCCCCATTGTTTGTCAAAGAATTTTAGGAGGCAGTAGTTGTCGTTGTCCACAGAGACTGCCAATCACCCTGGCACGAAATGACAATTAATGATGTATTCCTGAGTCGCATAAAGGACGTCAAACATATGGACCATTGCTGCAGCCAAAGATGTGAGCAGCTTGCTGGAAGTATCACATAATACCCTGCAATTTTCTGATGTATCAGACTGTCTTTGCTAGTAAGAAAAAATTACTAAATTGCAAACACATAGCTAGTTTTGCTTTAGGGCACTCAGTCCTGAACTGTAGAACAGTTGTGAATGTTCATGGTTTTAGTGATGAAGTTGAGCAGTATTTTTCATCTTTCTCTCTGTCCATTTATGAACCCATCCCTTAGATAACTAGGCTTTTCCAATAGGGTATTTTAGGCTACTACCATTAGCTAGATGTGAGTGTCCACACAAGGCAAGTTTACAGAGTCTTTTAATCAGTGCTAATGAAAGGAATGACCTAGAGAGTGGGAAAATGAACAACAGAAGGAACATTTTAAAAGTCTATGCTTTGCCTAAAGAAGGCAAGCTTATTAGCATACATGTTAAAGCAATTTCATTTTACACTTTAAAAGACGTAGGAAAAACTCAATTTAATGTTTTCTAATGCAAAACCATGCCCTAATATCTATATATGTGGTTTAGAGCCTATAGATACCTGATTTGCAAATGGAACATTCTATAATTGAAACACCTAAGAGTTACAGCTTTATCTACTCCATAAGCTCAGGTTGGAATAACATCAGCAACCACACTACTGTTAACACCACAGGCAGATTGCAGCAGATCACAGAGGGACCATGAATGTGACTCTGTGAAGGGTGCTCTGCCTCACACGAAAGCACCCACCCCTGCTGCTGGCTGAAATTGCATGGCACAGTGTCTTGGAAGAGGGAAACCACGCCTTGTACCCTGCATCCTCTGAGTGAGCAAGACAGCAGATTTGGAAGTTTGTTGATTAATTGCTAGAAGCCGGAAAGGATTTCTCCATTCTTTTTCTATTGGTCATGTGAGCGAGGTAGGCAGCAATATACCGTCTAAGTTAATCACAGCTGCACAATCTAAAGAAAATCTGAAATAATTAATTTAATAGCAGACCAGATTCAGTTATCAAAAGCAACTAAGTCTGAAACACATCCATGATATCACAGATCAACTATGAAAAGTCTCTAGTCAGAAAATCTAGTATCAGTTCTGTCGGTGCTAATGAATCTCCTTTGAGACACAGGAGTGAAAATGAAATGTAAAGGTGCTAATTTTCTCACTAACTTGATTGAATGATTTCCCCTGTCTAAGAGATTTATTTTATGAAGGCACAGCTGTTCTTCATTTCATTCACACTCTGCCAGTCGTAGTTGACTTACAGCCAAACTCAAAAGGAAGTTTAGTGAATCTAGGTAAGTTTAATAAGGGTCTATGCAAGTTCATAATTCTAAGTATTTTCAACATACAAGTGTTACCTCAACGTTCATACACACACTTAGCTTTTTGGCCATTTATAGACAGCTCATGTAACTCTATTTAAGTGAAAACTAATCACCTCAACTCCTTTTAAAGACAGAGGTTAGAAAGAGGCACCACCAGAGAGGAATTCATACCTTGTGGCTCAGGATGATGTGAACTGTTCCCTGTGTACACCTTTCTCTCCATTCTCTGCAGAGAAAGATCAGACAAAAAACTTTCAGACATCTAAAGTTTGATGTGATGAACCTTCATTTGTGCACCACTCCTGAACTGAATTGAGCAGACTGGAGCGTAATCTCAGTATAATCACTTTCCCATTGATTTCCTTGGAGGCACTACAGTTATAGAGCAAAATCGGCTCAGATACACAGGTAAAACATCACAGGTGTATTGCACCTATCCTGTGCTGAGGTGCTAAAAGAAGTAAGTGTATCAAAACTCAGCAAAAAATAGCTAATATGAAGACAGAGCCAAGAAAGCAAGAAAACAAGCAAGGAAGGAAGTGTGATAATGGAGCAACGCAAACCACACATTTCTTTAGGCTAAAAATATCTTTTTTCAGTTACTGGACACTTCTTTGGTTGAGGTGTTATTTAGCTGTTCCATTTCTCCTAAAATTACAAGAATTCTTTCTGTTCTACATCCAGTGCAATCAAGTCACGGTTTATAGGAAGCAAGTATTACCTGGTTTCTTTTCCTCACTGTGGCAATTCAGAAGAGCTTCAATACTGACAGATTCAGCCATCTGAGGATGACAGCAGGAATCATCAACTGTCCTAGAGGCAGAAACAATAGGCACCTTTATATTCTGCAGCAGTTTGAAAGATATTTCTATAAGCAGGGAGATTTTCACTGTAAGTTAAGAATATTATTGCAATCTTAACAAAAATATACCACTTCTGAATTGTGCTCTGTATATTGTACTTTCTTAAAAATCACCTTTACTTTTGTTTCTGTAAAGCCTGTAGAAAACAAACCTGTTATGACCCAATAAAAATATGAGATTTGCCATGATCCAAAAAGACAACTGGATTGTAATGGTACCTTCAGATTA
Source organism: Acanthiza pusilla (assembly GCA_036630365.1). Classification (NCBI taxonomy): domain Eukaryota; kingdom Metazoa; phylum Chordata; class Aves; order Passeriformes; family Acanthizidae; genus Acanthiza; species Acanthiza pusilla. The sequence continues at coordinate 14,359,147 of JAXCHO010000036.1, read as the reverse complement.
TTAACTGTAGAAAGCCCTAGGTAAGACTGTGCTGATAGAAATGTCTGCAAACAAAATAAAAGATGTCTCTGTAATGTTGATATGCAGTATATACATTTGCCCTAGTCCAGTGTTTGGTAATAGCAAAAGGTATGTCTCCATTAACTCAGGCTGCACTATGTCCGCACATTAGCATACTGTCTGTGCCATTATAGAAAACACGAGTTGGGTTATTTCTTTTTTCCCTTTTGTAGTAGGGAGGATAAGGATGTATGTATTTGCAAGGAGAGCAATGCCTGTAAAGACCAAAGTGCTTATGAATGTATAGTCTTTGTGAATTTCAGAAGTTTCATTTAATTCAGTAGAAATTAAACCCATGCTTCAGTTATTTGTTGAACTTTGGGCACAGGGGCTGGACAAAACTATGAAAATTTGCTTTATCCCCATCAGTTGCACAGATCTAGTCCTCTTATCTCTATTTATTATTGCACTCTCTGACATTTTGTCTAATTTAGTCCCTAATCCAGAGACGCATTTTGATAGCATATGTTTATAAAACATGGCATTTTAGATGAAAACACAGTGTTAATAGAACATTGTAGAATTTAACAAGTAACTGAAGGACTGCATTGGAGCCATCTTGCAGGGGCTTCAAATTAAAGTTTATTATGTTAAAAGAAGAAGAAGATGGCTCTCTCTGATGTCTGTACAGTGTGATACTTTTTGCATGTTTATGTTCTTAATGCTTACAGTGAACTTTGCAGGTAGCCTTGTAACTTTTTCCTACCTGTTTAGGGAGTCATCATTAGATCTGTCAATGTTAATAATGTTAACAAGAGTAATAATGGAATTATCTCATTATGAATTGATGAAAAAATAAATCTGTACATGTGGAAATTACCTCTATTCACATATAATAATAAACAAAAAGAAGATCAGCTCAATAATAAAGCATGGCCTGGTTTTAGAAGAAAATAATAAAGTGAGCATACTAATTAAATACTTAGTTTGTCTCTGAGAACCTTATCTAATGGAGACAGTCTTTTTACCTAATCAAACAATTAAAAATCAAATTCCAGGTTAGGCACCTAAGAGGAGTATGCACTACCAAGAAAAATTTGTCTCATTTAACTTAAACGCTCAAATTCAATACAAGGTCATTCTTTCCACTCTTTATAAGGCACATCTAAGGGGGCTGGATGGACCATGGCAGGTAATCTTTTTAAGTGTCAAAGTCAGGAGAGACTAATTTCACCACCTGTGGATAGGTAAAGGACTACTGATAAGGCTTTAGACAACACAAACAGTAAGGCAAAATAAGACTGGGAAGAAAAAGAGAAACATAAAATATTGGACTATCTATTTAGGCTATGTTCCATATCACCAATGGTGTTTCACAGAATAAGGATATCCTGTAATATAGTGGATAGTGGATTTTATATCATTTAGTAGCAAAATAGGGTCTTCATAACCACTCATCTGAAAATGCTGCTCAGTAGATTCCCAGCTAGATTCTGTGTTGCTGACGCTCAGCATGAGAGAGCTGTTTTTGACATCCCAAATGTCAAAAACAAAATAAACGAAGTTCTAAGCACTGAGATCCCATATCTGAAAAAAAAAAAGAGAAGTTACATGAGTGAAATTTTGTATTTGTACCAAACTTCACTGAAGCCACTGGGGGTCTGTGTAAGTTTAAGGAACTGCATACCCTTCTCATGGTGAAAATAGAGTTTTAATAGATTCCCTTTAATAATACCCCAAAGCCCACAGTCTTCTTATGGGCAACATGATCATTAGACAGAGATCCACTGTTGTCTGTTTTCCCACAGTTATTAAAATGACAAAATGTTTTATTAAAATGGGATTTGCACTGAGCCAAGTCATAAAATCAACTAGAGACGAATGGACCTCTAAGCCTTTTTATCTGAATATCTGTTGTCTGCTGACTATAGCAAAACTAACATTAATTTTCATTTAAGCCCACAAAGGGTAAATAAAATTTATAAAATCCATATATTTTATGTCTGCAGATGATGTTATTTACTTTTTTCCCCGTGTACAGAGTCTTGCAAAATCTTTACAAACTGTATATGAAGAAGAAAATCTATCTGCCATAGTAAAGCTGATAAGCCTCAAACAACATGTCTATGTGTTGAAAGATTTTGCAATAATCCTTTACTTTCTATATATAAAATATTCTAAATGCAGAGCTAATGTGTTTTTTTGGCTAAGCATTATACAGAAAAATCTTTCAGGTTTTTTGGTCACTGAGGAGAAAAAGTACACAAGTTAGGAAATGTGATACTTTTTATGAGATTCAAAAGAAGTGAAATATCAGTGTTTTCTGTAAACAAAACACTTTGCTTCCTTTTCTTCCTGTAGTCCATGCTTTTTATCCTAAGAGTCTGTAGCTATTAACTCTCTGTGTACTGCTCTCCAGCTGAAATTACATTTAGCTTGATATGGCTGTGCTTTAAAATAAAGTTGCTGGAGGAACCTCAATCCATCCCACTCCTACCAGGTTGATGCCAATGCCAGCAATAAATGCCCAGAGCCTGGAGAGGGATCACAGGTCAGCAGGAGAGCACTTTAAGAGCAGAGCAAAGGAATTCCAGCCACACCATCCAGTAACTCAGCTTCACTGGGGATCCCATGTTAATGTCTCTATGCAAGTGTCTGAAGCATGGGGAATAAACAAGAGGAGGCCTATGATTTTATTGGCCAATGGAGGTCAGGAAGAAGATCCAAGGGCTGAAGCACTTCTATGAAGACAGGCTGAGAGGGTTGGGCTTGTTCAGCCTGGAGAGGAGAAGGCTCCAGGAAGACCTTGAGGCACCTTCCAGTACCTAAAGAGGGCTAGAAGAAGGCAAGAGTGGGACTTTTTACAAGGACAAGTAGGGATAGGACAAGCAGGAATGGCCTTAAATGGAAGAGGGTAGATTTACATTAGATGCTATGAAGAAATTCTTTACTGTGAGGGTGGTGAGGCACTGGCACAGGTTGCCCAGGAATGTGGATGCCCCATCCCTGGAAGTGTTCAAGGACAGGTGGGATAGGGCCCTGAGCAACCTGGTCTATCTGTGATTCATGATTCTTTCATGATACATTCAATGATTCTATAAAAATATCTAAACTTGGGATCTCATTTATTTTTCTTCCAAATGATTGCAAACAGGGCAGATTAATTAAATGCTGCATTTTATATTCCTCAGTTCTTGGTGGCATATATAGTTTTAGACACCAGAATAAAAAGCATTAGTTCCCTGCTTTTCTTGGTAGTATGACCTTTGGTACCTTCATAAAGGGATCCCTCCTAGACAAGCAGTTCAGGCCACGTAAATGCATACTCTTCCTCTCAAATTCAAAGCCTGAAACAAACCATTTTGTCTCCCACACATAATTTTCCTTATCAAGAAAATAGTTTGGGTCTAGATTAGGGCATACGAAGAACATGTGATGTGGATGTGATTTAGCCCTGGAGCTAAACAGAGAGTGAACCAGCTAAAAGGTACATCCACACCAAGCCTACCCCTCCTTCCCCTCATTTTGCACCCTTATAAATGTGCAGTGGACATCATCATGCAAATCACTGAATAAAATACAGTGAAGCACACTGTCTTGCCTTTGTTGAAGCCTTGAAATATGCCAGGTTCTACTCACTGTTGCTGGAGATGTTATTGTGAAGAATAAAGGCTATGAATAACAATATGCTTACTCAGGTTATTTAGAAACTAACCTGGACAAATTAAAATACACCTTAGAAGGAAAAAGGCATATTGGATATCTCTGAAAAAATGAGGGGATAAGACACAATAGAATACTGAAATACTCAGTTGCAAACTCTGCAGCAGGTTTGACCACAGACTTAGGGGCTAATGGTGTAGTGCATTTAAGGGTTAATAGTTTCCATTAAAAGAAAATTTAGACACAGAGAAGACAGTTATACTCTGTACATAAGTCCCAAGGCACAAGAATATAAATAGAGAAGGAGAAGATACAACTGCTGTCAGCACAATGATAGTCAATATGTAAGACAGAGAAAGAATGTTATTTGAAGAAAGAACGTACTTTATTCATTTGAAGCTATACACATTCAAATACTCTTTTTGCTAAAAACAAGAATACCTGTCATGACTGTTTTTCTTCTATATTTGTTCCTGTTGAAAAATTGGATATAGCACAAAAGTTAGTTTGGTTTCACTGTAAGTCACAAGAGTTGGGGTTTCTTTTCTCTGAACTGCTGAAGCAATATTGATATTTTTTACATCAAAATCAGTATTTTAAAATATCCCACAATATTAGAAAAAATCAAAGAAAATTCTTGTGTAACTTTTGGCATTTGTTACCCTTCTATTTAACATTTCCTTTTTTAAATTTAGGTTGACTTTTAGATGAACAATGGGGTTTTTTTTTAAAAAAAAAATCCCTATAATAGTTTCTAAGGAACAATGTAAAGGAGCGATAACATGAGGTTTGGATGAAAGAAGTATTAGGCTGAAGGGAAAGTATTAGTTCTTGCCTCACAGCTGAAGCTCTTTGGAGGGGTTACTCGTGAAGCTGATGAGGGAGATTTGGTTGATATATTATACTTGGATTTCAAGAATGCAGTAGCTAAAGCCTGTTTCAAAGGCTCTTACAGAAGACAAGCAACCTCCGGAAGAAAGTATAGGTCTTTAAAGAGGTAAATAATTGATTAAAAGATAAGAAACAAAGAACACTATGTCCTTGTTGTGGAGGCAGGACACCACTGGATACCTACAGAGATCTGTGCTTCAATCTTTGGGCTACTCAGCCGAAAAAGAGAGCAAAACCCAAGATGACAACAACTGCAAACAAAGTTTGCTGATGATGCCAGGTTTCTGGCATTGCAAAGATGGTGCATAAATTCCATGAAGAAATGGCAAAGACTTTTGTGAAAGTGAGTGACTGGCAAAAAAATAGCAGAGCAAATTAAGTAGACTTGAAATGTAGGTAAATGCAAAGTGACACTCTGTGGCTTTGCATGTACAGTATTGGGATATGAGCTGTCATCACTGCTCCTGAGCGAGACCTCAGGGACCCAGGGATCACTCTTGTAAACAATTTTGTTAAATACCATCATCCATGACCTTAGCACAAAAAAATAGGAGAATGTGGAATCTGGAGATTACACCAAAAAAGACTGATGATAGAGAGGGAAACAGCAATATGATGTATGAACAGTTGGTGACCTTGAGGACTGAAGTAATACAAAATCTGTCATGAGCTGGTTCTCCAAATGGGAAAAACCAATCAGGGATAAATTTATCTTGGAAAATAAAATACCTAACTGTCAAGGGATCAAATCCCAGGGTAGCATTTTAAGCAATCTAGTGGGGGCAAAAAAGGTCCAACCAGTTTTGATGTGAAACTTGATCAGCTAATAAACAAGATCTATTCCAAAATTATATCCTTGTGAAGTAGCTACCCAAAGGAACATGCGAAAGATTAATTTCCAGAGTCATCCTTCAATTGTCTTGTAAAAGTGGAAACAGCAATCCAGTATGACAGAAGACAGGAAAGTTTCCCAGGCATCTGAGGATATAAGGGAGATAGACATACAGAGATAAGCAGAGATAAAAGCCAGGCATAAAAAGAAGACCAGACCAGTAATACTGATGCCCTGGAAAGCCTCACAGAAGCAGGGTCTTAAGGAGACCTGTGCAGAGGGATATAGTAGCCCCCATGGTCCCATTAAGGGAAGGCTGTAGATATTTGCATTTCCCACTGCAGCAATACTTCCCAGGTTGCTCTGTATGAACTGTGGTGGGGATAGGAACAGGGTGACAATGGGGCTCCTCTGCTTACGTATGGGAACTGCAGGCATGCAGTAAAAACTACTTTCCCATAAGAGAGGCCTGTTTGTCCAGTTCACACTATTACTCTCTAGCTCAAAACAAGCAGGAATCCATAAACAATGATAATAAGAGACTTGCAGGTGGTGTTATTGCAAGATGTTGTTCTAACTGCAGGTAGCCAATGACATTATAGGGTGGTGAATTGAGAGCCAATGGATGTGTGACATGAATGTTAGAAAATAGTATAAAAGGCTTTAGAAAATAAAGAATTACTTCTGCCTTTTCTCTGTCCAAGAAGCTGCTGTGGTGAACTTTTTACTTATCGTGACCATCTCAACTGCGACACTTACACTTCTGCCAGTCATTGCCATCCCATAGTTCTTGTTGTCATATGACAGTACTGCCATGCTCTAGTTCTCTAGTGCAGTTTGAGTCTTTTCAGAGTTTCTCAGCCCTGGGACAGCAGTGAGCTGATGGAGTTATGTGGCTCTGCAGAGCTGCTGTGTGGTGTCTGGCTAGCTCAATGCTCAGCGATGAGCCTGTGTCCATCTGTGCACATCCGTGCTCACAGGCACACTGCCTTTAACTCACCTTTCCTGTGCACCAAGGAAAAGGGCACTGCCGCCACCTTACACAGCGAGAACTGAGATTATAACAGACAAAAAAGGTCACATGAGACTTATGGCCTAAACAAAATTTAAAAATTGATTTTCCAAGTCCTATGGTACTATATTGACCACCCACATGTGGGGATTTTTTTCCCCTTCACAGTGAAAGACGTCCCCTCTACATTTCTAAATTCTGAGAAGTTTTTCATTTTTCTGTGGAAGTACTTTTTCTGTACTGCAATGCTTTTGTGGTGCCAATTACAGCAACCACACAGTGTTTTTCCAGTGTAACAGGAGAGGTTTGGAAAGGAAACATTTTAAACAAGTAACTAAGATGAGACATGATAATTTGGTATCAGCTTTCTATCTGTCAGGTGCAATCTTAAAGGCAAGAGAGATAGACAAGGGAACCAAGGGTCTGCTTTTTAGGGAATCTAAATTAGTATCCTGATACCATTGCAAAGTATGACTGCAAAGGTTGTACATTGAAAGGTCGTACACAAATGTTCTTCATGGTTTTTTTCATTTTAAAATGAGGAAGATAAATGGTGTTGGCATGATCCTCTCTTGTAGGAACTCATACAATATGCATGTCAGAAAAACTTTTTTTTTAAATAAATGCATTAAGAAAACTGAAAGTAGTTGAATAGTGTTTGCATTTCAGTGTAGCCCCACACAAAGTTCCCAAATATTTTGTTTATGATATTTAAAACCATTAATAGCCCAACATTTTCACCTTTCTTGACTTTGGCTGATCCTTTAGAAAAAAGTGAATTCACCCAATTACTTTATAGAATAAATGGTGGAACTGGGACGGAAAAGGAGGAAAGAAGGAAAAGAACAGATAATTGTTAATTGATAATTGATCTTTCACAAATGAAAGAAAAATAAATAAGCCTAGAGAATTCCATAATGAAGAATCTTACCTCTAGAATATACTGACAGGCTAATTTGATCCAGCTCTAGAAATAAAGAAGCTTAAAGGTTTAGTGGTACTTCACAGGAACTAAAAAATCAAGACACTTTCCTTAAATTTTCTAAATAGACATACCACTTCTTCAAGTTTGCTGTTTCACAGTTGATTCTTCATATATTACATAAAAAACAAATGGCTGATGTTCATGAGATGTTTTTTGTACCATGAGTTCACAGTCAGAGCCTGAGCTGAAATGCATTTTGGTCAATAGAGGGCTCTCACTTACTCGAATAGGCTTTGGATCATGAGCACGGGATCAGGATTGTGAGGATCATAATTCAAATTATAAAATTATTTTTGACATTTTTTTCTAATATTGCTTATTTTCAAAAATGTATAAAAGTAATTATCAGGTTTTTGAGCTCTCAAACACGATGTTTTCATGCCTTAAAATATTGTTAAATTTGTCTTAATCAAATTTAACCAAACAGGTTGTTTGTTTTGTCTTTTGTCCAGGAAAATTGACAGATAGAACATATTATGTTTTAATTTTTTTAAAAATTTTCAAATATTTTTTCTATTGAAGTGCAAAATATACAATTTTTATACCAAAATTTCTGCTTTCTCCTATTTCCAAATTTAGAGCACGGAGAAGCTGGCTGGAGATTTTGCAGAGAGAAAATAGGCAAGACTTTTACTTTTCAAACTGGTTGTTACCCTGAGCAGCTCCAGGTTCTGCAGAAAGGCAGTTTGACAGTTCTTAGCAGCTCCTGGGGACAGACTTCCTCCCCAGTGGCATACTTCCAAACCTTCTGTGGCTCTAAAACTGCATGCCGATGGATCCCTTATGGTATAGAAAAGCTAATGTTGTCTTTCACAGACTGAAGAAGGAACTAAGAGGAGAAGAAGCGTGACTGACCTGGACAGCTAAAAGAAGAATCCCTTTAAAAAAAAAAAAAAAGCGTGCAAGAATGAAAAGACAGCCAGCAGAGGAGAGATGAATGAGGAACGAGAAGAGGAACTTTGCTGCTCTAGTACAGTTGGTGAGTACTGGGTGCGGGAACCATTCCTATGAATGCACCTGTCTGAAACCCTCGGCCTTTGAGAAAATACCAGAGACAACTTCACCACGGACCATGAGAGGGTAACAAGTGAATCTTTCCCAAAGGCCAGAATTCAAAGAGTGCTTTTGTAACAAAAAAACATAGTGGTTGTGGGCATATCTATTTCTGATGGCTGAAGAATTACTTCCTTTGTTGCTTGCTGACCGAGCACAGTAAAAGTTTCTAACAATTGTCTGTGTCTGTCCTGCATATGATTGATTCTTCCCTTCCTTTATTTTGGGAACTCACGAACACGCTTGCTTTTACCAGGTCCTATGAGTGTCCTTCAAGCCATCCTCCCTGTAACAGAAATATCCACTGCCTTTTTCAAACCAAAGGCTCGCTGTCTTCCTATTTCTTCATTTGTGATATAACCTGTACACTTCTTTTCTTCCACCTTCTCCCTATTTTCTTAATTTTATGTGTCATGTGCCTTTTATTTCTTTCCTATTCCCATTTCTTACTCCTACCTGCCCTGGGCTCTTCCATTTTCTGCTTCCCCAAGGTTTTATGTAGCTCCATAATCTTTCCGCTAGTTCCACTGTTCCACCCATCTCATCCTTATTGTTATCTTTTATTTTTCTCTGGGGCATATATCTTTCATGGTGCCAAGCTCATTTAGGATAATGGCAGAGATGCGATTGGAGGCCGTGTCACGCTGGAGGCTGTTTACGGGTGCCTACAACTCATTCTATTTGTAGGCAATGACAGACAAACAGAGAAATGTCATCACATGTAAGTCTCAAAAAAGAAAGCAGAAGGTATTGCAAGGAAGGAATGAGGCTGTTATCAGAGCAGGTGTCTTTAGCTGTGCTTCAAATTCCTCAGCAGAGTCTCAGCTCCTTCATCCTCTGCCCCCCACCAGCAGGAGCCTTCCCAAAGCTCTTACATCTGTGATACAATGGTTACCACACCCTAAATGACTCCTTTCATGTTTTCTATTGCTCAGGCTATTTTAAATGTTTTGTTCTTGTCATGTGTTTTGTATAGGGTATTAGTTACTATGGCAACCTTAACTGCAATTTGACCAAGAGTATAAATGAGAAATATGTACATTACACAGTAATAGTTCTATATTCATTACCTTCCAGATATTTCACAGGCAGAAGAATTTTAAAATACTTTTAAAGTGATCAGACAAAAGTGTTCAATTTATTTAGGAAAACAAACTAATTGCAATACAAATTATTTGGGCCCTGCACTTGTAAGGAATGAATCAGACACAATTTGCAAAGATAACTTATTACAAATTATTACAATTATATCTCTGTTAGCAACTTTCCCATAAGTGACTCAGAGCAATGCACATTTTACAACAAACAAGGTAAAATAAGACAGTTCAGATTCATATTGCTATTAACAGAAAGACTGGATTAAAAATCTGCGAAAGAGATAGAAGGTTTTGCACTGTTCAGAGGAAGCCCAAATATTAACTTGAGGGAAAAAAATCCCCAGGGTCTAAGGAATTGATAAAATACAAAATATTAGTAGCTAGTACATGAATTGGAGAGTCTGTATTCTTAACATATTCTAATTTATACCATTGTAAATCAGAATGAACCCATGGAGGTCAATGATAACAAGTTACAGTGAAACTCCTGCTGTGAGAAAAGCAGCAGCTCTTGTTATGTCCTTAAAAGTGTATTGCAACCAGTTTTTGTCTGCAGCAGAAGTCTCTTATTATAAAATCATGACCTAGTCCTTCTGATGACAACTTTCAGATGGTACATCTTGAGGGGCACATACAGACCTGTGCACATGCCTACCTGCCAAGGTGCAATACACAGGGCGAGGGATGTGCTCAGAGGAGACAGACCCTGTTAACTCTCTCTGCGAGGTCCAGCTACTAAGAGGCACGTGAGTTAATTGTGCTAACATGGAAATTTAAGCACTGACTCAGATTACACTTTAATGACAAATATGTAATCAGTTTGGAAAGTTTGGATTGGTTTTATTTTTTTAAGAAAATTTAAGCAAGTTTAAATAAGGGTAGCAGTCAGATTTAGTCATTTCAGTAGTTAAGGTGTTAAATGGCTGATGAAAAAAAAAGACAATAGCTTTGGGGGGCCTTGTTATTAGTAAACTGACAAAGCATGGCCCCACAGCAATGGAGCTTCAACCCTGAGCTCTCTGTACTATGAGGAGTTAAATGTAGTGGAATATTATAATGTGTTACTCACATATGCAAGTTTTCTGAGGCCTCAGTCTAACAGAGGATCTTGGCTTTCAATGCTATTCCAACATAACCCAGGTGTATTCAATAATTACTTAAAAGGGGACACAACTTCAGAAGGAACATGAATTTATAGTGGGGTATTTTCCTTATTTTCATGCTTTTGGAGCAAACCTAGCAAAATTATTATGGAATATCTGGCTGTTTGAGTTGCCTGTGTTCTCCCAATGCCCTTTCCATCTTTTAAACTTTGTCTCACAAACTCTTCTTAGTTCCATTCTTGCAAATGTTTCAGCGCTATTATGCAAATATCATGAATGACACTCCAGTAAAAATAAGCAAGTGCTTAAGTGCTTTCAAGAATGGAGAACAGGGAAGCACCTCATTCAAGAGCAGTCAGAGCTAGACATAAAGGAGCTGATTCCTTTTGAATATAAGAAATAAATGTTGTGTATCATGCTAAATTTTAGGTGAATAGGAATTAAATGACAGCAGTACATTATGACATGCATGTATAAAGCTATTTCCAATGGACAGGAAAATTTTTCCAGTCTATGTGTTTTGAGACAAGAATATGCAAGTCATGTAAATTAGCATTGTTCCTGAAAAATCAATGGATTTGATTTTTCCATTTCTGTCACCTAAAATTCTTGTCTCTGCATTGATCACAGAAGGAGATTGGGAAACAAAAATATATCAGAATGGTTGCTGATTTTTCTTAGAATTAGAGCATAAGGGGAATGACATATTTTTGAGGTGTCTTCTTGCTGTGTCTGATCGGAGAAGGCTAAGAAATAAATTCCCTTAAGAGCAAATGGTCATAACTCCATTGATCTGAACTGCATTGCCCTCCATTTATACCAGAAGAGGCAATATCACAATTTCATGGAGGTGCTTACTGCTTCTTATCGGCACACAGAGCTCATGGGAATAGCAATGAAATCCCCAGAAACTTTAGGTACATAATACTAACGTTAATTTAGGCACACAAAAATACCATTTTCAAATACAGATGTCTGACACAGAAAAATGTTCAAACCCAACCCCAAGTAATTTTTAGTAATTATGTCTATAGATGTGTAAAAACGAATAAACTGCTCTCAGATTCTCAGGGTGGGTAAAACTCTGTCCTTGACTGCACATTGTTTCACAGACATTTAAAGCAAGCAGTGCTTTCATAGTATACAAATCATCTCCCGTTCTCCAGATGAAATCTATGCCTTTTTCTATGCCAGAAAAAGTTTAGATCTGCACATTCATATTTCTTAGTGCAGGGATTGTAAGAAAAGGTAATTTATTTTACACTTTTAAATCAGGATGCTGTTCTAAACAGAAGAACTTTAAACTGATGCATCAGATATAACTGCAATTTTAGGGAGATTAATCTACCTGAATGAAGCAGTCTCAGTATGTAAACAGATGAAAACTGGTGGACTTTGTAAACACAGTATTTGCATATCTTTACATATAAAGCAGACATCAAAATGGAACTTAGACTATACAGTAACTTGTAGAAAGCACAAAATTACTATAAATAGCCCTATGAATTCAGCCGAGTATCCTTCAGTCCTATTCCCCATGACTCAGACCTGTCTTGCAGAGTCAATGCCATTGAATAATGTCAAATTCTCCTTAAAAATATATATATTAAAGAAATCCAAAAAGCTTATTGCTAATTTCGCTTAAGATAGAAAAAAATTATAAAGGTACAGATCTGTGAGTCACATGTGACAGATAACAATATAGATCACCTTAATTTAACAATCAATAAAATCTCAGCTGAATGCAGAAGGTATTTCTGTAGCTCAGAAATAGTAACTCTGTTTCTTTGTATAAGAGGATTCAGGAAAAGCCTGTGGAAAAAATCAAGCACATCTTACGTTTTAAGAAACAATGATCAAATTCAATTGGCAACATAATTATAGTGCTTATTTGTTTTTGTTTTAGGGGCTTTGTGTTTGTTTGAAGCTAAACTATTCAGAAACTAATTTGTAGACATGGCGTTAGAGTCATGGTTTGGCAGTGATAGGTTTACAGCTGGACTCCATGTAGGATCTTTTCCAACCTCAATGATTCTATGAAATATAAGATAGAAGAATCTATCTGAATATTTTGGCTATCAGAACATTGCTTAACCTTTGTAGAGCTGTTTATAATATCAGAATACACATCAGTTTCCACTACAATATTGATCAACAACAATGTTTCTCTCATGGTTTAAATAAATGTACTCAGGCTTACACCTCTGCATAGAACAGTTGCTGCTGTTCAGGAAATGTTATAGTCAGAAATGCATCGAATCATAGAATGGTTTTGGATGGAAGGAACTTGAAAAGTCACTTAGATCTGCACAGACAGTCCCATAAGCAGGAACACCTTCTGCTAGACCAGGTTGCTCAGAATTCCAGCTGTGCTGGCCCTGAACACTTCCAGGGATGGGGTATCTACAACTTCTCTGGGCAACCTGTTCCAGAGCCTCACCACCCTCACAGTAAAGGATTTTTTTCCTAATATCTAATCTAAACTTACTCTCTTTCAGCCTGAAGCTATTCCCTCTTGTTCTATTACTACATTTTCTTGTCAAAGTTTCTCTCCAGCCTTCTTGCAGATGCTCCAGCCTTTTGACCACCTTTGTGGAAGTAACTGCATTTTCCAAGTGTATGAGAAATATCAGGAACAGATGTTACAGAGAGGGGGTTCTTTGCAGATTGAAGGGAATCAAACAAATTGAAGTAAACACTTTTGATAATTACTGAAAACATTGCCATATTTGGGTAGATTTTTGAAATATTAATAGCAAGAAGTGACAAAATCACTTAATATACACACACATACATATTTTCATAATTATTAGGCAACTTGAATTTCTACAACCTCTAAGAATTCTTGGAATTTTTAAGTAAGAATATAGGCCAGCATGAATATATTGAGGGTCCCTGGAATCATGATTGGAAAACTCCACCACTCAGGTGCAATATCTTCAAAGAATGTTAGTCCATATCTGAAAAAACCCATGGCCAGTAGGGCAGCCCACAGATGACCAGGTTATATAAAAATGTGTCTGCTCTGAAGGTGACCAGATTGTTTGAGAATGGATGGCCCACAGTGCGAACAAGATGGATCTGAGAAAATACACATTAAAGAGTAGTCTACAGAACCATGCGTTAACACAAAATCAAAGAAAACAAATAAATTTTGACCAATTAGTTTTGAATAGGGATCCAAATACTATCATAATTTTAAAATACAGGTAATCATGAAAACTGACCATCACAGGTGACGCTGCCTCTAAATTGGACATACATGGCTGAGACAAACCCCAGTGAGCAGTGCAAGGGGCCATGCCTTTTCAGAATCAGGTGTGCAGAGCTGGTTCTGTGGTATCCTGCCCCGTAGGACTATTTACACAAGCATTGCCTTGTTAGTGAGAAAGGCAGCTGTACCCTAAAGTCAGGTCTCAGGTTTCATTATTGGTGGTTGTTCTGGTTACATGCCCTTGAGGTTTGCTCCGGCAGTAAAATCCGAATGTAACAGTTCACTTAGTTTATCTTTAGTGACAATGCATTCTGCTGGAGTTACTGTTTGGTAATAGCAGTGGGAAGTGGAAGCTGCCCTTTCAAGGCAGGGATAGGAATCCTGTAGCTTTTCTTTGGTGAAGGATAAGAGAGATGCTCAGAGCATATGAGCTACGTGGTGCTGCATCCAGACCTATGCTGCTGTGCCTCTGGAGGAGGCTGGCCTGTGGCACTGAGCCAGGGAGGGTTCAACCTACCACAAACACCTACAAGAAAAGGACTACACTTGTAATAAACAGAATTTTCCTTTAAAAGCTAAGTCCTGTGATTAAAGGTGTAACATATGGAAACCCCACCTACAGCCTGATTCTCACAGAGACCTATTCCAAGCAACTGCAAGAATATATTAGCAACATACCCTTTAAATGTCTGAATAATTCTCGATATTAATGCAGGCCCTGTGAGTGCTTTAAGGCATAAATAGAGCCCACAGTGAGCAGAGATCCACTGATACTTCTTTTTCTGTTTTACAAACTTTATTCTTCAAAGGAGTATCATTTTAATAGTCAGGAAGAGACAGATTTCTGTAGTTTTTTTGTTGGTTTATCCATTACAATTCGACCACTTACTGCTATGGGAGAAGATTTCAAAAGCAGAAATAGACAGCGTGATGCTGAACACGCACTGAACACCAAAGGGAATTTGGCTCCTAACTCCCTTGTGCCTTTAAAAATCTGCCCCAGAAGCTTTAAGTATAGCAAATCAGCTCAGTGCTGACTCTGTATTATGTGCTCTTTTTTCCACAGCAAACCTTAAGCAAATCACCTGTTTCACAAAAGAACACACTGTTTACTTATTTTGGAATAGATTGCATTTTAAAGCCAATGGAATAAAAGACAATGATTGACGTACTCTTTAGTGAGCATGCAAAACGAAAAAGATCCCAGGAATTGCACTCCTCCTGTGCTAGGGATCATACCTCACCCCCCACCTCCCAAGGTCTTTTTTCTGCTGTGGAAAGCACAGCAGTCCAGCTGAGATGACAAAGTACATGCTATCGCTTTGGATGGATGACTAGGGATAGTCACTCATCCACTTAACAAGAGGACCAAGGCCATTCACCTAATGTTAGCATATAATTCCTGCAAGCTTTACAGCAAATACAAAACATACTCACAGATCATGATCAGATAGTATCTGAATTCTTCCTGTCTCTCAGCTAGGGGCCTAAAATTAGGCAAAATGGGTCTTAATCTCTCCATGCCTCCATTGATATACAGGCAGCAAAACCTCTGAGTGCAGTGACCTGGAACAAAGTGAACACCACCTGCACATACTATGAACTATGAATACACAAACACCTTTATCATCCACTTCTGAATATTCTAAATGCAAATAAAGTAATAATAAATGATTGAGCACCAAGGTCCTGTGGGGAAAAAAAAAACCCCACACCACGTCACTTTATTAAGGTCTTTCCAAACTGACAGACCTATTTCCAACAAACTCTAAATCGGCAATATTCCATTACCTTTTCAATGACTTTTTAATAACTGCCTGTAATGAAGTGATCCAGTTTGATCTCATGGACCTAAGAATCCCTATGATATGGCAGCTCCTTCTCAGACATTAATGTATTTCACACTGACTTTAGCACGTTGCCATGAGAATGTGTGGGGGTTTTTTGAGGATCTAATGAATTTTGATCTACTTCCCAAAATCTTCAAAGAACTCTTATGCTTCCTATTTCAGTAGACTCATGTTCCCACAAGGAAGCATGGACCACAGACAGCAACACTCAAAATTTCTAGTTCTTGATTTTTCCTAACAGTCTCCACAAATATTAACAAAATTCCAAATTGCTCAATTATGTAGTTGTTTCCTTAAAAAATATTTGAAGACTTGAAATCATTGCATGCTTAGAACAGATACTAGTGAAAATCCTTGTTCTGATCTTCTTTCACTCTGTTTTACTACCATGTTATGGAGGGCTGAAAATGCAGAGATTTAAGGGAATGCCAGCTAAACATGACTTGTGCGTACTGCAAAAAACTGATTATAACTAATTTAATCAGAAATCTGTCCACGTAAAAAATGACACTGATGTTATCTTCAATTCAATCAGAATTCATCTGATTTTTTCAGATCTGCAGTCTGGAAGTTAAGCTCCCTAGAAATAGAGACAAAGACTTTATACAGGAAAAGGGAAAGGTGAATCTGAGAAGCAGGTTATTTCTGTGGGAAGTTCCGGTCTTAGTGTGTAGAAGTCCTGCTGACAGACTAGGTCACTGATGTACTTAAGAAGAAAAGCCCCTCTTTGTGCATCTTTTTTAGACAGAGAAGAACTCTAATTTAGAAGTTGGGAGAGGAAAGGCAATGGCAATTTAGAAAGTAGATGAACTGTAAAGGACTAAGGAGGGAGGATAGATCATCACTGCTTGGAACTCACTGTTTTAGAACAGATGGCTAAAATGCTGTTCAAGAAGGGAATGAGATGACAAAGAACAAAAAATTAATTCAGTATAAAAGGCTAGACCTCTCTTAGTTTCATTCATGAAGAGTAGAACATGGTTCTGCCTTTCTTCCAAATGAAAAAAAAAACCCAAACCATGACTGATTAAAGCAAGCAGAAAGATACTTAGTCTCATTATTTATGAATATCTTTAATGCCTCTCTTCAGAAGGGCATTTTGCCAGCTTTACTTAAGCAGCAGTTACGTTCTTTCTCCAAACCCCATCTTTGGATGGTATTAGCAAAGCCAATCACTGTCCGCTGTAAGGCCATCCAATATTTGGGAAGATAATTGAGGTTATGCTGATGGGTCAATGTTTGTATTTCAAAGATTTAGATGGTGCCCATCTCGCTTGGTCAATATGTAATAGAGAAATGAGAGCACATGATCATTCCCTAATGACTCTATGCTGGTGATGGGCCCCTTAGATTTTTCCTGTGAAGGGAGATACTATTGACTTGATAATGGGCTACTGCAGGAAGAGCACATCAAATTCTTCCTTTACAGGTTCAAAATTCCACCAGCAGGTTATTCTTATCCCGTACTTACACATAGCTGCTGGGAGTAATGCTGCATTGTAACTGAAACTTCAATGATACTTTGATTTTATAACTCCTTCCTGCTCAGCCAAAATCCCAGCTTTATTACTCATACAGGACACGATCCTGTCATCACTGAGTCAATGGAAAGGCTGCCATTTAGCTCAGGTTAGCAAGGCTTTGATGGATAATTGCAGTAAGCATTCATGTGTACTGTTACTTTGCAGTAACTGTGAGGCTGTTTGCCTTTGAAAAAAAGTGTAATAAACCTTTTTTTTTTTTTTTTTTTAACTGAAAGGTTGGAATACATACATGGGAAAGAAATCATTTCAGTGCATCTGCATATGCACACCCCAGTTCACGATGCTGTAAATCCTCTGTACAGCCATGTCATGAGATTAAAATAGGATTTAGAAGTAAATTTACAAATAAAAAAATATGCACTTAAAGAAACAGTTTAGAGACATTTAAGAAATTTTAAACCTGACATGGTCATGCAATTTGCTTAAACCAGACTATCAAATTCTTTTTCAGTTAATACAGAGAAATAACTATCTGTGAAATCTGGCAAGCACCAGAACAGACTGTCTCCCTCTGCAGGTCTGTACAGACCACTCACTGTAAGGAACTCCAGCATCAGAAGATCCCTGAAGTGTGGAGAGGTATGAATTCAGTGATTGAGGCACATAGGTGAAATGCATGTACCCTGAAGAAATACTTTGAGATGTGGCAGAAGCTATTTCTGCAACATCTACTGGCAATATAAATATAAATGTGGCCTTCACGAGATTATTCACATTCCACAAGTTCTACTGGGATTTTCACCATTACTACTTTCCATCTTAGTGAGCTCATCCAGTGAGCCCACCTCAGTCACTGTTGAGAAAACTGCAGCAACATCTTCCTGACAAAAGAATCACAGAAATCCTCTCTGTCATTATTGCAAGACCCTTTTCTTATGAGTGGGTGAAGCGTACCCAAAAGTTCCGTTAGTATAAGCCATATGAACTCATTTCTTGGAGCACCTGCCAAATTGAATATATCTCTAGAGATTAAGGCTCTTCAGTCAAGGACTCTTCGAGTCTAAGTGTAATTTGTTGATAGTGATTATTTTTAAAACACTGATGACTGCGCACCTGCTTATCTGTGCATTCTCCCCACTTTCCTCTCATGCCTGTTAACACTTCTTGTGAAAACCCTGCTATTAAAAGGTAAGCCAAACATTCAATGTCAAGATAGAAGGACTGATTCTATCTTTGAAATCTCTTTCATCTGGCAACCTGGCAGAATTTAAGTCCAACCAAGCAGTCTCATGGTATGATTAAAAAAAAGAGATGCAAGACACTTGACTAACTGCTCTTGCTGACATGTTTGATTTTTATTTCATTATATTTTGTTCTCCCTTTATGAAGCCTCCACTACCACAATAGTGGTCTAAATCTTAATTAGTAGCAGTCTCTAATAAGGAATAAAAACCTCAAGTACCCTAGCCGGAAGAGGTGCTTATGACAATTTTGAAAACCTACATAAGATTACCCTTGCTTTACCTCTACTCCTCTTTATTTCCTCCTTTAAGTATTAACTCCTTACTTTTTTTTTTTTGATAATGAATTCAAACGTTTCTTCTGCATTTGCCTTGTTTTACTCCTCTAGCTCCTTCAATGTCTCCATTCTACCCAGCCATCTGATTTCTTTCATAATCAGTATCATAATTTCTCACCATTTTTCTCATGACTTGTACTCTTCTTGTCCTCTTTTCTCTCTTCTGACAATTTTTCTCTCTGTTTATGGATTAGTCTTTGCCATGTTAGAAACTATATGATTTTACCTACATTTTCCTCTATTTCATTTCCAACTCCCAGCTATCATCTCATTCTTTATGAAAGAAGAATGACAACACCAGAAGAATGTTAGTTACAGTAACACTCCTAGAAATCCCCTTGAAACAACTCGTTTTCTGATTTAATCTAGCCCTTATTCAGGACCACATGAAACTATTAATTCCTCACTCTCCCGAAACTAAAGTTTAGGAAGACACAATTTTCATCCACTTGCACCTAACAGAGCCCTTCTTAGAACACTGCATGTCCATATCTTCATCAATTCCCTCTTCACCTGCTTACTAAGGTGGCATATATGAGAACATTCTTCTCATCCACTCTCCAAATTACTGTGTGGGTTTTCTGTCCTTGTTTTCCTTCTCTCTTCTCTCTACACCTTGTTTCTGTGTGATCTCATCAGCAAATACAAATTCAACTACCATCTGTTTGCTAATGACTCAGAGATGTACTAGTCTACTCCAGACTAATCTCCTTATGTCCAAACTGAAATCTCAGCCTGCCTCTCTGACATATCCTCATGTATATGTAGCCATCATCTCCAATGCATCATGAATCAAACAGACAGCCTATCCTTTCCTATACACTAAACCTTTCATTCCCAGCCAGTTAGCTCAAAATACAAGTCAAGAATATAACTCAAGTCTTTTTCCTAATGGACAAAAAGATCTTTAGTTTCTATCACCTGCATTGCAAGACTAAATGAGATGTATGACTTAGTATGAGGAAACCACATCAAGAGAGCTAGGCTGAAGCATGACTCTCCCAAATGCTTAAGCATTTGTATAGGAGAGTCATGGTAGCTCAAGTTACAGAAGTTCACTAGATGCTAAACCAAGCACTTTCCTAAAAAGTCAATGTGTGCTCAAAATTAAGATGCTATATATCATTCAGCACTGTGGTCACTCTTAGATAAGACAGATCTAGGGAAGTAACTTGAGCCTCAGTGCACTTGGGTATGGACCCTCCTGACAGGTACGACCAAGGTCTCCTCACAACCAAATATCTATTACCCTGTGTCAATGATCTTTCCAGCTCTGACAAATGTAGTGTTATCCTTCCCATATCCAATGAGATTTCTGCCCAAAAAAATTGTTTTCTGAGCTATTTTTGGCCTCCTTTCTCTGCCTCTTCTTTATCTCTCCCATCTGATAGGAGTTACTACTTTTCATTCTCAAAGCTTGCTGACACTCTGTCACATTTTACTTGCTGTCAAGATATTGCCTTACTTGTTCTGTTTAGACCATTATCCTAGCTACTGTTACTCATGTTATTAGCCTCGAACAGTCATACCTCATGCTTTGCAGGATGTTCTCATGCTTACCTAGAAAACAAATAATCTTTTTTCCTTGAACTGCTTCAATAAAGTTCTCTTTTCCTCTGTTAACCCTCCAAAGCTAAAATGTTTAAACCTCTGAGAAACAGTTCCTAAGTGGAATAATGATCTTGATGTTGTCTCCTACAGGCACCCTGAAGGCTACTACCTACAAATTCCACCATCCCTCAAAGGCAGAAATGTCTTTCAGAAGTCTCATCTTCTTAACATCAATTATTAATGTCACCTTAAGGACAGATGGGATCAGTGTAGGTGCTTTGAAAAGAAGCAGTGTGCTGGAGCCTGCCCCTGAGGAGCTGAGTAATGCTCGAGAGTACTTTAAAACAGGCAACGCACATCTTCCCCAACACTTTTACCAACTGTTCCCCCTAAACTAAGCATTCCAGAGGGGAATACAATATAGCAGAGCAAACAATTTAGCCCCAGGGGCCCTCTTGAACAACACTATCATGATATCTCTATGCTGACCAGTACTCCCTTGAAGTGTCCTGCCTGACAGCCTGTAACCACCTTTTCCCTGTTTTCTCCTGATTTCTTCAGCTTGGAAGGCTATTGGTTCTTTCATTTACTGGCCTGTGCCAGTAGTATATAAAAAAATGATGTGGTTGCAGCTGATATTGCAGATGTCATTGCTGTTGTCAATCTTACAAGAGATTCTAGTTTGGACACATTATTACCACAAAAAGAAAGCAGAGTCCAGTCTAGGCCCAAGCAACAAATTTTTTAACTGTAGACAGACTGTGGGTGGCCTCCTTTTTACTCCTTATGGTATAACAAACTGGCATTAGGAACATACATACATACAAACATTTCTTCGTCGTTCCAGCCTGGAAGACTATTATGACTAAGGAAATCAATAAATGTTTCAAATCTGAAAACAGAGTTTTTGAAAAGAGAATGTGCTAAGTGAGAGTATTTGGAACTCTGGTCTCTGTTTTTGCTCACAACTAAAGAGCTTGTGTGACAAAAAGCCATTTGGATGGAGATGCTCATGGAGAACGCTGTTCTACTTTCTGACTCCCTCACATATCTCTGTTCTCCTGAAGATTTATCTTCTTATAGATTTTTTCCCCCCAACATAATATTTTGAATTTTTAAGCTTTCACATTTTTAACTTCACAATAACCTTATGGCAGAAAGCTACAGATTTCTGTATCCAGTGGCAAGTACACATTCTGGTTATGGGTTCCCACAAACATCCCTTTTTAATAACTATATAGCACATTTTCAGATATATTCTGAACCAGTAGTTTTGCTTAGATAGGTGCAAATATTCTTGCACCTTACAGAAAGATGCTTCTTCCTCCCATAAAATGATAACACAGATATGTGAATTCAATACTATTAACATAACAAGCTAAAAAAATTAAAAGAGGAAATCTAACCTTTCAGACCTTTGTTTTATATGGCATAGAGGAGCAAAAGGACAAGCTCTCAATTGAAAATAAATCTCTGTCAAGCTACCTTTAAATCACCCTGATTAGTACAAATAGTCTTGACATATACACTCCCCATACTGTCTATAGGGAATAGAGAGAAATATTGCTTCTGTTCAAACTCATAAATTTGTGGATTTTATGGTAGTACATTAGGTACTTAATATACAACAGAGAGCTTACAGTCATTAGGTTAGATCATATTCTGTAATTACCATGTTTAGGTACGGCAGTTCCACACTGAGCTCAAGCCAGGTTGGTAGAGATTCCTCCCGGAATGCCATGCTTCAGTGTCATAGTCATCTTCTGGCTTTTTTGGCTTTGGGAAAAAATTTATGTCACACAGGGTTTGTGAAAGTCACTGTGACAGCTACCTGAGTCTGTTGAGAGGCTGAAATCTTCTCGGGGAGGGGTGGGGGGGGCGGAGTCTGTGCTGTCTTGTTTATCTCAGTAAGGCACTAACTCAGGTGACAAATGAAAACATGCTAAAGCCTGACAATGTTTATGCGTTATGGTTTACTGTCATAGGATGTAAGAAAGGAGAGAAGGCATCTTTCACAGTCATAGTGATTGTGGTGCCTAGTTATTTTACGTTATCTAGGTGCTATGAAAGGAAGAAATTAACACTTGTATAGTTCAAAAGAGAAGGAATTTGGTCCCAAAAGATCAGTGAAGCCCAGAAAATCCTCAGAAGAACAGAAGGCCTTGGATACAGTAAATTTACACCGTGTGAGTCAAGACCAAGAAGGCACATGTTATATCATACTGGAGCTTTGGCAGAATTTGATATGAGTAGGATTAAACAGCAACTTCTCAAGAGTGCTTACTGAAACAGCACAGCAAGAATGATACCATCATTACTGCTTTCAGCTAGACACAGGCAGCTATAAATGGTGTTTATTTATGATTTTTTAACTATCCCAACTCAACAGACAATACAACAAAACAAAACTAAAAATGATTGAGCCAGATGCAATGCAAACAATTGCTCATTTCAAAAATCCACTTCAAAAATTCTCAGACTACTGGATGCCAGAAAGCAAGAGTTCCCATTTCCATCTTTCTCACAATCTTTAGCAAATTCCCCCCAGTCCTCTGACAAGGCTAAGTGGAGGGCTGTACATGAGGAGCTTGAGCAGCTCTGACTGGGGAATTCTGCACAGCAGCTTGGCTACATGATGTCTGGTCCTAACAAGTATTAGCATCATTTTACTTTCACGAATGGATAAAAATGAGTCCCCGAGGTATTCTTAAAATATGGATGAATGCTTACTAAGACCAGATCCCTTCTGCGGAAGTGTTTGGAGGGCAGTGGCTTTGGGAGCTGTGGGGAAAGGCAGTGCAGGGACTGCAGCCCGGGTCCGGCAGGGAGGGAGCGCTTGCCACGAGATGGCAGCAATGCCACGTCTGGCTCGGCAGCCTGCCTGGCTCCGCTTTTTTCTTTTCTTTTCTTTTTCTTTTTTTTTTTCTTTTTTTTTTTTTTTTTCCTTTTGAATGAGAACCACAACGTTTTTACATAAATACAAGCTTATTACAAAGTCAGTCTACCTCGTTCAGTGCCCATTCCCACCTTCATGCAACTTACAATGAGAAAACAACTTTGCATATTTCCCCAGGAAAGGAAACTCATCATAAGTGAATAATTACAACCTTGAAACTACCTTTTCCAAAAGGGCTTGTGTTTCTGTCTTTCCCTCCTATGAGCCTTTGTGTTTTAATTATGGATATAGGTAAGCATTAATTATGGACTCAGGCCCAGCATGCAGTGGTGGTGACAATTCATACTGGATTGAAAGTCAGGGTTGGGCACTTTTTTGCCCCCTATTTGAAGGTAGGCCTGGCACAGAAACCTTTGTGGGAACCATGGAGCACAGGGACCTGTGACAGGCCAACTTTGGGTCATCATTTCCTTTCCCTCGGGCTCAAGGAACCAACCCTGCCTGGTCCAGGCTGGTGGTGGGGATGCCTGTGTGCATACTGCCACGTCACATTTTGATTGGTTTTTCTTCAGTTTCGGAAAGGATTGTTAATGGCAGAAATTCCTTTTGGCAACAGGAGCTCTCGAGAATGGCAACATAAAGATAAAGCAGTGTTCTGCAAGGAGACATTGGCTCCTCTCCTTCCTCTCAGAACAACTGCTTGTTCTGATGAAGAACTTAGAAGGAACGAGCAGGGCACATTTTGGACCTGGAAGCCTTCTCTCTCACGAGCAGGGACGAAAGCAGACGGGAATTTCACCTAGGACAAGGGACCCCAGCACCCGCACCACTCGCACCCCGCATGTGGCTGGGGGAGGCGAACTGCAAGCAGTGCTGGGGGACAGGGCACCGGGGAATCGCAGCAGGAGCCTCCCGGGCAGGTGTAGCCCTACAGCCACTACCCTTCTCCGCGCCGGGGGACACCGGGCCCAGAAAAAGCCTTCTCTCCCCGGGGGCCTTTCGGCGGAGGGCCGCGGCCGGGGCAGGGGGCGAGGCCGCGGCCGGGCCGGGGGCGTGCGGAGCTGTCCGGCGGCGCGGGGAGGCTGCGGGCTCGGCGTGCGCCGGCTGCACAGCGCCGGCCCCTTCCCCTCTCCGTGGGAAGTGATGGTTGAGTCCGGCGGCGGCGGCTTCTCGTGTGGCTGGCAGCCGCTCCGCTGCGCTGCCTGCGCTACTCTCGCCGCGATCCCTCCCTCCCTCTCCTCTCCTTCTCCTCCTCCTCCTCCTCCTCCCTCTCCTCCTCCTCTTCCTCGCACTCTCCGCATCCCTCTTCAGCCGACGCCGCCGCTGCCCGGCTCTCCTCGCCGGCGGCCGTGCATGCCGCGCTGCCCGCGGCCCCGGGCGTGCCTCCCCTCCCTCCCTCGGCGCCCTCCCCTCCCCTGGGCGGGCGGCGGGCCGGCGGCGCCGGGGCTCCGCGGGCGCTGAGCGGCGCAGCCCCGCCGCGGCGCGGGACTGATGCTGTCTGTGAGCAGAGCGGAGCGAGCCGCCCGCGCAGTCCTGCAGGAGGCGCCGGGCGCTGCGCGGCGCTCGGGACCCGGACCGCTCCTCTCCGCCTCTCCTCGCCCTGTGGTGGTTATTTGGCGCTGTCCTTAGCCCCGCTGCCGCTCGGAGGACACGGTCGCAGCCGAGAAGAGCCGCCGGGGGTTTTGTGTGAGAGTGTGTGTGTGTGTGGAATAACTGCAGACATGACTGCGTGGAGGAAATTCAAGTCTCTGCTGGTTCTCTGCGCGGGGCTCCTCACTGCAGCTCAGGGTAAGATTCGGGTTTCTTGCATTGCATTCGTGTAGGCTGTGGTAACGGCACTCATACCCCCTCAGCTAAATCTCTGCCGCTCGGTTGAGCTCTCTCCCTCGCTTCGTTTCTGCGCCGGGAAACATCAGGCTCCTCGAGCCCGGTCTCCCTTTTCCCTGCCTCCCACCTCCCGCCGGTGTTCCCCGAGGGCTCGGCTCTCGACCGGTCACTTCCCCGAGGGAAACCAGCCCCCTGGAGTTGGGCAGCAGCCGCTGCGACGCCGCGAGCGGAACCGTGCGCATCCAGCCGCCTGGGCAGCGCCGGAGTTTGGGAACACTTCGCTCTCCGCGCACGCACGAACGGCACTCGCTGCCGTGTGAGGGACAGTCCCCGGGCTGGCAAGTTTGGATCTCCCCTCCTCCCGCCTCCCCGGCTTTTGCCGTGCTCGAGGGGGAGCGTGGAGTGGGTGGTCGCGGAGAGCCGCCTCCGCCTGCCTTCAGCCGGCTCCGCTCCCCGCCAAGTTGCGCGGAGGCGGGGATGCGGCGCCGGGGACACCTCCGCCAGCTGCCTGCCCGTGCCTGAGGGAAGAGGGCTCTTCTCTGCTGGGCGTGCGGTGGGGAGAGTCTTCCAACCTCAGCTGGGTTTCTCCTTAAAATCAATGGGGGAGGGAGGAGAAACGAGGGGGTGACGGTGGAAAATTTGGTTACACAACTTCAGTGCTGGCCTCAGCCCCATTACTTGCCTCATCGCTGGAGACAACAACTTCCCCATTATTCACTTCGCCTCTCATTAGCCCTGCGCTTTTTCATGCTGGGAGAGACGCGAGTCTGTGTGTGTGTGAGGGAGAGAGGGAGGGAGCGAGGCAGCTCGCAGCTGAGCACCTGTCCCCATTACAGCCTCTGCCTTCTCCCACCTCGCTGCCGGCTGCTCTTCCTGCCTCCGGGAGGACGGTTCTCCTGGCGGTTTGTACTGTCTGAGGTTCCCTTAACCCTTCCAAGGCGCTTTACATCGTTCCCACCATTTTATTTTTCTCGCTGCTCTTCTCGGTGCGGGGGCGGCTGAAGCGGGGGGAGCAGGGCTACCGCGGCCCGGGTAGGCGGGCGAGGCTGGAGCCTTCCCCGTCCTGCGGGTGCCCATGGCCGGGTCCCCTCGCCCGCCCGGGCGGCACGGCAGGGTGCCCTGCCTCCGGTAGCCTCCGGCCGTGATCTGCAGGGAGAGGCGGTAGAAGGCCAGCCCGGGCTGCCGGGAGCCGGGCGGGAGCTTTGCCCGGTCCGGAGGAGCGGCTGTGGCTCCGCGCCAGCCCGATGGCATCCCTCCTCTGCCCGGATCCTGCCGCTGCCGTGGTCCGCCGGGCAACGCCACCCGGCTGCCTCCGTGGGAAGGGAGCGGCGGGGAGAAAGGCGCACGGCTTTCCTGTGCTGTGAATCCGCGGCTCCTGGAGATAGGGCTGTGCCCGGCAGCACACGCAGCCCGGGGCGGGCGGGGGCTTCTCGGCGTGGCCGCCCTACCCAAACTTCCAGCATCCCCCCCCCCCCCCCCACCTCAGGTGCCTGCTTCCCCGGTCCCACCCGCGCGGGGCTGGGCGGCCGCTCCCAGCCCGCACACGTGCCGGGCGCCCCGGCGCTGCCCCGGGCACGGCCCGGCCGGGCGGGAGCTCCGGGCGGGCGGCGGAGCCGCTCCGGCAGCCGCTCTCGGGGCCCGGCCACCGCCGGACGAGGGGCAGCTGCTGCCGCGGCCACGCCGCTCCCGTGGCGAGCCGACACCCGCGACTCATTTGTTAGATACACTGTAGCCGGTCGTGTCGTTTGACATTTAAGTGTTTTCTATTCATGGTTGACAGCACATACGAAAAGCTGGAGGCTGGATCATGGTTATTCAGCGACGATCCGACGTGTTTTGCTTACATACAGAGGCTTTGCCGGGGACGTTTGGGCACTGCCTCTGATGCTGCTCTGCAGAATGTAATTATACCTACTTAATGTGGAGCAGCAACACACCTACTTAAAGGCTAAAGACTGACTTCAATATTAAGTCAAACAACAGGTTGAAGGGGAACCGTCGGGGACAGTTGACATAATTCCTTCCCATTTACCTTCCCAGGCAATCGAGCAGAGGTATCTATATTTAGTCAAATGTAATCCTGAGGCTGAAATTACGTTTATACTTCAGAGAGTGAAAAAACTCCTTCCTTAGTAACATAAAGACCCAGGGTTTCAGGAGCACATAAAATTTTAATTATTAGATTCTCAGAACTGTGTTTTACCAGCCCCTTGCCATCAAATAATTTGGTCACTGTAAAAGGAATTCACCCGGGTTTTGCTTGGTTTGGGGGTTTTATGAGCAAAAAAAGAAACAAGTGCTGAATTTCTGGAGGTGTTGCCACAGGCGTTCCCATATCTTTCAGTAAAATGACAGGTGGGCTGCTTTCCACATTGTTCCTCATTATGAAATGAAATGGAAACCCTTTGTTGCTGTGCAATTTTCTGTAACTTTTTTAAGGAACATGGAATGATGAAAATGAACATTCATCATCGTTCACTGTGGTAGACTTGAGGTGCAGTTCTATACATTTTTTTGGACTAATTTCAACTGATTGATGGGCCTGAGTGTTTTGGAAAACATTTGGGGAATTCTTCCCTGTTCATTATGCTTTAAACATCAAGGGAAATTAGTATGGAGTCATTTAAAGGAACCGCTTTCCCAGAAGCTACCCTATCATAGCAATTATGCTTCAACAAGACAGACAGCACAGTGTTCAGCTCTGCATGTTAAAATGGGCTTGTTTAGAACCATTTGCTAGTTCTGATATATTGGAACAAAAGCAAACATAAAAACCCCTATTGATTTGCTTGAAAGACAAAACACATCAGTATAATTTCTGTAAAAATTTGTAATGGTATAGAACAAATGGTAGGTTTAGACTGAATTCAGACTAAAATTCAAGAAAAAAAGACTAAAATATCTTTCTGCTGTGATCTACGGTCTGTGGACAACCTATTTTCAGTGTAGAAATACATACTGCTTAGTACTTACAGTTGTTCCAGTGCATGTTTTCAAGGTAATTTCCTGGACGTGTTTAGATAACCAAGTACAGCACCTTCATTGCCACCTAATTGCCTCAAACAAAATAAGCAGGCTTATGCTCAGAGGTATCATTCAGATTAATGGGAATAGCAAAGGGAAACATTTCTGTTCTTAAATTAGATACAGACAGTGAAAGGACTCTCACATCTACAGCTTAGGATTTCGTTTTTAAAAGTAAATAAATAAACCCCAAAATATTTTATTTACCTTCAGTTTGCTGCTATCACTTTGTCAAAATAATTGCTATAACTACATCACACAAAGTTACCATTCTGTTTAAGGCCTGCTCCTTTTGGACTGAGAGTGTTTGTCTCTTTTAAAGTAATTTTTTTTTCCTCCAAAGCAGTGCTTTTCAAACTGTGAAGCTGGTCTCTCTAGAGAGGCTCCATTCTCTTCCAGAGAAGACTAAAGCAATTCTGGGGAAAATGAGCTGAAAAAAAAAGGAATTTTTAAAGGAACATCAGAGCAGGTATTGAATACCCAGCTGCAAAACCAAGTATTTGATGGATGCATTCTCCATCCCCCAGCCCAGTGAGGAATTTACCATAGAAAGGCATAGCAGAGAATATCCAGCTCTGACCACATAGTACTTTAAAATAAAAATACATTTACTTTTTAGTAAGATCTGTATCTGCCCCATTTTTTCATTGAGATATGTATATGATGCCCTTAACTACGTATAGGAACAGGAAACATGGTCAGCTTGAATATAATGTAGCGGAGAGCATATCAATTCAACAAAGATTCCCCAAACGCTCATTTTAGACTGTTGAACCTATAATTGAGGTTGGAATTCCCGCTGTCAGCCAGTAAAGATTTATCAGTTTCTCTGGTGGGTGTGTGTGGAACATGATACTGGTGTGAGAAGCTGGAGATGGTTACAGGCATATGAAGGCATGAGCACACATGGAACTTCAGGATGTGTTGAAATCTGTGAGGGCACTTCAGCAGCGTCTCTGATCTGTGTAGACAAGAACCATTCTGCAGATTGTCTATACTGCAAATCTGTCTATTTTGCTGACTCTCACTCTCATGTCCCTTTATACAGACTTGTATGATTTTGATCAGACGATGGGTTTTTTTTTTTGTTTGGGAGGGGCAGTTGTCATTTTTTTCCCCCTGAAGACTGATTTGTCTATACAAGTTCTTCATCTTACTATTATGCGTGGTGTGGTGTTAGTATTACCATATGCATTGATACATGCAAGTTTTTAAAAAGACATCTATGGCACTTACACCTCAATAGCATTTACACTCATAAAAACTTTTGTCCAAACAATTTAGGAACAATCTGAAGCTGTAAATATTTTGAGCTATAAATTCAAGATTTACCATGCTCTATAGAAAGGCTGAAAAGCCTCAGGGACAACTGTTTTCAACTTTTTCAAGATGTAATCCGTATACCATCACATTAAACTCCCTCTTGTAACCTTTCCTCGGAGAAGTAACTGCTTGATAGTGTGACTGTATAAAACCTCCAGTGGATTTAAAGATAAGATGTAATTTCATCTTGCTCAAATCTGTATTGAACCATCGTGTTTCTCTTTGGCCATGATGACATTACTGTGCTGGCAAACAGCTTTCTGTGTGAGCACAGGCACTGCAGCGTGGTGCTGGGCTGCCTGTAGCCGGCAGGGGATGCAGTGTGGAAAGGGGAGTTGCAGGTTTAACTGCACGAGCCACTGGAGCAGTAGCATGCGTGTGAGATGTGATCTCTAATAAAACTCAAGTGTACATCTGGATTCAGGTCAGGAATCCACAGAATAAGAATCTGGCCTCTAGTTCCCCGTATGACTGCAAAATTACCCAGATTAGACTGAGATAAATTGGATGCTCTTCCAGTTTTTGCAGTGAGCAGAGAATAAGAATCATATGGAAATTCTCCTAATGTGTATGAATCACTTTCTTTTACTTAGAAGTTTTACTTTTCTACGTCAGCTGTAATTTCCCTTAAACCATTTTTATCAACCACTAACTTTTGAAATAGGGAAAAACGGCATTAATGCCTGAGGAAAGCTGTGAGATCTTACTTTATCCTGACATATCTTTGTTCTGGCTGGATGAAAGACTTATTCCACTATATGGCATTTCCATTGCATTTAAGAAAATCTATATTGTATTTGTTATTAGCATTTCTCAGTGGAATAACTACTTACACAGATTACTTGGATTATTGTTAGTGTTATGTTGACACCCAAAGGCAACATGCATCAGTTGTCTGTGTTTAGTAACTGAATGGTAAATGGAGGCATGCATGCACTGGAAACTCTTGCAAGAGTGATAATGCATCTTATTTCTAATAAGTCCTACTTGCTCAGAGACAATTTTTTCAGCATTTTTTTCTCATATTAAAAAAAAGAAAAGAACATGATGATATTTTCCTGCCATTTTTACCTGGAGGGCATATTCAGTTAAAGGACAAAGCAAGATTTAATCACTCTTACATTGCTGATGATTAACTAGAACTCTTGATTAATCAGAATATCAACAATGATATGTTTTTAGCAAAAAAATAAGAAAAAAATCACAATTTCTAGCAATTCCAGTAATGCTTTGATTTCTAGCATAAAAAATAATTATACTTTCTTACAGCTTTTTAATTATTTAATTATGTAGTTTAACAATACATTCATGCATATTCTGAAATAGTGATTTGACTTCTTTCAAGTAAATTTCTTGTCTCATCCCTGTCAAGTAAAAGGTAACTTCAGACAGTTGTGAGGGCCCAATTCTGCTGCATCGGAAACTGAAATTTGAATTGATTTCAGAAATAGCTCAATTGGCTACTTTTGAACAGATTGCTACCCCAAATAATCCAAGCAAAGTAGATATTGCAGCTGTATAGTGGAGTCAGACCCTGTTTAATTTGAGCTCTTGTGGATGAGAACTTCCGACAATGTTTGTATCCCTGAATGACTTTAAAAAAGGAAAACTAGGTGAATCAGAGCAATCAACCTTGTTAATATTAATGTATTTATATATATGTGGAAGCAGTTTGTTTTTAAACAGTATCTCTGGTGTCTGTGAGCATCTGACCTCTACCTTACTTCATCCTTTTTCTTCTCTGTGTTTTCTTTCAAGAAATTATGAGGAGCAATACACAGAGATACCTATTATCATTTTAGTTGCTGGATGTTTTATGTCTGTCTTACAGTATCCTATGGATACCGACATACAGAATCATGTTCCGTATTCATGTTTTTGTTGTACAGTGGTTTTCCAAAAGAAACATTTGCAGCACTGCAGCTGACACAGACCTGAATAAATAATAATGAATAAAACTTTTTATGCAGTGTTTGTTTTGCAAATTTGCATGAAATATGGTCAGCACTTTAAAAGTTCATTTTGCTGTACTTGCTTCATGCGTTTCATTCAATTGCAAGGCAATGTTTCTTTCATGCAATTTTGCCAAACATTAAGGTTTTTTTTTTTCATTTCTTCTTTCTTGTCTCATAGTTTTCCTTGGGGTTTTTTTGCTAGACAATCATGTCTAAATCTATGTTTGAGGGTTTTTATTGAAATGTTCTTATAATTCTGATGTTTGCAGCAAACCTTTGACGTTAGTCACAGAGTAAATCTGGGTCTAGGGATTTATCTTTCCCTCACCCATCCTATGATTTGCAGATCAAATGTAGCCATGATACAATATTGCATAAATTATTGTTTACTTCCTTTGACCTGTATTACTTGCCATATTGTGTTCACATTTAAACTCCAAAAGAACACAAATACTCAGACTTCTGTTTTGCTTACACTGGTGCTGAAACAAGCAATTTATGGTGCACTGGGAACAAAAGTGCAGCCAGCCTTGCCCTGTACTTGAAAGTTGGGTTCAAGGGTGGGCTCAAGCACATTGGGGACCATAACCAGGCTGTTTTCTTTTTTTAAAACTGGCCCAGCTGTAGCTTGGATTAAAAGCATCCTCATTGTGCTTGCAGTGCCTGCTGCTAAAATGGAAGGGTTATCTTGGCTTGCTTTGCAGAGTGTATCCAGCACATGTGGCCGAGATCTTGGGCTTGGCTTTGGGCATTGTGCTTGAGCTCGCCTAGTATGAGCGCCTCGGAGTTCAGCCTGAAGCCATGGTGTGTGTTACACACAGCGATAACTTGGGATCCACATCCCACCACTCCTGTGCAGCACAGATGGAGCTGCGAGGAACAGGAAGGTCCCTTTGTCAAG
The DNA here is from genome assembly GCA_036630365.1 of Acanthiza pusilla. Classification (NCBI taxonomy): domain Eukaryota; kingdom Metazoa; phylum Chordata; class Aves; order Passeriformes; family Acanthizidae; genus Acanthiza; species Acanthiza pusilla. The sequence continues at coordinate 14,326,907 of JAXCHO010000036.1, read as the reverse complement.
AAGCAGCTGATGTTGGGAAGCGAGTGGCTAGATACTGCAGGAATACACATGAGCTCACAGAACCTGCCTTGCCCTGAACCTAGCAAAAAAATGCAGGTGGCTGTGAGGGTAAGAAAAGGAGGAAAGAAAGAATGATGTTTGCACAACAGTGAAATTTTTTAAAAAGCCATTTTGATAAAATTAAAAATAAAAAGCAAAATTTAACTTATTTTTAGACTAATTTGGCATGCTTCTGGCTGTGAAACAAATGGTCATGACAAATCACAGTGTTCTCACTAATGTTTGTGGGATATCAATGCAGAAGCTGACTGCATTCAAGTGACTAAGTACACTATTTTAGCTTTGCCCCAGCAGCCAGATTCTCTATTGGTATCCCGCTGATGTTTCTTATAATACATAGATTGAGTCATACCAAGCATTTTTTTTGAGGGGGAGGGGGAAACGTTTTATAATTCGCTTTCAGAACCTCAGTTCAATCAAACAACTGCTAATATCACAATCAGTGACCCTTTGCATTTGTAGGTATCTCTCTTGAGAAATTAAATTGATTATCCTAGTACATAAATATCCTCAGCACACATTTTGACCCATTGTTTGCAGTGGTTCTAACACTGAAGAATGTAGTGTTAATAGATTTTATGAAGTCAACAGAGGCAGTAGGAGTAGCATTTTGATCATGAGCTGTACTCCTAACATTTCTGTCTAGCTTTCCTGTGCAACCTGTATAAGGGAGGCTTTGTCATGAAATTTAATTAACATAAATGAAAATACAGAAATTTTCCATTCTTTTTTCTGATACATCATGTAGTTAACTAGAAAAAAATCTGCTGGTTGTAGGAAAAAAAGAATTTTGCTATGCAGAACTAGGTACATTGGACATAGACTCTAGTTGTCAGTTAAATAATTTGAGTTGCTTTATATCAGATTTTGACCAGTTAAGACCTGATCCAAAGGTTGGGAAACTCGCAGAATTAAAAAAGTCTCATTAACCTTAAAAGACTTTGTGTCTTGCCTTTGTTATAGCTACATATCACACAGCAAACTTGCATTGAAATGAGGATGCTAGAACAAATTTAGTAACATTAAAGAAAAATCAAACTCTTAGTTTGTTATGAAATTGACCACAGAAATGCTGTTTAGAATCATAGAATGGTTTGGGTTGGAAAGGACCTTAAAAATCACCTAGTTCTAACCCCTCTGCCACGGGCAGGGACAGCTTCCACTGGAACAGGTTCCTCAAACCCCATCCAACCTCTCTTTAAACACTTTCAGGAATGGGACAGCCACAGCTTTTCTGGGCAACCTGTTCCAGCGCCTAACCATCCTCACAGTCAAGAATTTCATCTTAATGTCTAATTTAAACCTACTGTCCTTCAGTTGGAAGCCTTTCCCCCTTGTCCTATCACTATATGCTCTTGTGAAAAGTCCCTCTCTGTCTAGCTTGTGCAGGCCCTCTTTAGGTACTGGAAGTTGCTTTAAGGTCTCCCTGGAGAGTTTTCTTCTTCACACTGAACAGCCCCAACTCTCTCAGCCTGTCTCCATAGGAGAGGTGCTCCAGCCCTCTGATCATCTCCATGGCCTCCTCTGGACTTGCTCCTACAGGTGTATGTTCTTACAATGTCAGGGGCCCAGAACTGGACACAGTGCTCCAGGCAGGGTCTCATGAGAGGAAGTAGAGGGGCAGAATCACCTCCCTCGACCTGCCGGTCCCATTTCTTTCAGTGCATCTCAGAGTATGTTTGGCTTTCTGGGCTGCAAGCACACATTGCTGCGTTGTGTTGAGCTTCTCATGCACCAGCAGCCCCAAGTCCTTCTCCTCAGGGCTGCTCTCAATCCATTCTCTTTCCAGCCTGTCTTTGTGCTTGGGATTGCCCCACGTCATGTGCAGGACCTTACAACTGATCTTGTTAAACTTCTTAAGGTTTGCACAGGCCCACCTCTCAAGCCTATCCTGGCTGGATGTTGTCATTTTCCTCTAGCATGTAGACTGCACTGCAACTGGTGTCATTTGCTTAAAGACAAATGATGCCTCAAATTTTTTTGACCGATCTGAAATGTATCTCACTCCACTGGCTTTCACTGGTTACATAATTTATTTGGTTCTGAGGAAAGATTAACCTTTAATTGCTTTCTTTAGCAACATTTAGTAAACAGACTGATAGCATGGAGATGATCTATGCAAACAGCAAAAAAGGATTTCTTCAACCCATGTTGCCATGACAATTTAGATTTTTCTTGTCAACTCCTGAGAAGCTTCGAAGTAATTTCTTTAAAGCAATGAATCAGGGGATATTTTGGAAATTGAAGTTGCTCTCTTTTTTCAATTTAGTATCATTTAACACAGTAAGGGGTCTGACCCAAAAGATTGTAAAATCTACAAACAAGAACTATTGCAAAAAATATAACATCATGTAATGCTCTTTGTGGATCTCTGATGATTTATACCAGCACAAAAGCTGACTTCAGATGCGTTATCAAGAGACTTAGATTTTTTTATTAACTATATGACAATATGAAATAGTTATCATAAAAATAAGAATGGATAATGAATAGAGGAGACCCAAGCTTCTAGCTGTCGTTTTGATCCTCATGACAATATTTTAACTTACAGTTATTTTGAGGTAATTAGATTACAGGAGGATTATAGAACAAAGATGGACAAAACATTTTATTTTTGTTGCAGTTGCAATTATAAAATTAGTTCAATGAATGAGAAATAAAATCAAAAAGCTGTTGTCCATGTATTTAAATTGCTATCCAAGATAAGTCCCCTGTACAATGTTATTAGTAATCCAGCAGATCTTCCTTCTTGTTATTTGTTTTAATTGAAATAGACTCTTTTGAAAAAGAACTAAAACTAGTCCAAACTACTTTAATTTAATTCCTTAGAAATAAATTACTGGCTTAATGAGGTATTTCTTAGGTTGCTGTTAGCGCTGATGAAAACATGGTAAATGAAAAGAAGATAATGTGAAATGGTGTTTCTGCTGGGAAAATACATTTCTGTGTATAGAAGACAAGAAAAGTAGCTCAGTAATTGTTTTCTTTTTAAAATGTTCCTGGCAGATGATGGCTACTGTGTTGGTGTAGTTTGTTTACTGCTTTGCAATAGATTTGAGATGAGTCATATCACATTAGAAGGAAAATTGAGAAGTTGTTTTGTCAAAGTGAATTCAGTTTTCCTTTTTTGTCATATATACTCAAATTATTAGTTCTCTTTAAACAGAGACACCTAATTGATTTTTTATAAGTGTTTATTCTTGTTGCATCCATAAACCTGAGTTCTTGTTGCTAGAAATGGTAACTGCAGACATATAACTTCTATTTATAGGATAAGGTGACTGAGCTGGAGTCTTCTGTCAGTTCACTTCATGCATCTCCTTTAAACTATTTTATTTTCATGCTAGTTTGAACCACAATAATTTCAATATCTACAAACACGGTTGTTTTTCTCAAGCCTTTCTATCCCCTTGCCTTCAGAATGGGAACTGACTGAGTAAGGACTATAGGATGGATTCTCAAGATTTCATCTTGTATAGAGATTTTTATTTCTGTCCTTAATTCCTTACTGATTTTATAAATCCACTTTACTGGTAATTTATCACAGTGTTAGGAAAATTATATTTATAAGAATATTTGTTAATGAAACAGACTTGTGGATGGAGTGCTTATGATACAACAGGTGATAGGCATTCAGAAGGAAAAACAACTTTTTCTCCCAAAATATGTAATGGAAGAGAAGATCCATTTGTTGAATAAAAGAATATGGGCATACTGAACAATAAAACATCTCTGAGCTCATTTTACCTGCAGAACAAGCTTTAATGTTAAGTTTAAGGATGCTGGGAAGAGGGCAGAGGGTCCTATTTGTAGTCAGGAGCCTAGATTGTAGTGCCAAATACCTGCAGTTCCCACTGCCATAACAGAAAATTGCGGATCTCAGCATTTTTAACCATAAAGAAATTTGTGCTGTACTTACTTTCACACTTGAGAGTCATCATAATCTGAATGCAATATAGTGCTGTAAAGGGAATGAATAGACACAAGTATTAAGCAATTACTACTGTAATCTCCCAGGTAGTATCTGAATTAAGTAAAGTTTCCAAACCTATCAGTGTTGTGTTACTGTTTCAGGAAGAAGAATTCCTCATGGGAAGTTAAAGTTTGTTTTTCTTTAAGAGTGCTGTATTTAAGTAATTCTGCATATTAAAACAACAACAGGAAAACAAAAAAAACAAACAAAGAAACCCCAAACTAACAAAAAATCAACCTGGATCTGATATAGTCTGGAACAAAACATTTGTGATTACAAAGCAAAGAAAAATCAGAATTTGGAGTGAAGCCGACTCAAACACTACTGTCTATACTGCATAATGGAGGCTGTTGTCCATGGCCAGAGCTAAAAACAATAAATTCCACCTCCACTTCTATTTCCTCTATGAGTATCCATCATTTTTGCGTTTATCCCCCACTGATGGTAACTAAGCACAGTTCCTTGTGGGTCCATTTTCTTTCTAAGAAACAGGCTGTTTGTAAGGGGTGGGCAGGCTCGGGTGGGAAAAAAGTATCTACCCAGTTTTACCACTGTGGAATAGATACTAAACTTCTTTTTATATTGTGCATTACTCTGCAGACCACATTTGCAGGATGGATTTATTTGTATAAACATTTTGAATGTGCTTTGTCGCTGTGTTGATTTTGTGTGGCCAGGTTTTGGTAGTCAGGGTGCTACAGGGGTGGCTTCTGTAAGAAGCTTCTAGAAGCTTCCCCCATGTCCAATAGAGCCAATGCCAGCTGGTTCCAAGATGGACCCACTGCTGGCCAAGGCTGAGCCCACCAGCAACGGTGTAGAGCCTCTGATAGAACATAGTTAAGCAGAGAGAAATAACCTGTGCAATGGCAGCTACAGCTGAGAGAGAGCAGTGGGAATGTGTGAGAGGAACAACTGCAGGCACCCAAGTCAGTGGAGAAGGAGGGCTAGGAAGTGCTCCAGGTGCCAGAGCAGAGATTCCCCTGCAGTGTGTGGCGCAGACCATGGTGAAGAATCTGTGCCCCTGCAGCCCATGGAGGTACCTGGGGGAGCATGGAGGAGATGCAGGTGGATGCTGAAGGAGGCTGTGACCCTGTGGGAAGCCCTCACTGGAGCAGGCTCCTGGAAGAAGCTGTGGATCCATGGAAAGAGTAGCCCACACTGGAGCAGGTTTGCTGGCAGGACTTTTGATCCTGCAGGGGACCCATGCTGGAGCAGCCTGTTCCTTAAGGACTACACCCCATTGAAGGGATCCATGCTGGAGCAGTTTGTGAAGAAGTGCAGCTCATGGGAAGGACTCATATTGGAGAAGTTCATGAAGGACTGTCTCCTGTGGGAAGGATCACATGGTGGAAAAGGGGAAGAGGGTGAGTCCTCCTGCTGAAGAGAAAGGAGCTGCAAAGACAAATCTGTGATGAATGGATTGTTATCCCCATTCCCTGTCCCCCTGCCCTATTAGGGGGAAGATGTAGAGAAAATATCAGCGGTGAATTTGAGCCCCAGGAGATGGGAGGGGTTGGGGGAAGGTATTTTAAGACTTGAGTTTATTTCTTATTATCCTATTTTTATTTGATTGTTAATAAATGAAACTAATTCCCCTGAGTCGAGTCTGTTTTGCCTATGACAGTAACTGGTGAGTGATCTCTCTGTGTCCTTATCTCAATCCATGAACCTTTAATTGTATTTTCTCTCCCATGCCCAAATGAGGAGGGGAGTGATAGAGCAGCTCTCTGGGAACCCCCAACCCAGCACAGTCACATAACACTGGTATTTGCAGGTACAGGTAAAGCAGAAGCATTTGTGTTCTGTCCCAAGTTTGCTGCTCAGATCTGCTCAGTTACACTGTTGTTGTCTTAGGTACTGTCCTAAATGTGCCTGAGAATCAGGACCTCTAAGGGTAAAAACTCAATTAAAAAAAGAAACTACTCTTTGATTCTAGAAAGATAATGCACTGCCCAGTGTAAAAAAATGAGCTCTTGTGGTGACAGACTGTGTCAGGTGAAAGATGAACATTCAGCATAGGCAGCCGATAGAAATCATTCTTATATTTCATTGACATGTTCTTCAATAGTGCCACTGAAAAAGATAAGCTATCTCAAAAAAGAAGCTCTATATGAAAAAATATGACAGCATTTAGTGGGGGTTTCAGTCAGGACTATTTTATTTTTTTAAATCAATCCCTACTCTTGTCATTTGCCCTCTTCCACTCAATTTTTTTCTATGCTATTTTGTCTATGGTTATGTTTATTCTTAAAGTCAGTGACATAGGTGTGGTGTGGTTTATTGATTTGCTTTATAGTATATCTGAGAGTATGGGGACCCTTGATACAAAGGATTGTATGAATACAGAGAAGATGAAATGGACAACGTGAACAGCATTGTGACAGGAAACTCAAGTCTGGGAAGTGTTATTTCTCTCATAACAAGAATTAAACAAAAAACTTTATCTTCTGAAACTTAGGCCATAGGAGTTGCATGCTGCCCTATATTCAATTTTACAGAGGACTAGCCCGGATTAGTTCCCTCATTACCATCAATCATTATTCAGAGGTTTTTTTTCTGATTTCCATTGCTGGTATTTTTTTACTGGAGAGCAGTGCATAATCAGCTTCCCTTTTTGTCACCAGTGTAACACAGGAATACTGATGTAGTCTTACTAAGCAGAACTGGTTATATATCTCAAAACTTGAAGCATCTGCTGGTAATTGTCCTCAGTGGAAGTTCTGGTGCCACTGCTGTGAAGGTCTGATGTGGTCTCAAACAGTGACTGGTGCCCTCATGGGCATGGCAGTTCAGCTTCTAGACTGATACAGCCTTTATGCTGACGTGCTGAAAACCACGTCTTTTATCTCGTGTGACTGGCAAGGCTGGCACCATCAGATTTGTGTAATTAAACTTTATTTCTCTTTCTTCTTTCATTACTGTTTCTTTAAGATTTTCCTTTTGCAGAGCTTATCTTTCTTGTTTCAGTCACTCTATTATTTCTTCTTTTGCTGAAGGAGTATAAGATACCTTTTTATTATTCCCCAATGTGGCTGTTCAACATTCTCAAGGAAGAAAATGCCCAGGGTCTAATCTGTGGTGACTCCTGCACTGGGGGCAACCAGCACAAAGGCTGAAGATGGGCACAGGGCACTCTTAAGACCTGAAGAATTAAGTCAGGGACATAAACTGTGCCCAGATTTTGTGCACGTCCTCTGAATTTGGTTAAGTTTCTGTCTTCACATATTTAAAAATGCAAAAAGTGTCACATCAAATCAGACCAAAATAACCTCTCTCTGACAATGGCCATTAGCAAATGCATAGAAAAAAAACTGTAGGAAGTAAGATATAGACAGGCTTGTATTTTAGCAGCCTCTGGCCAGTTTAGAGAACTCTTAGCCAGAGGTTGCATCTATGTTCAACATCCATCAACAAATTTAACCTTCATGAATCTGTTCTTGAACCTATTCATAATTCAGACTACCACACTATTTTCTGACAATCTGTTTTACAATTTAATTCCTGCTGTGCAGAAAAACATGGCATTTTGCTTGTTTTGAAGCTTCTACCTGTTCATTTCACTGAGCACTACCAGCCCTTCAGAAATACTTCATCCAGCACAGATTTTTGCATCTGATAGATAGGAAGGACTTACGTGAATCTGTGAATTGCATACTTTTCCCATATATATGCAAAAAATCCGTATGGACATTTAGAGTACCTAACTTCAATCAATACTAATGTATGATTCCCAAGACCATTTCTTATAATTTTGAATGTTATGATATTGTAGTCAGTACTGCTGATGCACTTAAAGGAATAATTTTGCCTGTATATCATTATGTTCTCTTTCCTAGGACAATAAAGAAAAAGAACAGTGAAAACTTGGTGGGGGGGGGGAGAACTGGTGTGACAAACTTCAGTGATGGGATCTGGTGAAGGATTGGGTTTCTGTGAAGATTAAGGAAATGCTGCAAGGATTTCTGGTAGAAAAGGTTTAGGAAGAGGTCCATTAAGCTGAGAATGCTGAAATCACTTCATTCTTATAAATCAATCTATTTCCTCCTCATAAGAAGACCCAGATCTAAAACAAATTGTGAAAAAAACCCTCACAGAAAACACAGAAAATTCTGCCCCTAGATAGATACTTGCATCAAAACTTAAAACGTGCAAGATATTCTGTGAGCAAAATCCTTAGGTTTCTTGTTGCAGTTACATGACACAAAATTTGTCACTGTTGGAAAAAGAATTGTTTCTTTTGTCGCGTTTGAGAGCAGTCTTCTTACATGCATTTAAGATAGCTATACAGGATGTGAAAATGCTGCCTTTCCCCTTTATTCTATCTCTTCCTCTCAGGACTGTCAGTAGAAAAACCTATCAGTATCATTACAATAAAACAAAGTGATGCAAATAAATACTCAGCAAGAGCATAGCTGACCACTGTGAACAAGAGTAGCAAGAGACCAGACTGTCTTTAATGTTAGCAAGTCTTCCATAACTGTTCTTGCTCCTTTATTCTGAAAGGCTCTGTTTCATTTCCATACAGGAGAAATTTCTGAATATTTCTGATTGAGTCTGTTCAGGAAAGGAAGGCATTCATTACTCCTGTCCTGTGCAAACAAAACTATTGCTTAGCTTTTGAGAAGGGACAAGAACACAAGTTAGTGTGCATGGTGTAGTGCATGTACCTGAAACTTTCAGAAAATAAAAACCTGGTAATAATTCTAATACAATATAATGTAATGTGTAAATTCAGGGGCTAGATCTGAGATGTGGTGAATGCTTGAGTTCCTAATTTATTTCATGGATGTTGAGGACACTCTACAGTGAAAAAATACACAGAAGAATTTAGGCATCAGGTTTTCCCTCTGTTGTGAAGATATTCACATCTAGTACTTAGATTATGGAACTACCACTCAACAGCTGCTTTAACCCTGAACCCATACAAATTTACACAGGCTATTTTTCATTAGGAAATATCCTTTGAGCCTAAAATTACATTTCTTGGCATACTCAGAATGGTTGCACACTGTGTCACTTTGTATAGGACTGTTATTGAACAGTCATTGTAATCTTCAATGTAGATGTTCTTCCACAGGAATAAAAGTGCTTGGCTGTCTTTAAGTGCACCTGCCATCTTTGGCCTTATATAAGATATTCCTGTGGGTGGAAGTGGTCCCTCTTATTTTCCCACAGTAGAGAGAGTAATTTAACAGTTGGACTACTTAGCTACATTGTGAAAAATCTACATTCATCTACCTCTTCCCTTAGAAAATGAAAGCCTGTCTCATGCTCCTTTTTTTTTTTTCCCCTGGCATATATTGTGACTACCCTAGGCTTTCCTGTGTTGGTGCCATGAAGGTTTCCAGTTAAAGTTTCCTTTGGAGGTAGAAGGTTTGGGTTCCAAACCTTGCTTAAAGGAAATCAATATTAAATATTAAAAAAGCTGGTGGATCAGGAACTCAACACCCACTGGTCCCCTCTTACATAAAGGCATTAATCACCACATCAGAGACATGCTGCTGGATGGGTTTCCGTCTTGCTCAGTGAACATTCAATTATTCTATGAAAAGTAGAATTGCAAGTAGTCAACTTGGAATACTGCTCTGAGGTTCATTTGCCAGTAAGCACCTAAAAGATAAGTGCTGCGAAACCTATTTTTAGCTCATTTCAGGAAATAATCAATAGCTTTTATCACTAGGGACTTAACAATCACTATGTTATGCCTGTCACATAAATCTACAGTCTTACAAAGAGTGGCAAGCGACTGTCATGCAGACTGATTAATTTGTCATGTGGTTCATATTTATTTAAAACCTAGGCAAAATATTTTTTTCTTCTAGTAAAAAGTTTGCAATATCACTTGAATGTATATCTGCCACATCTGTGCTGGAATCATAACTGATATTTGAGAGATGAAAAAACTTAAGTCTAGATATAACACTCCCCTTTGAAATTTACATTCATTAGTCTTAAGGTGCCCAGTTACCATGGTAATGAATATTGTATGAATACATGTGTGCACATGTGTCTCAGACAGGGATACAGACTTGAGTGATTTGAATCTCTTGTGGAAGTAGTACCACAGTTACCATTCACTGTTCTACAAGTTTTGTCCATTTTGCTAATAATGTAAAAAATTTTTCCTCTGTTTAGAAGTGCAGCAGTCACAGCAAGCTCCGGCCACACAGCAAGATGCCATGTCTGGAATACTTCACTCTAACCCATTAAAGTTCAGCAGCTCAACTCCATGACCTTGAACTTCCACCAGGGATTTCTGAAACACTGGAGTGATGTGCTGGCGGTGTATTGCTTTGCTTATCAAATGCAACTTTACATGGATTTTCACCTCAAGATACAAGGAGTCATGTAATCGAGACTGGAGGACACAGATGTGTAAATTTATCACCAAGTCCATTTCCCTCAGGATGATACATTGCATTTTGGCTCCCTGTAAACAGAGGAATGCATTTAGAAAACCTTTTGAGAGCTATTCGCTGCACTAAGGAGTAGGGCACCCTGGAAAGTTCTTCCCCACTGCTATGAATCTAATGTGACCAGAATATTTTTAATTTTACCACTCCATATTGATAACAAGAGTTTGTTGTATTTTACTATATGTAGTAAAATAGCACATAGATGTTAGCCCCAAAAAACACCACAACAAAAAAAGGAATGATTTTATGATATTTGGGATTTTTTCATCCAAACCAGTTTTGAAAATCAATGTCTAAACACCTAGTAAGGAACCCAGAGGGACAGAAGACTATTTACTGACACAATTTAAATGAGTTCTATCTAGGAATTATTTTTTTTCAGATTGAAAAGAAGGAAGTAAATCTTTAAAGAGGATTGAAGATAGTCCAAGAAACTGTACATCAGTGAATTTAACAAGGGTTGTGGGGAAAATTAAACTACCATAAGGAAGTGTGAAAGAACAGCTTGAAAATCAGTTTGATTAAGGATAACCAGCATAAATTCAGTCAGGGGAGGTCATGCTTAACTAAACTGATGGAGTTCTTTGAAGACATTACTGCCACTGTAGATAAGGGGAATTCAATGGATCTAGTCTACTTGTAAGCCTTTGACAAGGCACCACATCTGAGATTAATGGGTAAGAGAAATAATCATAAAGCAAGAAACTGTGGGATGGAAAACTAGCTTAAACTAGGCCACAAAGGGAAAATCTGGACACAGTTTCTGAGGAGTCAGTGTTGAGCCCTCTGTTATTCATGATTATATATGTCTGAATGTAAGGGGGGTGGGGAGGGAGAATTTGTAGCTTGTGCAGAATCTAAAAGTATAGCAAGAAGTGCAGAGCAATATGCTCATGTTCAAAAGGTGTTATAGCCTCTATATAACTTGTTTAGCAAAAGAACTCAGAATTTTGATAGGAAAATGTAGAATAATTTATATAGAAACACAAAACCATAGTACCAAATACTCACTAAATAAAACAGTCCTCCAATATACTAAGCAAGAAAACAAATTGGGAGTTATTAAGGAAATAAACTGAAGTCATCAGCCCAAAGGAAAGCAGCATTTTAAAACTTCAAGATGCAAAGATGTTTTAGAGCACTGAAAACATTTTCGTGTTGGGATTCATTGTCGGGAAACAAAGGATATAAGAATCCAGTAACTGTGAAGAATGTTACAGACCCCCAGGGCTTTTTACTGTAAACCAGGAAAATATATGATGTTTTCATTATAGTAGGACCTAGGCATTCCAGTCAAAATTAAGGTACTATTGTCTTAGGCATACTAATGGAAGACAGAACCTTCCTGTGCCAAGGAGCTTACAATAAAAAAGCAAAACTCTACAGACAAGGGGGAAAAAGACACAACGAACACAATAATTTATCTGGAGAAGGCATGTCTGAATTTTGATCTGGTGTTCATATTTTAGGAGTCCCAAGTCAATATTTTATATAATGAGCTACATTATTCCTCTATAGGTGTAAGGGTTTTGCGTAACATGAGGTAGAAAACCTAGGTGATTACCTTTTTTATACATATATATAAGCTTAGAAATAGAAAATTCTTATTCTGCATTTATTCAGGGCTTAACCTTAGTCACTGATTTCAAGACCCATGCTTAGATCTAATAAAGATTAGATTAAATTCTTAAGGAATCTTTATATTCTTTCATAACTATGTGGGTTTCAGAGCAAAAAATACATACTCATTTTTGAGGGAAATTAATTAATATATATATAATTTCAGCAGACATTTGGTTTTATGTGAGAAAAATAAGGAAAACAAAATTTAAAAAATGTGACTGAAATGGCAACTTTTTTATTAAAATGTTCTTCATTCATTATGACTTCCTTATGCTCTGAGCTCTTCTAGGAAATAAAATTGTTCTCAGAAGATCAGCGTTTCCCCCTGGTTATGGAAAGTTTCTTTGCCATATGACTCAGAGCTTTTAAGTTAATATATTTAATCATTTGTTTCATACATACATTCACTCTTACAGCTAGGGCTATATCCAAAAAGAAACTTTGCTGCTACAGCACTAGGAGCCCTGGTGCCTAACTTCTGGTCACAAAACCTGAAACTACAAGTCTGTGTTATGCTTTATTTCTTGTTGGAGGAAAACCTAGGCATCTTGGAATAAAATCATAAATAGGCACTAGGCAGGGTGTTTGTAGCAGTAGATACAACATCCTCTATCCCTTTCTCCTTTAGAAGTATTTCACGCAGCCCTGTCTGAAGGAGATCCTTCTTTACTACTAGATCTACTACTACCGCTTCTTCCTAGCTATCCTCTTGTCTTCCTAAACCATAAGACAAGCAATTATCATTTGAATTTTAAGGTATGGTAACACAGAGGGTCTTACCTGTTTTTCACACTGTTCAGTGCAAACACAGATCCAGCACCCTCATTGCTTTCATACCTACATCTCTCAGGACAGAGGAACAGCCCAGAAAGTGCCTGCATCAGGTAAAACTTCTTACTAGCCAAAATAGAGAGAGGCAAAATTAGCATCTCTCTCTACAATATACATTCAGTGACTATGCCTATGCACCAAATTGCATGAAATCTCAGTCCAAGGTTGGCCATTCTTTGCTCTGACAGCGCATAATGCCCTGCCTGGTGGTAACTATAGATTATACTCCTAAACCTTTATCTTATTCTTTATATACTTTAGGCTCCTGTAAAATACTACTGATCTTCTGGTCTGAGCAAGTTTTCCTCAGAGTGAATTTTGCAATGAGAATGTGAGTCAAGGAAGATATTTATGGCCTAGCTCAGTAATGGTTCTGAACAGACTCACATACTGTAGCAGCTGTAGCCAATATTACGAAATTCACTGTGCATAGGGAAGGACGCAGTCTGAAGGCAAGGAACTCCCAGGAAGTAGGGTCAAGGGCATTTTCTGTCTGTCTGCTCTCATGTCAATCTTGAACACAAACTCAGGCAGAGATGGGAGAGAGATCTCTTTCAGGGCTTGTTTCACTTAGATGAAAACAGTTCAAGACTAGTGCAGTTGATTTGGAAGAGAACAATGGTATACTACTGGTCTGGGGTTCCATGGAAAGTTTGGAACTAAAGCATCCTATAAAGAAAGACTTTTTACACTTGATACGTGGAAGTCATTGGAAAAAGCTCAAGCCTCATATAGTTTGGGTGCTTCACGGCTGAGGCAGAGATTGGTTCAAGTTACAGAGTCCCATGGGGACTTGTTCCATTCAAGCCCTCACCTTGTTTTCAGCAGAGGGTGCTCCTTGCTGGTTCAGGAGCGGTGCCTCCAAAGCCCATGAAGTGGGCACAGGCAGCCCTACAGCCATGGCCACAGCACCCTGAGCCCAGAGGGGAGGCTGGGGCAGGGCTGGCAGGCAGGGGGGCCAGTGGGACCCCAGCAGCCAGGGAGGCTCCTTCCCTCCCTCCCTGCTCTGACACAGAGTCCAAGGATGCCTGCAGGTGTGACTGCTGTGAAAGACAAGGACCTGATTTTCTTAATAGTCAGCTTTGCTTTTGACTTTACTGTAGATACAACTGGAGTATTTAAAATGATCTTTCTCAGGCATAAAGAAGTGCATTTTAAATTTTCTGATTAGATAATGAGTAGTCCTTTTCTGAACCAAAAAGAAATCCAGGTTAACATCTTGCAGAACAGTTTATATGGAACACTGACAGCAAAAGCTGTTTCTTGAAAAGAAGAAAATGAGTACATTTACTTGATGCAGGGTGTTATAGCTGAGTCAAGAAGAGGCATAATATTTTCTGTTTACCGTTTCTTTCTCTATGTATTTATTCTGTTAACATTGAAGTCGAGCAAAACATTTTTTTTCTTTATAAATGTCTTGAGAATACCACCTGTGTTAGGCAGCTTATTAAGCATTTGCTGCTCAAAACACACAGGTTTAGAGACCTTAGATATTTATATAAAAACAGGCAAATGACTTTCCGGTCATGCTCACCAACCTTATTTAATTAAAAAAGAAAGATGATAAATTGTTTACTGTGGCAAAAGAGCACAAGTGTAAAATCAGATTTCAGGTGAAGAGATCTATTGTTTTTGTGACAGCTTTCCTGGCTTTTCCCAGTTAATATTCTTTCAGAAATGAGCAACTGAAAAAGTTGTAAAACCCTAGTATCTTTATTAATTCATTTTACCTAGCAACGTACTTAAGCTTTTGTAACTCATAAAAGCAAAGGTATCATCACAGGTTTTGTTTAGGGACCAGAAGGTAATAAAATCTCACAGTAGTTCTGCATGTCAGAATTTCTGTAATTTTCAAAACATGATTGATCACCAGCAAAGATTTGCTGTGTGTTTTGTGTGATCTATCCAGACATGAATTTTTACTTTAGAATCACTTAAATTATTTCTAAATTTTCTCAACTGTTCCTATTGTTGAAAACAATTCCAACAGTTTCATACATGCTGTATTCATATGATATGTGTAACTTTTTAGTTTGAGAATGAAAAAAACACCACCCTAAAATGCTTAAAATGGAGCTATTGATTTCTTTCAGAAAACACTGCTATGACCTGGTCCATTTTCCCTGATGAGTTTTATTAAGATAACAGAATTTCACTGGATAGCATATGACAGACTGGGTCAGACACCAAACAATCACAAAGTACAAAGGTGAGATTCCAGAGGGAAAAGTATGCTTACCAGTCTTTTCAACAGATTTAAAAGTTAACTTACTGGATAAAAAAGCAAGCCTTTTGACCACTCTCTACAGAGAACAACAACAGTGTCCTGTGGAGCTTGATGGATAATGAAGTAAATTTTTTTAACATAGGATTTAGTGGTTATAAAATGTTGATCTATCTGGGTGGCTCAGGCATCAAAATCTTATTTTCAAAGTGATTTGGACATTTAGAGTACGTCCTGTTGAAGGATTCAAGTGCTACAATGAGTAGAATCAAAAGACTCTCCCCAGGCATCAGACTCCCCACATTTGTGTGGGGAGCATTGGATGCCTGAGAACAGTCCCAAACAGCAGTAGACTGAATGGGCCACATCCAGCAGACAGCAATTAGGGAATATTTGGGTCTCTCAGAACATCAGAGAATCACACATCCTTTTTCACAAGTCAGCTACAGAAACTTCCCCTGAATCAAGATGCCTAAATGTTTTCTGTACAGGAAACCAGTCAAGGTCACTTTTAAAAGGATTGTTACCAGAAGAGGAGGGAGTATCGTGTAATCTTTACACAAGGTGGATTAGTTGCAGAATATTCCAAATGTAATTTCTTTTTGCCGTAATAGATTTATATCTATGTTTCTTATTCCCATAGAAGTTATTCTAACCTTTAATCTCAGGCTGAGAGTTTTGCTGTGGCTTTTGCTTTCCATGAAAATATTTTCACTGTGCAGAAAAGAATTCAGGATATGTTGGCTCAGTGAGGCACATCTAGAAGTTTGAGAACTCATGTTGCAAAGACGTTTTTTATTTTAAAAAACAATTATGGCTCTTAAGAAATAAATTTTAAAATCTTGGCAGAAGAGCTGAATCTTAGCTTTTTACATTACTAAATAAATGTCCAGGTTACCAGATTACATTTTCACATGTCATTCACTTTCCCAAGAGAAGATTGTTTATGTAGGCCATATAGGCTTAGTCAGCTTCAAAAGGAGAGGCTGAGAACTTGTGTTGTGTTTAGGACACCATTAAAATGAGGAGAAATGGATTTGAATACCTCTGCTAAAGGGCTAATGTCCTGGCTGGGTAGGGCTTTAACACCAGCGATGCCTAGGTAAACTATGTCACCAAGGGAGAAAGTACCTTTATTTTGTAATGCTTTTGTAATGCTCAAATGCTCTAACAGCACTCATCAGATCATCTTTCACTTAACATAGATGGAGATAGGCTTTCTATATTTGTGTATTCTTTGAGGTGGCCAGTATTAAAGTGCTGTTGAGTTTAGCCCACAGCAGATCAGTGTATACTTGGACCGGTATGTACTTTCTCATCAGAAAAGCATGGTTCCTAGAGGTGAGGTTCCAGCAGAGTAATCCTTTGCCCTCATACTGGTGATTAAGTCCCTTTGTGGAGTTAATCTTTTGATAGTCTGATGACTTTTACTCAAGTTTTTTATAGAATCATAGAATGGTTTGAGTGGGAAGAGACTTTAAAGATCATTTAATTCCAACTCCCCTGCCGTGGGCAGGGAAATTTTCACTAGGCCAGGTTGCTCAAAGCCCCATCCAAGCTGGCCTTTAGCACTTCCAGAGGATGGGGCACCCACAATTTCTCTGAGCAACCTGTTCCAATGCTTTGTCACCCTCACAGTTTTTAAAAGTTCTATTTCTTTTGATTCTAGGATTTGCAAAATAGTATTTATTTTACCAGTCTGCATTGTTATTTATTCTGTTTTTATACAATATGAG
This sequence comes from Acanthiza pusilla, assembly GCA_036630365.1. Classification (NCBI taxonomy): domain Eukaryota; kingdom Metazoa; phylum Chordata; class Aves; order Passeriformes; family Acanthizidae; genus Acanthiza; species Acanthiza pusilla. Next base: position 14,310,044 of record JAXCHO010000036.1, on the reverse strand, counting down.
CATAAGTAACTAGCAAATCAAAATACTGACTTCTTACCACCATTTTAATGGGTGTTCACATTGCAAATTAATGGGTGTAATTGAAAATAATGAGCTCAGTTGATGTCAGTGACTCAATATCATGTATTAACACTGGCCTGCTTAATATACATCAGACCAAGTTAAATGTTTTTATGAGATCTACTTTTTCTGCTTATCTTAGTTTGAATATAAGTATTCTAGGAATGTAAATTACTCAGCCTATCTTTGCATTTTTAATAGAAACTTTCTAGTTTGTAAATTAGAATTGATATTATGATTTTGCAATGTGAATCATCATAGCACTCTAAGAAACTGCCCAATAGCTAATCTGAAGCAACTGAATACCTTAGTTCACCCCAAATATGAGTTGAAGTCATAAATCAATACAGATCAGCTTCTTTAAGACTCTCTGAGAGTACATACAGGATAGTGATAACTTGGCTGATGTGGGAGTGATTTTTAAAGTTATTGTAACTTAATCAAGTGTTCACTTCTCAGGTTGCACAATGATCAAGGCATTGTACTTATCCCCCTATCTTGTGCTAAGTGCCATCCATATTTAGTAACAGTATTATTAACAAGAGCAACGTATCATTATTGCACATGCAGTATCTTGGCTCTTTGTATCTGATTTCTTTGCTGAAGTTCTTTCAAGGCAGGGAGGCTGATTTCCAAGGGCACGCTGCAAGAATGCACATTACTTCCATGCAGCCTCATGGAAGCCCTGGCATAGGATGTCACATTTCTATGGCATGGCCCACAGCAGGGGAAGAAAAAGCCTAATCAAAAATGTAAGGTGGAAGCTTCTAAAGCACAACAAGATATCATGTGATTTCATCAGCAATATATTTGAAAACCCTTTCACAAATTCAAGCTTTTTTTTTTTCTTTCTCCACATTATTATTCTTAGCACCAGTTGCTACACTACCTTCTACTGGAAACACAACTGTCACCGCACTGATTCAAATTTTCTGGAGCTCAGCCTTTCTTCTATGAAGAAAAATAATTATTTCTTCATTTCCAGTTTCCTCCCCTCAGCCAAAGAAACAATGGCCTTGAGGAACGTGACTGGTCTGCACTGTGAAGATCTGTATGCTCCCTGCTAATTACTGTATTTGTGATTCCTGACCATTTTAGCCTTGCCAAGGAGTGACTTATAGTGTATTGAGTACATTAATATCTAAAAGCTAGCCCTCCAGCTCGTAGGGCCAGTAGAAATGGTAGAGATAGTAACTTACCAAACACTCCAATTAAACACACTGTACTACCATCTGAGTGTCTTTTATGCTTCTCTTTTATTAACCCTTCAGTCACTCTGACAAGTACATTTGAACTAAGGGAGTTGATTTTGACAGTTTTGCATAGAACAATAATGTAGAAAATCTAAGACTGCCAGAATGAAAAGCAGCACATAGTACTCATGTGCTACTTTTATCCCATCTCTTAAAAGAAATCAGAAATGCTGATGTCTTTTTTTGTTCATTGTTCTAAATGCTTTACCAGGCTGCTGTTAATTTTTCTGCACTTAAAATACATGCAATAATTGTTATTATTGTTAGCAATTGTTAACAACAACTGTTGTTATTGTGACAGAGTTTATGCTAGGTGGACTCTTTTATTTAAAATACTTTTTTTGCAGCACTGATCATAAGGAATTCAGTCAGTATTCATTCTAATAGCAGTGATCATAAAGAATTCATTTGCTATTCATATGTATGTCACAGGTATTTCCACAGGACTTATGCTAACTGCAATTTTATGATCCCTCAATGAATACTTACACAAATATTGGTTTTGTAAGGATCTCCTACAACTTCCCAGCTGGCTGATTTAGCTTTGGCTATATGGAAGCAGAGCTCAAAAGATGTGAGGGGTTGTACACCAAGCTCTGTAACAATAATAGGTTTCATTTTACATGACATTTTCTAGTACCCAGATTCTGAAGCCTGTGTGTTTAGCAATTGATCAGCCATGGAACTTCATGGAGGTGAGATCCATTTTCAGACATAGTCTTCATGCTTCTGCAGAGATTCAAGAGGTAGAAATATTTTTGGCATCACTTGCAATGACAGAACAGGATACTTACAAGAAAATGTGAAGCTAAATTGTGCAAAGTGGGGAAAAAGGTATATTTCTGACTAATAGTGATTCAGAATGTACTAAAACTGTGTAGATTAAACACATTTATAATCAGACTATTAAAAAAAAGATTCACAACTGCATTAATAAGTCATATTTCATTATTCTATCATAAAAGGTACCTGGTATGATGCATAAATACGTGTAATAAAGCCTTCTGCTTATGTATTATGAACAGCAGTTCTTTTAATATTAAAAGTGAATCCATATGGGTTATTTGACATGTAAAATATTAACTTTTATAGCAAGAATGCAAATGAGAGTCTCAGCACTAATTATAGCTGCAGATCCCACTCAGGAATGAGGCTCTGTGTGACTAATGATTTCAGCAAAATGAAGAAATGGCCTGCTTCTCTCAAGAGGCAGCATATCTTAGCTCCCTCTCCTCCCTCTGGAACCCTTCAAAATTCTCAGCATGTCTTAGTACAGTACCCAATGCATATGCTGCTTCCAGGAACTGGCTCCTAAAGACAGGTCACCAGCTTCATGTTTTTATAGCTGGTTTTATATAACTGTCTCTAGAGAGGAGAAAAAAATACTTCATATTTATCCAGAACAATGCAATTTCAGAAGATATTCTATGAACTGTTATTTTGATTGTCTGTTTCAAATATCTCTTTTCTATTTCTTCCATTAATGAGACAAAAATGTTGGGTTTTGATATAGGATGGTCTGATTGCCTTATCATGAATTTTTCACAATATTTTTTCTCTGTCAGCTTTTTTGCACAGAAGAATAGGAAGTTCTTTTTAAAAAAAAAAACCAAAAAAACTAATTAAATCTAGGTTTTGTCGTTATTCTTTGCTTTCCATGTGCAGTCCCCTGATAAACGTGTATCCAGTTGAGATGACTGCAATGACTGTTACTCAAGCCTGTCATTATTCCTGAAATGGCCTGAGGGGTCACTGGAAAGTAAAAATGAACTGCTAATTCTTGTCAAAAAAGTATGGTTTTTATGGTAAGTTCCAGTGAGAAAACTGTTCTTACCTGAGCTACTTCCTGCTTTTCTGTATGCACAAGTGTGAGACTGTAGTGACTGACTCAGCTGGAGTAACCCCTGATGTGTTCATATTTTTCACAATTTTATTACCCTTTATTGAAGAAGAGTCTAGATAAAGCATGCCTACAAAATATGCAGTTAGAAATACGATGACAAAACAATTATTGAATAGTATCATAGGTGGTTTAGACTATCATATAATTATCTTTCAATAATAACACATGCATGCAATTAAACTGGAACATTATTAATATTGTGACTTATCGCCAATCCGTAGCAGAAAGGAGGTAGTTTTACTAAAATTTAACAGAGGAAATTTCAACCCAGGCTTCTCTGATCTAGTAATAAATTCTCCTTTTTTCAGTGCTGCTAGCCAATGCCTCTAAAGTTAAGCAATGTCTTATGCAAACATCTAGGATAGTGAGATTGCAGGTGTTCATAAAAGGGCATAACTATGGATATAATGCAAATTTCAAAGGATGTTGAATTTGTAATACTCCTGCTTAATCAGATGTAAGTGAGGAAGTGTCGGTATTTCTGAGGTACTTGCATTGTTATAGAAGAAGAAAGTAAAAATGCCATCTTAATTCAGTTACTCTGGAAGACATCAGCAATTTTTGAAATGTGAACCTCATTTCTAAGAAGTGTCTTGCTGTTCATTATTGGAGACACACATGTGATGTTTAGAACAACTGGCATGAGGAGTTCTTTATGAGCAAATTACTAAATCACCTTCCAGGCTGTCTTAATGAATCACTGCAAGGCTCATTAGTGTAATTTTCTAGACTTCATCAAGGTGTGTCTGCTATAGCTGCACGAATACATGTGGCAATTTCACTACCAGCAATGGTCTTGGCAAACAACTGAATTCTGATTGTGTGCATAACATTTGGCTAGATAATTAGATTTTTTGCTTCTAATATAATTTTCCCAATTTACCTAATTTCTATTTTTCCTGTTGCATTGAGCACCTTAAAAATTAAGACTAGGGAATGGATTGTTTCATTGAAATAAAACTGTATGCATCTAAAAGATTAGTTCATTTATGTGTGATGAACCTGAGTGAATCATCTTTTTCTGTGTCATTGCTGCTGCTGCTTTAAGGTGAGACGCTCCAAACTCCACTAAAAGAGATGCTTAAGTTCTTCCTGCTTTTCCTTTCACTGATAGTGGGGTTAGTAAGAGGTGAAAGGAATTTAAGAAGGGTTTTTTTTTCCCTTACCCTCAGATAATTATGTTTTTATATATTGCTAAGCATATAGAAGGTCTGGCAGTACTATTCAATATTCAATATTCAATATTAATATTAAATAATTTTAATATGTTCAAAATAATATTCAAAAATATTAATTTTTGTATAATAGATGACGATATAAAAAGCAGAAAAATAGTTAAGTGAATTGGGGGGTTGAGCTCTGTGCAGCCTTTGCATTATATAAAATGTGTCACTATTTATCAGCTTAAAGTTGATGTAGACTCTAAGGGCAAGATTTTCAGAAGTTTTGAATGTCTGTGTCTTGAGTCATATTGTGTTAAGCTCTTAAAAACATCCCAAATGCTTAAGCATTGCTCAGGACTTTCTGGCAGGTAAAGATCTTCAAAGTGCCTCAAACTGTACATCCAAAGTACCTCCAAAAGTAAGACATTTAAAATCACAATCTTTGAATTGGTTTTCTGAAAAGTATTCAAGGCCTTTAAACTTGTGCCCTAAAGTCAGAACAAATAATTTCTTTTTTAAAAAGTCTCAGATAATTATGTAAATTGATTCAAATGCTGTTAGTACCAATTCAAATTTTGTGCTATACTAGTTTAGGTGGCAAGGTACATAAAATAAGTAAATTCCTAATCATGGTTTGAGATTGGTTTGTTCAATTGCTTGGAGACATCCACATCTCTAGGCTGAGTTTATTATTTAATATCAAGTGGCGAGTCTGCACATATGATTGTCTTGCCAATATGAGTTAAATTCCTAGGGACTAGGATCTGCAAACTGATTTTGAGTACATAGATCAAATCTCGTGTAAATGTCTTATGTTTGAAAGGCTGTGCAAGATATACAAGCTTGTCATTTAAATATGAACACCACATACTTTATTTATGATAATGACAATATTACTGCATGAATTGCAAAATTCATTATCTTCTCAATCATTATCAAATTGATATTTAGGGCTTGAATGCTAAGAATGTCTAGTATGGGGATATCTGACATTGTTTCAGTAGTGAGAAAAGCACTTTTTTCCTCAGAATGGAACAAGTAAGTACACTGAACTTTGATACCATTAAACCTTACAATATTCTCTAGGCTACAAATAGTTAAGGTGTATGCTTCAATCTGTAGGCATCATCTGCTCAATTCTAGTGGATCAAGTAATTTAGAAACATAACCCTGAGAAATTTAACTCAGAGATCAGTGGGAGACCTCTTTTGTTTTATGAACAGTCACATCAGTTACTCTATGATAGAACCTGGCACTGCCAGAAAACCTGTTTATTTGCCTAGAAAGCATACAGATTCACATAGGCAGTGTTAAATAGCAACATACACAGCAGCACAGTATAAGCATATACAGCAGCTACACCAGTGATGTTTCTGTAAAACTTTTGCTTTTGCCTTAAATCACTTCCTCTTATTCCACTTTCTATCAGTAGTAGTGTTGTTGGCTGTAGATCTAGACACTGAAATTGTAAATTATAATGCAGTATAGCCCCTTCTCTTCATTGTTCTTTTTTTAAGCATCTTTCAGAATCAAACACATGAATCCTTACTAATCAAAAATTAGTGACTCTTAGCAATTGTCCCTTTCTATGTGTGCGGGCCTCAAAAACCATGTCAATCACTTATATCTTGCCTTTTCCCACTTTCTTTTCATTGTGAGCGTACTTTTCAACAGAGTGTGAGTGTTACAAAAAGATCTGAGTACTGGTACTGCAGCTTTACTTCTGGTCTTTCTCTTCTTACTTCCAGCAGTTACAAATTCACAGAAAGGTAGCAAATATGCCTTCTCATTTGTGGGTGGTATCAGCATGCCTATGTATTTCTGATGGGCTATTGTCACAATGCTACATCTTTGCCCAGCTGTGGGTTGAATTGGCAATTTCTTAGGAGCCTGTGCGATATGAATAAAATGAAGTATATTACAGCTGTCCTCATCTTAATACAGAGGAATAATCAGCAAAACTTGCAGCAAGTCCCAGCATGTGATATCTCTGATCAAGACTGAGTATCACATGCTGAGATATGAGATAGGCTGCATCTTCTTATTAGCAATAAGCTTAGCTTTAAACTGAATCAAGGACTATCTGATCTTGCATTTACAGAAAGCAGAACAGGTAGTCAGGAGACTAGGATACCATTGTCCATACAGCCACAGACTTCTTGTCTGTGAAATCCTGATGGTCAGCAGGTTTAGGTTTACAGCAATGATATTTGCATCTTAGATTTTGGATGACCTATTTGAGATTTTTCTGTCCTGACTTCCAGGGACACAGGGCACCATTTCCGCAATAAAACACCAAAGTCTAAAAACAAAGCTTAGCTGTCTCGGACCGGACATCTGTGAATGAAAGCAGCAAAACAGTGTCCATTTAAAGCAAAGATGTTAGTTTTATTCATTGGTTTTCTCCTCTACTAAAAAAAAAAAAAATAGGAAAAGAACCCCAAACACAAAAACCAAAAACGCTTATGATTATCTCCAAGGAAAATACATACCCCAGCAATGTTGACAAGTGTGTTCTTTTTTTATACCAAAATACCTAGAATCACAGAAAGAAAAAACACAGGAGATTTAAAGTGACTGTGAGGGATAGACAAGTAACTGTTTAGAAAGTTCAATCCCAAAACAGTAAACAATAGAAAATAATCTGAAGGCATGTTAATAGAGGGTGCAGTGTGAGAAATGCAGGTAATGTATCTATAAATAAAGGTTTAATTTGTCTGTGTAGCTGTATTTTCTCTCAAAGTCAACCAAGTTTCTGACACTTCAACAGATGGAAAGGGTTTGACTAGCGGCAGACATTCAGAGTCCTCTCATGAAAACAGGATTTTGCTGTTTACTATGTTTCCTAAAAATGATGTTTAGAACAATGTAATCTGAAAGTATTTTGAAGTCACTCTTCCACAGCTGTCTTAGCTGATAGCATAGGACAGATGGTGCAACACAGGCCAGCGTACAAGTTTACTTCTTTCACAACTTTATTAGCTGAGTGCTTTGAAAAGTAAGTGATCCTATCTTGTAAAATAGGTAAAAAAAAATGGGCCAGGCTTTCTACCCCTGGCTAGGTGCCACCTTTGAGCTGCTGTGGCAGGGAGTAAGAAGGAAGGAGAAGGGAGAAATCTTCTTAGTCAGATCTTTCTTCAGCACCTGCTTCTATTGAATTTCATGCTGGGTAAGCTAATTGCCATGCCTGGAATTGCCTATCAACTTCCCTCAGGTGCTTGTGCAAAGAAAGGGGCAGGCCAACTTTCAGTTTTTCAGTGTCAAAATCATTCTGACAAACTGAGTCATCAGCTACTTGCTTTGTTAACACACTCTTGTGTAGCAGTTAAAGTAAAATCCTTGCTGTAATACCTACTGCAAGTAGCTAAAACAAAAGGATGTGCTGCCAAGCTGATAAAGTTGTTAGACATAAGTTGTTGGGTGTCTGAAAGACATGATACATCATGAATAGGGATATTTAAAATTAGGCTATATCTAATTACTTTTTAATTTCTATTTGCATTTTAATGAAGACTGAGCTAAATGAGATAAATAGCAGAGAGATTTCTGTCTCAAAAATATCCTTGAATTTTCTGTGTCAAGGATTAGATTTTCAGTGGTTTGGGATACCTGAAGTAAGATAAGTCCCTGGAAAAGTTTTAAAAAATGCATTAGGCATTTCTAGAAGGAATTTGACAAATCCTGGTCTGCTTGCATCCTCCTGGGTCTAAATGCTTTCAGAAAATATCTGGTGGGATTTCTGGAAGTGCTGAATGCAGGAAACCAAATTCAGAATTGATGGGAAATATGATCAAGCTTTAACAATTCCAGGAAACAATATATGGATATTGCTAATATTATGTAACATCGCTGCTGCGTGAGAAAAGACTGATTTTTTTTCTTTTTCCAGAACGGCAGCAATGCTAAATATCTTTATTGTTGCTGTAATTCTTAGCACAACAGCTTTGTGTAACAAGCTTTACCTTTTTGAAATGGCCCAAAGAAAGCCCTACAACCTCTGCAAAGAACTTTATTAAGATGTATCATTTTAATTAAATCATGATTAATTTGTCTTTTTATTTGGCATGAACAGACGAATGTACTATATGGTGTCTAGGACACTGCTGAAGGAACGGTAGCATAGATACACCACTAAATATCAACATATGTCTATGTACATTATGTTCGTGTTCAGTTGGACTTTGGCCCCTTGTACTTTTGGGAACATGCTTTTGTTGCACCTTGTCTTTCCTGTTATGGTATTCTACGAACATGCACATTTTACATTAATAATCCTTAAAAACCTTGTTGTACTTTAAACATATGACATTTCCTACTGCAGGCTACTTCTGTATATGGTCAAGCTGCCTATGCTGTAACGAATTTGTACCAAATTTCCCATCCAGTTGATTTGATGAAACTTACTCATGCACTGTTTAAAAGTCACTTGAGTACTGAGCATATTACAGCCAAGTGATGCCATTCACTGTCAGCTTCTCTGGTATTAAACAGCTTTAGAGTGGGGTGGACTACAATAGGCCAGACTTCACTGGGAAAAAACAAAGAAATGTATATTCAGACATTCTATATCCACTACCTAGTATTAGCAAAAGAAAATTGGTTTTTGCACAGTAATTAAAAAGTTTAGTACAGATCTATACTGAAAAATCTGAGTATTTCCAGTACACTCCTGCTCTCATATTGCATATGCTAATTTAATTCCCATTACTATTTGTAGCATTAGGTATTTCCCTGTTGGCTATCCTCTTCTCCAAGCACAGGGCATTTGCTTATTGTTAAAAAGCAAACCAAACCAGAAACAAAACGACCCGTTCTACACCAGCTCTTCTAACATGGAATCACAGAATCATTAAGATTGGAAAAGAACTCTAAGATCATCGAGTCCAACCATTAACCCAGCATGACTGTGTTCACCAATGAACCATATCTCCAAGTGCCACATCATCACGCCTTTTGAACACTTCCAAGGATTGTGACTCAATCACTTCCTTGGGCAGCCTGTTACAATACCTGACCACCATTACAGTAAAGAAATTCTTCCTAATATCTAATCTAAGCCTCCTGTAGTGCAACAAGAATCCATTTCCTCTTGTCCTGTCACTTGGGAGAAGAGACCAACCTCCACGTGGCTACAGCCTACTTTCAGTCAGCTCACATGAGAAGTAATGTCTCCCCGAACCTCCTTTTCTCCAGGCTAAACACCCCCAGTTGCCTCAGCTGCTCCTCACAGGACTTGTGCTTCAGACCCTTCACCAGCTCCATTGTCCTTCTCTGGACTCACTCCAGCACCGCAAGGTCCTTCCTGAATTGAGGGGCACAGACCTGGACACAGCACTAGAGGTGTGGCCTCACCAGTGCTGAGTACAGGGGGACAATCCCTGCCCTGCTCCTGCTGGCCACACTATTGCTGATCCAGGCCAGGATGCCATTGGCCTTCTTGGCCACCTGGGCACACCTGGCTCATGTTCAGCTGCTGTCAACCAAAACCCCCAGATCCTTTTCCACTGGGCAGCTTTCCAGCCACTCTGCCCCCAGCCTGTAGTGCTAGATGGGACTGTTGTGACCCAAGTGCAAGAGAGCAAAATAACCACTTGGTGTAAATTAAAAGGTGAAAACTAATCCTCTACATAATTTTTTAATGTAAATATAACTTAAGGCATTAAACCTCATAATAATTTGGCAAAAAAGGTTTGACAAAGGGTCTGTTTCCATAATCAAAAGCAGTTAATTGAAGTGCTTGAATAAATGCTACTTAAATCTTAACATGCTTACAAATTCTGAGACATTAAGATTATCCTGTATGCAAATCTAACCTGTAGTTATGCAAACTTATAGTCTCCTAATCGAAATAAACCACAAGTGGCATTTATCTAATTAGAGCTTCTGGAGTGACTCACCTGTAGAGCAGAATTTTCATATTTTTCATAAAGGTGGAAGGATTACAAACATAAATTAATTATCCTCTTCTTTCTGTTCTGCATAGCAGGCATTCAGTCAGTGAGATACAATAACATACTTCCTGTAATTCTTCCATGTAGTTCTGATGCTTACTGACTTCCTAAAATGTAAGTGGGTCTGCTTAGTGAATGACAAAATTAACCTTCAAACAAATCTTCCCAAAGCATCAGTTTTTTAAAAATGAATATTCTCAGGATGCAGTTTAACAGAATTAGAAAACATATTGTTGGGTTAATATGACAATAATCAATGTAAATGGCCAGTTGTTTTGTAATAAATGTCTTTGTTGCATTTAAAAAATTACTTATGCTGCTAAGTTAATTAGAACATAGGGTCTGCCTGTATCTGGCTTTTAATTTTTAGTTCAATATTTATTGATTATTTATACTAGTGAAGTGTTATCATTTTATTTTCTTTTGTTTGGCTGTTGTGCGAATGACTTTGTTTTGTGTATTCCAGCTCTTGCATTGCATAGCATTGGCAGTGTGCTTTGCCTGTCAGTGAGTCTCGTCATTCTGCATTTACAGAGGTCATGTATTGTAGCTGCAAAGGTGAAATATCTCCTGATGATATTGATCTGTATTTTAAAGTAGTTTACCTTTTAGTGACACGGCATTTATTTAGCATATCATACAAAAAAACCACAGCCCAAATAAACAACAGAGAAAGAGGAACAATGTCTTACACATACATTAGGCACACTTGTCAGGATAGATCTCTGCTTTAACTTAAACCGTAAGTGTTTATGCACAAATTTACTAAACCAGCTAATAAAACCTGGTGCTAGTATTATAATATTTCAGGCTTAATATTGGAGCAAGTTCTCACTGGAACAATGCTGTTGTGGCTCAGCTGAGCTATTCACATCACTCTGGACAGCAATATCCAGTTGTTCAGCCTCCTAGGAGACAACTAAGTAGATGGCTTAGTAGACTAGATCTAATCAAAACAAAAGGTTCTAAGTCAGTCAAATGTAAAAGTACCCATCAGAAGCAAGGAAAGAAAATTACAGTTACTGAATGAAGAACTTACAGTCAGTTACATTGTGTCTCTGGTTCCAGTTTTTTAATATGCCTTTACTAAGAGTAGGTGCAGACAGAACAGGGATTGCTCCTGTCTTTGTGGAGGTACTTGAATACAATCAGGGAAAGAAACTTGTAGAGTTGAAGAGGTGCAAGGAAGATTGCCTGGAGCTGGGAGACTGAATCTCCAAGGAAACATGAGAAGCTGTGGTGAGGGACAGAGAGCAGATACCAGCTTGCCAAGATGATGAAAGAAATTTACTGCAACCATAGAGAAGTGAGATGCAAGTCAGATGCAATTTGGAAGGTCAGTGATTTGAGTAAAACAAACACTGGATGCCAGGACAAGTCTGCAAAGGAGCAGAGCAGGACAGTGGTTTATAAATTCTCTTTATTACACTTTGAGTTTCTTCTGCCCACAAAATTTGGGAAACTAGCTTATGCAATTTTAAAGCCTGACTTTTTTTCAGTTTAAAAGTCTTTTGATCTCCTTTGGGGAGTTCACCGTAGGAAAAGTCTAGTGAGATCCACCTTAAAACTTTTACTGATCGTGGATCCCATTGCACAGTCAGTCTACTGAAAAGCAGTGCCTGAAATCTAGTGCAAAGAGAAACAAACTACCAGTACACAAGTCAGAAGTAATGAATTGGAATAGAAAAATAATTTTCCCTCATGTGGTATTGAAAAGGAATAGTACTGGAATAATAAATATATTTTAAATATTCATTAAAAATGGCATAAAATTGGTAGGATGTAATAGAAAATAGCAATAAAACTTTTCTGAAGAAAATGCCCATGTGACAGAGGTGAAGACATTTTCCCATGTGTTATAAAGAATTAGCAATGTCTTCCATGGCATCACATGCCATGCTAAATGGCTCTTGCATCTCAAAGGCATAATGAGAACCACTGCCAGAAAGCTAAAGCCAACACAAAGAACTGTTAGGACTACATTTTCTACATTTTTAAGTCTATGGTGATTAATTGTGGGAACAAAATACCTAGAGAATTATTTGAGTCCCTGTTTCCTGTATCTGAGATCAAAAATAGTGTCTGAAAAATGAGGTTTAGAAAACTCAAGATGTTAAATAACAGCTGAACTCCTGCTATTTCATTTGTTAAGGGGAAAAAGAGTAGAATGAAGTATAATACTGATACATAGCAGGACAGACTACAGGGTCTCACAGTCCAGACTGATTCCAAAATCTAGAATCCTTAGGAGTCCAATTACTATAAAACACAAAATACAACCCTTGCTACCCAGGAGTCTTTGTAGATATTCAGGGTCAAGGGTATACAAAACTACGTTTGCATGTTAACTTATGGTTTACAGACATACCTTCAGTATCTTCACATGAAAGAAAGAAGCTTTGTATCATTTTAGTACATTTTCCTGTGAACTCGAGCCCTATATATAGGCTACAGGCAAAGCAGGTAATGAAAAGGTCTTAACTGCAGCAGCAGCCAGGTTAATGGTCCCTCCCATGGTCTCCTCCAGTGAAGAAGAAAACTCACATTATACTCAAATGTATTATGAAAGAAATTGCACTAATCTGTGTGAGGATTGGCATCCATATATGTTGCTCCTGTACGTTTTGTTATCAGAGGATGGACATTTTCGTATTCTTCCCAGGAATGTCTCACAGAGCAGTACGGTTTGTGGTGCTGTAGTTGTTGTACACAAATTATTCTTAACAAATAGATTCCTGTATTACCACTTACATAGAATAAGTGTGTAAGCAAAACTGCTGAATCAATACTACAGGTAGAGGACATTAGTAGTTTTATTTTGTCTTTCTTTTTACTCCTGATTACCAAGAACTTAAATATTCCTTTGTTTCCCTTTGCATTTTACTCTGTATAGGGTAGGTTGGCACAGGATCTTAAAATGAGAATTTCAAGAAGGCTTGGAAGTAGAATACATCACAAAGCTTATAGATAGATTAATGCAAATAGCAGGAGCTTGAAATCTCTACTTGAGAATCTTCAAAATATTTGAGAGAAATGAATGCAAAACCTCTGATTTGCTTTGAAGTTTCACTAGCAAAGTTACATTTCCAAGTCTTTATGTATTTATTTTAGTTCAGATTTGGAAAAAGTAAATGCTGTCCTTAAAACTTTTCTCTGCTGAGCATGATTTCTCAGAAAAAATTCTCACTTCTTTCCCACCCATGCACTTAGAAAACTAAGTATATTGGTTAATACAGAGATGTTTCTCTCTGAATAAAGTAATTAAACATATCTTCTAGGATCATTTATCACTTTACAAGTTGCATGACACTGGGCAAAAATACTGGAAAAAGCTTTTCTCCTAGGATGAATCTTACAAGCTCTCCAAACACAAACTTCAAAGATAGAATGAAGATGTTCTGTGAAGAATGATGACAGCATCAGTTCATAAAATTTAAAAAACTCATGCTGCACATCTTAGTCATGTAGTGTCTCAGAGCATTCCACTAGTGACTAAAAGTAATTTTTGAAGAAATACAAGCTCAGGACTTCTGTTTAAACAGTAAGACTGGGCAATGGGACATGGATAACTGTTAAGATTTCTATATTTCAAAGCAGAGGTATCATAAGGGAAGAGTCTAAATGTGAAGATATGAAAATGAGCATCTGTTGTTATGAGAAATGTCAGACACGGAAGTTTTAAATATCTGATTTACCTAGATTTTTCTCCTTTCCACTTGGAAAAAAAAAAAAAAAAAGAGGAAGATAATAGCTATATCCTGAGCTAGTAGTTCTAAGATTTCAAATTTTATAGACTTTCTGCCTTCAGGGTTTGAGGAGTCTTTGTGTTAAGAATCCACCTGATAATAATGTTTCACTGGGAATATAATAATTCTCTTTTGCTAGAGGCAACTGGCAAAGAAACTTCCTAAGTCAACTAAAAGTCTCTTTTTTATTAGCTGGAATTTACTTCTAGTTCTTCATCTTTTACTTTCTGCCTCTGCTTAGCTGAAGGAATAGCAAAGGTATATGTGCAGGAAAGCTCACAATAAAATATGCCAAATTTTTTCCTCCACTTAGAGATTCTATTCTACTGAAAGATTCCTTTTGCATAGTTTTCAGTAAATATGAAAATCATAAGGATGGCAGAGGTTATCTGGCTTTTCAGCTCAACAAGGATAGAAAAATCATAGAATAATTTGATTTGGAAGGGATCTTTAAAGGTCATCTAGTCCAACCCCCTTGCAATGAGCAGGGACATCTTCAACAAGATCAGGTTTCTCAGAGCCCCAGCCTAATCTTGAATGTTTCCAGGGATAAAGCATCCACCACCTCTCTGGTGCCAGTGCCTCACCACTCTCACTGTAAAAAATTTCTTCCTTATATCTGGTCTGAAGCCACCCTGACCTTTTTTTTTTTTTTTTTTTTTTTTTTTTTTTTTTTTTTTTTTAATTAAATAAAAGAGGGTAGTTTTATTAGTAGTGGAGCAGAGCAGAGCAAAGAGGAAAATTATAGACATCACCTGGTGTTAAAACCTGGATTTACTATTCAGTTAGAGCTAATTAGTAGCTAGTACATATCTTGGAATCCACATGAATTATGGCAAAATTAGCAATATAATAATAATACTCTAGATGTATATAATAACTGATTCCTAAGGACTTGGATGTGTTTTAGGGGCCATTTTTTGAGGCGTTCATCAAAGTGGGTTTTATTCCTGAAGGGAGCCTTTGGGTGCCATGGTAATAAGAATTCAATCTAAAATAAGAAAATGATTTTTTTTTCCACTCTCATCCTCCTGTGGTCTTGGAGGGGAGAGCTGTTCTACTTGCAGCTCAGGCTGCTTGTAAGATAACGTGTGATCAGGAAATATGCTAATCCAGCAGATCCATTTCATGCTGCAGTGCTGTCTTCTCTTCAGAGCAGTCCTGTCAGCTGGCCTTGGGGTTAGGGTTAGGGTTAGGGTCACCAGTTGTGAGTGTGATGAATCTCCCATCTCCTCCCTGAATGAGCAAGTCTTCCAGCAGGTATCCAAATGTAGGTAAAAATTGGAACTACAAAGTCACAACAGACAGAGTAAAAATAATAATTACTGACATTTAATACAGAGGTAAAATCAAGGTCCTAATTACACTAAATTGAGTAATTTGCTTCAGTTATATTTTGAGAAAACAATATCATCATCATTTTCGGTAACTCTGTTCTGAAACTCTTCCAAACTGAGGAGGCGCAAAGAGTTATCTCCCTGAAGTGAGGTCACCCAAGTCCCAGATACAGCTCCATCACTTCTTCTTGCTCTCAGATGCTTTGAAGAACAAACAAGAGTGTTTGGAACAAACTAGGCTGCCATCTGTAGGAAGTGTTTCCAGGCTCTTTTCCAGAAAGGGTGATGTTCTCTTCCACAGCCTCTTCCTTATGTTAGCCTGGGAGGCTCCGATTAAAGAAATGTATTTTGAATGGGAGATAAGGAGCAACATTTGCCCTCATCTCCCCTACTGTTAACCTTTGTCATTTAAGGATTATCAGCAGCTGAACTCCAGAAGCTTTGCTTTTCTCCTTGCTACTTTTAGGATTGTGGGTTATAATTCATCTGAGTCTGTTGCTTTGTCAACTTTTAATCATTCTAATTACCTAATTATCTGCTCTAATGAAATTATAAAGCCCTTAACAGTCCAGTCTTCCTTCTCCCTGTAGGAAATTCTATCTTCTCCTCTGGGTTGTTACCTTCTTTGTTTAAAAGACAGAGAAATTATTTGAGGTCTGGGCCTAAATGCTAGTTTTGCCTATTTAAACATTTTCCTTAATTGTTGACTGCTTTTTATAATTGTAGCTACTCTTTAGTCTTTGTTTACAGATCAGTGATTTTGTTAAATTTCCTTAATAATAAGTGGCGGCAGGGAGAGATAAAACAGAAATAAAATCTAGAAACTCATTCCAAATTAGAGAAAAAATGCAGATTTTACCAACACCAAAGGTGACTGTTCATAGTAATGAACTTCAAATTCACACTGCATTTTTACTCAGCGAAGCATACTTTTTTCTGGAAGATTACTTTAGCATGGGAAGTATGGAATGAGGCATCAATCCACAAAATTATATTATGTGGGTTTCATTTACCTTAGGCCAAGGAAAGAAGTGAATTTGTGTCTCTCCTCTGTCAATAAATATTCCAAATTTGCATCTGCTCTATGTTATAGCTCTTTTATATTTGTCCTTTAGCTGCATTTCAAAAAAAGGAGTATTTTTGAAAAACTACTATAGGTACTTGAGAGCACATTCTGGAGAACATCTTACAGAGGAGATTCAGTATTGGCTGAGAAAGCTGACTGCAGTGACGGGGGCGGTATGGGATCTGCTTTCCTGGTGGCTGCCTCAGGGGAGCTGCTCCCTGAACAGGCTATGTGGTGTGATTCTGTCCAGTACTCTGCCTACTTTGAATCCCCTTCTGAATTGCCCAAGTGCCATGTCCTGTCTTCTTCCCTCATCAATGCTTTTTGCATGTTCTTGTCCCCAACAGAAGAGGGTCCATGTGATACTGTTCTGCTGCAGGGTCAGTTTCTATAGCTAGCACAAGTTTTTTTCCAGTTTTCTTTTTGGAAGGTACATCTTACCAATTGAACACATGAAGTCAGAGAAAGTACCTGGCTTCCACATTAGCAAATTGCCAAAGAGATAAGCATTTACGTTCTGAAAGAGGGACTAGAAGCAGTAAGGGGCATGGGATCTGATTCAGTTTCTCCCTCACTTAGAAGTGTGTCAGTAGAAAAACATCCCCCCCCAAAGCAGTATTTGAACACAGAGAATAAAAGTCTAAGAGAATTCAGAGAGAAAGATCTGTGAGGAAGAGGACAGACAAGGAAAAGAAGGAAACAAGAGGACAAGGCACTTAAAATGTGAGGAGGAATTAGCCTAGGAGAAGTATAGGAAAAAAATCCTACTATTCATGAGACATACGAAAGAGCAAAAAAGAATGGAGTTCTGCCTTTTAGAAAAGGAGGGTCAGGACATGAGAGAAAGCATTCAAAAGAGCATGAAGTGGGCTAAGAAGAAAGAAGTAGAGAGAGGAGATTGGAAAAAGAGGGAGCTGACAAAACTTTTAAGCAAACATACAGAAATTTTATATCCTTGACTATTTCTTTAGGATGAATGATATAAGCATAATTCAAGTCTGTTATAAGTGCAATTTCATTCAAGCCTAGTCCTTTCTGTTATTCTGGATTTGAATTCTGTGCCTCTGCAGGCTTACAGGCAGTTGGAGACATCCTATTCATACAGCATTCTCATACACATTAATTCACAGAACATGGGACTCATGTCACTTCTCTGTGCTTAGGATCTAATTTCTGTTACTTTTGAAATGCATTCCCTTGTTTCCATTAAGTCCATCCTGCTTGTCTGGTAGTACAAATACTTTTTTTGTTTAAGGCGGTCAAGTTTCCAATTTCCTTTTTTAGCAAGTACATTTTTTTGTGGAAGGCTTCCCAGTGTGACTCCAGCCATGCAGGAATTATTCCTTTTTCTGTAGTGTTTAATCAGCACACTCACATGTGAGCAGCAGCCCTCTGGCGAGCACAAACCTCTGTCCCTGGTTCAGAAGACTCAGAACCACAAGGATCTCATTGGTTTCCACCTCACCTGTGGAGCCTTCCTTATAGGAGTAACTTCTTAGCTGGAATTTATTATGTCTAGGAACAAGTCCTTGTAAACTTATCTTCTTTTGCTTTAAAAGCTGCATATAAGGAAATCTGATTTACTTGTTCCTAAATTCAGCTGAATAGGACAGAACATTTTAGAGGGATTGCCACATAGCTATTTTGAACACATTTATTTCTGTTTCCTGTAGTTACTGATCTGAATCTGTGATCCAGATCTTTAAATTCTATAAACTGGCATACTTTCTTTGATATATTTTATTGCATAATACATGGAACTCTGATTTCTATGATTTAAGGATTCAACCTTATTGTCAGTATATCACTAAAAATCCCTGCAAATTCTCGGAATTAAGAGAGAGTCACAGCCAGTCCCCTATCCTTCCCCATTAAAATTTTAATTCTTTATTAAATTGGAAATGCAAGCAAGTATTTGGATTTTTAAATTTTTTTATGTCTGTTTTCAGGCATATGTTGTGACACTTATGTAGATCTACCTGTCTTCATTGGATTTCTGAAAAAAATATTTCCTTGAACCTATTTTGATCTCCCCTAGGCCATGTATTACAAAAGATGTGGTAAGGAGATCTGGCCCACAGAAAATATGGCAACTGAGGTGAATCTAAGATTCAGATATTTTAGACTTAATGTAAATAATAGTTTCAAAAATCAGTATTTTAGGTACCTTCTGAATTAAAATATGAAATTACACTGACAGTTTTATGGGGGAAAAATAATTTCTTCTTTTTTGAGAAGAAAACTAGTTTATAATATAAATCTTTTCAGCAAGTCTTACAAAAACTTAAAAACTTCCTCTAGGCTCTGTTTTGGGTTAAAAATGGTCCAAACAAGGCATGTGCCCCTGAATAAGATGGATGAGGTCCCATACAGATAGCTCAGCATTTTTAAAAATAACAACAACAACAATAATAATAGTAGTAGTTGTAGTAATGTTCCAGACAAAAAAGAATGTTGAATATAGATAATACCCTCAAAAGAGTAGCTAAATGGCTCCAGTCTTCTTCATTGCCATTGTTCTTTATATGCAAGCTAGTACATAATCCATAAATATATAAAAAATTGGAAATTTTGCAGATGGCCTTGAATTAATTCTAAAATATCTTGTTATACAGGGGAATTTATGCCTGTGAGGTGAAATTTCCTTTGCCAGAATAAGGAAACATCACCCCTATTTCCATCTCTGTGCCAACAGCAAGTACTTTTAAACTATTAGGATTCTAGTTTTTCTTGACTGAATTTTCTTTGAGATAAGGAATGGAAATGGAATATACATGCACAGATTTCAGTTTTGGTGCCAGTGATTTTGTGTTCAAATTCTACAACAAAACTCTGGGACATTCATTATCCAGTGCTGAAATTGTTATAGGTTGTGCAGTAACAGCATTTGAACTAAATGTAACTTATAAACTCTCTGATACATAGCAAGTAATGTACCTGACATTTGATTTTTTTATTGTATTCATTTGTGATTCTGCTCAGAGTGTTGTCCTGCTGTTCTCAAAGGTTTTTTTATAGCTTTGAACTGCCTTACACAGGACTGTGTGAAAACTGTGGCCATAAAGACAAATGAAAGACACAGCATTTTACTGTCATTATAGAAAGAAACCTGAGCTCAGCATTCTGAGATGCTGATTGTAAGGACAGTTTCCCATATTCCCTTTTGATTGACCTGGCTCCATGGCACCTACACTCAAATCAAAGGCAAAGAAGCAGAGTGAAGCTCCATGTGCGTGCAGTGGAGATGGATGAGGAGCTACTGAGGTTCACTAGATGTTCATGCCAAGTGCTGCTTTTGGACCTTTGGATTCATCAAGACATCTGCAAAGGCTGAAAGGTATGACACAGACAGATATGTGCCTTTCCAAAATAGCAACTGTAAACCAGGCATGCCCTAAAATTAAATCAGATGCCTATGTTTAGGCAACATACCCTAGAAATCTTGCCCCTCAGTTACTCCATGGAGGGAGCCAGCATATTTGCATTCTTTGCAGTAAGAGTAATGCAACAAATAACATTCCTATTTGTTGGCACTGCCTGCATTATTAAACCTTGTGAGTTAAAGAGCCTTTGTTTAGTTTAGGTTGCCATTTTTTTTCCCAGAGCCTGAGACAATTAAGCACCCAAATCCAAATGAAGCTAAAAGGGAAGGAAAAATTTGGAGAAAATTGTGTCCAGAATAGATAAAGCATTTAATAGCCTTAAGTGGCATCTAGAGAGGATTTAAGTGGGTACGTGTATCCTAATTTAAATCATCCAAAGAAAAGAAAAGGGAAGGCTGTAACACTGCACCTTAGGTTGTTTTTGTGGGTTTCGGGAGTCCTACATACACATTTTGCCTCACAGAATTGTGTATGTATTTTCCTGTCATTGGATATATATAAACATGCCTAGAAAAGTAAGAGAGGTTCTGGATTCCATTCTTGGCATCGGGCAGCAAAACAGATCATTATGATGTAAATTCTGTATTTGGACAGCAGGTTTCTTTGAAAGTCCCAAACTCCTGCCATAAAGGTAATTCTGATTTATATTTATCCACATAATTAGTTCTAGAAGATAATTTTTTTTTCATTTTCATTCATATACATTTCAAAGAGGAAGAAATTGTCGGATTAAGATTATCCCATCAGGAAAAGCAAGAAAAAAATATATGTAATAGCCAGCCACGATTGACCACACAGCATGGTGGTTCTATAAAGAAAGAGAAAAACGAAAAGAATTTCAGCCAGTTGGGAAGCTGTCCCAGATACTGATGAAAAGATAATAATTAATGATAGGATTTTTATTCATTTATTTATTTAGAGACAGATGCATTGCTAATTTTAACCTCAAAAGGACATTTCAGCCTTGCAAATTGCACAGATTTTTGGATGGTACTTTTTAGATATTTCTGTAAGAAATGTGGACTTTGCTATTGGCATTTTCTTTAAAGGATCCTTTCAGTCTAAAGGAACTCCCTTTCCTTTTCCAGTTTCTACAGAGCTGAAAACATGAGATCTGTGTGCATCACATTTTGATATCTTATAAGCTTATTTACCTCAATAACTATTCATCACTCAGAGCAAAAGATAAAAATTTGGCATAGCCAGTTTGAGAGGGATCAGGGTTTCCCTCAAGCATTTTCCAATGTGGGTTTGAAAAAGGCCTCATGTGTGTCAAAGATAAAACCTTCCTAGTATGCCTTTCATGCTCTATATGAATGTTCTTTTGTTGGTGAAAAGAGGATAGTTATACAGCTTATTGCCAATATTTAGCCAGAATTTGAATTGCTTTTTTTAACACTATGGACTTATTTTCTCTCTAACCTATCACCGAAGTATGTAAAAGGTTGCCCCCTGAAGTCACTGATGGATATGTTGATTGTCTTTGGACGGAGTCCTGCAAGAAGTACTGCACTTTTCTGTTAGAAACATTTTGACACCCTGTTATCTTCCTGAGTTGATCAGACACCTGCTGCTACTCCACCTGCCTTTTTGGCAACCAGAAATGCTTGTCTGCCTCTCTTTCCTAGGTTTTTTTTTCCCCATCTCTGACTGTGTAAGTATCAACAGGTGGGATCAATTGTGAGGAAGGATGCTGTGCCAATTCTTCATCCCTGGCATGGAGGCAGGAGCTCCTGTGGAGGGGATGGCACGTGTGGCTTGAAGAAGGCTGCTCTGCAGAAGTCGGTGCTGTCTGGCACCCGTGCTTTACTAGAGGGGTCAAACCAACTTTGGAGCAGGCAGGGTGCCACTCTGACAGAAGGGGTAGCCAAGATGCCAGGTAGTTATGCAGCAAGTGTGTTTGCTGAGGGTTTGATTTTCAGCCTGTGGTATTTAAATGTCTGCTCATCTTGAATTTATACACATTTGTTTAAGAAAATGCATTAAAATTAATCTAAAGCTGCAGTGTATTAACTTAAGAAAAAAGTAAAAAGAGCTTCTGAAGCCAAGCAAAAAGGAAGTTTGCAACCATAGCTGTATTTTGCTGATGGGCACGTTCATGTACTTTTGTTTGCAGTGACAAGTCTCTCTAGGGCTTGTTTTGTAGTAAGAACTGTCCCCTAATACTAAGTGTTGACTATTTTTGCACTGTAGGTGGCAGAAATATGCAAAGTCCCAAATATTATAAGGATCAACCCAATTGGATCTGCCAATCAGAATTATTTTCTGGAGCTAGTAGAGCTTCTAAAAATCCTTATATTTTAACCTAGTTAAGGGCAGTTTTCAGACAGAACCAAGGAGGAAAGATATGCAAAAGGATATAAAGAGCACTTTTAAAATCCATTGACCGTGTTAACATCTTAAAGGAAAAAAGTTCTTTCTCAATTTCTGTGTGACAGTTTGAAACAGTACTTGAATTATCTGCATCAATCTACCTCTTAAGCAGTCACCTCTGTTTTGAGAGCATTCTGAGAGTAATCATGCCTGTTTGCAGCTAACCTCCTCATTCTAAGATTCTAAATAGCAACTTTAACCCAAACATTTGAATTAATTGTTGGCATCTCAATGGGACAGATTGCCAAGACTTCATGGATGAGATCCAGCCTTGGTACTGTGTAGGATATCAGACTCATATTAGCCCAGCAGTCAGGCAGGTCCCTTAAATACTTCTCATGTGAGTAGTAGACAAAGCCCTCATTGCACTCTGTGAAGCTCTCAATGCAAAATTGTCTTCCCATCTGATGGAGCTGTCTAATTAATTGATATCCAGAATGGCTATGCTATTGTCACATTTTTATCTTTCTCCATGCCAGCATTGCTGGTTGTAACACTTGTAAAACTATTATAATCATATCGATTAAGATGGAGCCTTAGGTGAAGCTTGTAAAGACAAGGTAACTCTTTGGACAGTCCTTAGATTGTATCAGTGCCTGTTTAAAAACAGGCTGCTACACAGGCTGAAGAAAATGATGCCATTCATGACACCCTCCTGAGTCTTTACTGCTTTCTACATTGCTGCAGCTCATTGTTATATTTAGTGTCTGACCACAGGAACTGCCATATGATGAACAGTCAAAATGAAAGGGAGAAAAATAAGATTGCATTTCAGCAATTTCTCCTGAGCTTATAAGCTCCTAAAAATGTGAAATTTGGCAGGGGAAGCTCAGAGAAGATGTATTACCTGTTCACACACTGTACTGTTTAATTATTTTACATATTTTAAGAAGTAAGATGTGCATTTTATAGGAAGGAAAGAGGAGCAGTTTACTGGAGACTAAAGGACAAATAGGTTATGCTGATTAATCTTTGACTAAGATTGATTCAGTGAGCTGAGAAAGCAGCTTTGAAAATCCTCCTGCTTTGTTTTTTTTCCTGATGTTTTTTCTAGATCTTATAAACATTGTGTCAGAATAAAGGTGTGACTCTGAGTTCCACATTGGGAGAACTACTGTGGCATTTTGAGATGTCCCCCTGAAAAAGGATTCACCTTGAAAATGCTTTTAAAGAAACTAGAGGTTATGTTTCGCTGTACACTCAGTCTGACATACACTGACCAGTGCTGCAATATGTTCATAAATCCACTTTTGCGGGTCAACTGTAATGTGTTTACTTACAGGCAGTAGTAAATCAGGCCCTGGTAATTTCAGTCTCATCATAATTAAAGGCTTTGTAGTCTATTTTAATAACTCTGTTATTCTTCTAACAAAGAATTTAAAATATCTAATTCAGCTGGGCTAATGGGTCAGAATATTTGTAGGAGCATTAGGTGTAGGTATGCCTGGTGTTTTCAGTCCAGTAATCCACGTGTGAATCTCCAATAGCTGAACAGCTCCCTACCTATTTTCAGGCTCCTCCAAAGTGCTTAGCAGAGAAAAATATGACCTTACAGAGCACTGCAGTATCTGGTCTTTGGAAGCTCTGGAGACATCCTCAGTTTTAGAGAGATAAAGGCTCTGTACTTTTTTTGTTACCAGGTTTATCACTGTGCACCATTGTGTTAATGAAGAACCACAATTAATTTACCACCTAATTTGTTGCTTGTTATTTGATTGCATGCTATTACCACAGAAGTGTTTGTGGTGGTAGTCAGTCTGAAATTACATTTAAATAAACTATATGGCCTATGGAAATTTTCTCTTACAGATCACCAGCTAACAGAGACAACTAATTATGTTCAAAAGTAAAGGGAGGTGAATTCCTTTCAGCTTTTGCTTCTCTTAACAGTGGGTTTGCCAAGACCAGAGGCAGCCTTGTGCAGAAGCATTTCCACGCACTTATACTGTGATAAGAAGAGATAGAATGATTACCTCCTTGTAACTAAAAATGTCATGATTTTCATAAAGCCACCTATCTTAACATCTCCACATTGCCATATTGTCATGATCTGGAATATTGCCTAGATAGGGCTTCTTTCCAACTCCTTGACTTATTTCCTGTGCATAAAAAGGAACTGGGACAAAGCACCCTATTGATTATGAAGCTCAGAATAGAAAACACTGTATCATATAAGGTTATGTTGTAATACAGTATGGTTGGTAACAATTTTGTTGAGAACATTGCTTTAACTCCACAGCAAGCTGTTTTGTAAAGCTCTGTTCAGAAGCATTTATAGTCGATGGAATGAATCAGTTTCTAAATCATAGCTGACTCTGATTTCTGCTATTTGTATTTGTTATAGGAGCAGTACTTTTAAGGGAAAAATCATTGCAAATTTGAAATACTGCTTTGATAAACATCAAAATTCAAGAACTGGAGGCACAGAAGCACATTTAAGAGCTAAATAGGAAACAGTTGAAATTTATCTGCAAAGTAATCGCTAAATGGAAATCAAAAAGGTCAGCTGCAATTCACTCTAGGGAATCAAGATTCACACACTAAGAGAGCTGCAGGTGCTGTGCTGGACACTGAAACACAATGTTTTTAATTAAATCATGGGTCTTCCTGAGGGAATATTGCATTAAAATCCAAGTGAATCTGACATAATGGCAAGATCTACATTCCTGGTTCTTAGTCAAGTCATTACATTAGTCTGCCAATTAGATCAGGAGGGAGGCATTTCAAATTACAGCAGCAATTTTACAGAGTAGATAATTATGGCAAGTTATGAATGACAGATATTACTGCAGCTAGTTTTCTTTTTTTTTTCCCTGTTTTTTTTACCCCCCTCCCTTTTAAATTTTTTTTCTTTTTTCCCTTTTTCCATAATGTTTTCTTTTCTTTCTTCTGAGGATTCTTAGCATCAAAATGTTACATACTACTTTGATTACCATTTAGTTCTTGTTACTTTATTAAGCAAACTTCAGTCATAATTTGTCTATAACTGCTGCTGACATTTATAGCTAAACTACAATAATTCTTAGTATATTTATGCTTGTAGTCTTCAACTGTCTGGATTCTTTTGCTGTAGTAATAGCTACCTTCAAAACAGTATCCACAAAAGGTACCTATGCACAAATTTCATTGCATGTGAGATTTAATATACTGTTGAATACTGCTTTTTATGTATTTGCACTAGCACAAAAATCATGTAATGCTAGTGTGACAATTAGCTTTGACTTAACAGAAGTATAATTAAAACTGAAGATGTAAGAGATTTAGCTTTAAAATATTTTCATGAATGCATATTAGAGTATCATATCTTTCCCAATATTTAAAAACTGCTTCTAAGTCCAAATTAGATAATTAGGATTCTTAATAGACACCTGCACTGTTTATGTTTACACTGTGTCCTCTAGAAATGCTGGTCTTGTTTGCAAGATTATTTTGTTTTATTTTTCTGTTAACTAATGCTGAATTAGAGTTGATTTGATTTGGAGTATAGAACAGCCTCACCTAATTACTTCATCTGGATAATTTCTAATGTTTAGACATATTTGTTAAGACTGTGTTCTCAGGAATAAGGGTATTTCTGTATCTATGTATTTGAATAAGAGAATGTGGAGATCAGTTCAGTTTGAATTGCCTTTATTTGTAAAAAAATTTAGCAATATCATTAAGCATATTCAGTCAACATGAACTATTTCCTTTGATCTAAAATGACATTTTGGATAGAAAAACCTACTTTCAAGATGCAACAAAGTCTTGACTTAGTGGTCTGCAGCTCAGAAGATAAATATCCATCAAGGATGCAGTATAGTCATGCTTGATTCCTTTTTCTGTTAAGAAGGCCAAAGTCCACGATTTCAAGGGGTAGCACATCACCACTGTAAGACACAAAGTTCAGAACCCCCCTAACAGTGTTCTGATTTTGTTTAAAGAGGAACCCTGTGGTGTATGCATTAGGAACTGACCTGACAGAGTCAACAGCAGACTTGTTTTCATTTTCATTCTTGAGGCAGTGAGTAACCAAATATTTTTGACAAGGGAGTAAAGAAACTTGACTGCACCTTATTCATTAGGGCATCCTCAGTAACAATGGGATTCAAGCTCTATCTTCAGATGGAAAAGGAGTAGATTTGAACCATGATTTCTTTCAGATAGGCACCCTCATTAACAGAATAAGATGCAGTTTCTTCACCTGTTCTTTTTGAAATTGTTTTGCTCTTTAGAAAATGCTTAGACTTGCTTGTCTAGGTATAGGAGGCATGCGAGGTTTGAATTACAAAAGCAAGTGTTTATTAACTGCATAGGTACACCCCTCAAATTCCTTGGCAAAGGAGTGGGAATGCAAAAAACTCCCCTGTACCTAGCACAAAAGATGTCAGGAGTACTTGAGAAGAGAGCTCCATGGGCAGTTATTAAATAAACACATTGTATCTAACCCAGGAAATGCCCCATTCTGAAAATGACTGGGGGTTCAGGAGAGTGTTAGGAAAAATGTTTTCCTATATGTAGTCTTTTGTTACTCTTTCCTATATATTTGTCTCTAGCCACTGCTGAGACACAAGATTGGCCAGATCTGAAGTGTACAGCAGTTCTTAAATACTCGAGACTGCAAAAATAAAGAATTACATATATAAAATAGACTAACACTAACATAAGTGGAGTACAATTTTTGTCCATTAATATTCAGTAGTTTTGTGTGAAGACATCCTCCAAGAACATGTATGCCATAGAGATGGAGTTTTCTGTGTCCTTGATACAGAGATATCGTCACCAGTGTTATGGCTCTGATCTCCCAATATTTCTTCCAAATTAAGACTGCTTTGCATGGAATTGATTCATGCTCATGTATCCTCTTTCCTAGATTTCCTAGTTTTCTTCCTGTCTTAACAACTTACCTTAAATATAAGCGATCACAGAAATCATCTTATTGCTGTCTTCTTGTCAGGAAGAAAAGTTCTGTACTGCTACATTAAGTTTTACTACTTTTTTCTTAATTGAAGAGCATTAAATGATTTATCAAAACAATAATAATTTTCTTTTGAAAGAACAGATAGTGTAATGAAAACTGAAAGATCACCTACAGAGAGCCAGGGAGATGAAAATTGGGAAAGTAAAGTAGAATATTAAAATTCATAGGGGGAAAATGCATTTTTACACAACACAGATAGACAGAAGGAAAGAGAAATATAAACACAATAGTGTCAAAGGAGACATTCTGGAGACAGTAAGCAGAAAATCAGAAATGATTTTGCAAGGCCACACTGCAGCAAAAAGAAATTGAATGCCATTTTGCTATCCATACACTGGCATATCAAGCAGCATTGGCAGAAAATAATAATCTCCGAAAAACAGGGAATGCCGAGGGACCAAGGTAAGAGAGGAAGGTTGTTCTACTGCTAGTTTTATTCCTGAACTAACTGCTAAGTTGTCTGAGCTGCTCTGGTAATTTCAAACCATTGAAACGGCATGTTTTTCCCTTCCTTTGATTGAGTAGATCTTTGTTATTGATGATTTTTATGCATTAGATCTCTAGTAAAATAATTCCCAGAAGTCTTTGAGGAAAACTTCAGGTGAGAATTACCAGGATTCTCTTGCTGAAAGGAGTAATAAGAACTAGGAAAGATAAATGGCTGGTGAACACTTTTAATTCAAGGATATATATAATCTGGGGATTTCTGTAGCCTATTAAAGATAATGAGAAACACCAGTTGAATTTGGTAATGTATTTATTGGCTGATAATATGAAAAGAATTACATATATATATCTATATATATATCTATATATATATATATCTATATATCTTTCAAACAGATCACCATACCCCTCAAAAAGAGATTCTATCATCTATATTGATTTATGTAACTCCTTACTCTATTATTAGCTTTGACTGATATAACCCTTCATTAGTTATGGATTTACATATTCAGTGCTCCTTTGCCAGCAAGCCAGAGCCAAGAAGCAAAGAAAATGTCACGGTGAAGTTGTTTGTTTTTAGATGGTTTTTTTTTTCATTTTCCACATTTTGGAATACTTTCCGTCTGTTTCACAGTTCCATGAATAAAGCTCAATTATATAGTGTGAATGTCACTTGCACGGGAAAAGTGCCAGAACCAAAGACTGAAGTGGTGATGAAGTAATAAAATATGAACTACATGAACCACAGATAAGTGGTTAGATTTAAAACAACTCTTGCCCTAGATGACCAGTAGAGGTCATTTTGGCTATCTGTCCAATTACAAAAATGAAACAGGCAGAGAAATGAAAGCATATAAAGAACAAAATCTATTCAGCTTAGTCCATAAATACTTTAGAAACCAGCTGCAGATGTGGTAGAGCTATAAAGGGCTTCCTGGAACAATGAAAGTGTTATATGCTCCAACTTACCAATCAAAAATGTTCAGTACCGGTCTTATTTACAGTAGCAAGATCTCAAGCTACTTCATTAAAAATGAGAATGCTATTCCCACCCCATCCTTTGATGGAATTTTGTCAAATCAGAGGTCCTGCAAAGTATGTTCAAATCCTCCAAAGATACTGAGCTTATTCAATCTGAACTTGGATTGTTTCTTTCTCACATAAAATCTGTAGAATGTGATGTATAGAAAAGAAAAAAAAAAAACAACTCTAATGTAAACTAATCCAATATCTTTTTTCTTAAAAAAGGTGTTCAAAGATTTTTCAGAAATAAAACCAATTTCTACAAAAACACTGCACAGATAGCTGATTTCAGGTAGTTACCTAGGGGCAGGATTTCACATGAGTAACCCATAAAAGTTTTCACTGTGTATGTGCAATGGTTACAATACTCTTGGCATTTATTAATACAGCCGTAATAAAAGGACATTGTGGTTTGATGAAGTGGTTTCTTTGTGGGTAAATATTGTGCTTCACTATCCTCTCCAGTTTGTGGTAATTGCTTCTGGTTTATGCTAGTCCAGTAGTACAAAGATATAACATGCTAACTTGTAATAGATATTGTCTAAAAATAAAATGCCAAAAAAAAGCAGAAATTGCTTAAATCTTTAAACAGTATTAGACATAGTAGAATAATTTGATTTCAAACATTTTTTCAAAGCCTAGGACAGTGTGTTCTTGATGTAAGATTTTTTTTTTAACCACAATAAGTAGGTTGTAGGATTTGCGTTGGAGATACCATATGGAAAGCACTAATTTAATGGGAAATGATAATCTGTGAATTGGTATCATGATTCATGAGTCACAATGCACAATAACACATGCCATTAATTTACTAAAATACAGTATGCACATATGTATATTAATTTACACATGTTCATATATGCAAATTCTTTGTTATTTATTTGTTGTTAGATTCCTGTCAGAAATATAGTCCTTTCTTTCAAAATGTAAGAAGCAGCACATTTACACATGAGGACAACTGGCCAGGTACTGGGGTTTGTCCTCACAAGGAATAGTTGTGAATAATAGTTATAATGAAGAGCATGCATAACCTCTATCTATACTTGTTCATTGTGCAGATTATAAATACTTCCAAAGTACAGCCATTGGAACATATTTTTAGAAAGAGTCTTACAAGCAGAGATGTCAGAAGGCGGATCTGAGAAAGAAGAGTTTTCTGATGACATTTCTTGATAAACTGAAATAAACATACCTCATTTAGAAAGCTAAGGCAAAGTATGCCAGTGCAGACATTTGGTTGTATTGATGCCTGCTTTATGATGAAATGTTATATCTTTTCTCTATAAGTAAAAAGGACAATATTGTTTAGTTGGTCTTGAGTAAATGTTTTACTGTAATCAAAGTTCTTATTTTAGTCTTCTGGGAATACAGATATTTATCAAGCTAAGAAAGGACCTTTCGTTTTCTATGAAGAAATAACTTAGGGCTGAAGGGGCCTCTGTTACTGAGATCCAAGGTATAATGATAGCTGATAATATTTATGAGAGATGGAGGCTATTCAGTGAACCTACATACTGAATCACTAATAAAACCCGATTAGCTGCTTAGATGATTCCCCTTTAGTCATCACTCAGAGAACAGAAATCATGAGAGCTGAGAGAGCATCACAACAGGGTCCACTGCAATGACAAGAGATAAAATGGTGCTGAATTTTTGTTGAAGTCATGAAGGGCAGTAACTTAAATGAATGAATTTTAGTAAAGACTATCTTTAATGAACCTATTCAGACCTGAAATCAATGTGTGATAATACCATATAAGTGGTACTGTGTTGAGTGGGAAGAGCACAGTGAGGGGTATCAGTATAGGGGTGACTTGCTAGCTAGAGGCAACAGCATCATGATTAGAAGGAACACTGCAGCTAGGAGCAGCAGCCAGAAGCATCAGCCTGGTGAGAGGGGGTGGTAGTTCACCTATGCATTTATGATTAGAGGTTGTGGCAGTAGGAAATTGTGATGAAATAACATCAAGGTACCACTACATGCACAGGCATCATTTTATGATAAAAGATGTATGAGAATCTGTCTGCATGCCTGCTAGGATAGTACGGAGTATTGAAAAAAAAGCTGAGTCACATGTATTGGAGAGGTATAACCTGGAGAAATGTCTTTCAGTGTAGATAAACATAAAGTGATAGTGTGAAAAAAAACAAAGGGCAGCCAACTTACAGAATTATGGCTTTTGAGCTGGTGGTTTCTATTCTGGAGCAAAATCTTAAAATTATGACAGCTTAGCACGCAGTATCAGGAAAGGAAAAGGTAGCTCTTAGTAGGTGAAGAACAGAGAACAAAGCAGAATGAGAAGATTTCACCCTCTTACAGGCATCCGCTTACAGCCACTGATAGGAGTCAGGATGCTGAGCTTGATGGGCTGTTCTTCTGTTTTCATATGCTCACAGCTGAGTGAGAAAATTTAATCAATGGTCCGATGCCTACTGTTCTGCAGGGCTGTGCTTTCCCATCAGATAAACACTGGCTTCATTTATTGCTGCTTTGTTTTCCACAAATCAATGCGGTGTCACTTTTCCTTTTCATACCTTTGGTTTTAACTGTGTACATATGGATTTGGCAAGAAAGGAAGTGACTGTCCAGGGGATCACATTTGGAGCTTCACAGCCATCTGGTGTCCACCACAAACTGGCCTGATACCTGCAACATCTGAAAGGCACTACAGAAATACTGAATTATAAAGGTGTTTACCCAAGTACGTGTTAAAAGGTAGTAACTTGTCTTTCAAACAACTGAAACACTGTTAGATAAAAAAATTATAACCAAATGCTAATAAAATTTATTTATTGTAAAACCAAAGAGAACTCTTAGTCTTTTAGCAGCTACCTTCCTTGCAATTCTGAATGTGCCATTATTGAGAAGTGCATTTTAATAACACATCAGCACAATTTCCAGACAGGAGACTTTCTAATTTGCTTTTGCATAAATAAGCACAGTATTCATAAAAATCTGGATTGAGAGGAAATATGTTATTGTCTAAATCATTTAGAATTTATCTGTTTCCTAGCTCACATGCTCAGCTAATAAATATGAACCATTTCAATGAGAATCAATATTAATGACGATTGGATTTTTATAGATTTATATTCCAAGTGCAGTCACTTGCATGCACTCTTTGACATCTCAGAAGGAGTGAGCGCAGGGTAAGTGGAGGAATTATTAGCATCTTACTCTGTCTTGACCTGTTTTCATGAAACTTGCTGGCACTCATTATCTTCGATTTCCCTACCACATTGTTAAATGTAGTTAAATTTATGCATTAGGCTCAAAAGCTACTGGGAATGGAAAGGTAGATAAATTTTGGCAGGATTTTGAATAAGCTTCTTTCCTTGGTGAACCAGGCTAAAAACCAGACATTGCCTTGGATTTGCTCATTCTGAATGACCCTCTGATGCAGAGATTATTAATTAAAAATATGATAGAGATGGCAGGAAAATCATAAGTACTTCCATTCATATTCTTTCGTTTGCACTTGTTAGATGGTATTTGACTTAATAAATAGTCCCTCAGAGAGCATGGTGGCATCAACCATTGGTATAAGCCTGAGAATCTGCTGTAGTGTAAGAGACTCTCTGCAGCTGTCTAAATCATACAATAAAAATGAGATTTCAGAGTTGAAACCCTTAAAGTGCTAATGTAATTGGCAAAATTCCTGGAGATTTTTAATAGGACCAGCAGTTCACCATAGACGTGTTGGCTCTCCTTGATTTACGAATAAATTACAAAGCATTCCCATTCATGTTTGTGTTGACTGCTCCTAAGTATTTATGAACAGATTAGGATAGAAATTTTCTGCACTTGTTGCCTACAAAGTGCCTGTGAGTTTTTTTATTTCAGTAATTCACTGTCCATTTTAATGGTTTGTGACTGGCTATCTTTTCTTCACTGGATACATGGTTCTTCTTAACAGACATAAGTAATCAGTGAATAGCAAGTAATACACTTCTGATAGGGAGGCATACCATTGGCTTCATTAATAAGATTTTAATAATTAGTTGTCAGTGTAATTTGATAAGGGAAAAAATTAAGATGCCATGAAAAGCAGAAATTTTAATGTAAGCTTTTTATTCACAAAACTTATTTTTTCCCAAAACTTTTCTTTACCTGACTACTTCTGAAAATAAGTATGCAATACTCTCCCTTTGTTGTATTTTATTACATCTGTTGTTCCGAATCTTCCCATTTCATTTCTCAAATCTTGTATTTTTCTCATCTTTATGGGCTTGTACATATTTGCTGTTATTGCTTTTTGTACTTGCAACGTTTATGGACTCACATTATATACAATCTCAATTTATCATTATCATTTGCTGTTTTAAGCATGATGTATTATTTTAAAAGTGGAAGACAAAGTCTTCACTGAAAAGCTACCTCTTTACTGTAAATTGAACTTTTTTGTTGATTTTAAGGTTGAAATAGTGCATTTTTGATAATTCTGTACTTAATAAATGTCTGAAGGTAACATTTTAATTTTACCTGCTGCTGGCATTTTCTGGCAGCCAGGTAGTGAGACAGATGAAGAAAAACAAGTTTTGATTTTCAAGGAATGGTAGATAAGTAAAAATAACATCTAACTGCCAGTGATGTCTCTTCAGATAGTAACACACATTATCCCCTGGCTGGATTATTGCGCTTGAGACACTGGCTGAGTCCTTAGGGAGATCCTCCGGAGATTCAAGACAGTGGTTTCGCCTCTGGTATCACACAGAGCACATGTCAGATACATGTCACCTCACTCCCTGTGCCACTGCTGGCAGTGGCCAAGCCTTTCATAGCCCAAGCTGGTTTACAGTTCTTTTCGAATCACGCCTGGTGAAACAACAAGGTTTGAACAGCAGGTGCGGAAAAGGGGAGCACAATGAGAGCTGGTGCTGTCACACCAGCCAAAAAAGTGGTGTGCACCCACTTTGTCACCACCTCACACCCGGCCTCCAGATGCAGGTACCCCTTCCAGTGTCTCCATGTCACCCACCATCCACGGCCCCTGACAGGAAGCCTGGAACTGCCAATACGGCTTTTCTGTGGAGAATATGAAATACAACTTGTCTGCTGTTGAGGGGAAGAAACAGAGTGGCTTAATTAATTTAATAATACAAAAAAAAAAAAAGTTGTAATGAATACAATTGTCAGCAAACATGACCTTCACTATTTTTGAAGCCAGCCTACTGCCCAGCACCATCCACGCAGTGATACAAGGAGCGGTGGTTTCGTGCCTGCAGCACTGGGAGTTGGGATGCCTTCCTGAATCTCTCTGCTGGCTGCAGGCACTGAGTTTAAGCATGTTTCCTGTCATCACGTCTGTAAATGAAGATGGATGTATTATGCTGTCACTGCAGGGATCATACAAGGTCTCCTCTCCTAGGCAGAGAGCAGTGTGGCACGGCCCAGGGACATCCGGCCTGCCATGGCACCACTGTCCCACCGCTGCCTGCCCTGCGAGTCCCCCCCTGGGGCTGCTGAGGCATCTGAGAGTGAGCATGGCCCAGGAGGGCTGTTACGGATCAGCCTCATCCCAGGGGCTTGGCTGCTTCCAGGCGTCATGTCCAACTGCATGTCCTCTGCAGGTCAGTGTTCCCTCTTGGGCCTGCCTTGCGCAGAGCTTGGCATGTGACTTTGGCTTTCTCTTTATTCAGCTAGACTAGCTCAGCTGGTCAGGGCATGGTGCTAATAACATCAAAGTCACAGGTCTGATTGCCGTGTGGGCCATTTCCTTAAGAGTTGGACACAGCGATCCCTGTGGGGCCCTTCGAACTCAGGATATTCTGTGATTCTGTTACGTTCAAATGGGTCAGTGTTCATATGACAGCACCAACAGGATGGCTGCCCCATCTCTGCCTCCTTGTTTCTAATGTGTGTGGTGAGGCACAGGGGTGCTCCACCCAGGATGGTGGAGCCCCTCCTCACCCATCCCACCACATCTCAGACATGTTTCACCCTTACACCCAGCTCACTACTGTCTTGGGAAGAGGAACCCCACAGCTCTTGCTACAGAATGGATGCTGGAGGAGGGTGTTGCCAGCACCAAAAAACCAAGAGAGCCACCGCTGGTCAGGATGCCACTGTGGCTCTGCCTCACTTCTGTTCAAAACGCCAGCACAGATTGTTGAGTCCCAATTGTCTCTGACATCTTGGAGCCTGTCATTTAGTGGGTTCTGTGTCCATTAAACACATGCCTTACTGATATCAAGTAGTGCAAGCATTTTACCCTGAGTGTCATGTAGTGCTAAGCCTTGCAAGTATTTATTACATCTACACTGTTACTTTTACCAGCTAAGCCTGTCATCTCATCAAAGAATTTTCGACAAGACCTGTTTCCAGGAAACTACAGTTATGCATCTAGGCACTTTTGAAAACATGCCAGGTATCTATCTGAATCTTTGTGCACCACATATCTATAAAATTTGTGTTTCAGTCTCCTATTATAGTGGAGACTCATATCTATGAGGAGTATTTTTAGCTTTTTATTGCTGATCATGAAGTCTCCCAAGAACCTATTATATGAAAAACAAAATGAAACTATGATTTAAATGCAACAGCATCTGCTAACCTTTATTATTAATTACATCTATCATTGCTAGAGATTTTATTGAATTCTATTTATACAATATAAAAGACGACTGAAGTAACTAATTAAAACAAAATGTAAAAAACCCAAACCAAAACAAAAGGAACCAAAACAAACACAAACCAAACCCCAGGCTTATATCACATTTGGAGGTGCCTAAAAGTGTTTTCTATGTTGGTTGACTGTGTACAAAACAGAAGGAAGCATTAATTATAATTTATATGTAAAAAAATAAAGCTGAGAATTGTACGTGAACTTTATGAGGTTTGTGATGTAGGTCAGACTGAAATAAAGCATCATCTTCAAGGTATTTGACCACATGAATAGCTTAAACTTGGTATTTAATTATAGATTAGCAACCCTTGAAGTCATGCTTAACTTCTCATCACCCCTGGAATATTTCTCAAATTCCCACTCAGTAACTGCTATGTTACAATTCAGTGTATTTGCAGAATATATTTTTTCAGTCTTGCTAGGCCCAACAAACACAACAAAAAAAAAGCTGGCATTTAAGTTCAGAACTGCTAACTTGAGACCCAATGTTTAGCCAGCACCCAGTGTTTGTGGCTTCTAAGATCTATGGGTTCTTCACCTTTTAAAGTCTTTCAGGAGCCCCAGCAGAGGTGCAGCAGTGTCTGGTGGGTTCAACAGCATAGTAGGAAGGCCATTAAGAGACCCAGAAAATATGTGAGGGGTGTTCCATTTAAGAACATGAGACATTTGCCTCACAGTTACATTCCAGTGTTCAACAACAATAGAACTACACTCTTTTCTTCTAAAATGAAGCACTCCCAGCCCATAGTCTTCTACACAGTGTCTTTGTATGAGCAGAACGGGAAGGTGTAAGAGGCATTTTCCTCCCCAGCCTAAGGTGGTTTGCACTCAGATTTCTCAGCTTCTTGGGACATTTCTGTAGAGGAAAAAAGAAGCAAGGAGAAGAGATATTGTACAGCCTGACACTCACTGAATGCTGGGTCTCATCCTTCCTGCCATCATCCCTCATGAAGCTTATATTAAACAGATATTACATAAAATTCAGGAATGGACCTTGAAACAGGATTGAGACCAATAGCAACTTCACTTCCCCTCCGGCTGTGTCTGAAAAGAGATCAGTGAGCACTGTAAAAGAAAGGATCTCTTTGCCTCATCTGGCAGGCCTGCATGTGCATTTCCTATCAGGGAACAAAGTACCCAAATGTTAAAACTGTTCTGTATGAAGAGGAAAAAACCAGTCTCCTGTGCATTTCATGCATGTATACTCCTGGGTTTTTTGTTAAGCAAATAAGGCATTTTGTAATAGTATTTTCCTAAAAATCAGTTCTCTCTTAGTCCCTAGGCCTTTAAAAAGGTTGAAAAACATTTTTTGTCATTGAAGCCTCTTCCAGTGAAAAGAATTTTTAATAATCTTTATAAGTAACAGGTTCCCTCATACAGCACTAAATGTGCTTATTCTGTGTTTTGCTTTCCCCAAATGCCCATCTCCTCTGTAAGAGCTCAGAGTCTTTACAAGCATATTTATACATTGTACATCAAAATACCTCCTTGGGATTTTCATCGTACAAGACTTCCAATATTTTCAACATTAGTTTAGCATAACCTAGAGGTCTAGCTTCTTCTATTGAGATGCTACAACGATACGGAAGAATATGACTGATAAGATGGGTTGGCAGGTACTGTAAATCTGACTGTTTTTTGCTTCTTTCCATTTTTGTTGCCTAAAATTCCCCCTGGAAAAGTCCCATTTTTACCAAATAAAGTCTCTTCATTAATTATTTTTTACATAGCTTCTGAGTGTGTTTAAACTATACAGGTACTGTGGATGAAAGATGTCATGTTTGCAAGCAATTAGATATAATGCCAGCAAGTATAACTACTTTTTAATTTCCTTTATACTTTTCAGGCTCTGTAAATTCCCATAGGAAGGACTAATCTACTTGAATCAATAGATAGAAACCAGCAAAATAATGTATTACAACCTGCTGCTATTCCATCAGTTTCATTTCCTTCTTTAGGAGACTTGAGTGTCCAGCCATGTAGATCTTCACCTTTCAGTTAAGTCCACATCACTTAGAGCTAAGTGATTCTAAACAGTTTTGACACAGCTTTCATTTTAGTTTTCACCTTTTACTTGTTTTCATGTTTGTGCTCTGTAACAGCTCAAATAACACTTTTGTCTGACAAGGCACTTGTAAACTTACATCTTTCCCCTAATGCACTGGGTTTGGAGTCTCTTCTTCCTTTACTTTGCTGGAGGCAGCCTATATTTCTCAAAAGTTTTCCTAGAAATCACTTCTAACGTGTCTTATGCTGCTATTTTTATCCTTTGGCAACCACTGCCTATGTCAGTGGTGACAATATTGTGGGAGAAAAGACTAAATATCCATATAAGTTGCAGAAAGGAAGCATCTGATATGGCAGTGTTGGAACTTTACAAGTGTAGTTTTTCTTTTTGATTTGTTACCTCCTTTTCCACAGTGTCCATCATCATTTGTTTATCATTAGTTGGCTAATTTAGAGTTTAATTGTGCTTGAACAGAGATTTTGGACAGAGGAGAGCTGAGTGTTAACATGATTCAGGTAGAATCAATATATCCTGATTTTCTGTGATGTATACTCTCAAAGCTTCCTTTTTTAGAAAACATACTGACCTGCCTGTGATGTTCTGCTCTAATTCTGCTGGAAGAAGTGGCAGCAGCCATTGCTTCAAACCATTAGTCTTCTTTTGAAAGAGTGGGGGATGCATATTGATAGTTATAATCACCTATGTGGCACCAGGGAGGTAGATTTGTAAAAAAGTAAGTACTTTTGTAATGCTGATAGAGAGAGGAGAAAAGAATTTCATTGTGTCCTCTAGTCAAGCTCTCTTTAGCCCACAAAATAAAATTACTGCTATTGATCACATAAATTTTGAATGGACCCTGAAATCACAGCCATGGAACAGTTAACATAGGTTGGTGGTTGTTGGAATAAGGGTGCTTTTGAACCTCTATCACATAATGCATATTTTTATCATTATTTAGGTACATTTGGATATGAAGATGATAAACATTTTTAGTATATGCTACATAGCCTGTGTAAAAAAAGGTGCAAATCCTTCCTTTTTTATCCTTTAACAGAATTATCTGCAAATTAAATTAGAAAATTCAGAACTTTTTCATCTCGGTGTATGCACAGGGAAAAAATGATAGAAAGACAATATTTATTTTGAGAAAAATACATACATATAATGTATTCTAAATAAAAGTATTTGGTATGTACACTAAATACCATCAGATGGTGTTCTAATTTTTTTGAAACAAGCTTAAACTAAAAATTTAAAAAAACCCCATCCTTATATATACCTGATTAACAGTGGAAAAAATGGTTTTGCCACACATGCATGTATTACTGTTTAAAGGTTGGCCTTTTTATACAACTGGAGGGCAATAGTTCCCATTAGCTTTAGAGAGCAGATCAACCTATTTTAAACATAATAAGCATCTCTTCCGGACAGAAATGCTTGCTTCTGGAATAAAAATTAGTATTAGGATATTAGTGTACTGGCAAACTAAATATCTAAAAGAAAAATCCATCCAGCTCAATATAGCAAGCAAGATTTCTCTAAATGAGCAGTAAAGAAGAAATTGTCTGGTTTGGGTGGAATAGATATTGAAAAAGCTCAATGAATCCTCCGGCTGAATGAACTGGTTTTGATTTACATTTAAGATTCTGTTGGATCTTCACTGAGTGCCTTCACATCACTTCTTGAGGACCAGAAAGATAACATACAGACTTTTTTTGTTAAGACATAGTGTTTGGAAATAAATTAGAAAGGACTGAAAGGAAAAATTCATCTGTATGCTGTGTGCAATCGTTAATCGTGAGAGAGGGAAGAAAAATGAACCAAAACAAAGATATATTTTTTGAGGATGTTAAATCAGTAGTGTGCAAAAGGGGCAATTAGTAGTATTTTTCTAAGAGCAATTTAGATTAAATAGCTGCTCTATGCTATTTTTATTCCATGCCTGAGTTGTCTCTAAAGCAATTTTAAGAGAGCATATATTCTGATAGCCTGTGTTTTTGAATCCAAGGTAGGAAAAGACTGTAGCCTGTTGCAGGCATAATGCTCTAAACATTCATGTGCTATTAATAGATTAGGTGGGCAGGAATTTCCTACCCACTGCAGTTTTTCTCTATTTTATTGTTTCCAGTGGTTGATAATTTACATTTTATGACATTTCATAATACATGCTCCCAATTACAGGAAAATAGGATTTATTTTTCTTTTTAGACAGAATTAGTGTTTGTTTATGTGGTAAGCAACCCAGCAAAATTTTCCCCTTGTCTCTGTGCTCTAGGTCTCTTGCCACATTCAATACCATTCAGCATAACCTTCATTAGTTTAAGCTCCGGCTTTTCTTTTGCTACAGAGAAAACCCTGTGCTCAAACTGCTTGAGGTTTTAAAGACAGTTTGCGTGTTTGGTCTTCTGTGGGCCTATCTGTAACTTAAGCTAGCAGATTTGAATATCTGTGCCGCCATATTCAGAATATTATACAAGAGACATTAAGAGTTAAAACTTCTGTTTTCTGCATGGACAAGAAACTGTAATGGTCTTCTATACTAATTTCACTTTGACTAATCCCCCATATTGTTTTATGATGTTACATCACCAGTGTGTTTATTATACTGATAAACAGCTACTGTTTACAAAGGTTAGAAACTTTGCATTTGATACTCTTCTTGTGTATCTCTCCATTTTGATTCCATGAAGGGATTTAGCAAGTTAGTGTTAAAATGCTAGTTACATGGTTTTCTTCTTCCTTTTGAGAAAGGCATGACTGGCATGATGACCAACCATCAAAACCTGTCTCATGCTGAAATACCCTCTATGCTATAAATTCATAAAGCTATCGTACAGTCAGCACTGCTCAAATTTAGTCTGACAATCTTCTTATCAAAGTCATTGATGGCATACGAAATGACCAGTGTTTGCGTACAGTACAAGACCAAGTTGTTCTCAGTATAAAGTCAATTCTTCCTTGGCTCTGTCAGGTGAGGCTACATTCAAATTATTAGAGCCTCTATGTCGCTAATGTGTTGGAAAAGTAGTGACTTCAGGCTGGACCCTCAAAAACTATACACACTTACATGTGACTATTAAAAAGGCCATTGCAACACTAAAAGTGTAGCTGGAAATCTACCAAAGCTTGGCTGATTTCAGTTCTCAAAACAAAGACCACAGACATCTACCTTTAGGATGCTTAACGCTGTGACTTGGGAAGCACTGAAACACAGCAGACATGATTTTTACAGGTTACTTGGGACAGCACACACTACGTGATTAAGAATGTGGACAAGTTTAACCCTGTGAATTACATTTCTGATGATAAGAGCCCTGTGCAGATCTAAAGATCTGCTACTTGGACTGGATGTTCAAGTTGCTTTATGAGTTCTGTCATCGATTTCCTTTATGCCTTAAGGAAACATTTTGATTCCTTATAAACAGTTTTAAGTAGTGAAGGAGTGAATGGACAGGTTTGTTTCCTTTCTAGATAAACTTCATGAAGCAAGTAATGGTGGACGAATTAGACAGTGTTAGTGATAAATAATGTCTAACTTTGGTATCTGAGAGCTCTGCAGTAAAAGAAAACCTGCCCATATGCACTGGGGGTGGAGAGAGAAGGTTTTATAACAGATTTAAAATTAGA
Source organism: Acanthiza pusilla (assembly GCA_036630365.1). NCBI lineage: Eukaryota > Metazoa > Chordata > Aves > Passeriformes > Acanthizidae > Acanthiza > Acanthiza pusilla. The sequence continues at coordinate 14,269,118 of JAXCHO010000036.1, read as the reverse complement.
AAACAAAATGGCCTGATTAACAGCAGTAGGAAGAGTTCTGCAGAGGATGAGGGGAGAAATTAACGGATGACATTCAAAGGCAGCTGTGAAGTATGAGAAGCTGCAGTACGCGGAGGTAGTCAAATCTAGCAGTACAGAGAGTTCTGAATGATGCTGGAATAAATCAAAAAGTCTGGGTGGGGGGATCTTTCAAGTGGTGGATCATAGCTAAAAGGTGGATCACCTCTGCTTACACAGACGGTAAACCAGCAGATTCCATCCTGAACGAGGGCTGTATATTAGCATTAGAAGCAGCTGATATTTAGAGGACTTGTACAAAGATATTTCAAGCTAACTGACAGTAGTTTTAGCATTTGCTGGGTTTTTTGGGAACAGAGTGAGCCCCACCATTTTATACTTCAGAAAGCAAATGTAATTCACTTATTTGCTACATCTGAGGAGTGTATCTTCCCGTTAATTCCTTGAAATAAGGTAAGGGTAGAGTCCCTTCACAAATGTGCTTTCTAATGGTTAGAATTGGGATACATGGTGCAGGGAGTATGGAGAGGCAGTGTTGCAGAGCTGCATTATAGGAACTTCATGCCTTAGGATCCTGAATGAGGCTCTCCTGCAAAGAATCCACTACAGCGATGATGTGGACGGCACCCTTTCCTCTCGATGCCCCAGACCTACCCTTACCACCAACAGCACAAGGAGGCAACATAGTATGCTCATCTCCAAAGAGGAAAGTTGCAGGTGATTAAAAGCCAAAATGGAATGTACACAGACACACTGTAAAGGCCTCTTCACTTCTAAATACATTATGGCTTTCAGTGGATAGACCCCCCTCCAATAAATTCTGTCTTTATAGCAGAACTGTAGGAAAAATAGTATTTTTCTGTGATAGACCACAGTCTGGCTTCTAGTGAGCTACTCTGATGAATGTGGTTGAATGGAATCTACCTCTCTGAAGAGAAGTTCTCTCTGCTAATGACAGGAGAAATCATATAGGTTTTTATTATTATAGGTATGACTAAGTAAAACAAGAAAGTAGATCACTAATTAGAGAATATTGAATCCTACTATGAAATTACATCTGCTCTAAGGCAACCATATCTAACACCTTAATATGGACGCATTCTAATCAATTTTTCTTGGTCATGAGTAAATTCCTCCCTGATATCCAGTATTATTACTTCTTGATTTGTAAAGAAATAGCAATTTCAATTATACTGGCTATGAAATTAAAATTATATTCAACCACACCTCACCTTTTCTTCCCCACCTTAGGAAACCCATTTGTTTCCTTCCCCTCTTTTCTCTCTGGTAAATCTAAATTTTATATATGAATACTGATAAAACTTGATTAAGAATTCAGAAGCTTTCTTCACCCCCAAGTTTCCTGAAGACATAGTTCAGTTGGTCCTGATTCACGAAGACAGATGGACTTATGTTCAGCCAAGACCAGTAAATAACTGAGCTCAAGACTGCAGTAAGTGTGGTTTATGTAGTTTTGCTTTTCTTGTGCTTTAACTCTCCTGAAACTAACTACAGGAAAGACACAATTTTTCGTGGGAAATGAAGACAAAAAGCACTGCCCTGTACACATTTTCATGGAGGGTGCTCTTAATTGTTCATTAATTTCATCATTCATTCAAATGCATTTAGAAACTGCCTTTTCTCTGGTGTATTTACACCATTTTTGCACCTCTCTTTCATGATTTTCACTACTATTTTCTAAAGAATCATTAGAATACTACGGCTTACTATTGAATATCCTAATATAATCCCAATATTGTGACTATATCTTTTCATTTAGACCTTTTCCTCAGATACCCTCTAAGTTCAGCTCATGATCAGAGATTCAGCCGTAGATATAAAGTCATTGTTCAGCCTATCTAACCTTCTGCTTTGATTTATAATTTGATAATCAGAGCAACTCTTGTGTGGCTTAATATATTCAGTTGAGATAGGATACTTAATACTTCAGCAATGTAAATGGTTTCATTATTTAAATGAAATCCTAGTTTAATGGCAGTAACATTTTAATATTGAACATATATATTAGTCATTTCATTCATTTTTAGATGCTGAATGTTTCATACAAGGTCCATAATTACTTTGTGTATTAATATTATTCCATACCTTTGGCAAAGATGCTTTCCATTATGTACATTTAACTTCGGCTTGTCAACTGCCATCTCAGTTTTGTATTTTGGTTTTGTATTTTGTTCAGATACATTCTGTCTGCATTAATATGCTGCTGTCAGCAGATCATGCTTTTGATCATTTTGTAGGTTATTTTGAAGATTTATTTTATTACCAGTAACAGGAAACAATTTAGAGTTACTTTTTAGAAGCAGGCTGCTAGAGACCCATTTTTAGAAATGTGACTTTTCCAGATAGCCTGTCATCCTTTTTATTTTTCAGAAGGATTATTTTTATTACTACAGTTTCTTTTTAATTTTGGAGTTTTCCATGTTAAAAGGATACAGAGGAATTTGGCAGCAAAATATGCCATGTCATATGCCCCATTCAACTCAAATGATTTTTTTTTTTTGTATTTTAACTAGTTATTTTGAGGCTGCCTGGTTTTCAGGATTTCTGAAGTCTCCCTGGTATGGGGTTCTTTGTTCCTGAATTTTAGTGCTTGAACCAATTAGATCTGAGAAAAGATTTTTTGAAAAGACTGGATATGGGATTGCAAGTATAAACCAGCACTGTAACTCACTGAGAGAGAATTTAATGGTTGCCTTTCACTGTCTAAATTTTGAAAATATATGCAAATGTCAACACACTTTAAATAAAAGACATTTGCTTGGCTAAGTATTGAATACTTTTTCACTAAACACTTAACAACATCTGAGGAAATAAACTGGTATGGATTATTATCTACATCTACTTAGGACTCAGTAAAAACTTAAGGACTTGTATGTAACCTCATAATGAGTGTAAGTATAGGAAGTACATAGTGTGTACATACATAATTTCCTTAGCTGTTGTGATGAAGACAACATGGCATTTGAAGGAAGCTTTATTACACAATATATATCTTTGATAATGGTTTCTCTGCAGAATATTAATCACTGTTGTAGACATCAGTATCCCAGTACTCCAAGGTAGTAATGATCTCCACACATTGATTCTCTAAATATCAATTTTTGGTTTTTACTGTACATGCTGTTTTTAGATAATTGCATTTAGCACAGCTGTAACTAACATGATCATAATTTAGTGATTCTGTCATTTCTTAGGAGGTAAATCCATACTTTAGTCATGGATGATGTGGATTTTTTTTTTAATCCTGGAAGCAATCTTCCCTATGTTTAGTGACAGCTGTGCTGTTATCCACCTGTACTACTTAGGTAGTAAGTACTTAGTGTCTCCTCACTTGCCATCAGTTCAACCTGAACTGAACTTACTATCTACTTTTTCCTTCCTATTATCTTCTATTTTATGTAAAACTGCATAGGACATATTCCACCATCTTTGGATGGCATTCCTGTAGCTCACACAGTATTACTCAAGTAGAAGTCCTTAACCAAAGGTGACAGCAACGTGAAGTACAAACAGAGAAACCTGCTGGTGAAACAGGTCGTTGTAAGGGAGCCGGAGCAAACTCTTTGGAATTAGATGCATCTGGATCACCACGCAAAGTTCGAGTCGGTGTTGCAGCGGCGGCGGGCTCGGTGCGGGCAGGGGCCGTGCCCAGCTCGGTGTGGGAAGGAGCCGTGCTCGGCTCGGGGTGTTGGAAAGGGCCGTGCCCCGCTCGGTGGGGGAAGGAGACGTGCTCGGCCCGGCTCAGTGCGGGCAGGGGCCGTGCCCCGCTCGGTGGGGGAAGGAGCCGTGCTCGGCCCGGCTCAGTGCGGGCAGGGGCCGTGCCCCGCTCGGTGGGGGAAGGAGCCGTGCTCGGCTCGGGGTGTTGGAAAGGGCCGTGCCCCGCTCGGTGGGGGAAGGAGCCGTGCTCGGCCCGGCTCAGTGCGGGCAGGGGCCGTGCCCCGCTCGGTGGGGGAAGGAGCTGTGCTCGGCCCGGCTCAGTGCGGGCAGGGGCCGTGCCCGGCTCAGGCTGTGGGAAGGAGCCGTGCCTGGTTCAGCTCGGGGTGTGGGAAGGGGCCGTGCCCGGCTCGGTGCGGAAGGGGCCGTGCCCGGCTCGGGGTGTGGGAAGGGGCCATGCCCGGCTCCGCGGCTCCTCCAGCAGGGCCGGGGCTGGGCAGCGGCGCCAGCCTCTGCCCGCCTTGGGCGGTAGATGGTGCTAGATGAGAACTGAAGGTGCCGCTCAGGGAACCTCCCGTCAGAAGCTCAAAGTCAGGATTGAACGCTCGGCGGTTTCCGTGTTTGTTTCTTTAGCTATTGGGATCTTTGGGGTGGGAACACTGGAAACTGAGGTGGGTGAACTTGAGACTGGTAACGGGTGAGAGATAAAACGTCGGTGGTTTTCCAGATCCCGTTTCTGTAGCGATAGAAGGTTGCAGCGAGTCAGCAGGGCAAGGCCGTCTTTCTCGGTGGGAGAGAAAAGAAGATGCAGGCATAGCACAAAACGCTTAAGAGCAGATTTGTTTGAAAGAGCACTGTCAGCTTATGTACCGCTAATTGTGTGTCTGGGCGTGACTGCAAGCCCTATGTCTTCAGATTAATTTAAGGAATATATGAAGGTAAAATCTCCTAGCTGAGTGAGGAGTAGTTACACAAAGTTTGAATTCTAATTAGCCAGCTGCAGGAGAATAACAAAATGTCTTTCTGCCTAAAATCTTACTGATTAAATTGTATAGCACAATTGTATGAAACAATGTATATTAGTGTTCACTTTCTTTCAGGGTTAGAAGTAAAATTGCAAGAATTCCTTCAAAAGCAGTGATCCCAGTTGTTGCACAGTGGCACAACTCCCAAAAAGAAAGAAAATAGTCTATATTAGTTTTATTCTTCTGCTTAGTTTTATTCTTCTGCTTTTGTTTCCCTTTTATCTTTTCATCGTCTCCAAACTTGATACCATGTCTGGAGCATTTGCTCATCCTTGGCAATAAAATTTGGGATGAAATGTGCAAAAAAATAGTTTGGTAAGTGGAGGAGATTTCCTTATATTATTTTACCTATAAAAACATTCATCACCTGTAAAATCAATCTTTATGTGGGCACTGAAGGATAAAATGAAAATAAGCTTCTTCTTCATGAAGTTAATTATTTCCCCAAGCTTTGTAGCTTTCTAATAGAACCATACACAATTAAATTATTCTGAACTGACAGTGTTTAGCCAAAACAGGAGTACTGATAATCTACTATTAGCAGCTGCTTTAGAAAATATAAGACATACTGATATAAGAAAAATCCTGTGTGTGCTTTCCTTGAAGTCAGGTGTGTCTGTACTTGCAGAAGTAAACGGATAATATTGAACATGCGTATAATATGTTTTAAACCATAATGCTGGGAAATGTCACACATTAGAATTCTAGAATGCAGTACTTTCTGCATCATCTGGAATATAATAGCTGTTTTCCTGAGCTAAAATGTAGCTGTTTTCCTGAGCTTGACATTGGTAGAACAAGTTGCCCTCAGACTCTAATAAGGTCATGACTGGATGCAGTTTTACAGAGACACCAGCTCTATAATGCCTAGTAGTTATATGTACTGTCTGAATGCACAGTTCTGTGCAACCTACATTTCAGGGCCACATCTGAAAAAGGTTTTGTAAGATTCTTGTCAGTGGAAAAAGTGTGTTTCTAAAATTTGGTAAGGCAGCCTTGACGTAGGATGTGCAAGAGACAGAACTGAGCTGAGATTCCACTTTGTTAATATAAAAAATTATAATAATGGGCAGAATGGATCCTCAGTCTGTGACTTACGGTCTTTTAAAAGAATTCTTGACCTTTTTTCCATAAGAAGAACCTAAGAGGTTTTATAGTCTGCCCTGCTTTTGGGGTAGACTTGTTTCAGCTTTCTGATTGCTTCTTCAGCAGTGTCTTGCAACATCCTACTTGTTTACTTGGGAAAGATGCTGGGAAGATATTTGTGCTTAAATATTTTTTTAAATGCATCAGAATATGTGGGGGGAAATGTAAACACATCTGTGAACATTTTTTTCCAAACATTTCCTTAAAATCTTTTTTTCCTCTGATAAAACATTGAAATGACAAGTACATTTGCACAGCCCTTCTCAAAATAAAACTTTTCTTAAATCATTTCAGCAATCATTCCTCAGAAGAGGAAGCTCGGCTTATAAGGGGGAGGGGGAGGAGGGAATGCAAGTCATTGCTATAAAATTGATATTCTTTACATGCTGACTTATTATGACTCCAGTCTGCATTACATGGTATTTTTGTGGGCAAGATACTACTCTATTAGTCCTGCATAATGCCAAGTGTAATAACACTCAGCATTACCTAATGGAAAGGTTCCTTACCAAACCATGCTTTAAAAATGCTTACATTACATACAAAGAATTGTAGAGGAGAGAGATAGATGAGAAAGAGGGAATGTGACATTTGCTTTTACCTTCCAAAATAAACTGATTAGGTGACTCTTAATATGTTTTCTGAATAATAAAAAGCCTAAACTTGGCTACAGTGTGGATAAATAGAAATAATTTAAAATTGTAGAGGCTGTGGGTTTTATGTGTGGGGAAAAAAAAGAAGAAAGTTGAAATAAATCTTCCCCAAATTTTGAATTACTTTCAATAGCTGCAGACATGGCTGTTGCCTTGAAGATTTAAAACTAGAATATGATCAGACTTTAAAGCACATATGACAGTGTCTTATGCAATGTCTTAATAATGCCTTGGAAAAACGTTGTAATAGTAGTCATGTAATTTCTCTGGTCTGCTGTAAAGATAAGTTGTTCGACTGAATTCTTTGTGAGTCGTTTGAAGGTTTATGCCAGGTATAATTTTCAGTGTTAGATGATTTAGCTGGTTGCTGTACTTTAATTTTAATAGAGGCTGTGTGGCTCATCTTTAATGTCTGAACTGGGTGTGACAAATTTGGTGGGAAATGCTTGAAAAAAGTGAAGATCAAATACCCTGATTAGTAATACAATAAGAAGAAACAATTGCAGCTAAGAAGTGCCTTACGCATTGGCAGCTCTAGGTGGAATAGTAATTGTAATTTTGGTGATGTTTAGATAGGAAAAAACTCTAGTTTGTTTCTTTAATACTGCACAGTCCTTAGAGCTGTCCCTGTTCAGTATTTCTTTTGAGTTTGCTGACCACATTGAGTCAGCTTTTATTCCTTATTGGTATTGTAACTTCTGAATATCTTTAAAAGGGACCCTTGCAAAATTTATTATATTGACTCAGTAGACTTGCCCTGAAGGACCAGCCATTCTTTCATTTCTCTTTCTTAGTGCTGGTGTTACGTGAAAAATAGAGGTCTGCTTATACTGAGAACTCTCTGTCTGTATGCTGCTCTGAATGTTTTCAAATAAATGTGAACAACAATATTGTCACCATGTTTCTTTGCACTAGCCTACCATTTCAAGTTCTTAGATTGATAGACACGAGGAAGAAACCATGGCAAACTTTACTTTAGGAAGACCACAAAACCTGGGATTTTCATGTTCTTACTGCAAGTTACTAAGAGAATGCCTGCCAAACTAATTTCAAAATCTTGTGCAGTTTTCTGCAAGGGAAAGTTTTTCTGCTTTGTTTCAGAAAGAAAAATCTGCTGTAGTAAGGTTATCTGTTAAACTGCAGAATTCAGAAATACTTTCTGGGCTTGAAACCAAAGGCGTACTTTTGCTGTTTAGTGTTGAAATGTATGGCAGACTCATCTTACATACTCACCTTGGAACTGTATATTTGGATCAAATCCTTTCTCTGAATAGCTCTGAAAGCAGAGCTAACATTGTATATAGAGCACTCACATTCAATTATTTTGATGTAGCCTAAGATGATTTACATTTCAGAGCAAGCAAACACTAGCAGGTGTTAGATTTTCATGAAGAAGTACCCTGGTGAAAGACAATGTTGTACCTCTGAAGCACTGATGAATTCTCTACAGCATTCCTCTGAGCTAGTGCATTGTGCCATTTGCTAGAGAGGAACAGTAACACAGAAATATCTGAAACCTATTCCACATCCCAAGTACGTTCTCTAGTCCATCTGCCACACAACTATTACTCTTGTTAATGCTGAAGATAAACTAATAATGAATTAGGAGTCTGTGGATGTACTCTTAGGATTGACTTTTGCCATTGGTCTGCAGTGGAAGAAAGAAAAGATCAGAGGTCCTCTGATTCTTGTTCCCATATCTAATTCTAGAATTTTTCTTCCTTCTCTCCTTATCACATCTTTTCAATGTGGAAGTATATCTTTTACTCTGCTCTTTCTGCAACACTGTTGGTTTTGATAACAAGATTGCCCTGCAAATCTGAATGTGCTTTTAATCAGGTGCAATATTATTTTTATCCTCCTCTTGAAACTTGATTCTGTATGAATTCTGCCTACATTCTTCCAGAATTCTTCAGCCGCTTCTAGAACATGTTGACCTATTTATAAACCAATAACACTCTAAAAGAAAAATGCTTAACACATCATGAAATGACTCAGACTGTCCTTTTACTTTTCTCAGTTTTGCATATAATTCTTCCCTTTTCAGCATAAAACTTTTGCATGTTTATCTTTGGGATGGCTATAGACTTGAAAGGTTCAGAGATCAGAAAATCAAACTGATTCAATCCAGTGTGTTAGCAGAATAAATATGGTTTAGGTTTAAAACGATGTGAGCCTCTCAGGATTCCTTCTTATAAACATACATAGAAAAAAATTTGGATAATTTTATTAGTAATTTTATTAAATCAGACTTCAGATCCAGAAAATCTCTAAATTAAAATCTAGTTCAATAACAATAATCTGAAGTATATTCTAAATTTGAGGAACCTTTGTGCAATTCCATGCTCGTTATGGGATATCTGGTTGGTAGACCAGTCTCTAGGGTATATGAAAAATATTATTTAATTGCACAAAAACCTTTTTACAGCTTTTTTTCTTTCCCTTCTTTTGTTTTAAACCAAAGACAAAAGAAATAAAGAAAAAACTACACTTCAGCCTTTAACATATACGGAGACTGAATCTGAGATTTTCATTATGTCAGAAAACACATTTAGATTTCTCTAGAAAGGTTGGACTCTCTGCCTCAGAATTGTGATTTAATCTAGACATATAAATGATGGGAAAAAATATTGGTCCAATAGTGTTGTGCTACTCTACACAGTTAATGTGGGCAAAAGAAACATGCCTCTTATTTGTAACCTGGGATTATTAGTCTCATTGATATTAATACACCAGTTACAATCAGGCTAACAGACATAGTCCAAATGATCTATTTATTAGCAAAAGAGCCTGATTAAAAGTGGAAAGTTTTTTTCTTTCCAAGAAGAGGAAAAGGCTCAGCAGTCCATGAGATGCTATCTTTTCTCACAAGCTATTAGAAACTAAGCACTGCTTTTCAGAACGCAGTAACTTTACTGTTTTCTCACTCACTATATATAGGTATATAAAAATAGCTCAAAGTATGTCCTATTATTTAGTAATGTTTTAAATCCCAGGTTCTTCACCGGGAGGTTTATGATGTTGATAATGTAGGTTTCTTCCTCTTTGTTCTTGGGTAGGTTGGGATTATTTTTATGCTTTTACTGACACCATCCACTTTTGTGTGTGTGTGTCTTTGTGATTATTGGCCTATAGTTCTCATTATATATGGTGAATATATGTTCTTTGGTTTTACCCCAAAACTTTTTATTTTATTGTTTACAAGGTGCATTTATAGTAATCAGTAATTGGTGATTGATTACGTGTTTAAACCCCCTTGGTCCCTAGAATAAATCTGTGCCTGTACCTTCAGGGTCTCTGGTACCAGCCTGTGCTTATACATCAATGCACAGCTTTATCATTCCAGGGCCACAGATAATTCTACACAGAATAACTACTACTGCTTATTGTTAGTTAAGAATATATCACATTTATAATGTTTCTAGTCATTGTACCACGATTACACTAAAGCAAAAAGCAAAATAGGTAGTAGTGACTGATCAATTCTGTTACATATTTAGGTCTTAAACCTAAAAGAAGCTAAAACAAGAGAAACTGAGAGAGTCTGAAATGTCCTGAGACCTCTGTCATTAACTTAATGCAAATCTTTTTGCCTGTTACAAGTAATGGCAATACATTATTTTTTGGGCTGCAGTATCACAGAATCATAGAATGTGCCAAGTTGGAAGGGATCCACAAGGGTCATTGAGTCCAACTCTTAGCCCTGCACAGTGCATCCCAAGAGTCACACCATGTGCCCAAGAGCATTGTCCAAATGCTTTTTGAACTCTGTCAGCCTTGGTGCTGTGACCACTTTCCTGGGGAGACTCTTCAATGCCCAACCACCCTCCGGGTGAAGAACCTTTTTCTAATATCCAACCTACACCTCCCCTGGCACAACTTCAGACCTTTCCTTCAGGTCCTGTTCCTGGTCACCACAGAGGAGAGATCAGTGTTTGCCCTTCCTCTTCCCCTCATGAGAAGGTTGCAGACTGCAATGAGGTCTCCAGGCTGAACAGACCAAGTGACCTCAGCTGCTCCTCACACAACTTCCCCTCAAGGTCCTTTGCCATCTTTGTTGCCCTCCTATGGACACTCTCCAATAATTTAATGTCCTTTTGATATTGCAGAGCCCAAAACTGCACACAGGACCTCAAGGTGAGGCCGCCCCAGGTCGGAGCAGAGCAGGACTATCCCCTCCCTTGCCCGACTGGCAATGCTGTGCCTGATGCCCCCAGGACACTGTTGGCCCTCCTGGCTGCTGGGGCACTGCTGACTCATGTTCAACTTGCCATTGGCCAGGAGCCCCAGGTCCCTTTCCATGGCACTGCTTTCCAGCATCTCATTCCCCAGTCTGTCCATACCTCCAGGGTTGTCCTGTCCCAGGTGCAGAATCTGGCACTTTGAACTTCATATGGTTGGTGATTGCCCAATCTTCTAATTTGTTGAGGTCTCTCTGCAGGGCCTCCCTGCCTTTTAGGGAATCAACAACTCCTCCCAGTTTTGTGTCATCTGCAAACTTGCTCAGTATCCCTTCCAGTCCTGCCTCCAGGTCATTTACAAAGATATGGGAGAGCACAGAGATGAAGCTGGAGCCCTGTGGAACCCCACTAGTGACAGGTCACCAGTCTGATGTCACCCCAATCACTGTCACCCGTTGTGCCTGACCCATGAGCCAGTTGCTCACCCATCATGTGATGTGTGTATCCAGCTGTGTTCTGGACATTTTGTCCAGAAGGATCCTGTGAGACACAGTATCAAAAGCTTTACTGAAATCCAGAAAGATCTCATCAGGTGACTTCCCTTTATCCATGTTATAAAAGGAATGGCAAGGAACATCCTTGTTATAAAAGGAATCCAGGTTTGATAAGCAGGACTTTCCTCTCAGGAAGCTGTGCTGGCTGTGACCAGTGACTGCCTTGTTTTTCAGGTATTTTTCAGTACCTCCCAGAACAACCTTCTCCATAACTTTACCAGGCACTGAAGTGAGAGTGACAGGCCTGTATTTTCCAGGGTCCTTCTTCTTGCCCTTCTTGAAAATCACAACAATGTTTGCCAGCTTCCAGTCAGCTGGGACCTGTCTGGGTTCCCAAGACCATTCAAAAATCATTGAGAGAGGTTTTGCAATGATATCAGCCAGCTCTTTGGGGATTCTTGGATGAATCCCTCAGGTCCCATGGACTTGTAGGGATCCAGCAGGAGCAGCAGATCCCACACAATTCCAGGGTTGACTGGGAGTTGATCATTCTCATAGTCATGGTCCTCCAGCTCAGGGCACTGAGACCCCCTTGGTGCATCATCTGTGTTGAAGACAGAGGCAAAGAATGCATTAAACACCTCTGCCTTTTCTCTGTTCCTGTTTGTGGGATGACCATCCTCATCTTGTAATGGTACAATGTTATTTCTATACTGCCTATTGCAATTAATATATTTGAAAAACCTCTTTTTGTTGTCCCCCACATTTTTGGCCATCTTCAGCTCCAGTTTGACCTTTCACTGCACAGATTTAATTTATACAAATTACTGTGTCAAGCAGCATCTTGTAGCAGCATCGGTAGTCTGTCTGATAAGTTGTTGTTAGGTAATATATTTAAGGATGGACAAAAATTATAAAATAAGGCATTATGCTACTCTTTTGTAATATTGTATTTATTTTGCACATACAGATCACATTTTTAAAATTTTCAATTCAGTCATGTTTTACTTCAAACAAACTTGACATCATAGTATTTTCCAAATCAGGACAAATACTGTTAATATTCATTGATTATACACTTTAGTTCATGTTTATTAGCCACTTTTATGTAAAACAGACACAAGTTTTGGATTCAGAAGCATTAAGAAGATTCCTATAAAAATGTAATATTTTAGTATGGAACGGGACTTGTACTTTGGGCTATTTTTATACATCCATATATATATATATATAGCAAGTGATAAAACAGTAAATTTACTGAGTTTTAAAAAGCAGCACTTACAGTTTATAATAGCTGGTGAGGGAAGACAGTATCTCATACACTACTGAACCTTCTCCCTTTCTTGCAAAGAAAAAGCTTTTACTGAGTTATTAGAACATTGGCTTTATTTAGTAAAATTGTTCACATGCTACTTTAATAAGGTAATAAGTTAAAGGTATGAAAATTCCTTGAGAATTCTCTTCAAAAGAATTGTATGCTTAACAAGATTTTCATGAAATAATTGCAAAAGATTAAATATGCAAGCCAGAATGATGTGAGTATGCATTTAGATGAGTAGGTGTTGTCAGAAAAATCAATAGAATTGTTCTCCAGGGTGAGCTTCAGTAGATCAGGTGTTTGAAATATTTTAAATTTTGTGCACATCACCTACAACCCCATATCCCATATCACACCCACTTGACACTGCATTGTACCAACACATGCAGAAGGTGAACTGATACAAGCATAAAGGACACCTCTGTGAGTTTTGTGCTAGTAGGGATTGCAGTGCTGTGCGCTACGTGTAAAGATAATCCAATGTGAAATTACACCATTTTTTCAAGTAAAGTGTTACCCACATGACAATTATATCAAATACATTGCTAAAAATTACCACAAATGCAAAAGGAGATTGAATTATGGTTGCTATGGAAACTGTAACATGCAGCTTCCTGACTAGATGCGTGCAAAATTTCAGCATTAATATCACGCTGATACATATTTTCACTTTTTTTTACTTCACTTGAATAGGTAAAGATGGAGGTTGCATGTAATAATATATTCATTCAAGTTATATGGCTCTGTCATGCTATCTAGTGTTTTTTGTTAGTTGCAGAGTGTATGTGGAGGTTTACAGATGCTTTACTACTCCAATGCTGCAGAGAAAAATTAAATGTTCTAAGCATATGTTTCTTAAAATGGAAGGAAAGTGATCTACCCACCTAGTGTATTTTATAGAAGGGTCAGTGGATGATCATGGATATACAGAGAAGTACCATACATGGAAAACAAAGATCTTGGAACAAGCCCTGTAAAAGGGTGACATTTATTTGCACAAATGTTTAAAACAACTTAATCCCTGGGTTAGGCTGATTATCAAGTGTTTTCACTGGGGTTTATGTGCAGCCCCTGTACAGCATATACGCTTCCCCAGGTAGATAGCTATGGCATGTGAAGTGTGAAAACTGTCATATAAAAACTTCATGGTCAGAACCAGTGTGCTGAGAATAAGGTTATTTCCCTGCACAGAAGAGCACAGTAGCATAGCTGTGGCTGAGGTGATAGTGTTGAAGTAGCTCCAGCAGCAGACACCATTTAGGCCTACATGCAGTGAGCACAGGTAATTTCCACTTTGTCAGCTCTAGCACTGAGTTTTGTGCTATTTTCACTAGGTCATTACTAGTACCTTATGTAGAAAATGTAAAGCTTCTTCAGATTGTCTGTGTTGCATTGCATTAACATGACTGTCTAACATGCCCTGAAGTACTAATGAATTCAAGATAGTAAAATACTTAGGAAACATGATAAAATGTGAGATTCAATGTAGTTATTGTTTTTCAAGATCTCCAGGGCTTGTGGCTTGATGCTGGCAGAGCAGAACACCTTTTAGTGACAAAAAAAGTGAAATACATCATGAGAGAATGACTAAAAACGTGGAGGGAGTGGGATGGGGAACCACAAAATTATATTTCTTATTGTGATTGCATATGGAAGCACAGCACTGGAGCTCCCAAGACAGAGACTGAGAAATAATTCAAGCCTGGACTAGGGTTGATTGAACCAGCAGTTCCCAATTGTGCTGTCTTGGTAGTAATGTCTTTGTGTGTTATAGTATAGACGGAGGTCTCCATCATTTTTAATGGCTCTGTATGACCTTGGTCAAAGCAGTGTTACACAACAGTGCCTAAAAAAAGTGTGTCTGGTTATTGTCTAGAGAATGGGATTTGCTAGATCAGGCTTCTTCACTTTACACTTCCTTAACATTTGCCTGTCCAAGTAAGTCTCAGTGTCAGTCGTCTCTGCAAGTAGAAGCTGGCATGTAAAAGCTGTTTTAATAACTGTCAAAGTTACTAAAAGAAACTGCACAAACTTCTGAATATTCAGTGTGTAATAGGGGAATAGGAAAGCTACATAGAGAAACCTCATTTTTTACTTATGTGATGTCATTTCATTAGCATATAAATTTTTTAGAGCAAACTTGTAAAAGAATGACTTTCTAATAACAAATGAAAGTGAATATTAGCACAGGATTTTTCAAAATATTCAGAGATTTTACGTTTAGATTGTTGGTGGTATTTTGAAAATTCTTTTATTCTTGTTTATATTATCATATATAGTTACATTTATGTAATATCTGTCATTTCTTTATAGCTCTCATTTTGCTGAAGTGAGTTCAGGACTGTTGTATTTTGTAGGAGTTTTTTTTGCTGGGGCATCACTATTAGTGCCATTTATTAAGCATTTGTAAATTTTAGCATTTAATCTGTTCTACAATAATTTCTCTTTCCTACTAGGTTGCAAATGTGTATTGTGAAGTATGACATTCAGAATTGTATAGATTTTGCTTTTAATATTAGTTGTACACTGTTGATTTATATTTATAAAGTTGTATTGCTAATTCTTTTAAAATGCTAAGGTCATTGTTATACAAAAAAAGAAAAAAAGACATTTACTTATAAGCTTTTGATAAGTGAACAAAAGAGTTATTTGTAAGATGTCTTTAAATTTATTCATGTGTATGTTCAGCTTGTTTTTTCTGGTTTGTTTATTTTTCAACAAACACTCAAAGTCCAGAAGTTGGGGGGATTTTAAAGCAGCACACAGTGTTTGTGTGAAATGTGAAATTCTAGAACTCTCGTGGCATTTAACTGGAGTGAGCATTTTGAAATTTTTGCTGGTAGAGCTCTTCTAAGCCATTTTTTGAGGCGTCAGTCATCAACCAGTTAACTGCAGTAACGACATAGTTCATCATCTCATTCCAGAAATGTTGAAGAGTTTGAAGTAAACAGTTGACAAATAAGTTTCAAGCTATTAGTTGTTCAATTTTTTCTTTAATATTTTTAATAAGCAATTTTATTGCTTATTAGTAAAGTGTGTATGTCAGTAAATGATTGTCAAGGGGATGATTTGATCCTGATTTTCAGTGGCTGTCTGCATTTATAGTCAAAAAGTGGTGGTGTCACCTGTAACTCCTGCTAGTTCTAATTTATCTGTCTTGGCTCCTGAGAGCAGTGAAATTGCTCTGATATAGGCTTAGGTACCAAATAAATATATGTGATTGCACATACTTCCAAAGCTAAATCTTACCTTTTTTTAAATTTATTTGTCAAAAGCAGTAAAGTCAGCAGCAACAAAGTTTTCTCCCAAATCTGTGAGAAATATGAGCAAAACTTGTATGTAAGCAAAATCCTTCAACTATTTCCCCTTGCCCTGCAGTGAGAGGGCAGGAAGGATGCTGTTGTTTGATCACAGCTACTGAATAGACACATCATCTCTCTTCCGTTGGGTGTAAAATTATTGTAGGTCCCTTTCAGCTGTCCTCCCCAAAACTCATTAAATGAAAACATCATTAAGTGAAGAGATGTTTATGGAAATCTATCTTAATAGAAATGCTTAAAATTAGAGATTTCTTAATTTCTTTTTCATATTTTTAATAAGATAGTCAAATATATAAAACATCATATATGATCTACACTATGTCAGAGAAATCTCATCAGATAGTAGCCCTAAATCACTGCAGCTCCACTGAATCTCATCTGAACCATTTGCAGGCACTGTCAGATCCTAAGCTATTGCTAAGTTGAGAACAGCATAAAGTTCTCATGGAAGTTTTGTGTCTTATTCATCTCCTCCTTTGTCTTACAAAAATACTTTCCCTCCACCCTAGAGTCTGTGTTAGTTTGCCTGGTTATTTGTAGCAGTAACTGTAAATCCCTTGTGAAGCTATTCACTTCCACTGGCTGCCTTGTCTTTCCAGTTGAAGATTAAGATTGTTTGTGGGACTGTTTTCAGAAATGCACAAATAATTTATAGCTAAGTACTGTATAGTTACTATCTTAGAAGAATTATTCTAATGTTGAATGGCAAGGAGAAAGATGTTCTTACACCTAATTGCCTTAACTCTCCTTCCCCACAAGCTAGGTGAAGCACTTCTGCTTTTGTGCTGTATTGGTACAAGAGGAGTGACTAAAAAGCCATTGAGGAATTTTGTCATAATTTGAATCACAGCAACACAAAGCCATCATGTTGACTTTCTGATTGTCTCCTGTGTACTCTTAGGTTATGCAAGGAGGAATTAAATGACATGGCACTATGCATTTCCTGCTCTGCAGTAGCTCTGCCTATTCTGCTAAGACTCTCATGAGAAACAGTGCCTAGTTCTGGGGCCTCATTTGTTCCCTGCAGTTTGAGATATGAGTTCTTGAAAAAGGAGAGGTTGGTGAAACATCAGGTTCCTTTTTAAACTGATTTCACAAAAGCTCAATTAAATGGTGATTTGATCTTATGCAGCACAAATATTATTTGCCTGGCAGAAATAACAGTGGGACTTCAGGTTGAGTAGCACTTTCCTGGAGAGGTAGACATGTTTCACAGGCATGTGTACTGTAAGAGTTTTTACTTGCATGCTTACAAAAGGCATATATAAGCATTTACCTGAGAACTGGAGCTTTAGGCTTAAAGTAGTCTAAAGGTCTGACTTTAAGTCCTAAAATTGCTATCCAGCTCCTGTTGGATTTAGGATTAAATTCATAACAGGGTGTAGGTACTATGCCACTTAAGAAGGCACAGATAGGTCTTTTCCTTTTAGATCCAGTGGTAGGTATTTGTTCCAAGTGCCTATTCAAGTCAAAGCATGATTTTTACTATGGCTATGAAGAATGCAGATCTCTTGAAAATTAATCCTTATAGTCATTGTTTAGAAAGTAAAATGGCCACTGAGTATCAGAATATTGGGAAGACAGCTGTGACCTGCTGGCACGTTCAGGATGTGCAGGCATACCCGCAAAGTTTAAAGAAAAGCAGGCTGATTATATGAGTTTTCTGTGCCTCTTCAGCTTTTCTTAACTTCCTATTTCAGTCCCCATACAGCTCTTATGCTGATGTCATCAACTGAGCAGTTTGGTATGACATAATTCCAGCCTCTTTGAATTAGTGGTGGCAGTTAGATTACTATTATTGATAGTGCCTGCAGGCAGGGAACCATTAAGGTGTCATAAACTTAGCAACCTTGCATGACATAATACTAATCTTTTAAATTTAGTTGTTACAGTTAGGTTGCATCCCAAGGGTCCCTACTCTAGTATCTGGTGTGTGTGAGAGCATAGGACATAACTTTTCTAAGAACTTCTAAACCCTGTATTTCTTAAAACATTTGATTAACATTTTCCAGCAACGTATATGGCAGAAATTTTTTCGATTTGCTTTTTTTAAGTAGAAGGTGACAAGTAATATGAGAGCATCTTTTCAGCAGCTTTCATAGTATAATTAAGAATGGATGATTGGTAAATGGATAAACTAGGGTTCAAACCAGATAGAAGAAACTTAGGGTTTTAAAAAAAGTGTAGCTAAAAGTTTTTTGACAATGATTAGCCTACAGATGATTGTGACTGTTTTCTTGCAGCTATCTTCACATTTTGACATTTAATGTCTACGAATAAACTTTAATAGGAGGCTAAATCATAAATATACAGGATAACAATTTTAATTTGATTACTAATTTTGTATTTTAAGACTGTGGATGGGAAGGGAAGGTTTTTAACATATGCACGCACAGTGGTCAGAGTGTAATGAAGTTTAGCAAATTTCTGTTTACCATTGATATTCTGCATGTCATGGGAGCAGTAAGTCAGGACTATTGGCATGTGTATGAAAGCTCATTCACCAAAGGATACGCTTTTGATGTATTAGCTCGCTAAAAATGCAGAAAGGATTTTGGCAGAATTCTTCAAAGGAACACGAATAAAAATGCAGAGAGGAATTTGGCAGAATTCTTCAAAGGAACACTTTTTTTTTTTTTTAAATTTAACTTTTTTCCAAAGAACATCAACAATTCCTTGGACTCTTTGAGTTATAAAAATTTTAAACCTTCATTCCTGGAAAATTTCTCCACAGCAAGTCCCGCATTGGTTCTCAGTTTGTGAAAATGCCACTCTTTGCTGTGGTGTAGGCTTTAATTCAGCTTGGAGGTACGTAAACCTCCCCTGCTGATTTTGAACAGCAGGTTTGGAAAAACATTTATCTGAGAATTTTTTAGAGTGTGTGGATTACAGATAGCAGCATACCTAGCTAAAGAGATAAAGCAACCAGATATCATACTGAAGTATCTCTCTTTGAGAGCAGCCAGGACTCTTTGTGACTGAATTTAGTCTCACGCATATAAGCACGCAAGGAACAACATTACAGTAAGTTAAGCCAGACACTGTATCATCAAAATCAGCTTGTTCAAACAACTAGGCTGTAAAAACAGGAATCCAGCAAAGTAGTGCACACAGAATTTGATTTTCTAAGGAACATTGTGTAAAGCTTGAAAGTTGCAATGTGTGTCTCAGCCAAATGAAACACAAAGACCCACTTGCAGCTAACTCTGTGAGGACAGTAGTAGGATGCAGAACCAACCAACCAACCAACCAGAAAACGAGCAGGTATCAAAGCTCATAAGTAAACCACATAGTGGACAGCATTAGAGATATTAGCCAGTCTAGTGGCAGTCGTCATGGGGCAAACCATTTAAAATAAGCATGAGAAATTCAGTGTTACTTTTCAGTAACTCTTCTGGAAATGCTGATTAGCCAGAACTAAAGAAATACACAGTAAGGAATAAAATAATGTTGACTTTTAAGATCTCCTTTTCATATTTTCTTCAGTAGCAAGAACAAAAATTAGGGAAATGAAATGTCTTGTACTGTATTGTTCACCTGCTGCCTATTGGTGTTGCTTTCCTGCTGTCTTCTCCATCTGCTTTAAATTCATTTCTGAAATGTGCCCTCCTTAAAAATAAGTTCTTATTAATCTCATAAGGAACAAAATAAGAAATAGCAAACACAGAGACTTTTTGCTGAATTGCAAGCAATTAGAACACAATGGGGAGAGGAGCAAGGATAGAAAAACAAAATACCAATTATGAATCGTCTAAAAAGGTAATAAAATCAGTCAGATCCTGGGATTTATATAAAAATTTTAATTTGCCTTTTCCAAGGAAAACTTATATTTTTAAAAATGAAACTTCTCATTAGTGGTGGCATTAGGATTTTACTTGGTATAACCAAAATGCTGTCTCTTAAGATACTAAATAGTAGTCGAAAAAATGTAACAGTATGTTAGTCATGAAGACATAAGAAACAGTCTAATTCAGCAACACCCTCCTTTTTATTCACCTACTTTGCATTTCACCTGTTTGGTTTACCTAAGAACATGAGACATATCCATGTCTGCTAATTGAATTATCTCTAGCTCTTCATACCTTTTATACATACATATTCCTTTAGCAGAGGGGTAATTTTCTTCCTATGTCTAGTTTATTGATCCTTAGTATATATATTTTTAATCCAATTCTTCACTTTTTATATTAAGGAGTCTCTCCTGCTCACATTTGTTTCAATGATTGGATATCATGGATTTCTTCCCATGACTTTTGGTCATGATGGCTTATTGCTGCAGATATTCTGTGTTTCTATGGTTATATGGGTTTCTTTTATGAAAAAAGTCCATTAAGATTACTGAAAAGAATGTATCTTTAGAGGGTGAGTGTTGCCTCTAAGTTAGGAGAGCTTATCAGAAACTAACGACAGTTTTGGTCATAAAAACGACAATTTTTATGTAGTAGCACAGTGCAGCTAAAGTGGAAGTGAATGTAAAAAGGACAGTTGTAATTGAAGGGTAGATTGCATACACTATGAAATTATTCTTTTAAGAACTGCAACCTTTTCTGCTGTAATATGTAGTAGTAGCATAACTTTGAAATTAAGCATGATGAAATTTACACACTATATTAACCTTGCATAAAGGTTAGGTAATAAAAATCCTCCATGTAAAATGTGTTCTTAATTTCATCTTCGGTGTTCTGACTGAGGCTGCAGGAACAGGCCTTAGCCCAAAGAAGAGGGAGAGCAGGAGGCTTCTGCCAAGCTCTGAACACACCTGCGTGTTGAGTGACTCCTATGAGGTCTTTTCATTAGCTAATGGGATGACATTCAGCAGATCACTCACCTTTGGCTGCCTTATTCACTGTCTGTCTAAATATGATGGGCTACTCTTTCTCCATACCTTTCTTGTAATCTCCACTTGATCTTTTCTGCAGTGTTTTTACATAATGAGCCTACAAAGCCAATTATTATCTTCTTATGTTTGTACATAATTAGACATAAATTAGATTTGCCTGTTCTAAAGGCTAGAGTAGTGCTCTACTTTCCGGGCAAGTGAGTAACAACAAATGAATTTATAAAGGTCCACTAGATTTGTGGGGAAGAGTCTTCCATGCTGCAGGAAAACATTATACTTTCAGTGCCTTTCTTTTTCTACAGAACTGAGGAAATATTCAGGAGCCCTGGAATATTTTGACATTCTAACATTCACTTTTATTAATCATATGAAAACATATTCTATGATTTTTGGGGGGTATTTGCTGTCAGGTAACAAAGAACACTTTGTAGAAATTACAAATGAAAACTCGGATTTCTCTGCTACATCTGTTGTAAATTCAGAAGACTGAAGAAAGCATTTCAGTCATCCATACACCATACTCCAGAATGCTCCTTGTATAAATTCAGTCTTTCAATAGGGATTTGGGTCTTCTAAAAGCCTGCTAAGAACACTGTTCTTCAGTTTAATGTAAGTAGTGAAGTAGACCAAAAGAAGCCAACCGTTTTTCAGTAGCTAACAGAAATTCCTACAGGGTAAGAAGCAAGTTTGTAAATAATTTAAGATTTGGTGCTGGCAAATATGAACAAGCATTAGGTTGTGCCCAGATTATGACCTCGAGCTGAGATGACCTGTCAGCCTGATGAAATGTTCTGCCTCGAACGTGCTGCGGTAATGTAAATGTCATGGTCTGCAATGCGAAGTCCATGCTTCGAAACAGTGATTCTTAGATGACTGCAAGGGAAAAAGAAGGTTGCTTCAAATTTCTCTCTTTGTTGTATCTCATACTATGTACTCCAGTAAAATAGAAGACTTAACTTGCTGGTCATTGGTTACCTTGATTCATAGGTGGACCATTATATGTCATGGGGAGCCCAAATTTGATCCCCTGAGTGCAGAAGAGAAGGCAATAATCACGCTCCTAGCTGTCTACTATTACTAACACAGCCCAGGAGGTGTTGGCTTTCTCTGCTACAAGGGTACACTGTTCATTTTTATTCAACTTGTTGTTCCCCCCAGGTTTAGGTGTTATTTTGTCCCCAGTGTAGGACTTGGAATTTATCTTTGTTGAACTATGTTGTTACTCTGCTTTGTGAAGTATATTTTCAAAAAGGAATTTGTTTAAGTTTAAAAAAGCTTAAAATTGCTTTAGTTTTTATGCAAGCAATTCTGAATTATAGACCTGCCTCACATTCTTTTTAGTTTCTGTAGCAAGCATTTCCTTATTTGCAAAAAAAAAAGAAAAAGTTTATGGAAGTGACAGTTTTTAATAAAATATTCAGAGTTTTTAGGGGATCAAATTTGCTATGTTTCTCAGCATTGTATGATGTTGATTCAGTATTCAAACTATTAGGGAAAAGTAATTCAATATAACTCAGATGCTAATGTGTGGATTTTTATGGTTTCTAAAGAGAAGGAAATGATTGGGCTCTTTTTCATTTAACAATCTAAGGGCATATGTAAATGACGCAAGGGATGAAGATCTGAGTTAGGTACTTACCCAATGTAAGTTCTAATTCAAGTCCAGTTTAAATGAGATAGAACAGAGTCACTAAATCAAATACTATTGATGCTTGAAGTGCAACATAAATGACATGAAATTTGCAGTTGGTACAATGAATTGAAAGTATGTTCAGCTGGAATTGTTTGATGGTACTTGTGTAAGTTGCTGGCAGTCACTGTGGCTCCACTCATAATCACAGGTAGGAACAGGCATCTCCAGAGATACCTGAGAAAGGTCAGACCAATCGTTTTCTGGAGGTGCCTATCTCTGTATTGACTGTACATAGCCTAAGGTTACCTGCTGAAGATTACCTGCTGAAATTAAATGAGTCTCTCACCCAAACATTTGAAAATACCTGGTAATCCATTTTAAATATATACTGGAAGAAAAGAAAGTGTATTTTTCAGCCAGATTGCTCTTGCTTTGCACTTGCAGTGTTTAATCTACCCAGTTGTCAATATTAGGGCACCTTTCTTCTATGAAGTGCCCCACCATAAAGCTCTGCTTATTATATAATTAACTATGGACCCTATTTTTGAAACATTAATAATGACATCAGATAGTAGTGCCAAGGTATTTATTAAATAACTGTTTAGGATTCTTTCTAAGGTGGAAGCAACAGTATTTAGAACAGAATATTCAGCACACTTCATTCAGATCTATATGTTCCTTGGTTAATTCTTAGATGCATCCCTATTCTGTAGATACATATTTTTACCTAAGCCTAACAACATATACTAATACACAGGCTGTTTCAGGAATATATTGATATATTTATTGATAAATTATTTCCCCTTTTTTAAAATTTATCTTTCTGCTTGAATAACTGAAGCATTCATACACCTGTTCATTTTCTGTTGCATATAGCCCTACAACACCTCTCCAACAAATAAGGGAGTGCACTATATAGGTTCAAAGAGACAGTACTGTTTTTGATTTTAAATTATGACAGCAAATGCAAGAAGATTTTGTATTTCTTTCTTTTTATTCAAAGAAGATAATTTTCAAACAATGTATATATCTGTTCTAATAATTACTGCAAAGTCTTACTGCTAGATATTGCACAGGTCTTAAAATTTCTTATTTATGGACTAAGACTTGTGTTTTGACATGGAAGCTGTAAATGCCTGATAATTGCAATGGTGTGTAAACTATCACAGTTTCATTATACTAACAGAAAAAATATTGATATGTGCTGTGTAAGGATACTTAAGATTTTGGGCAATTATGTCAGTGCTCCACATTAAAAAAAAAACAAACCCAGGAATGTACTTACATAGAAATTATCTCAAAAAAATATTTCAGACATTTTTACTCACCTAACAACTTTGGCCATGGGTTACTTGTGTATTCGGTAAAATACAGAGCCACCTTGAGGCACATTCATATTTATATTCCCATGCCACCATACAATAAAGTGAAGTATGGTATCTTCCAATCAAATCAGATTAGTAATTCCAGGTGTGCAGGATTTGTCACTGCCAAATACTGGGATAGCAAATTAAATCTCTAGAACACTGATAAGTGCTTTAAATCAATGGGGAAAAAACCAAAAAAAGTTGGAACAGGAACTAAGTTCCATGTGAAACTGGGAACTTACTAAATTCCTTTCTTGTGATTTAAATAATCATATTTATTATGAAAAAAAAAAGTAAGAATAAAACTATAGCTAGAAATTGGCTTGCTGGATCACTTCCGAGTGTCTGCTCTAATCTGATATTCAAGATATGGCAATGGCCAGTCATAAACGCTTGATGTAGGCATTTGCTTCTAGTCATTTCTGAATCTGTTTAGTCTTGTATTATGACAAGTTGAATCTGAAGTCTCTCTTTTGTTTCAAATTTTTACACAGAATCAGTCAGGAAATTGGATCTAAGATGTCTCTAACTTTGTGCCTGCCGTACTGCTGAATTTAGTCATATCTCTGTTGCATGCAGTCGTTAGCAAGCTTCGCTGTGGACAATATAAGTGATTTCTCCTATGGATACTATCACTGGATCTTAAGCAACCCTGCCGGGTAGATTGGACTTCATTTTTAAATAGTAGTCTAATTACCCCTGCAGAGTAAATTGCATGGTATTGAGTTTGACTACTTAGAAAGCCTAAAATCTGAGGCTGCTTTGCAGCAATTTGAAATTTGCATTTCTAGGGAGTTATTTCAAACCAGATGTTGAACCAGTAAATTGCTTTAATATCTCAACTTCTCACCTTGATAGGAATATCCCTAATGACTATATTGAGACAAATGGCAATTATTGTTATACAGCAGATAGATGCTGTTAATATGATGCTATCTCACCAATGGTAATTAAAGCCAGAGAAACATCTCAATTTTAGTCAGTGAATTGTCCAGGTCCTTGTAAAAATAAATCATTCAGTGTTTTCACAGTGAGAATTTCAGAGCCCCTATATAGAGAACATGACATGCAATGTTTGGTAAGATGAAACTCAAGCAACAGTAGAAGACAACCTCCTTTAAATAGGGAAGTATACAAGTATTCCCATAAAGCGGTGTTGGTAATTATTTTGGCTGTTGAGGAAGTAATCCATGACATCAAGGGTGTAAATATCCTGGCATTTGTTAACATCAACATTGTTAACATTGAGATAGGTCTATGCTAGTAAAACAAAAATAAGCAGCATGACCAAAGGGAATCTCCTGTCTCATTCACAGTTTTAAATGTTGGGAACTATTTGGGGACTATTACTCACTGACCCTGGAATCAACTAGTAGAAACACAATGGAATTTTTTTCTTTTAAAGTACATTATGGAGAAATGGCAGCTGTTTTCCTCAAGGCTCTCATTCTTCTAATCCATCCTTAAGAAGAAATCAATACAGTTTCTCTCAGAGGCTTTCAAGGTTGTCTCCCATATCAGGTGGAATGCAAAAAGAAGAAACAACTTGTTCCAGGAAACCAGAGATGTTGAGAAACTTCAATAGTGTCCGGACCTATCATATTTCTTATTAGACTTGCTGTTTTCAAAGTAAAAAAATCCCTTCTCAGAATACTTACCTCATCATTATGACTCACCTTCAAAAAATCTTTGCCTTCCCACCTGATCTTCTGTCACCAAGCTAGATAAATCAACAACTGAAACAATGCCCTCCTGCTTCCCTGCATTTTTAAGCCACTCTGGTGTGGCTCACACTCATGGTATGAATTTTGTGTTATAGCCAAGATGTCACAGAGCAGCCTCTCTATTCCTGTACAGCAAGGAAAGCTCAAAGGTCTTCAAGCTGCTAATAATAAAACCCTACAAATAGAAACCCCAGATGTTTAAAAAAAAATAAAAACTAAATGACAGAATTTATGGTAATTGAGTAATCCTTTGCAATTCTGAAATAATTTTCCAACTCAACATTTCTGACCTATTCATGAATAGTAATGTCATTTTCTCCTTAACTCTTCAGGTCAAAATTCTAAGATTGAGTCTTTAATTTTTTTAGAAAAATCTAGTCCCAGAGACTTGTAACATTAAAATCCTAAACATTTAGTGATACTTCAGGAAAAAATGTTGAGATGTAATATAATTAAAGGTAACTCTACTTATATATAGGCTGTGTTTTTTCTCCTTTGCATAAAAGCTCTGGTTGCCTTTCTAATGTCCTTCTAAAACAAGAAAGTGGAAAGACAAGATAAGAAAGTAGAGGTGTAGAAGAAGAAATGAACTGAAAGTACACAATAGCTAATAAGATCTATTCTGCAATGTTATGTCTTCTGTGAATATTTATATGAAATCTCTGGGAGCCTTGAAAAGGGAAAGCTTTTATTGTTAAAGAGTTAATATACTATTCAAGAGATATGCCTGTCTTTATTTCCATCTGAAAAAAAAATCTCGTTACAGCTTCTGAATGCACATTTCACTGCTTTTTGGATGACCAGCTTTTATCTAAATATGGTGCTGTGAATTTCAGTAGAATGGTTGTTATTGTAAAGAAATTAAGTCACTTCAAGGTCCAGTTCTGAGAAAGGCAAGAATAAAACAACAAAAAAAATCCAGCACTTCATATTCTGGTTTATTAGATGGCTTAGTCTGGGAGTCTGGGAGGTCTGGACTTCTGTGGGTAAGATTCATAAACGAATGTTCAGGTTTTCCACAGTGAACCATACTGTATCTAAATGAAGGATTCTGTCCTGCTTCCAGCACTAAAATGAGGTAGTAAAGTTGTTGGACATGGCTGGTAAAACAAAGTAACAGTGCTGAAAAGATCTTTTTGCCCCTGAGACTTATGTTATTTTTACCTCTTAACTATGCTCGATGTTTGAAAATACATTCAGATGTGTAATTGCTTTGTGTTTTCTTCAGGATGGGTTTTTAATTTAAAATTACTCATACATAAGGCTAAACAACTTGGAAGGGGATAATTTTGCTTCCAAATGTGTTTTTCCAAATGTATCTTAAATGTTGATCTTATTCAGAAAAATGTTCCCTGTTTATGCAGAATATTGCTTATGTGCCTTCCCAAGGCTGTGTGCGCCTACCAGGAAGCGATGGTGTTACTGTGCTCTTTCTGTGAATGTGTGACCTGTCGTGCGTTTGAAAAGGGATTGAAAATCTGTGGCAGATGGGAAAGTGCTTCAAAGTTTTGATGCTGAAGGAGAATCTATGGAAGGGAATAAAAGCGCTTCATGATACCTTGCTTTATTAAGGATATGCTTCTATAAATTTTCATTGAGATCATCAGGTAAACTAGTAACAGGGTTTTAACAGAGACATTAATTCTCCATGCTTTGAAAGCAATCTTGAATTTCACATCAGAATGGCTTTTCATAAATTCTTCTGTTTTGTGTGTCTTTTCTGGTGCAGTAGAATGCTACAACCTTTTACTGCAGTTTTGTTACTGACATTAACCTGCATTAGGAGAAATATCAGGACCAACTTGTAATTAATTGACAAGATACAAAGGAAATTATGCTGAGAATCCATATTGCCCATTGAATTAGCAAAAGTTTGCCAAATATGGTAGCTGAAGGGAGAACTACATATGTTTTTCTCCATGTTGTAGCTGATAATGATTTTTTTTTTTTTTTTGGGAACATACAACTGTAGGAAAACAGCAGCTAAGTGCACAGAAAGGTGCAACAGTAATTATCTGACAGAAAAGAAAAAACCCAAAGGGTAAAAACCTCAAACCTGTTTTTGAAGTAGTGTAATGGGAAGACACTGGTGCATTTCCACTTGCACGTCAAGAAAATAGGATTGGAGAAGGGGAACATGAAGATGAAGCAAAAAAAGCTGTTGTGGCAACAGTAGAATTTATCATCATGGCTCAAAAAAGCTTAATAAACAAAAGCATTCCCTAAATGTTTATTTTATATTGCCATGAGAATCACTTACTGGCATAAAATCTCTCTCACTCCTTTGCAGCAGTAGAAAACCATTCCCAAAGAACATGCTAAAATCCAAATTGTTTTTCATCCTCAGGACAAGCTGCATGGTTCCCTCTGTTTTATGTCCTAAATATAACAGAATATAGGTACTAAAAAAAGAGTTCAAGCTAAGAAAAACAATTCTAAAAGACGCAATTTTAACTTGTGCCCCTTACCTCAATTAAAGAAGATTTAAATTCAGTTTGTATCTTATACTATATCTTACTAAAATTTGAAATCCCTCTTTGACTGAAAATTCTGACAGTTTAAATCTTGCTCTAACTCTGAATGAAAACAAACCCAACATTTGTTGACATGAAAGACTAAAGAAAAAATATTTACTATTAGAGATTTAGAATCCTCTGAAAAATTACTTTGTGCTTCATTAGAGAAGCACCTGCAGCAAGACTAAAGGATTAAAGAGTACTAGCTTGATCCTTTGTGATTAAAAAAAAAAAATCCGCTATTTTATGATCTTTCAGTTACAACAGAGCTCTTGATGCATCATGGGTGGCATTTTGCTGTGCTTGATGACATTACAGTGCCTTGTGTGGTTATTGCTGAGGTGACTCCCAATCTCTCTGTTTTCTTGTGCAAAGTTCTTTGCAAATCATCACATTTACACTTGTGATAATGGCCAGGTGCTTTGGTTGTCTTGTAATCTGTCCTGAGCAAATACATCATTGTAGACAAGAGAAGTATCTGCTTTCAGTGGGAAACAGAACCTACTAATCCTGTCAGCTACTCAAAAGCAATTTGTTACCCATATAGACTTCTTTAGCAAGTAGAACTGTCCAATCTGCATTCCCAAAATGAGTTTTGTAAGTAAATGTTTTCAAAAAGTGAGAACATCTACTATTTATTGTTAGTCTTACAAAAATTCAGTGCTTCCCCATGCATTTACATAACTGATTTTTGGTCATGTACTTGGAAAATGCTGAAGTTGTCTAGAATATGGATTATTATACATATTTATAATATACCTGCAAGAGTTATTGATAGTCATTGTTACAACTACATGGGCAACAGTAAAGGCACTTAAACAAAATGATACTAAAGAAAATGTTCTTAAAATTTGAATAAAATTATGTTTTGGTAGCCTTTCATAAAATCTAATGCACAAAGTTCTTGTTCTTTTATTCTCTGCTTATTTATTTCTCTATGTATGACTGGCTCCTTTTCAGGGTTAAAAGGGAGGACTCGCTAAACTAAATGCAGTCTTAGTTTCTGAATTTTAGGCTCCTTTAAAGTCACTACCAGATACTACTTGAACGAATTTAATCTCATTTTTATATCCAAAAAAACTCAGTTGCATTGTTTCTGTTTCTCTCCCTTGACATAGAGTGCAGGGTGATGAGCTTATGTGAGAAGATTGATATTGGACTTGTTTAAAGTTAAGTCAGCTGAATTTCCCAAAGTTTCAAAACTTTGCCTTGACCTGCCCTAGCAAGGAAGTCTTGTGTCAGAGCCTGGAATAACTCTCTGATGGTGCAGAAACCTTTATGGGTAAGTTTTTCAGGTGATCATACAAGATGCGCCTGTGATTGGAATCAGCCTGTGATTGATCAGCCAGTGGGATGGCTTTTTTACACATACAGGAGGAGTGAATTTAGTACTAGATTTTTCATTTGCTTGTTTTAGGGAACAGCAATTACTTTGAACACAAGGGAGTATTCCAAAACTGTACATATTCAAATGAAACTTTTAATGCCTGCTTCAGCACAGAAGTCTGAATGTATTTTGTGCAGTAATTCTGTTTTTATTGTCCCTTTCTGCAACTGTGAAAAACAGATCTGCTTTAAAAGTTACAGAGTACATTTGATCTTTTTATGATCTGAGATAAAATACAAAGAGGAATGCTTCTGTGCTTAGATGACATTCATTATTCTTGGATGAGCAATAGGCACAAAAGGTTTGCTGCCAGAATTTCATGAGAACATAAGATCATTGATCAGTTCCTAAGTCTTGGACTGCTGAATGAGCATGGTGAAAAGATGTAGTCTATCCTTTTTTGTCAGTAAACAAACTAAAGAATTAACCATCTTACAGACTTCATCAGTTGATAATCATAGTTATGAACACAATATGTTACCCTTCTAGTAACTTCAGTGTGAATCCACTGACAGCACATAACCTGTGTAATATCTTACAGTATTATCTTACTGTAAACAAAAATATGCAATTTTAAATATAAATTAATGTTGGGTAATTAGTATTTTAGCATTGGGAAAAGAATCAACAGAATTCACTGTCCTATTTAATTATTTAGTCAAAGCTATCACTTTGACTTAAATTGGAATATCTTTAAGCATTGGAAAGAAAACCTATACTTTACCTATTTTCCTAATGTAAAAATCTGTGTAGTTTCTGTAAAATGTAATTATGGCCTCTTGTTTTCACAGACAGCATCTTTAATAGAACAAATAAACAATCAAACAAAAGTTCCTGGTCTTTTTCCAGAGGAAAATTAAAATTCTAATGCAATTGGGTTAATACTTTAAAAGAGTATTGAAATTATCTGTAATTGTCACCGTTATTTTCACATTGGTTCTGTAAGATAAAGGTTTTGTAGCTCTGAATCAAAAGAAGGGGAAGAATTATGATAATATCTATATTCATCAGAGGATCAGATCTTAATGCGTATTTTTGAACACTGCTTTTTTATTGTTTGTTTGAGAGGTGCTAGAGTATTCTCTGAATGCTTTGCATTAATTTCAGCTATGTTTTCAGACTTGAACTGCAGTTCTTGGAATGTTTGTGATTGCTGTTTCAAGTGAAAATTAGTAACGAAAAGTCCTGCTATTTCAGGTGTTATACAAACAATTGTATTAAAAGTAGTGCAGAAGAATTAACTTGTTGCTTCAATGCTGTAGCTTTATGTCTTTAAAATTCATATGCATGGCAATGGAAGGTTTTGCATTCGACAGATGAAGGGACATTCTTCTTTGACCTTGCCTTGTTTTCTACACAGCAAACCTGTCAGTGCTGTCCTACTAAAACTCCTCGCAGTTTTTTCCCTGGGCTACCTGTAGCTCTGTTTCACAGGCAGCAGGTAAATCAGATCAACCATTATCTTTGTAATAGCATTCAGTACTATCAACTCTCGCTCATTTTTTGTGTACGTACAAATACTGAGCTTTTGGTTTGCACCTCAGTTTATACCAGTCTGTAGAGACTGGGAAAGCTGCAACTCTGCCATAAGTCCATGCTGCCTGGAGGAAATGGGTGTCTTCTTTACCTGCCTGTTTTTCCCTTTGGCCCATCTCCTAAAACTGATCTGCTAGTCAGTGTGGCTAGAAGAGGCAAAGAATGCTTCCCCATCCTTTCTTATTCCTTTTCTGTCAAAACTTGACAGGTTTCCCTTGTAAATCAGCATTAACTCACTTCCTCCTTTCATACTATCAATACCAGAAGAGTTTCCATTTCCTCTCCTACCTGTCAGCCAGGGAACAGTCCGATGGTAACCACCGGCGCAAGGCTTTTTTATCTGCCTCCTGACATAGTCTTGAGGAAAAAAGGGAGAAAGGGAGAGAATATCTCACTTTGGCTGTCTTCCAGACACCTGAGACAAGCTGGTGAAGCTGACCTTAGAGCTGATGACAGACTTGTCAAGGTTAAGAAAAATTTTGAGATCTACAGACCACAGTGATTGCTGGTCAGTAAATGGATTTAGGATAGATGTCATAAGGAAAAAAAAGGAATTACATTATTGATATTTACATTAGTGGGCGACAGAAATTTTCTGAATGTTGGATATTTAAAGTATCATAAGACTTAAATGGAATAAAGCAATATTTTCTTTTAAACCTTGTGGTATATAAAAAAAATGCTTGTTTTGGTTTTTATGCATTTTTCTTTTCCCTGGGGGGGGGGCTGTGAAAGGTTTCTTTGGTGTTTTTTTGGTGTTTTTTCTGTTGGGTGGGGCAGTGCTTTTGGAGTTTTCTTTTGCTTTGTTTTGTTTTCCCAAAGACAAAGGTATCTGCCCTGTGTTTTTTCATCTGTACATCTGTTTGTTTGCTTTGAAATTTGTGGAGATGATGATCCCCCCTAACTTCATTTACAGTCTTCAGGACATACTAATATGTCATAATTGGTATTATATTATACTAATATGATATACTGTTTGCAGTTATTGTAACTAGTTCACAGTATGATGATTTTTATAAGGCTTTTGTTTGCAAAAGCACATTGTTGCATAGTATCTTCAACTAACCAGTAATAAAATCATCCTTTATGTTTTTAGGAAAGAGCATATTTAAAAGATTATCATCATTAAAGATGATATTTAGAAGCTTAAGTGAGGCTATTAAAAAAAAAAAAAGGTGTAATTTTAAATCCTGCAATTATTTCAAGACAATTATATAATTTTTAGAAGCTTGAAGTCATTAATCTTGAATGCTGAAAGCTGTAAATACTGAAATTGAAGACTTATTGATCCAGTGACTGAAAATATGAATTGGCATATATGTTCTAGTCTTAGTGAAGGCATTTGATTTAGCTCCTGTAGGGATAATATTTTCCTTGATGCACTCAAGTAACAGAATTGGGCCTTTAACTGATAAGTAAGGATTTCTAGCAGGGAGCAGCAGAGAATTCTTTATAGCTTAAGTGCTCATCATGGTAATGCTTTCTTTTTCTGTCGGTTATGTTTTGGACTGTTTTTGGCTTCTTGCCTGCTGATAATATTTGTCTTTATGTACATTAACCTTCGTTAACAGTAATAACCCTATCTGTTTTATTTGTGAAGGTTCTAAGTGGCATTTTGTTTTTTTAACTCAGGCTTCAAAATACTTGCATATAATTTAAAAGCAATATTTGGGCTCTTAGGAGCTCTTTCCTTTCATCTACATTTTAATACCCGAGTGGAAAGAAAGCATTTAAAGATGTGCATTATTCACCTATTCATTACTGAAGTGTCATGTTAATAAATAATACCTGTCAAAGTAAAGAGGTTTTTGTTGGTATCTTTAGCCATTCTCAAAAAATACTGAATGTGATTTTTCTTGTGGTTATATATTGAAAACCCGTAATTGCTACAGAACTTTTCATCCTACCATGAAGATATTGCTGATACTGTATTTCATCTGTACAGTACATTAAGCACAATCATTTATGAAGCCATTTCTAGCAGAGTTACAGTGCAGAAAAATATTTATGTTTGTCACAAATTGGATGATTTTGGAAAGTAAAGTAAAAGGATTTTATAAATCTTCACTGTTGAAACAAAATTATTTTTCTTCTATTATAAGATACTTTATAACTCTGAGGTGGAACTTTGACCCTGCACTTGGAGACAATGTTCGTGGTGTAATCACTACTACCTACTTATTGCTGGGGAAAGTTCTCTAGAAAATGAATTTCCTACTCTATTCCTTCTCAAAGTAGAAAATTACGTTCTTGCACTACCTCATACATTGAAGTGCTGCAATTACAGATAGTAACTGAAACACATCTTCATGAAAAACTAATCTCAGCTCTTCAAGCTGGGACCAATTATTTAAGCTCACAAACTGAAGAGAGAAAAAAAAAATCACGATGGTGCGAAAGGCTTGCAAAATACGATTCCTATTCACTGGCAGGTGAACTGAGACTTACTGCATGTGAGCCATTAAATTGTAATGGAATCTTCTTATGTTTCTTACAGTAGACAAGCAATTGTCTGCTGCGGAGGATGAGCTTGTTTGTGCCTTCTTTTCTTTCCCCCACTCCCAAGTCAAAACAGGCAAACCAGCCAGATGTATTTTTGCAGCTTAGAAGCCCACTCTGTATTTGTCACTGATCGAGTACTCATAGATCATACTCAGTAGATGGACTGTGGTTTTTATTACCTGCTGGAGGTGAGATATTTCTTCCTTGACACACTTTGATGTGATTCTTAGTAAACATGAGCTTGGATGAGCTGCTTAGCATCCATCTATGTGTCAGTTCCATCAGCATTTTAGAAGATAAGTAACATTTGCTTATCACTGTGAATTTCTTGAAATCAGGGGGAAAAACTCAACATGTAAAAAACTTCCCAGGACTTCTGAAAGTGAAGTAGGAGTCTGCTAAGGGGAAGAGCCAGGATTTATTTTGTACTTGGAAAGGTGGAGCCCTTCTCTGCAGATCTCACCATGCCTATAGAAATACATAGGACTAATGTGTGGTATCTGATACAGATCTCACAGAACTGTAAATGAATTCTCACTTACTCATCTGCTGCTTTGCAATGTGAAAATCTAACATATTAAAGCATCAGGAATCTGTTCATCAGAGATTTGGATGCTGATTCATAAGCTCCTCAGCTCATTTGGAAAATCTGGCATATGTACTTCCATTTGCCCATTTGAATGTAATCTATCAGTATTTATAATTAGACGCTCAGCTGTTTAACTGAGGCCAAGAAAGAAAAAATAGAAATATATACCCACAGTAAAATAATAATCTGGGAAGTTTGAGATCTGTTCTTATACGCTAACAGAAAAATGAAGGGAATAAAAGCAACAAAAAAGCTACAGGAAATGCTAACATGTTTTGGAAGGAGTAGGGTTAAAATACTTCTGCTTCATAAAGCTTCAGTGAACCAATTTTATGTGACTTCTCATACAGGACATCAATACAGGAAGATGCCACCAAAAAGGAGATGTTCCTGTTCTTATTTTCTGCAATGTCTTTCATAAGGTTAGCATATTATCTCTTTGTGATTGTAGCATTTTCTATATTGCTAAAAATGCTACACCCAAATTAAATTAAATACCATTGTACAGGAAAATGGGAGATTTGCTTCTGATAATATTGTTACTTAATGACCAATGTGGATGCACGCTGTGAAGTTTGATCTCTGACCACACTGCATCCTGCACTCCTGACTTGGCTCAGAAGAGAATGTTAGAGCAAAGTTGAAGCCAAGATCGTGGCTTCAACTTTGGTGGTTGAAAATGCAATTCCCAATGTAGAGAAACAGAGTCAGCTTGGCAGAAAATCCTGGAAAGGAGGGATTTGACTTAAGCTGACTTATGTCTAAGCATTAAGACAGTTAAATTAGAACTTTTAAATTACCCAAGTGCTGATGCATCCCTGCAGCGATGGCTCTGAGTCATGTGGGCTGCGAGTTGAAGGTGGGAGGATGGCACTCGTGTGATGCAGTGTGTGGCACAGCTTGGGGGTAATGAATGCTTTTAAGCCCTCTAGCTTGCTGAAAGCAGTCGCCTCAAGAGTGAAAATAAAATATCTGATGATTCTGAGCTGTGATTTTCTCTTGTTCAGTACTGAATAAAGCTAATTTATGCTAGCCAGACCTAGGACAACCTTGTACTGTGCTTTAACTTTGCCTGCAGTAGATAAAAACCTGGCTAGGTGAGAACCAATGATAGTACTAGTGTGGAAAGAAAGAGAAAAGGAAGCATTTGAGGAAAGAAATCAGTGGAAAAATTCTTCAGGGCACTCCAGTGAGTTAGTTATTACCTCTTCAGCTTTAACTTTATGTTTTAAAGAAGCTGCAATGCTAATACATGTGTAATACATACATATGTACAATGCATATATATATATATATATATATGTTAACAGTCGTGCTTTTGGTGCAACTATTTGCAAGATGCAATGATCGGAAAGATTTATTGGTTCCGAATTCTGAGGTAACCACAACTCTTAGAAACTTTATCACATTGGAATACCAATAGGACGATGACAATTTCTGATTTCATCAACAGAAACTTTTTGTCAGCAATTTTACTATCCCATGCCCTGCAGGAAAAAAAATACAAAAATAATAATTAACAAAAGCAATTAAAGAAAACAAAAGAAAAAGTATTTTCTTTCTCAGTATCAAAGCAGTTAAGTAAATATCCAAACCAGACGTTAACTCTGAGGGAAAACAAGTGGTTTTGGTTTGCTTTCTTTATGGTTTGATAATGTTGGGGCCAAGACTGATGGACTGATGAAGTTCTTTAAAAAGACTTACCATGCTATGAGTATTGTCAGAAAAATACATAGTTTTGTTTTCAGGTGGCAGAAACAATATTGTATGGATCCTAAGGGGTTAATAAGATAAGCTGGTGAGTGATCACAATCAGCTGCTCTAAGGGAAACTGATAAATGCATGTCATATGTCTGCATTTTCTTGAGATAAAATTTGATTCTTAAACAAAAACTAGTTGTCTATATCTCACATGTTCTCTATATTAATTTTTCAGGAAAGACCCTTTCTTTGACTTATTTTGTGTCCTAGCTTCAAGTGGTCTAAGAAAGTCATATCTGTGACTGCACAACATTTGAGTAATGGGAGCTTTGAAGGTTTTTAAGCATTTATGGTGCAGAAATGTTATATAAGCCTAAAATACATGATAACAGTCCCGTGTCTTCCTTCTGCAGATGACCTCTAGTGCATTAGCTAACCAGAAATTTTGAAAAAAAGGAGGGTGCGGGAGCTGTTCGTCTGTTTATACCAGTCTTGAAATGAGATAAGCACCACAGTTAAAGATGCAAAAAAGGCAGTGAAAAGACAGCTGTGTTTATCTCATTTACACACAAGGAAGAGAAAGTGCACCTCATTGAAGGAAAATTTTAAGCTCTTATCCATTACATTTTGTCCAGCTCTATAGAAATTTTACAACCATTTAAGCTATCAGATGTGAAGTCTGTAAAATGCTGCACCTTCTCTCTCAATCATATTGTGCTGTGATGATTTTGGCTATAGCTTGACATCAAAATATGTGACATTTTCATATTTATCTTTTTTTTTCTCTGCCAGTATAGGTTTCCAAGCAGATAATATTGTAGCAATAGAACGTTCCTCAGATCTGTGATATTGCATGTGACTCTATGAGTGTTTGTGCAGGATATGATTTGGTTTATTGCTTTATGATGAACTCAGAGTGTTCAGTGCTGTACACAGCACAAAAGAGTTTGTCTTTGCCTCAAGGAGCTCCTAGCCTGCAGGTTGGTTCTAGGGTGCTTTGCATGGGAATGTTCATCCCCACTGTCAGATGTCTCATGCTGATGTGACTTCTTGCTCTACAAAAACATTTTATTTTTGACTTAAGGTAGCATCATTTGGACCAGTGAAGACGTGCATGCTAACCTCTTTCGGAAATGCTACAGCAGTGTTTTTCAGCTTTGAAGGATATCTTCATGTTCAAATTTTCCCCTTAGTCATGTTGAATTCCCAGAATATCAGGGGCAGAAGTTATTAAAAGCAATGTTACCCTCAGAGTCCCAGTACTCAGTGAGTTTCCAGTCTCTTGGGTGTTTTCAGCAAATCTGAAAGGAAAACACAGGTTATCAGATCCACCTTTTGTATATAATAGTGCAGACTAGTGAAATGACTACTCTAACTAGAGGTTGATATGGGAAAAAACCACTCCTTCTTGACTTCACACCTTAAATATTTGCATAGCCTTTGAAGCCATAGTTCAGTTATTTTTGCATTTTATTAGCCAGCAGGGTATTTATACAGCCCTGTCAGGGTATTTATACAGCCCTTCCAGCTCTAATACCATTTGTTAAGATGTTGACTATGATAGATGTTCTTTTCAATGTACGGTAGCCTGATCTGAAGCAATTTGCACTCTGGAAGCGCCATTCAGTGTCAGATGAATCCCAGGAGTTTTCTGAAATTCACAGACTCATTATTCTGGCTCAGTATTTAACACTTCCTAGTTGAATGCTGAAGTCCTAAGGTCCTTTAGGGGGTGCTAGAAAAAGTGTTTTACTGTCTGCTAAGTAAAATATGAAGGCCTAGCCTGGTTCTTGTCTATGAAGAAAGTATTTTGTGAACGAATAAATGTTATGTTCTCATCAAAGCTGACATGGCAGGGTCAAAACATCACTGAATAGCATAGATTCATTAAGGCTTGAAAAACCCTCTAAGATCGAGTCCAACTGTTAACCTAGCACAACTGTGTTCGCCACTCAACCATATCTCCAAGTGTCACATTCACATGTTTTTTTGAACACTTCAGGGGATGGTGACTCAACCACTTCCTTGGGCAACCTGTTCGAACACCTGAAGACTATTTCAGTGAAAAAAATTTTCCTAATATACAATCTAAACCTCCCCTGGTGGAACTTGAGAGCATTTCCGCTTGCCCCATCACTTGTTACTTGGGAGAAAAGAGTGACCTCCACCTCATTGCAGCCTCCTTTCCAGCAGTTGTAGAGTGATAAGATCTCCCCTGAGCCCTTGTTTCTCCAGGCTAAACACCCCCAGCTCTCTCAGCTGCTCCTCACAGGACTTGTGCTTCAGACCCTTCACCAGCAACTTTGCCCTCTTCTGAACATGCTTTCTTGTAGTGAGGGGCCCAGAACTGGACACAGCACTCGAGGTGTGGCCTCACCAGTGCTGAGTACAGGGGGACAATCCCTGCCCTGGCCCTGCTGGCCACGCTGTTTCTGATGCAAGTCAGAATGGGGTTGGCCACTTGTCACCTGGGCACATTCTGGCTCATGTTCAGCTGCTGTTGACCAACACCCCCAGGTTCTTTTCTATCAGGCAGCTTTCCAGCCACTCTTCCCCAAGCCTGTGGCATGTGAACAGATGCTGTATGTCATACAAACTGTATATTGCATAAATACGTAATGAAAATGTAATGAATGGGGCTCATCTCTAGTCTCAATTAAGTTGGTTGCTGATCACAGTAGAGAGAATTAGTTTGGAACAAACTGCCTCCAGCACTTTGACTCGACGCTCTGAGCCAGTGAAGCAGGAAGGTCGCATTATTATAACTAGAAATAACCTTTGGATCAGTTTTGTCTTATGATAAATATTATGAGAATCATAGAATTCTGCTGTACTAGCTGGAATGGGGAAAATCATCCCTTTTTGAAAATAATTTCCATGTCATTAGTGAATAACATCAATGATTTCTTCTAAGTAAGGACAGTTTAGGTCTTTTGCTGTTCTGCTGGGATCCCATGTATAGCCCACATGCTTTCTGAGGAGGACTTTGAGTGTTTTCATTCTGTTTTCTATATGAATTGTCAGTGTACTGTCTTTCAGTGAGAAATAACCTTCAGGTCTTCACTTCCTGAGAGTGACTGAAGAACATTATGTGTCTAAATTATGAGGCCCTCCAGTAGGCTGTATCTGCTACCAGCAGTCAGTGCTGTCTGGAAGGTTAAAGACCCTATTAAAGTTTGGATGGAAGCCAGAATGACTTCCACTCCATGTTAGAGACAACCATCTAATAATACAGTGTTGTGGTGTGAGCCACTATCATTCAACAGATGGCACATGTGGTACAATATCATGTGATTCTGTTGCTGTCTCTTGAGTTCCTCCAGCTAGTAATGTAGAATAATATTAAAAGTTGACAGAAAAAAGATATATAGGATTCAAGTGTTCTTATATAAGTAGCTGAATATAAAGAGTCAATTTTTTGCCTGGGTTATATTTAATTTGTTAATCTGTATAGAAGTAGTACAGGACTATATAGAAATGTATTTGTAGTGCAAACAAAAGAAAGTAGTGTTATTTATGAAGCTGGTAGAGAAAACCAGATATTTTTTATTCATGTGAAGTTATTATTTCCCTCTGCTGTAATAAAATAGAGAAAGAAGAAGGTATAAGATAAGAGGGTTAAGGAAAGAGCTAGTTATAGTTCAAGGCCTACATTTCAGAGTAGTTAGCTTCTGCACACAAATGTGTGAGCTGTGCTATAAACAGCAGTGGTTAGGCTAAGACAGAGAGGAGAAGGCTTCTCCAAATTAACCATTTGAATTTCATGTATAAGTGCTCATCTGTGAGGAAGATGAATTTTGTTTAGAGAAGGAATGGTTGAATTGATGAGGGAATAGCACAAGCAATGGAAAACAGGCATGTGGGCAGACACAGAAGCCTATCAGGCGTGTTTTCTCTGTAGCTGGTCCCTTAGGTCCCTTTAGAATGTGTCATGCTACAGCTCTGCTGCTGCAACATTATGTATGCCAATAGCAGTTTTTACTTTGTCATTTATACAGATTGACATTCTTTATGAGAGTAAAGTTACTGATCTATTCTTTTGATGTGTGCTAAAACTTGCATGCAGTTTATGGGTTAGCATATCTAAAATGACAGAGATGAAGGATTGTGCAAAATGAAGTCACAGATTATACCAGCACAGTCCAGTCAGACACTTGGAAACATATGCTGATTGCCTTTATAAAAAAAATATCAGCACTTAAAAGCCTTCCTGTATTGCCTTATTACTGCTCAGTATTTTGTTTGTGCATATGTATCTCTGCATTAGGCAGATCTGAGTGGTAACTTTTCTCAGTGATGTTTTAGTAACTGAGGAGAGCTCCAGAGAATACTGATACTGATGCCAGCTGTATAATGTATGGTTTTGGCTTAGTCCACCTGACATGCACAAGCCTACCCAACTTCACAGAGGGCAGAGGAAGATGTGCATTTCAGCAGATCTGCAATCTTTGAAAGGTCCGTTGCAGTAAAGCAGGTTTTTATCATGGGTTTTATTAAGAGGTATTTTTGCTTTTGCCCATCAATCTTTGTTTCCCACAGTGAACAACAGGACAAAGTTTTAATTTAGTTTTCATGTTTTTATCAACACTATCTTAAAAAATAATTTTTTCACCTCCAAAGGAGCTACTAAATCTCAGAAGTGCTAGCAAATGTTTCTCTAAATTGCTACCAACTTGCCTTTGTGTCAGGGCACATAAGGAAATTAGGAGAAAAATGTGTCTTCTCTTCACACAGAAGCAGTTCTGAAGCATAGCCTCGCTACCTGAAAGGTTCTTGCATCTTTGCCTTTCCCTGCTGAAGGTTACACCTCTTGGCCAAATTTAACCTGCAATATTCCAGCTGTTTGCACCCAGAATATAAAGGTCTAAACTCCTAATTTGCCTTGCATAGAAATTTTCACTTCTGTACTTCAGCTCACTGATCATGTGCTATTGCAGTCATTTGTGGGCCTGCACTATGAATAGCATCAGGGATTTAGTCTGATGAAACAGGAAAATGGTGAAAAAGCAAAAAAAGGACTGTTGAAAAGAAGTAAATGGGAGCAGCTCCTTATGCCAGTGAAGGAGTTGAACCTTCTGCATCATGAAGTTGGGGTTTAGGTCAATCACTTTGGTTTCAATGGGAATATAGCCTAAAGATCTGCACAACTTGTTGTACATTGTCAGGGAGAGGCAACATTTGGTACAAGAAAAGAGATCCAAAAGCATTTATTTTTACAAACTTAACATTTTTAAAGCTTTTGTGAGAATGTCCAGAAGTTTTTCTGTAATAACACTGTAATTTATTGTGGTAATAATAATGCCCCATAAGTTTAATTTTCATTTAATGCCAGTGAGTCTAGTATATGAATCTAAGGTAGCCTTGCTATTCTCTGTGAGCTACCAGTGCTGAGAGACCTCAGTACCACATCTCTACTTGTTTAGAAACACGTTTTAAAACGTATTTATGTTCATTCATTAATAGTCCTTGTGGCTGCAGTGTGTAATTTATAGTCATGTAGGCTAACCTCTGGTTCTTCATTTTTTAGTGCTTTTTTGTGCATGTGAAGAATATATTTGGATTTGAATAGCTTTTAGGTGACATTTACATGCTGTTTTAAAGTACAATTTACCTTTCCTGTAAAGACAAATTCCTAGCAACTAGGGCTAAGACTCAGTCTTGAAGCATACTTTTTTTGATCAGTTATGGTGTGAGGAATCATTCTACTGTTCTTCTCCACTATCTTCAGTATCCTCCTTAGGTATCCACTGAAACTTTTAGATCAAGGTGGCCATAAAGAATTCCTTCTGTGGTCAATGAGTTAATCATCTTGAACTTAAATCCTAATTCTTAGACAGCTAAAATAAAATTTATTGAGTGCTTAATTTAATTCTGTAAACTTGTGCTAGGAAGTAATTTTTGCTTATGTCAGAGACATCTTTCTGGTTTTTATTTTTTGTTGATCATCATGGTAGCAATATCTGGCATTTGAAAGAAGTTATAAGGTAAGAAGATTGAATGAACCATTGAAGAAATGAAGTATCTAATTACTTTTTAACTGATACATAGCATTTATTTCTTATGCGCTTTGTGTCTTCGAGTCTCTGTCAAAAAATTCCAAAAGGTGTTGTGCATTTATGTAAACAATATATATTGATTCATATATTTGTATAAATGAAAAAAAACCACCAACTATCGTGCAGTTTTATTTCATACAAAGGCTGTCTAAATCAGTACATAAAGCTTCAGGTGATACGGTAGCACGCTCCTGTCTTTTCCTTTTTCTTGCTAGTCCACTTGAATTAAATAAAGAGCACATTTCCAATTGTGATAGTATTTCTATGGACTCATTAATATTTATGTCTTGCTATGGAATGTCTCTCTATATACTATGTCTGAGAAGGCCACAGATAGGCATACACATAGGTTTTTGGGGATTGTTACCAGTTCTCCCCTGTACCAATATTGAAATAAATTAATTTCATTTGAGCCTTGCCTCTCTTTGTCAAGGCATCACAGATTGTGCTTTTGGCTTTAGACTGTTTTGGTGTTGGTCAAAACAGCAGCTGCCCAGTGAGTGATGACATTATGCTAACTACAGCTGCCACAACTGCAGCAACCTTGAAAACAAAGTGTCTCCCATTTCTGCAGCCCTCTTAAAACTGAAGGCTTGAAACACATTCACACAGAGTTACAAGTTTATCTCCATGTGTATTTTCCTAGAATTCCTCCAGTTCTCTGTCTGTGCAAAGGCACCTTAGCTCTGCTTCTGCTGGGAAGGAGAATCAACCATAAAATCCAAGGGTTTTTTAATGTGATTTTGCTGGGTTTCATCTGTACTGTATTTCTCTTTCCATGGAAAGGAAGATGTAGGCTGATTTAAATATTATCAAGTTAATCCCTAGAGAATTGTTTTCTCCCCTCATGTTCAAAGCGTCTGTTCTAGTTAGGCCTTTTTTTCCTACTAGCATGTCTTTCCCTATTAGTCCAAATTATGTTGCTGTTTTCTCAGCAGACTGTCTAAAGTTGTTGTAGCTATTCATTTGTATAACACAGTAATAACGCTTTCAGGTCTTACAAATAACGGAATCAAGAAATAACACTGTTTTAGTTTATGAACATAAAAAAGCCATGTTCATTTAAGGTCTGACTTCAGGAATTGTGTCAACATGTTTGAAGTAATAATAACCATTTAATGCTTTGAAAATGTTTCTATGTAGAAAAACAACACAAAGATATTTATTTATGTGCCAGTTTCTGAATGTAAATGCTTTGTTTTCTGATTTGTTTGGTGTTTGGTGGTGTCCAAAGAAATATTCTGTCTAAGAGATGACAAAATCTTATGTTTTATGAAAAGCTGCAGTAAAACTTGAAAATCGTCCAGAATCAGGTCTATTCTAGCCATTTAAAAGTGACTATTTCTTGATCAACGAAATTACAAATCGATCTTCTACTGTAAAGAATAACAATTCACATTGGATTTAAAGAGCTATTTATAATACACAAGCTCTTTAAAGTAATTTCTACATTGCAGTTTTCAGTGTAGACATTACTAATTCATGCGATGACCAAGCTCATAGTCACTGATATCTTACAGAGCAAAATTGCCCTTGTACTCCTTTGTACTTCTTTTCTACTGTAATCAGAAAACTGTATTACTGAAGAAGAGCCTCTGAATTCTCATTATCAGTTACAGCAAACATACATCATAACCTGATTCAACAGGAATCCTTTAATGATGAGCAGGTGAACATTTCTTTTAGAATTGTGTTCCATCTGTTTAATGTTCAGCTTGATCTTGTAGCAGTTGATAGTAAAACTATTTAAATTCTTATTGAGCTTCTACTAGCTTGGAAAAAAGAAGCAAAGCAATCTTGAGCAGCTTCCCTTTCAGACAGCTAACTATGACAGAAGGCCTAGAAGCCCATCATGCTATAAAATATAAATTATCTTTATGCCTGATGATACATGGCCAAAACTTCTAAATTAATATTTTTCCTTAACCTTTCAAGTTGCAGGAGGGACTTTTTAATTCCCAGGGAATTAAGATGTTTTCAGAACTGTTTAGATATATTGATAGTTTTCCTGAGTTTTTATTGTATAATTTATAAATTTTTGCCTTTGTTCATTCTTGGTGTAGTCATCAAAGGTAGCCAGATATTAAAAAACAACCAATAAATTTTAAGGGGGGGGAAAAAAAAAAAGCTTCACAGGTTTCAACTAATCCTGTGCTGTAATACTGAAAAATTCAAAGCAAATTATATTTTAGAAGTCACAATGATTATTCAAAAAGACTACCATCCTCTTTTGGAATAGGCCTAGGAGTTATAACATGTAGACTGATTATAAGTCTGCATACAACCATGTATTTTCTTGTGTAGAGCTGAGCTGGACAAATATTGTACCAGAACAGCTTAATTACAAGAAATATCAAAGTGTTCAATTGAAATGAAGAATAGAAATGTAGTGATAGGTATTTTTGCAATAGTTAATACCTTTTGATCAAGTAAAACGATAAATTGCCTGGCCTGATTCTGTGGCTTCAGATAATTTCATTATACCCACAG
The DNA here is from genome assembly GCA_036630365.1 of Acanthiza pusilla. Taxonomy (NCBI): domain Eukaryota; kingdom Metazoa; phylum Chordata; class Aves; order Passeriformes; family Acanthizidae; genus Acanthiza; species Acanthiza pusilla. Next base: position 14,224,947 of record JAXCHO010000036.1, on the reverse strand, counting down.
TTGAATTACGATTTAGAATAATTCTGCTAAAGGTAATGATAATAAAAAGCCTCCTTCAAATTTATGACTGTAAAAATAAGATTGAACATGACAGAGAGGTCACCTCCTGACATATTTTTGTGATAGATGTGGCCAAAACCAGTGAGCATGTTGTGGCTCTCAAGTAAAATATAGTTGCTTAGAATTTAAAATAAAAGTTAATAAAGTATAAATTGCTAAAAGCCTTGTTAATTTGAAGCATCATGTTCCTGTTCTGGTTTTTCATGTCTATTCACAACTGTGTTCCATGTGATCAACACGTAGGTTGGAGTTACTTTCCATGTATTTCTTTCTTTATTTTAGAGCACATAAGTGAGAAAAAAGCATCACTCTCTTTTTAGTAGTTTTCATCTTTTGAAAACTATTAACACTTCCCTCATTTCCTGTGCACAATCCCTTTAATGCTAGGCTGCTTCTTGTTCCTTGACCACCAGATAAAGGACAACTTCCAGGGGGATAGTTCTGCCTTTGCTGCAGGTGCTTTGTTGCTTAATTCAGTCTTTTTGCAGAAATCGTGCACTTGAGTAGGTGATGCACTGTTATTTCATGTGGCTCTTCAAAATAGTGCTTCTAGAAGAAATTGTTTAATCTGTAAAGATAATAGCTCTTAAATATATAATGTAATTGCTACAAATGATGCACTTTCCATCTACAGGGAAGAGTTAATATTAAATATAGTTGTTCTAATAATTAGTGCAGATAGTAACTAAGCATTGGTCCATTTGATTAGTTTTATCCCTCTTTCCTTCCAGACACTCAATGAAGACATGTTCTAGTTTTTTTAGTGCGGCACTCCAAGAGATTGTATTTTTTCTGATGAAACATTCTATACCACAGCACTACTGTGTCAGATTAATTACCTGTCAATTTACTATCTGAAGAAAGCTCAAAAGAGAAATGTTTTAAATAATGTTCTGTCTTGAGGTGCCTTCAGTTAGCATTCCTGCAGCAGTTACTGCAGAACATTTGTGTGCAGATTGGAGTACACACAAAATCCTACTAACTGTTCTAAAAAGTGTACTAAAGAGGTCACATCTTCAGCAGTGACAAACATATTTAAAAACAGAAGAGAAAGATAGAAGTGATGAGATGGAGTCATGCAGATTGTTTGGTTCCTCATTATTATTGCTTTTTTTATTCTGATTTAATACTGCTTGTGTTCATATATTCTAAATTTACTATACGAAACATAAAAGTTGTTCTAGAGGATCAATATTTACTAAAGCTTGAACTATTGATAAAACTATTTGTGATGTTTTGTCAAATAATGGGGAATTTTTAATAATAAGTAATTTTCCTATATTTATTTCTGGTGCTTCACAGCTTTTGTTAAATATTTTCAAGTAATAATTGAGCAGCGTGTAAAGCCCAACTGAAATGCTAATTGTGAGGTTGTTTGGACTGAGCAAAGTAATGTTAATGCAGCATATTTTGAATTTGGATGGTTGCTTAAATTTTTAGCAATTTCAACAAAATGGCACAATGATGAAACCACATATTCTTTCTAGCAAACATTAATGATACAGAAGTTTTACTGAAGTCTCTGACAAGATGTTGAATGCTGACAATAGGTTGAATGAAATTGTGGCCTATGCTGCTTTCTGAGCTACACTGGAACTGCAACAAAATCTTTTTACATAGAAGAAGAAGGGTTATAGGTAATGTGAAAAGTGAGGATTTTGTCTATGACATAGAAATCCCTAATATGATCAAATCATCAAAATTATCAAAAACCAGAAAAAATATAGCTGTGTTGTGCTGATCCAGAATTCTAATCCTTACAGAGGAGCATAGGAATGGGAAAACATCTACAGAGACTTTTCTGATATCCTGACAGTTTTTCAGCTATTTTTGCTTAGGACTGCCTGACCCAAAGGTACTATTTTTTATTTTAGTAGCCTTTGACAAAATTTCCCTGCATGACTTTTCTACTGTATCGATTTCTCTTAAGATTAATTAAGATTTGATCAACCTCTTTATTGCTATCACATCTTTAATAAAATTAGAGAGACCAGAATATGAGTGTTGTCATGAGAAAACTTGTGCAGGTAAAAGAGGGATTTGATTTTTCTGTCTCTGCAAATTGTGATGTTATCTTCTAAGACGTGTTCATCTATGTTTGCTATTTTAATTTAAATACGTACAGGAGAATAACAGATGTGTTATCCTGCTTAGAATTTTTTCTCATGGGCATTTAAGAATAAGAAGATTTAATTAAAAGAAAGGGAATTTTATGAGAACCCATAATATAAACATACTTCTATAAACTCACTAGAGTTACAGCTCTATAAATTAGTTGTATTAATTTCTGCTAACTAAGAAGAATAATTGAGCTGGTTCTTAAAACTGTTTTTGAATTATCTTTCTGTTTAGACCTCAAATTAGAAAATTTTATGAAGAAGGAAAAAGTTGCTTCATCTGCAGAAATCTGAGTCAGAGCACAGCTATATTATGCAAATCTTAACAGTAAAAATAGCTTTGAATGAAGGACTTGTTTTCATTAGCAATGGGGTAAAATGGATAGTGGGTGTCTCTAATCAGCAGTTTCTAGTGTGGTTTAGAAGGTTAAAGATAAAATATTCATAGCAGAAAATGTCTTTCCCTCTTATATTGCAATGCAATTTAAAAGTTTAAGGCAAAAAGGGACCATTAGTTCAAATATATATGTGTGTGTGTGTGTGTGTGTGTGTGTGTGTGTGTGTGTGTGTATGCATCTATAGATATATAAGTGCATATATATTTAATAGGGTCTGCAGGACTAGGACAAGGGGTAATGGCTTTAACCTAAGAGAGGAGAAAGTCAGATAAATGGAAGAAGGTTTTTGCAGTGGGGGTGGTGAAGTACTGGCACAGATTGAACAGAGAGGTTGAAAATGCCATTCCTGGAAACATTTAAGGTTGGATTGGACAGGGGCTCTGGGTGCTGTGATCAAGTTGAAGATGTCCCTGCTCATTGCAGAGACTTGGACTAGATGACTTTTAAAGGTTCTTTCCAATTCAAACCATTCTATGATTTTATGATAGCTATGTAATGGTAGATCATTAAACCTTGCCCACCTATTCCTGAATTAATTAAAATTTTATTTCAACTTAAGTCATTAGGATAATACTGCATGCCAGAGGGGAAAACAGACAGGAACCCAAGGTGTCTGATATAAAATAGCCTAATATTGCAAAAGTTGATAGATCCAAGTAGTCCTAGTAGATAGCTAAAGGAGTTGAGGTCCCACTCTTTTTCTCCATCCCATCCATCCAGCTCTTGTACTAAGATGCAAGAAACAATTTCTTCCCCAAATAAGCTGTGGTAATCCATCCCATGACAAGTACAAGAACCAGACACAACAGCCAGTGCAACTAAGAGAAAAATCTTCTTTTTAGCTTAAAGAAATGATCTGTCTGTCCTGCCTCGATCATGCCCTGAGGGACTTTTCATTATCACTCTACTGGAAACAATTTGTAGATCTGACTTGGGGTTTGCTAATGTGCAGTACCTGATTCTCAGGTTGGGACTGACCTTCTGAGTCCTTGCTCATTTGACTGGTCTTTTATTCATTCAAGTGGACACAAAAAGCAGCAATTAGCAGTATAAGGTGGTAGTCTAGTAGAGAAAAAGCAAAGATCCTTTTGATGAGTAATTTGCTGGACTTCACTCGCAAAATCAGTTATTTGTTCTTTCAAATGGAACTTTACTTTGTATCACTTATAAACTGTATTTACTTCTGTAAAACAGGCAGCCTGGCACTTCAATAATTACAACCTACAGAGCTTACTTCATACCAGGGCTGTGAACATTGTATTCTGATAGCAGTGCTTCTGCTAGATGCTGGGCTGTTCCACCACTTTCATACTTGCTGAAACTCTGTGGGAGGATGTATTTAGTGAGATATTTTGAAAAGAGAAAATTTAGATCAGGGTGAAAAAGCATGGATTTTTCTTCCAGTTACAAGAAAAATGTAAGTTTGTCATGTGCATATGAGTACCCGGTCATTGTTACACAGACACTCACACAGAGAGTGATTTTTTTTTTTTTTTTTAAAACCAAACAAATAAACCATTTGGGAGTTTAGCATGGGAATTATCTCTCTCAAAAAATGTCATTGGTTGCTGGATGTGTGGCTGTAGGAGTCTCCATTGCAGGGATCTTTGACAGGGTTTCTCCAACTGCATCAGAAGATACTGTTCTACTGAATTCCTTTAATTTGGCTGGCCCATGATTCCTATGTGACCACTTCATTATATACACAAATCATTGCTATTAACTATCTTAGATTTCATACAAAATATCTCTAACTGTGCACAAAAGACTCTTATATGACTGTGTTTGTACCTGCAAGAATGATTTCTCTTGACTATTTAAATGTAATTATATACAGCTTGACCAGCTTTGCAGCAGGGCCTGCCTGGGAAGCATCTGGAATAACCAGATGCCCCATGCAGTATCTTAACGTACATGTTGGAATGTTCAAGTTGGTCTGTACGTATCAGGAGCTGCTTTGGGAAGTGTATGGAATTCCCACTTAGGGACTTGTCTGCTAATTACTCATATATACTGCTGTGAAGGAGGCTAGGAGCTCAGTCAGTCACCTTGGATGGTTAATGTGCTATTTCAATTCAGCTGGATGTCTCACCTAGCAGTGGGTTCCCGGGCCACTAGGGAATTTCTGACTCAGGTGCATGGGTGTGCATACAGGTAACAGTCCTGGAAACCAGCCATGCAAACATAACTATAGGACAAACTTGAATTTTATATTAGCAACTTCAGTTTCAGAGCTCTTGTCACATTGTACAATACAGAGTCAAACCTGCAAATCACATAGATTTATATCAGTGACTTCGGTGGAAGTGAAATACAGGTTTTGTGTTGTCATTTTTCTGGGACCTTGCTACACACCAGACATGCAGCACAGGGAGGAGTTGCACTTTTGTTCATGAAAGCAGGCTTGTCAGGCTTTTGTCCCCAGAGATTTGGGACGTGGAATAGACATGCAATAAAAACTATTGGTTGCTGTCATGCTAATTTGTCATGGATCCTGATTTAGGATCCTGTCCTGTCCAATGTGTGGTTTAGATCACTCAAAGAATCACTGTTAAAGGGATTTAACAGGGAAAACTCAAAGGCAGCTCACTTAGGCTGTCATATTTATGGAAAAAAGTGGTTGGTTCCTAGTAAAATTGCATACAGTGGAGAGGTATGTATGAGGCTCCTTGTACCCACAACTTTCTAAGTTCCTTGCATCTTGGAAAAACCACCTGCTATTCATGTGTTACTCACATGATTGATATTCCAAGCTCATATGCATCGATGCTCCGAGTCACTGCTGTTTTGTGGGTTTCCTGGAGGTGTTCTTGGCCCAGCTACTGCTCAGGCCTTTACCTCCTCTGAAGCTTGTATCAAACTACCACTTGCTTGGTTAAGGGGTTCCTATCTTTCCCATCATCCTCTTGCAGAGAAGACTATGGGTTCTGACATTCACATCTGTATAAAAAAAAAAGCTGATTGTGCTTAGAACACCACTTTTCAGTATTTTCAGTGCTAGTTAATAGTACTAAGTGTTCCTGTACATATCACTGAGGGTCATTTATTAGGTATTGTTGAGTCTTTTATGTCTGGTCCAACTTATCACGGACTCTGCTCTTTGTAAGTCCTTGTACTTCCAAGGATGATTTGAGTTCATTTGCTGGACAGAAGAGCCAAGGGTGATCTCATTGCCCCTTTCACACCTAAAATGTTTTATGCCTTAAGTATTGCATAGTATTCCACCAAAAGTTCTTAGTTTTGTTTACTGGGTGAGAAGAGTTAGGATTTTCCAAATTTTCCTCTGGCCATTGTAGACACTGACCAAATGCTTGTGAAGTAGGCCAAATTCCTTCACAGACAGGCTGGTTGTTTTCTCCCTCCTGCCTTCCTCATTGACATCTCTTTATTAAGGCATCTCACTAATGGGAGAAAACTCAAACTGGTATGAGAAAGCAAGAAAGTTATCCTGCAGACAGTATGAACTGTATAAGGAAGAGTAACCCGCAGGGTATAAATAATTTCTCACTCAGTTTCCAGGTGATATATTTATTTATGTATGAGTAAAAAAAGAGGTAAAGAACATTTTCTGTATCATTTTTAAGCTCTCTCATAAGTGTGCATATTGATATGCATATTGATCCATAGCAGTATAACCCCTATTAGCATTGCTAATGCCACAATTAAAATTAATTTACAACTAAACCAGAATCTGTTTGTATTCATAAAACATTGAGGTGGATTGACCCTGACTAGCCACCAGGTGCCCATCAAGCTGCTTTATCAGTACCCTCATCAGCAGGACAGGGCAGGGAGAAAATAAAATACAGACCTCTCTAGCTACAAGTACAAAGCACAGCTATGAAGGCTGATGTGGGAAAAATTAACTCCATCCCTGCCAGACCCAATACAGATTTTAATGGACTGATTATTATTTAACAACTGCATTCATTATATTTAAAAATATGCACATATTCTCCATGAAAGTGACTTTTATGGTCTTTCAAATTTGAGCAATTTTAATTGCTTTGTTCTAAGAAGTAGGGTAATTTGATGGGAGACTTCATGCTATAACAGTAAATATATGGAGTGAGGTTTCTGGTAGCAAAGCTTGCAGAGTGAAAATCCCGTGTAAATTTTTCATTAGCACTCTGCCATTGAATCTCTCTCAAAAGCTTGCAGACAATGTAAGGCTTATAAACATGATTTGAGAATATTCATCTTAATGTCAGTGACATTTTCAGGAAAAAGTAGGCTGAAGTTAGAAGTACTTACTAACACAAGGCTGAGGACTCCAGCGATTAACAGACTATCTTAGTATTTATGGAAAATGGATTGGGTTCTTCCACATGGTTTGTCAGGGGCTTAGTGTTCCTCTTTATATTAGAGTGGAATGATGCAGGGACTAGAAGTCATTAAGGTACAGAAAGAGGAACCAAGTAAGTCTCTCAGATCAGGATTAATAACATTAGTGTTACATGATAACTCTCTTCTCCTTTTTCTCCCTTTTTTCCCTTTTCTCCTTCTCTTTAATTGCAAAGAAGCAGACAACCCTCTCCCCTCAAAACAGCAGCAATCTGCATTTTAATTTTAACACCCAATAGGACATGGGTAATGCTGTTTCAGTCATAATTCATATGGAGTTGGCTCTGGTGTGTAGCTTTTTTGGTAATGACAAAATAATTATTATGCAGTGACCTCTAAAGAAGAAAACTGACGTTTTTTATCTTATCATAGATATTTATCTATATTTAACCAGTTTGAGTACTCTCAGGCTAAATATTCTCTGTCCTATTATGTTAAACACAGGATAATTACTGTTTGATGTATTGAGACAGTGGAAGAAAGAATGTGTGGGATTAACTTCAGTAAGTGTGTTTTATTTCTGTATGGTTGGTTGGGTTTTACAATTATTTATAATAAATTTGCATCATGCCCGAGAATTGAAAACATTCTTTAGTTACATTATGGAATGTGTAGGAGTATGCATAATTTAGATGGGCTAAAACACTAAGCATTGCCCAAATTGCTTGTGAAATATGACAGGAAAGATGTCTAGGGGAAATGTAGGCACTCCTATGAAAGGTTAATTTTGTGTGCTACTGAAATTGCATTCAGGATCTCTGGGTTCACTAGTAGTGCACACATTATACAACTCAATTCCAAACAATAATAATGTTGGTTGCTTGTTTACACTTTGTAAATAAATGCACTTGCAATACCTTTGCTACAGATTTATTGCAAGGATTACCTGGGTGGTTACTGTTGTTGCTAAGGCTTCAAAAAATGTTTCATATTAATTTCTTTCACAATTTTAAGATGCTTAAAACATTCTAAAATGTCTAGTCAGGATAATAAAAAGATGTATTAAATGATGTCCTTGTATTGCAGTTCTAAATAAAATATAAATATTTTGATGAAATTTTAAAAAAGCATTTTTTCCCCTTTGCCAAATGAAATGCAATTCTAGTGTTTATTTTTATAATAGGCTTTCCCCTTAATTTTATTTTAATTTATTTTATTTTATTGTTTTCTTATTTTATTTTTTAAGTCTAGAGAAATGTCAGTCATTTTTTAGTCTTCAGAAGATAGGAACAGCTGTACAGCTCACTTTTGCAAATTCTCTCTTTTTGCTTAGGAAATGCTGCTTTCTTTAGTATGGCTGGAAGTATCAAGAAGATTAGCTTCTCTATATATGAACCATTTCTTTTCTATAGACAGAGTTCATAGTCATAAAGTCTGCTACACATAAAGTCTGAGTGTCCATGAGCAGATGGATTCCATTGTTGTTGCCGCCACAATCAATAGGTATTTTATCCTACTGCTAAAGTAATTTCATTGGTAACTCTCTACTTTTCCTGGGACAATGAAATTTGAGAGCAATTTAATAACTTAGAGGCCTTTTTTTCATAAAACTTTTTTATATAAGTAAGAGTTTGAGACTGTGTCTATGAATAGATTAAAGATGTCTGAAGAGATTTGTTATGATTTTGATAACGTATCTAGGTAATAAATGCCTATTGACGGGGGACAAAAGTGGGTTTGAGTTGCAAAACTAATTCCTTCTTTTTAAAATGCAAAATGTTGTCATAATAGGACTGAAGAACTCCATACTTAAATATTCAATTTATAAGTGAACTCTCAAATGGGAATTCAAGATGCACATTTAACTTGTTACTTAACTGTGCTTTTAATTTTAGTTTATGTGCATGATTGTGAGTTCTTAAGTTTCTTTAAGGAAATAGGATTCTATCTAAGTAATATTTTTGAATTATGTGGGTGGGTAGATATTGTTTATGTTAGGTTTTTATAATGTTGCCAATACCTGGCTTGGGAGTAGTCAAATCAGTAAATATGGTAAAATATAAGAAAATACCCTAAATACATGTTTAAATGCAATTTATATTTTAGTGTTGGTAAAACTTTTTTTAATAAGCAAAAGTGCATTAAAAATATCACCATGACACATATTTTCTCTTGTTAAAAAATGCACTTGGTAGGCAGGAACAAGCACAGCCTAGAGGGTGTTTGCATACAGATTTTTATCTTATAGCTTCAAAAAGTTAAAGGTGCAGAGCTGTAGGTTGTAGTTTTTCTGGGAGAGGGATAGCATTGATAATTACCTTATATAGATAATTAATATAAAGATAATAATCTCAAAATAACTCAAAAAGTAAGACAAAGGAGAAATCTTTTTTAATAGCTCAATTCATTTTTAACAGCAACTGAAAACTGTAACAGTGGAAAATACATATAGTTTTTCTTTTGGTCTCCTTGTGAACTGATGTGTTTTTCTGCTGTAATGGTGACATTAACTGTGTGCTTTAAAAACAAAGCACTTTTCCTTGTGTCATTTCTTGTTCTTTCCCGGTGAGGAAATTTCCTGGTGTGTGAAGAAATAAGGATTTCCCCCAGAAAAATGATCAAGCTCATGTGATCTGCTCTGAACATGTACCAATATACATAACCAGGAGATATATTTAAAGTACTCTTCTGATTTGGACTAAACCGCTAATGTAAATACACCTGTATTTCACCAGAACCCCTGAGCTATTGCAAGCATGGAAGCTGATGAAGCCTGGGAGAAAGACCATCTGAAATATAAGTGTTTTGCTTTGCTTTGCTTTGCGGAAAACATACTTGTGTAAGAACCTCCAGGGCCACAAACATTTGCTTTATGGAGAAGTGTTGTGCAGCAATTTTGAAGAGGAGAAAGGAAGAACAGTACATGTTTCAAAGAAAAATCTGTGCATACTTTGTTCTCACAGGTCTGTGACAAGGCATTAAGTTGAACTGGTGTCTTTTATCTAAGAAGAGAATTGAGATTTCTTGATAGAATGATCAAAAAGTATCTATGTGGAGAAAAGATCTGTTGTTCTTTAGGTTCCCCTTTAGAGAAAGGAGAACAGTACGGAGGATTACAATAATTTGAAACACAGAGAAAGTGTAGACAAGTGATACAGCAGGGGTGGGCTTTCCTCCATATAACCTCAGTGTTTCTGTCATCTTGTACTTGGTATTTCTCACGAAACATAATACTGTAAGTATTGCTTCTATGAAAAACTATACACATAATAAGTTGTAATATCCTCTCATTTTCTTTTCTATTAAAGGTTTGTAAATAACCTCATCTGCGAGTTCTTGTTCTCTTACTTTGCACTGATGTTGTTTTAGGATAGGATATGAAAATAAAACAAGTAATTAACAGCTGTTTGAAACAGTTTGTATCTTCTACCAGAGAGATTCTCCTCTGACAGAAGTACTTATTTGGGTCAGACAAATGTCATCAGCATAAAAACTTTATCCTATTTGTATGCTCACAGAACCATCCGGGCAACCTGCCCCAGTGTCTCACCACCATCACAGTGAAGAGCATCCAGTCCTGTTTAACACCTTTAACAATTACCTGAATGAGGGTATCAAGTGCACCCTCAGTCAGTTTGCTGATGACACCAAGTCAGGCAGGACTGTTGATCTGCTGGAAGGTAGGAAGGCTCTGCAGAGGGATCTGGACATGCTGGATCAATGGGCCAAGGCCGATTGTGTGAGTTTCAACAAGGCCAAGTGCTGTGTCCTGCGCTTGGGTCACAACAACCCCATGCAGAGCTGCAAGCTGGGGCTGAGTGACTGGAAAGCTGCCCAGTGGAAAAAGACCTGGGGGTTCTGGTGGCAGCAGCTGAATATGAGCCAGGTGTGCCCAGGTGGCCAAGAAGGCCAATGGCATCCTGGCCTGGATCAGCAATAGTGTGGCCAGCAGGACCAAGGCAATGATTGTCCTCCTGCACTCAGCACTGGAGAGGCCACTCGTCAGGTGCTGTGTTCATTTTTGGGCCCCTCACTACAAGAAAGACATTGAGGTGCTGGAGTGAGTCCAGAGAGGGACAATACAGCTGGTGAAGGGTCTGGACCACAAGTTCTGTGAGGAGTGCCTGAGGGAGCTGGAGGTGTTTAGCCTGAAGACAAGGAGGCCCTGGAGACCTTACTGCTGTCTACAACTGCCTGAAAGGAGTTTATAGACACGTGGGGGGGTCAGTCTCTCCTCCTAGGTAACAAGCGATAGGACAAGAAAAAATGGCATGAAATTCCACCAGGGGAGGCTTAGTAGATTGATTATTAGGCAAAATGTCTTCATGACATTTGAACCACATTGACCACCTTGAAAGGGTGGTCAAGCATTGGAAGAGGCTGCCCAGGTTAGTGGTTGGATCACTGTCCATGGAAGTGTTCAAAAGTCATGTAAATATCGGTCTTATGGACATGGTTTAGTGGGGGACCTGGCAGTGTTAGGTCAAACGTTAGACTTGATAATCTAAGAGTAGATTTCCAATTTTAATAATTCTATTATTCTAATAATTTCTTCCTAATCTCTAGTCTAAACCTATCCTCTTTCAGTTTAAAGCCATTATCCCTCGTCCTATCACTACATGCCCTTGTAAAAACATCCCATTCCAGCTTTCTTGTGGGCTTTGAGAACTAAATAGCTGCTCTAAGGTTTCCCTGGACCCTTCTCTTCTCAGGACTGAACAAACCGGCCTTCACAGGAGAGGTACTCCAGCTCTCTGATCATCTTTGTGACCCTTCTCTGGATTTGTACCAACAGGTCAATATTCTTTTTGTGCTGGGGAACTGCAGACCTGGGTGGGTCCCCTATGAATGGGACAGAGGGGACAATCAGGAAAGAAAAGGAAAGAAAAGAAAATAGAACTTGTGGGGTGAGATAAGAACTGTTTAATAATTGAAACGAAGTGAAATATAATCATAACAATAATAACACTATTACTACTACTAATAATAATAATTGTAATTAAAAAAAGAGGAGCGAAAGAGTGAGATAAAGCCCAGGAAAGACAAGTGATGCACAATACAATTGCTCACCACCCATGGAATGATGCCCAGCCTGGCCCCAAGCTATGATCAGCCCTCCCTTTCAGGTAACTCCTCCTTGTTCATATATTGAACATGATGTTCTCTGGTGTGGAATATCCCTTTGGCCAGTTTGGGTCAGGTGTCCCAGCTGTGCTCCCTCACAACTTTTTATGCAGCTCCTCCCTGGCATGAGACGTGGAAAAGTCCTTTACTTTGGATAAGCACTATTAGCTGCAACCAAAACATCACTGTGTTATCAATTTTATTCTCATCCTAAATTGAAAATACAGAAGAAAATTAACTCTATGTCAGCTGAAATCATGACACTGAAGTACTGAACTATGCATTCTATCTGTACTTACATTTCCTCTTCTGCGATGTGGTAAGACTGATTGGCCACTGCAGTCATCTCCACAGTTATCTTTTATGTAATGTCCGTCCTTGTCCAGAAAACCTGCTCTGCTCCAGTTTTGTTCAAATCATCTTCTAAGAGAAGTTCATCTTCCTCTGCTCATGTGATCAGCATAACCAGTATGTTTCCCCTGGCTCTTGAAGAAAATAGGAGAATTCCAGTGTTTCCATTTCAGCTATTCATGATTTGATGTTTCATTGCAATATTCTATACACCTCTGATTCTGTTCTTATATCTTCAGTTTTATATTAAAATACTGCTGTCCAATTGTAATGAAACAATATTTAAACCTTCATGGAATTTGTTTAGTAAGTATGAAAGTAAAAATGAATCATTTTTACTAAAAGGTCACATTTTATCTCCCAGTTGAAAGACAATGCTTTGAAAGTCAGACAAATATAAAGTTTCAGAAAATGCCTTTCTGTAATCTCGGTGTTTCAAAAAGTTGTGCATTAACATAGTATGTGAATGTTACCTATGCATATCCAGAGACAGTGCCTTTGCTTTTTCACCATGCCTCCTTGAGGGTAAGGATTTTTCTGGGTTACTGAAAACAAAAGCTTAGGAACAGAGTATAGTATTCACACAATAAATGCAATTTAAAGGGGATTAACTTTTTTACAAGAAGTTTTTGGATAATTATTTGAAGACTTTGTGTTTGCTTAATCAGCCTGACAAATTGTTCTACGGAGAAGATTCTCTTACTCTTCTGTTGTGTTATTACTTTATTTCACAGTTAAATAAAAATAGAGTAACTGTTATAATTCCTAGGTCCTATCTTGCCTTTTGAGTCAAATTACAACTGATGTGTTTCTTGTTTTCATTATTAAGTCAAAATTCTGTAAACCAGAAGCTGACAAAGCAGATTGTAAAGAGACCTTCCAGTGGCCTAAGCAGAGGAGAATGTAGGCAATAACAAAATGCTGATAAAACTTTCTTTTTATCTTTGTCAGCAGTTTTAGGTACAATAAGCTTGAAAATATAAATGAATTAAGGAAATAATGGTCATATCTTTATAAAAGAACAGTACTTCCTATTGAAATGGATATGAAGGAAGTAATTTTTATAAAATGATGTGATTGCTTAGGCTAACTGGTTTTAATAGCCATTAACAGCTATTAACATTTTAAGAAATTTTTATATTTTTCAAATTGAAGGAAACTGTTGCACATAAAAGTTAATAATGAAATGAACATAGGTTAATTTTAGTTAAAGAACTGATCCAGATTATTCTCAAAACATTTATTGAAAGGAAGATTGATGGAAAAGCAGTTTGCTGTGATTTGTTTAGATACGTATACACTTAGTATTTTCCATAAAGTAAATTCAAATAACTCCCTAAGCTTCTTTAAATACTTTTCTATTGTTAATTCTGGTAGATAAGTTGTGTTCTTAGAGACCTTCCTAGACTTCCCAAGAAGACTTCCCTAGAACTTCCTGCAAACTTTGGAGAAAAGTCTGCAGAACTTTACACCATAGAAAGCACTGCAAATCTCTGGCAACCGGCCTGAATCATGGGAAAGGCAATGGGAGTTCTGGGCTTTTAGGATGGCCTTACATCCTTTCTTGTTTGGAAAGTAAGGGCCAGTACCAGCCTGTACCTTACCATCCACTTACTGACAGCTTAGGACTTTTTTTTAGTGAATGAGGAATAGGAGAATTATCTGGCTTCTCTGTATAAACTCCTCTGGCATGTTCAGCTCTGCAAAAGCTGAAAGGGTCAGGCAATTTGAATTAGGAGTCAGAGAAAAAAATGAGAATAGGTGCTGCATTAATGTCAAATTAAGGAAATTTAAGGCATAAAATCATATAGCTCCTGAAATATAAACATCACTCAAATTCTTGCTGGTGTTGCCAAGCTAACAAACAAGCGTTAAAAAGTGACTCTTTCAGCATGTGTCTAAATGGTTGCAGTATTCTGCAATTCTAACTGTCCCAGGTTATCAACTTTGTGCAGACACCTGAACACGTGTGACTCAGTTTAAGAATATGTGATTGCTTGCTAAACTACGGCTAATAGATTATATCCCTTACATTCTCTTCTTCCTGCTTCTTTGGTTACTTCGTTAACTTCCCAAAATTTAAATTTAATTTAAAATCTAATTTTAAAATGGTGGTTTTCTTCTGAATATATGTTTTTACCAGCTTTTTATGTTAATGCTTTTATTGTTGTTAACTTGAGCTTTGTTAGGGAATAGACAAAATGTTTCCTGGACAGATAAGTTTGTTGACTTCTTATAAGTGTATCATTAACATACATAATAACATAGCTGTTATTCAAAAATATCTAAAACCCCTTTTTGGAAATTCTGCTTTGGAAGAAGATCATAGGAAAAAAAAATGTTTAAGATCTTTAAAAGAAGAGCATATTTTGTGGCATTGCTGTTCTGTGACAAGACAGAGAGTATTTCCTGGACTGTGTTGTTGATTTTTGTTTACAAAGGATTCTTTCCATCTCCAAAAGCAGATATTCAATTTGTAATGCCAGTTTTTAATTCCTGCTGTTAGTGGCTATATTGTGAGAGATAATTGCATGGTTTGGAATTAGTACAGAAGTGTGTTTACAACATCAGCCTTCTCATTGTTTTGAATAGTGATAATTTATAATGAAAGATTTATATACAGCGCTTGATAGCACTAAGATACTTCTAAGTTTGGGGGTTTTTTTTTTCAAGTTATTTTACAATCCCTCAAAATAGCATTTGGAGAGGGACATAATCAATGTTACCAGGTAGGATTCCACTAAGGAAAAGAGTTTATGAAAGGGAGATGTATGCCATCAGCTGACTGGGAGCTGCTCTCAGAAGTCTGTTGTGCAGTCAATACCAAAAGGGTATTGGTCAGGGATTATTTCTTGTAATTTTCTTATATTTTATCAATGTTCCTACATCACAAGGCATCTGTCATGTTTGAAGCGTAAAATAATCTTGCAACAAATCAAGGAAACTTCATAAGCATGCGATCATTTCCTATCCAATGAACTGGAAGTTAAAGGTTCTAATGTGCAGAAACTTTCTCAAATTATGGATGATATTTGGTTTTCTAATTTATTTTTAATAAGGAAGGTCATCATTGCATTTCTTTTCCCAAGAAATCATTTGTGGCTATGTGATTGTGAAATCTTCTCCTGTGCTATGATCCTAAATATTTATTTCTTCTATGTTAAAACTGCCTTTGCATTCTGAAAAAAGAGTCAGGGGATTGAAAGTGGGTGGGGTTATGGCTGGACATAGCAAACCAGTCTCAGGGCCAGCATGCTCATCTGGCCACCTGGAAGAAAGGAAATAGACTTAGCCGCTGGAAATCACCTACCTCTTCAACACACAGATAGCGTTTCCATTTCCTTAAGTATGTTTAACTTGCTTCTCAGGAGATTTAATAAGCACTGCCGTTTTTATAATTTTAAAGCTACTTTTCTTTAAGGCTTACTGAATTTGTGTCACCTAGCTTTCTGATCATTCAGCCAAGCTGCTTATTTGACTTCCTTCTGAGTGACTCATGTTTGGAAAAATTATTTGTACTTTTACAGTTAAAAATCTGGTAAATACTCAGTGCTTTGTAGAAATAATTGTGCTTGTTCTGTGAGAAACAAAAGATGCTCCTAACAGTTGTCTGAAGACATACATCATCAGCCTGACCTTTCAACCAAACCTAGGTGCTCAGTCTCAGTCGACCAAAACTGGGTCTGTAGGTGATATCAGACTTACATCTCTAATAACTGCACAGAAAATGCTGTTTATAAGGATTTGGGCAAACATTATTACACCAGGAAACATTTTTGTGAACACAGAGATGCAGTCAAAAATTCCAATTCTTGCATGAAACTGGATGTGGAATAATACTGTTTGTCTGGGTTATGCTTATGATATAAATCCCATAGTGAGGGTGAGTGAGGCAAATAGGCGCACAGAGACTGCGTAGGTGATTTTCCTTTATATGCCTCCCTGTCCTATTCACAATTTCATGCTGCATTTTTTCCCTGTGTGGTCTTGTTGCTGGTTAGGTGAGATTACTGTTACAGACATGAACACTCACAAGAAAGTCTTTGGACCAGTCCAGTTACATTCATCAAAATAGTGGTTTGATTGATTTTTATGCTACGATTTTACCAAACTGGATATTTAGGAATATTCTTAGCCCCTGGCTCTCAGTAGTCTGTGCTTTTTGTAATTGCCCATGGTTAGCTTTTGACTTTTATTACCCAGTTCTTTCCCAAGAAATTCCCTGGCATGCTTTGGAAGCCAAAATACATCCAGCAGGCAGGTTGGTTATATTCATTGTGCTTTGAAGGCTGAAACTTCCCTAGCATAGATGCATTTGCACCATATCAAGTGGTGTCAGTGCTCAGGAATGTTCCTAGGTACATTTAATTATAACAATAGAGATGTAGCCTAGATGTCTGGCCCAGACAACACTCTGCCTGCCTTCTTCCCAGAAATATTTAATTTGTTAAGTGAGACGCTCCACTTAATTGCATAGAGTGGACATTTGTGTGTGCACAGAAGCACCGTGCACTGCAAGGTAAGAACCTGTCTCCTGCCAAAAAGATGTGCCATAGCTGTAGTGCTTAACTGCAGAGGCCAGAGAGTCATGAAGGAACAAAAGATCTGGAGTTCTGCTCCTTGCAGCCAACCTTGTTGATTGTGTCTGATTTTTGATCCTATGCTCTTACTTTACTGTCTGGAAAGGGCTTTTACTCCAAGTATGTTATTTTTGACATAACATCTTGAGACACTTGTTAATGGCATTGGAGATCTACTCCAAAATGTAGGTTGCCTAAAATGAAGGTCTTTGAGAGCCTTATGCAAAAGGCAGATGATACTATAATTTTCCCTCTATTCCTTCTGACCATTTACAAAAGGGCCATCATTTCTGAATTAATTATCTGTCCTCTGAGGTAGCTGAACAACCAAAGCACTAAATTGATGGAGTATCTTCCAGCATTTCTCACTGTCTGTCTTTAGTGCCTAGTTTGGTATTCTTAACCGTGGGAGCACTGATGGTTTTCCTGTTGTTATGGAAAGAGAGAGGGCTGAGGTAACAAATCCAATTAATCCCCTTAAGTTATTAATTTTGGGACACTGGGATGCCTAAGTAAAGCCTGGCCTGCTGGCCCTTTGTCTCTCGTCATTGCTGGCATTAAATCCTGGCTTCCCTGAAGCCAATGGAGACAATCCAGCTCTGATTCAGTTTTGTAAACACAGGCATCTCTTGATCCTTTGAATATCCTAGGGTATTCCACCTGGAATCTATATTCTGGTTAAGAAAGATGCTAGTTTTGTCCTCTTCTGCTGTCATATCTGCTAAGTGATTTGTATATGGTACTACAACTCATATGTCTCGAAATGCTAGTGTTTACATTACTGAATAGAAAGCCTTCTTTCACACAGCACAGCCAGGATTTTCTCTCTAAGCTTAGTTTTTTATAATCACAGTGTTTGTCTACAGGTCCTTTGTGTGGTTGGAGTTTTGACTGTGTGCTTAATAAATGATTAATTATCTTCTTTTTCTTCTCTGCTTGCTTTGGACTCTTTTCCTGTGCACATACAGCTTTTGTAAACCAGTTGCCCAGTGACTCCTCCCAATCGTGTTTGACTGATCCATGGCAAGGGAATAGACACAGATTATCAGCCTCCTCTGGCTTTCCTTCTGTAAATCTAACCCATTAGCTTTATTCCTTCTCTCTATTTTAACATTCCATTAATTTTTGCAGTCATTGAGATTTTGGAACAGCATGGAGGCAGCTGGCAGAAACTCAGGACAGTATGCTTGCCTGTCATGCTTGCACTTACAGTGAGTTGAAGCTTTTTGGCTGTAGAGTAAACCATCCTTTATCTAATCTTTAAATTTTAGAATGTCAAAACTAGATGTTTTTAATGAAATTTCTGGAGCTGTCATGGGTTCAGTTCAAAACTCTTATTACTTGGAAATTCTTGTAAGGTACACATAGTTCATTTTAGCTTGTGCTCACTCCAGAATAGCTGAGGTTCTCAGTCTCAGCTGTGATAAAATGGCATCATTAAACTCTGTTACTTGCCTGTTCCTTCATGAAAGGTAGGGCAAAGATCCTTTATATAATAAGGAACTGGCAGACTGGTTTCTGCATGGAAAGTGCGACCTGTTAAAGTGAAAATCATAACTGTTATACTTCTTTCTTACATTTTTCCTTAAAACTTCCTTGCAGAAAGCCTTGGAGTTAGACCACTTGTGCACACACAAGCAATTTTTGATATCTATCATGCTTCATAAAGTTTCAGTTATGCTCTCTCACTTGTCACTTGTGCTGTATCCCACCCATGGTGTTTCAGATTTTTTGCAAGTCTGGCCAGATGCGTCACAATGTGGTTACGTAATCTTTCTGATTTTTCTATTCAAGTCATATATTTTGAACTTAATTTTCACTTTTTAAAAATAGAGCAAGGTTATCTGTCATGTTTCTCTGGTGGGTCAGGTGCCTTCAAAAACAGAAAATCTTTAGGAATAGATGATCCTTGGAAATGCACCATAAATATGAAGTTGTGTGTTTTTTGTTTTGTTTTGTTTGTGTTTTTTTAATAGCCAGTAAGGTCCTGGATAGACAGTGATACAGTTCTCAGTTCACAACACAGGTAATGTACTACCTTCAGCATAGACACAAAGTGAAGTACTACAAATGCCAATGCCAATGATGTTACTTTATATAAAAGTGTAGTATTTAGCAAAGTAAGTTAGAAAAATATCAGGTTTTTTTCATAACTCCAGGGACTCCACAGTGAATAGGGGCAAGTAACACAGATCAATGTGCATTATGGTTGAAGCTAGTGTGGACAACAGTTCTGAATAAGCATACTTGTGTAACAAAGTGAATAAACTATAATGGAAGAGCAGGAATCTCACTTTTCTAGCTCTCAGCTGTCTAAAAATGAGACTGTTAGCTAGCTGATACAATGAAAATATCTAGCTGTGAAAGATTCAAACTCTCTTTCCTAACTATAAAGGTGTTATAACTCTATTATTGCAACTTAGAACAAACCTGCCTAGGCATACAGGTGAAGTATTGAGTTATAGTGGAGCTTTTCTTATCTCTTCTATCAGTATGTTATTTTTCTCACACTTTATGCTTCCATGTAGGTCTGTTTTGCCAAATGTAAAAACTGGCAAGCATTTGCAGTGCTTCATGGCTACAGGAGTGGTCCTCTATTTTGTTACCTATTGTACATGTCACTAGCAGTATGGGCTGAAGCTTGAGTATTGGGGAAGTGAAGTACTCTGTCACAGTATTTTCCACTCTCCCACAGTATCAAGATGCTTTTCATCTTTCATAGCCATGAAAGTGTGGAAGTACTGTTGTTGCATACAAGCATTTCCCAAACATCTCTGAGATTTTCTGCCACACAAATGAGGGCAGCTCTCAATCCATGCTGGGGCCTCTTCAGTCAATGAGAACTTTAACCAGGGATGATACACAATTTTTTGATGATATCTTAAACTTCTTGAAATTCTGCAAAAATCTTCAGCCTCAGGACACCTATATATGACTACACAGTTCCCTTGCTTTTATGAATGCAATATGAAAAGGCTTAGAAATAAATATTTCTATATAGTATCAGAATTTCACTGCTTTTTGCAACCCTATCTGCCAACACAACATATTCAGTTCTCTTTTTAGCCCAGACTGAGCTAAAGTACTTGCCATCATGAACGGACCTGGCAGTTCAGAGGTAACATGTATGTGGAGCCAGAGGCAACAATATTCATAGCACATAAGGAATTTACTGCACATTAATATCAATATAAAATACATGACTCAGTCCTAGTGTGCTAACATTGAAACCCTTTCACAGTCCTGAAATGGGCTCTTTGTTCTAGAGGTGCTGCCAAAGGAAACAAAACTCAAAGGTAAACAGCCTGTAGCAGGTAACAGGACTGATGGAAAATAAATTTTTAGAGACAATGGAGGTGCTTTCAAGATATACGAAAACAGTTGCTAGGATGATGTGGTTACAGAGGCAAAATGCTTTTTGTCAAGCTGTTTAATAGTTATGAAGATGAAATTGCAACATATGTTATCAATTAACAAAATGTAAATTTGCTAAAGTAATTTTACATTCAGAAATTACAGAAGAACAATTTCCTGGAGCATAGTCATAAATATTTCTTTCAGAAGCAGAAGGAATTCATATGCACACAAAATATATTTTAGCTATGCCTGTGTTAAAGAGCTCACATTTGCCAATGTAAAAAGGTGACTCTCTGTGAGATCAATACATATCAGGAGCATCCTAGTTCTGCGTCTCACCCATCTGAGTGGTCATTTTATAATTAATTTCTCTAAGGGAGATAAAACACCCTCTTCTACCTAATCATACAGATGCAGATACACATTATTTAATATTTGCAGTCTGGCTATAGATAACAAGCATGTAAGTGCTAACTTCCACAGTTAACCTATACAGTATATTTATTTGTTAAGGGGTATTCAGGTATAGCCTGTTTCAATGTGAGTAAAACTTTTCCGTCAAGACTGATGCTTTGTAACTTGCTTAAATAAGAAAATTGGGCAAGCTAATATTTGAAATAAGTAAGGAGTGTCCAGATGTATGAGACAGACCTCCAAACCAAACAGGGATCATCTGTTCGAGGCAAGGAGAGAAGAAATTATGTTCTGTGGGAAATGGCTGATACAGGGAATATGCAAGAGAAGGCAGAAGACAATGCTGGGGGAATGTTTCATTGGCAGAATAAGTATCTGATTTGAAGAAATATAGGTCAGGATGCCTGATGGAGATGCTGAGAAAACCCACACTGTACAGGTACGCCAATAAACAGGAAAGAATTTTAGGTGGATGATGATTAGCTGAGTATACCGCACATGTCATGCGATACTATGCTAGATTCAAGTTTCACCACAGAAGAGTCACAGGATCATCAACATGCTTTTTAAAAAAAAACCAGATATTTCAAAATATGTATTTGTGACATCATTTGAGCACCTTCTTATGTTTTCGCAAAAGTATAGTAAGATTTTTTTACAATTAAAGGAATTATACATTGATCACAGCTAAAATTTCTCCAGCAAGGAGATTTGCAGTGCTCACTTTACTTATAAAAGGGACCCTACATGGAGTTATATACTCCTTAGAAGAACACAGTATTGTAATGCATAATTGTTTGTATTGATAATGCAGTAATTTCTTCTCAAATAATTGACATCCAAATTTATCAAAAACTATGATCAAAGCTGAAGTTACTCATCAAATCACAACTTTAGCTGTTCATGGGTTTAAGCCAGAATTTTAAAAAGTAATCTTTATTTTATGTGCATTAATTATTAATTGGATTTCCATATCATAAAGTCTATCATCAAGCATAGGCTAGTTTACATCTGACAACTCCACGAAAAATGGACTAAGAGAAGCCAAATAAATTACAGAAAGCTCATGAAGTGGATTTTGCCATTGATGTCTTTTTTTTCTGCTTTTATTGACAACTGATTGAGAAAAGCAGCCATCCACTTGCAGTTGTGTATAAATCTTAATTTCACTAATAAGTCTTATTAGGTTGTGTTCTTAAAAAGCCAGTAAGAGTCTAAATTGCAAAGGGACTTCAAGTCTCTGACCTTTAAATATATGAACAGGAAATACAAAAATAAAAGACACTCTGATACTGCAAAACTGACAAAAATACAATTTTTTTTTTTGTATATAAGGATACTTATACTTCTTCTACAGTTTCATCACTCTCTGAATAACATAAATAACAGACACCATGCTTATAGCCTCCAATCCCAGCAGAAAAAAGATGACACAAGGATCTGTGTCATAAAGAGACACCAAATGGAAACCCACTCCTTGAGAATTCCCAGTCCTGTGAGCTAGGAAGCCTGGTATTTTACCAAGGCCTATCAGGAGAGGTAATGAACTTAGCTACAATACCAACCCTCCTGTGTTGCTTCCAGTTCCCTTTCTAGTGTTCAAGGCTAACTGAGGACTTTTGCACACATCCTGTTGTACTGTATTACACATGCCAGGCATTCTTCGGGGCTGTCTTTTTTGTTACATTTTTGAATGCCAAATTAAAATTAGCAACCCCTGTTTCTGATCACAAATTTAAGCTAAGCTTTCTAAGCAGCACAACAATCTAATTAAGATAATTTTTACCTGCCTAGCACTTAAGACTCTGGTACTTAACTCTAGTGACATTGCTGCAGGTGAGTGATTGTGTGAAATCTTTGGTTTTGTTCTTAAGAGATGCTCTACACATCCTGGAACATAACAAGTGCCCACAGGTGTACAGGTTGACAGAGATGCTTAGAGCATTTAGTTCTGCATCTCCTAACAGACAGGCAGAACTTTGAAACATACTGCCATTGCTACAGCACTAAAATGGAACAAGTTGTTCTTCTAACCCTCTTAGCTAATACTCTATAGTTCTCAGGAGACTTTTCTGTCATTGATAGGCTTTGTGTTACAGGTTCTGCTAAAAGCAAAGGTAGTGGCATAGACCTCTTTTCCTGCTACATTTCTTTGTAAAGCTCATGTAATTACTTAGGTTTATTAACATTAAGGTGCTTTGGTGCCTCTCTCTCTGCAGTTCTATTGCCCTATCAATTAAAAGGACCACTGCAATAGCAGATCTTTGCTTGGAAAAGTATTAAATATATAAAAGACTTTACTCTTGAATTCACCATGACTTCTTATAAACACCTGTTAACTGCAAAATGACCAGTGTTCTTTTTAACTGCATCTATCAGTAAAGCTCAGAAAAAAAGCAATTTATGGAAAACAAGAGAAGCAGAGGCAGAGAAATATAAGCAGAAAACGCAGATAAACATTTTAAAATATAATTTTGAAAGATTTAATATGAAGTAGGAAGCTATATGAAACCTTGAGAATTCTCTACCCCAAATGTAACAGATCTTTCATAGTTTTGTGTGTGAGAAATGTAAATGCTGCATCTTAGATTTATATATTAAGCCTTCAGTTTATCCTGAAATACACAATTAGTTTTTAACAGCTACATGGAAAATAATGGTTTGTTATTGTGAATACAGACAGAATCAAAATGCCAGGGTGAGAGATACTGTAATTCCATTTCTCTTCACAAATGTCTTGGCTCCAAAACAGAGGAATGTTTTCTGTCAAACATACATTATGTCTAATTGCTTGATTACTACATCCACGTAAGTGATAGATAAAATTACACGTATAATAAGGAATGGTATTAAGAATGGTATCCTAAATCATCATTCTTCATGTTCGTTGTCTGCTAGGGTTTTTTTGTGAAGCCCATGTTTTACTGTGTGATGTGAAGAAAGCAAGGCATATATTGCAAAGAAAAGCAATAAAGGCATATCTTCAGTTCTTGATTTGAAAACGAAATTGATATAAATTCAAAAGTGACCACTTGTTTGGCAGTATTTGTGCACTGTTTTTATAATACTACTGGATGACATTAATTCTTACTCACATCTTGATAAAAAAAGCTAAGGATAAATCCACCTTCTTTGTTCCTTAACCACCCATTCAATATTTCAAAATTACATTATTTAATAACTGTAGAAAGTAATTCTAGAAATATTTTTGCTAGCTTTTCTGTGAACTGTTTGGAGGCCTATTTCAGGAGGACTTCCTCATACTCAAATATACTTTGCTAATGTAAATTCAAGTATATTATATGGTCTTTTTGATGCTACTTTTATTGACTGGGTAAATTGTCTCATGATATTAGGACAAAAGTAACATTTAATTCCTAATCTGAAATTTCAATTATGCATTGCATAATTATTTCACGGTTAAAAACTCTAACAATTCTATGATTTTTTAAATATTGATTTATGTCAGCTAAATAATGTAAATATTTTCCCCTGAATAAAAATACTACTACTACTAATAATAATCACCATTTCATACTAAGTATCGTAACAGTAACCTACTTTTAAAACCAAATTTTCCTGAGCTACCCTCACCTTCTATATGCAGTTGTCAAATACACTAACACAGATTCAGAATAAATACCATCCACTGGTCTGAATTAACAAACAGCCTGCACACTGTCAATTTACATTGACTATCTACATGTGTCTGTTTCATTGTTCATTATTCCTTCTATTTCAATTGCTCATACCCAATCAGTACCTTATCAGCTATACACAAAAGGAGACTGGAGAGGCTAGTGTATTATTTTTGTATTTTAAACAACTAACATGTTTTAATAGAAAGACACAGCATTTCCCTCTTATGAAGCAGAAAGTAAAAATTCCATTCAAAGATCATTTCGGTGTTAGGCATATAGTCCTTCCTCCAAAAAAAGGGCTGGAATTTGACATGGTTTAAACTTTAAAAACTTCAAAATCAAATTTAGGCATTAAAATGACAAGGTTTTCAAAACTGTAGTACAAGGAAACTGGACATCTGAAAGCTGTAAAATATTACTCAGATACTAAGTACTGATATTTAAAATGTTGCAATATTTTTTAAAAACCAAAATGCTGGCAAAACTTCTTTAATTTCCTTTCATGACATGAACAAATTTCATCATGGCAGGGTACCAAGATTGCTCACTGTACACTTTTGGAATCCAGGCCAGCCCCAGTGATGGGGATCTCAGCAGAGGGACTGAGCCATGAGGGTAAGGGTTAGGGTTCAGAGAGCTGCAGATCCTACAGCTCCAGGGACACTGACACTCGAAAAGGCATTGCAAGAGTATCACAGCAGGGTGACAACATTGCCAGCTCCACACTTTCTAATCTCTCCCGCCTATAGCAATGAAGATCTCTGCCGGAGTTCCAAGCTGCCATTAGGATTATGTTTAGGGTTAGGGTTGAGAGAGTAAAGAGCCTAGAGCTTCAGGGACACTGGGGCTGGAAAAAGCATGCCAAGAGGATCATGGCAGGGTCACAACCATGCTGCCTCTTCACCTTGCAGATTAGGGCCATGCTTGGGGATGGGCACCTCAACCGTAGACCCATGTTTGCTTAAAGATTAGTGTGAGGTAAAAAAAGGTTAAAAATTATTATCACATGTTAAGCAAACCTTAGGTATCTTTCTAGAATCCTAGTTAAAATCTTCCTATATAATTGGTTGTAATACTGTAAGATTTGTATTTTAGATGAAAAAAGGATTAAAATAAAATTCTGAACTTATCAAAGAGATCAGCAAGTCCTGACCTCAATATATCTGATCCGATATTTAATTTAAATCAGTGTCTGACATGACACTTAATGAGATAATTTTGGAACACAATACGGAATAAAATCTTGAACAAGGCGAGGATCCAGACTAATAACCTGAAGCCATTAAGTGGCACTGGTGCTGTTCATTTTAAGCTACAGTCTGAGAGTTGTTTCCTTGTGGGTAGAGTTTGAAGAAGAATTAATTTTGCAAAATGATTAGGGTCAGAATAAAGTTGCTTTTGGAAATCTCTCTTGACTGGGTAAGTTTAAATCGGAAGGACAGTGGGCAGAATGAGATTTGGTTGCTACTTAACAATTAATTTTCTTCATCTATTTATCATGGTAGCTTTCAATTATTTACCATTTATTCCATGTGCTACTGTAAGCTACAAGCATGAGAAGCAAGTGAACTAAATTATCTGGCATTCGTCTTCATGAGCTTCTGAGCTGTCATAAGCTCTCCAGCACAGCATGTGCCTTCAGTCGACACTTCTGCAAAAGTGACTTTGCAGCCTGAGCTTTTGTAGGAGCTCTTGTGTGTAGAGTGATCGGGCAGGCCTGTGTGACTGCCTTAGCTCGGTTACAGACTGATATAAAGAGTATGTCTTTCATGCCATTCAAGAAGGATGTGAACTTTGAGTCAGCTTTTAGGCCTTTTATAATTGTTCAGATATCAAGCGAAGACTTCAGTGAAAAAGCGAACTTTCATTATCCCAAAAAGCCATAATGGGTCCCAGATATAAAATCAAATTAATGTTTAAATTTTTTTTGCACCAGTTAACCATTTAAATATGAGTGTGGTGTAGTGCCAATAGTCTGCTTCTGCAGTCTGCATAACTCTATAATGCAGATGCTCCTGGGAAGGAAGTTTTTTTTGGGTTTTTTGGTCAGTAGTTGAGATGGATCTGCACTGAATAGCATGGTGACGTCAGGGGGAGTTGGAATTCACAACACTGTGTATGCCTCAAGTTTTAATCTTCAGACTTGCACAGTTTAAAATTACATCTGTCTGGAATGTACCACTGAAAAGATTCTTCCAACACTGTCTCCTGATCCAATGAGCTTTAAATTAATTCTCCATGAATTTTCATGAGAAAATTAAACTAGATTTTGTTGCTATGAGAGAAGGGAAAATACAACATTTTTAACCTCAGGAATCAGACTCTCATTTAACTATGTTTAAAATGTAATTCTGAACCCTTGCGCTAATTCTGGTGCGTAGTTTTCCTTATAAAAGCGGAAAGTAAGCCAAGAATGTATTTATGGCCTACAGTAGCTGAAGCAGCAGTTTGTTGGAAAGATCGTGCCACAGCAACTGTGGATGTAGGCTGGTTTTGGTGCCTGCCCCCCCATCCTGCCAGTTGCCAGGCAACACTGGCAGTCCCACTATGTCCTACTGCAGCTCCAGCTTCCTCTGCACATACCTTTTCTCATCATGGCTTTAGCTATTCCTGATTCCAGCACAATGGTTGCCTCTTTTTGCACTGGAGCTGCATTTTTACCTATTGAAGACCACTCTAGTTACAACAATTAACCTTTCACGTTTCTGAATATTTTCACTTCCAGTGTGACCTATTCATACAGAAATTGCTTTGTGAAATACAGTTGTCTTTTGGAACAAACAACTGTTTTGTCACAGAAGCAGAACTCACAGCTTTTTGAGACATATAATGAGAAAAAACCAGCTATTTAAATAACAGGGGCCTCTATTTCAACAAGTGGACTTAACTAGACAGGATTTAATTATATAGCTGTAGCTTAGTTAAAATGAGGTTAATACTGCTACTCTGAAGATATTTCCTTTTCTTGATGTTTACTTCGAAAATCAGGGTCAAGTTGTTTGACAGCTAGTAAAACAAAATGAGCACAACCACTTAGCACTGCACTTGCAACTTTCTGTAGTGTATTTAAAAATAATAAATTGTCATCTCAGTCTGTGTTAGAAACATGTAAGTTTTCCTCAGGCAGTCACTAATTCAATAAATAACCTGCATAATAGGATGGATTTTCAAATCACAAATGTTTAGCAGAAGGCTGTGGTATCTGAAGCAGCTTCTCGTCATGAACAATTGCGGCATGGGCTTGTTTGCTTTCTCAGTGATACTTCTCACCTTATTTGGACTGAAGTCTCTTGCTACTATACCTGGCAATACTATTGCTAGAATTGTTGTTGGCAGGCTGTTAAAAGACAGGATTGGAAAGAAAAGACAGCTTCAGAAGCTAGTGATTAGGAAAGACCACACAATGCATTACTCACATTTGTGTATCCATAGACACTTTAACAACCTTGTTGTAAGAGTTACTGATTATTCACTTAAAGTATCACTGCCCCCATTAATACAACAGTACTTTGCTTATAAGTGCTGTTATCTGAAACATGTATATAATAGAAATCTCTGAATAATAAATATGGAATAATTCTGCTGGGACAGTTTGAATCCAAGCTACAGTTGCAGAATCACAACTAAAGGCAAAATAATGTGATAAAAGGATGTCTCTTGCTGTACCTCAAAGTTTATTACTACAGTTCACACATTGTTAGCAATATGAAGTAGAAGATTCAAATGCCCTGCAAGCTTTGTTGGCCAGAATCTAGTGAAGAATGGTATCATTGGTGCTTTTGTCATCCTTCTAGGGCGATACGTGTCTAGTTTGGTAGTTACAGGCATTGCAATAAAACCTGTTCATGCTGATGTAACCTGGCTTTACACTGCTGTAAACCTCCTCATGCTGGAATTTCTCAGGTCGTGATGCTGTTTAGTAGCCTGTATTTCACTTTGACAAAGTAAAGGCAAGGAAGGCTGTTCAGCAAAAAGATTTTGTTGAAATGCAAACCTTGTAAATCCCTGCTTATATGTTAAAAAGGAAAACAACTGACTTCAAAATACCTGTTACAATATTTTTCTGCTTCTGTAAATGTGCAAAGAGCTTTTCAAAGCATTCTTCAGAGTAATTAGGAGGAGAAGGAGGTACCAGTTAAGTTATTCTTATTTCTGACACAGTATGTAGATAAGCTTCCTGTTTACAAAAATCAGGCTTTCTGAATGCCATTTACTTGAACCTATGGTGCTTCAGTGATCTCTTCTTGACTTAAGCATCCAGGTTTAGGAGTCACACAATATATAATTTTATACTTGGGCTCAAGCAAGTATGATAGTACACAGATCTGCTTAATGGCAGCTTTCTAATAATGCAACAATAGACATTATGAGTTCAGTTGGCAGCCACCCACACAAAGCACAACCTACACATTGACAGAATCCAAAGCTGAGATTTTAGATTTATATTCTGAGACCTATAAAGTTATTGAAAAAAACCTCTTCCTGTCAGTGAGAAGATGCTTTTGCAACACTTTTTTCCAACCAACAAATGATCTTGATTGGAATCTTGATACCATATTAATATTTCAGCCTAGTGATAATTTTGCCTACTTGTGATGGGGAGGAAGTAAAAATTTGGAGCTATTACAGTTACAGCTAACAAAACTCAAACTTCTTCTCAGTCACTTTAACTCTTTTGATCCTGGTTATGGTTTTAACTTAACCATGAATATATTTGTGTGCCTTAGGAGTTAAAATACTTCAGTGTTAGAGGGCTATACAAGAAGTGTTTCATGCCGAAAGCTTTTAAATGTAACACTATTAACTAAAGAAAAGTTCTCTAAATATAACATTTTAGTGTTTAAATGTATGTGACTTAGCAAATGAATATTTGCACTATTTGAAAATATTTCTGTTTTTCCTTACTTGAAGCTGTGGCACTCTAAACCAAATTTTATTTAATGTCTGAAAATTACCCTGTCAGGTAGGTGAGAAGTAGCTTGATATTCTTGCTTTACTTGGACTGTTCAAGAAGTGTGCTGCTCAGAAACTCTTTTGATGGGTGTAAGGAATTTCCCCATGAGTACATTGTTGTGTTGTTTAGAAACCTCACAACCTAAATTTTTTTTCATGTTTCATTTTTTTGTACAGCAATGAAGGGAAAGGGTTTCAAACAACTATTACGTTTTCTATACAAATCTTAAAAACCACCAGAACGTAATGGGGAAAGGAGACTGTGTGTTACCATGTAATATAAAAGCTCTGCCTACTCCTTTATACCTCTGCAATGGGGCTCATAAGATTTTGATATTAAACATTGCGCAGTTACTGAGCTGCACTGGAACCTTGTTGGCTTGACTCGCTCTTCTCCAGCCATGTTTTAAGTCAGGAAAATTATCAAAATTTCATAAAACTTAGATCCTTGGGAACTTCCATTATAATATACCTGTCAAGGATAGAACTTGAATTTTTAGGCCAGTCTCATGAAACTTGTTTTTGTGCCTAATAAAGAAGCACAAGAGAAATGAGTAATGTAATGAAAAGTTAGTCCTGGATGGCTCGTAGTGAGAATATCTTTCCTATCATTCTCCAGTTACAAGTAATGTAATATTGAAGTAATAGTTTGAGGTTAAAATTTCACCTCTCTCTGATATGAAGTAGTTTCACCTGACCAGGTTCAAATTGGGGTGCTAACTGTGTGATATTGGCAGAAAGGCAATAACATGTCATTATCTATGTCGGTTATTTCAAGGTGGAGTAAATAGCAAGTGCAACATGACAGAAAAAATCAAAATCAAATTACAGTGTATCAATTCATATTAATGCTCACTCCAGCTAAGTCAAAACAATCCCTTTTCTGCAGACTTGGAGGGTCAGAATAGGTTCTTAGAGTCTACATCCACCTCTGAGATAAGACCCTTTTCCCTTTCTAAGTGCAGATTGACATTCTTCTTTCATCAGCTCAAAAATAACCTAGCAGCTGCACAGGAGTTGGAACCTTCTAATTAGCTCTAAGAAGCCTGAAGGAAGGACATAGCAGATTTTGAGAAGAAAAAATAAGTCAATTGGAGCAATAGATTTTCTGAGTTTTGGACATCTAAAATTAATTTTAGTTCTAATAATGTTAGTGGGCATGCTGCCATCCTCTTCATTTAAAATGGCATATGGTCCTCCATGAGGTGCCAGTTGGGAAGCTATTATAAGCAGTCTGGTAACCAGAATCAGTGTAGATTCTTTACCACTAATGGCTGATTCTCAGCTGGACAGTGAAAGATAAAGTGAGGGATAGTGAGGGGAAAAAAAAAAGGAATAATTTAGAAGAAGTGTTCAAGAGTTGACTACAGCACCTTTATACTTGTTAGGAATTATTCTGTGTTAAGCTATCTCTTAAGAGAGATTTAAAGTTCAGGTATTTCAGTTATGTAAAAAAAAACCCATTACTTTACATCTTTTGAAAAAAATTATGCCTAACTGTTGACTGTGTGTGATTGACCCTCTATAACAATATCCTTGGGTTTCTCAACAAAAAACAATCTTTTGAAGGATCTGTCCTTGTGTTCAGAACTGGTTGTTTACTTAAACCATAATATTTTCAAAGCAGGAAACGTGAAAAATGAAAATTATGCACTGATATGTTAAAGTGAAGTTTATTTTTTTAAAATAAATAAAATGGAAGTACTGACGAGACAGAATACCATACTGCAAGCAGAAAGCTGTGAAAAACTTGTTGAGTTTCTACTGAGTGAAAAAAAAATCTCATTAGAGTACTGTAAAATTCTCCTGGAGCTCCATGTCTCTATATTACTTAAGATCTTTTTCTGACTCTTTGTTGGTAACTACTTTTTTGAAAGAAAAATATTCTGTTTTATATTTAGAAGAAAATATATAAGCTCATTTGTCTCTATCAGCATTAAGATACACTTTTTTATCCTACTCTGCAGTTTTCTATACTTGCCTACTTCATCATTAGATTAATACTGCATTAATAAATAAGACAGGTGATTTGCAATAAACACGATCCACCTATGTGTACCTGTGTTTCAGTTTCTGAGTGAATCATATCCTTTTTCTGCAAATTCAAAAAAAACCCCAGATTTTGGGACTTCAAGAAAAACTGGACTCATTTAAGCTTTTTTCTGACTGTTTACCCTGAATTTGTTCCATATTGTTCTAACTGGGTAACTGTTTTCATTTTAGAAAAAACGAATGCAGTATGCCCCTCCCCAAATTACCTTTTCTATGTGTATTTAAAACACAGCTATGCATTATTTGTTCCTGTCACAGAAGATCAGTGTCCAGGTCACAGAATCACAGAATCGTTTACATTGGAAAAGACCTCCAAGATCATCAAGTCTAACTTTTGACCTCACCTTGTCAACTAGACCACAGAACGAAGTGCCACATCCAGTCCATTTCTGAACTTCTTCCAGGATGGTCACTTCACCACTGCCCTGGGCAGTCCATTCCAACACATCTGTGTGTTAACCAGTCAATTTCAAATTACTAATGGGAACAGACCTCATTCAGTAGACAGGAGAATCAAACTATAAAACACTTACAAAACTTCTGCTGAGATTGCTGAAAAGAAGGGATCCATATTGTCTGCTTGATTATTAACTGGAAGAATCTTTGATTCACAAAGCTTTCCTACAATTTTTTTTTTCTGCTAACCCCTGAGCACACCACTCCAATGCTCAAGGACCTGGTTTGGCTCATTCTATCATCAGGTAGTGCTTTGAAACAGTTTGACCCACAGGTTTTCCACAGTAATATCAGACATATCTGTGACTAGTGTGGGTCTGTCAATTCAGGGATTGCGCTTTTATTGACCTCAATAGGCCTACTGCCACAGATCTTATTGTTTTGTGGACCCAGTGTCCTTACAAATATTTTCAGAATCTTATTGTTATTTCCAGTGTAAGGAAATTGACTTTACACAATAAGACTTTTACTCTTCATCCATAACTTGATTTGGCTGAGAATGCACTCTTATAGATCATTCTGATGTGTGCTTTAGACCATTCAGTTACACTGCTTATTGGACACAGTAAATAACAATGTGACCCATTTGTGCATGAGCTACTTTATAAATAAAAAGCGTGGTTTTGCTTAATAAAATCAAGTGTGCTGTCTGCTCTGATGCACTGCCCTCCTAGGCAACTTTGAGATGTGTTTTTGTGTCCTCCCTTGCTACCGATTAAGAAATATATCTTTTGTCTATGTACTCTTCCATTTATCTCCATATTTAACCATAGAACACTTCCATCACTGTGCAGGAATGTAATGATGCTCTAAAAGAGAAATAGATTATTTTTTCCATTCAGTTGGAAGGTTACACACACAAATATGATCTTTTCTTAGTTTTGTGGACTATACTCACTTCTCAAGTACTTAACTTCAAGCATAAGTTTACACCTAAGCACTGCGCTACAAGTGAATATGTCTAATGGACAAGAGTGACACCTATTGTGAATGGTCTTGTTGACTGTGGATAAATGCTGAACAGAGACTGAAAGGCTCTGTCCTGTGGGAATGCCAAAGTTGCTGAGACCAAATAAAAGCTTTGTGTGTAACTGATGCTTGGGAAGTTTTGTTATACATGCGGGCTCCATTCAAAGGCTGTTCTTTTTTTGGGCCTTGGTCTTAAACTCTTCTGTTCATGATATAAATAGAGAGGCTGCAGTATGTATATACGTGTGAGGGTTTTCTTTTTTCTTTTTTATTTTTATTTTGCTCCTTTCATTGGTTAATATTTTACATGATATAAAAAGCGTGAAGGGATTCTACCTAAAGGATTAAAGTGACTAGAACAATGTTCCCCTTAACCACACTGAGAAGGAAAAGCTTTTTCTCTTTCCAGGAAACAGTATGATATTTTACAGCAGTGTCAGTAAAAGGCAGCTTTTTAAAAGGACAAGTATTATGTAATAAATGGGACAGTTCTAAGAAATAATAAGTGATGGATATTTGTTTTTCGTGTAGTTAAATATTATGACTAATATCTTAGATTCTCACAGTCAAGGGTTGTAACAAGTAAGTTTTTTTTTTTTTTTTTTTTGTTTGTTTGTTTGTTTGTTTTTTTAATAATTTTGCTCTTGGGGAGACTAAGCTCAATACAGCCGTCGGGTCAGTCCCGAGTTGCCACTCTGCTGCTGCTCCTCTCTTCTCCCCAAGGCTGCAGTGCTTCAGGGTAACCCTGCTCCTGCATGAGCTCTCCTCAAGCTGCAGCTCCTTTGGAAACCACCCACTTGTTCCAGCGGAGAGGTTCTGCACGAACTGGTCTTTTGGGCTCATCTCCTCAGGCTGCAGGAAGTACCTGCTGCACTGCGGTCTCCACAGGCTGCCGGGAGATCTCTCCTCCTTGAGGCCGCCCTCCCCTTCTTCTTTTTCCCCCTTGTTTCCCACACTTGCCTGACCCCACTCCCCACCACTATTCCCAAGTTTTGCCCTTTTGAAAACATGTTTCCCCAGTGCCGCCCCCGCCCCGGCGATGAGCCCAGCTGCGCCCTGCGCTGGGTGGTTGGATCCGGCTGGAACGGGGTGTGCCCCGCTGGAACCGGCTGTGTCCGGCTGGAACCGGCTGTGTCCGGCTAGGACAGGCTGTGTCCGGCTGGGACAGTCTGTGTCCAGCCGGAACCGGCTGTGTCCGGCTGTGTCCGGCTGGGGCAGCCCCCTCTCTCCTCACGGAGCCGCCGCAGTTCCCACCGCTGGTTGCTGTGGCACTGGCGCCTCCTACAAAGATCATGGTTTAAGAAACTTCGTGGGCTGCAAATTCAACCTTTACATTTTCAGATGAGAAAGCAGTCTCTTTTGGAGTAAGTCAAACAGTTGGTCAAAGTAATTTCTTCCCCTGAAGAGTATGCCTGTGTCCAATGAAGAATTAACACAGAGAAACCAAATTGCCTGAGAGGTAAAGGAAAAAGGATGGGGCAATCGCAGCACCATTTCTCAGTGCCTTCATAAATGAGGAAGAAAGACATTCTTTTTCTCTGAAGGATTTGTGCGGCTTTTGCTCACTCTAGAAACTTACTTAGGGGGAAACAAACCACAAAAACCTGAAAGAGAAAAGTTTATTTGTGACCACCTGTTTAGCATTTCTTTGGCCCAATATCCACATTAAAGATAGCGTAAATCTGGAAAAGCTGGCTCCCAGCTGACTCCCAGGAGCCACAGAGGGAGTGAAGCAGCATCAGATACTGACTGATGTCTGAGACCAGTCAGGTCTTGACTGTTAGATAAAAACAGGTACACTTTTAATTTTTTTTTTTTTTCCCAGTGGTTTTTAGCATTCCAAGTATTTCAAGCAGGCATTATTTATTCAAATGAAAATTTTCATCAGGTTGCATGTAAATTTTAAATTTTTACGTGCCTGTTTTTGCTTATAGCATTCAGAAAAATCTTTCAAAATACAGATTGTGTGGAAAATGTGTTATAGCAGGTTTTTCTCTAAATATCACCAACACCACTATGTTTAAACTGAGGCATTTTTCAGACTGTTGGTTCTTTTTTCTTGTTGACAAAACTTTACTACATTCCTGGGTTTGAAGCATTTGATACCTTCATAGAGTATTTTTGAAAATGAAAAGTTTAAAAATATGAGCGACCTGAATTGTGCAGGCTTAATTCATTCCTTCAAAAATTCTTGGATTTTATCTTCTATTACCAGAGTGCTTTGTTTGCTGGGTCACATCCTTATGGCATTTTCTGAAGATAAAAATACCCCTTGGTGCCATGACCTTCATGTTTTCTCTCTCTTCGCAGGGTCTGTTTTAATAGGCTGTCACATAAACTTTTGTGCAGTGAAATTTGTTTTAATGTTGGATAGTGGTTACTTCATCCTTCAACACAAATTGTTATTTTCCCACTGGACTATTAAAACCTTTCTTTTGGTGGACCTTTTGTATGAGCTCATTCTTTCTTCTGTGCTTTTGGATATGAAAGCTATCAAACCTTATCTTCTTTTTTTTTTCCTTCACATCTTTAGTAGTCTTGCATGATGTACAGTTGCCTAGTCAGGTATTATGGCTCGATTATTCTACCTTTTATATAAATAAATTCAGCGTATTTGAAATTTTAAAATTACTTTGATAAAACTGAATTCTTTAATGGATTGATATTTTAAGACATAAAGATGTGACATTTTTCTTATTTGAACACATAAGGAGTACATTGTCTTCCTTTTTTTATCTAACATATTAGAGTTGTTAAATCTGTTTAATACCTTTTGAGTTTCCATATTGTTTGATCAATTGTTTTAGCAGGGAACATAACGAAGAGAAGGAGATGGCAGTGCTAAGGTTTTAGTTGTTTTTGCTAGTGTTGGAGCCTTTAATCCTTATAAAAGCATGAGTAGTTTTTTGTTTGGTTTTTTTTTCTCTACTGTGACAGTGTGGCTGAAAATCAGCAACACCAATGCTTCAGGTTATTGTCAGCTTGTTTATTTGTCTGTGGAAACTCTTGCTGTCAACTTTAATTCTTGTATAGGTGAATTGCTTTCCTGAAAAGGTCTTAAGAAATCTCATTTATGTTTCTAAACTCATGTTCTGTTTTCCTAAAGTGCTTAACTGTGTGATAAACTTCAAACACACGATCAGTCTATTGCATTTATTGATTTCTGAGCTTAAACAGAAGCCAAGTGTGGGTACCTCATTGAATCTGATCCTTTGATAGAAATATTCCTAACACATAGGAGTAGCTTTATTTGTCAAGAATATTTTGTCAAGAAATTGAGTTCCATATGGAATTATAGTGATATGTAGTATATCTGACAAGTAATAGATATTCCCATGCTATTTAAAGAATAACTCATACTTAAGCACTTGGTATCTACAAGTTTTTCTTCTTACTCTTTTTATTTGAGACCCACAACCCTTTTCTGCTATAGTGTAAAGATTTTAATCAAAATCAAGTGATTTTGATTGTTCTACATTGGCAAATCCATTGACCTGCAAAGACTGCTGTGTTTTAGTTATTAGCTGAAGAGTTGCTGTTTAGCATATGTCAAGTGAAACGAAGCTTTTAGGATTAATGGTACTTTTTAAAATTCTGAGTACATCAGCAGAAGTTAACCAGAAATTGTAAAATGAACAACTAATTCAAAGGCCCCAGCACTGAGCAATTACAGGAAAAAAACTGTTTAGACATACAAAATTTTATCAATAAACTTCTCATGAGATGGGGAATATTAATCTCAACCCAGTGAGGGGACTTGGCCAATTTATTATGATCAATAAGAATCTGCTCATTCACCCTAATGCAAGCTGGAGTATGTCCTACTTACATGAGTGAACCTTTTTAGCTTAGTGCCTGCTGACACTATAGTAATGAGTTTTGGCAGATAAAATTCCAATGTTCTATTAAAATACTTTATGGAAAATTAGAAAAATCTGAAGTTGATAGTGAAAAGCTACCACTTTTAAGAAAACCGATTTGCTGTGACATGTTACAGTTTATGTTTTGACAGCTGGAAACACAAAAGAAATTGTGGTGGGTACTTTGCTATGAGGAAATAAAAGTAGAGTAAAGGTGCCTTACATAAAAGACCATATTTACTTCAAGAACTGTTTGTGCCATTTGGAGAGGAAAAAAGATTCAGTGAATTGAAAGTGCGTGTTCCCACAGAAAATAAATTCTTGGTAATTGCAATACCTATCATTAGTTGTCAAAGTTTTAAAATCTATTTCCCATTTGTTTACTACAGACCTCTTAAAAAAGGAACAAAACAGATTTAGAAATGTTCACTTGTATCTTGAGTCCCAAATTAGTAGACAGTTGTTCCACAAAGCGTAAAGTTTCTCGTATTTGAAAAGCATCAGTTATACTGTTTATTTTCATTTGAGAAACATTAATAATTGGTGATTAAATTATATGCTATGGAAAAGATGACTACTTAATCAGCGGTCTTTATCTTTGATTTTGGGCACACTGTTGGTTTGAGAAAGCATGTAAGAAAGAGAAAGCTGAAAGAGTCAACCACTATTGTTTTAAAGAAATTTAAACCACTATTTATTTAGAAACAGCCTTTTTATGACTGATCTCAAAATAAAAGAACTTATTTAATTTGCCATTTTTTATTTCTTTAACCCCTTAGCTTTCACATTTCTCTTTGATTTTGTCAAAACAAGATCCAATTAAGGGATTTATTTGTATGAGTATGTGTGTATTATTAAAGCAGTAATTACCAGTGTTTCTTCTATTTCAATATATTGTATATTTTTGTTCCATGTTCGAAGCACTAATCGTAGATCTTTATCTGTCTAACTTTGTAAATTAAGCAGCTGTCATAAATTGGAAAATCTAATGCAATAACCATTTGTTTTCTATAGTAAAAAAAAAAAAAACCAAGCTTTTGAGGTTTTTTTTACTCTTGAGTTCAGTGTTAAAATGCAGCACTAGATGTAATTATGCACTGTTCGAAAAAATGTTTCCATCCATTTTATATGTTGAATTTTCATGGTTATCCCTTTGCATTTCTGAGCAGATAATGAGGCATAATGTATTCCCATTCAATATATTGTTGCTTATCTTGTATGTTTTCAATGCAGTGGAAGTTATTAAAAGCATTGTAGCCAGTGTAGCCCATGACAATGTATTCCTGGACTTCTGGCCATTTTCATTGCCCATACTTGTAGGTTCATTTCACTTTGCTGTTGCTTTTTGTTTTTTAAATAGAGTGCTGGAACTGAATACAATTTAATTGCCCAGACACCACTTAGTTATGGTTGAAAATACAATATTTTATCTTTTTAATGTGAAAGAAATTCTTAACTCTACATGTATTAAATCTTGAACTGTCATTTTCTACAACAATCTGAATTCCTTCCTGTGGGCTAGTGTATTCGTAAAGAATGAGAGTTTTGTTAGATTAGTTTGAGGAAGGCTAATATCCTGAGGAATATGCTATTGGATATACATATTTCTCATGCATATCTATATTTTATAAGTGTTCAGTAAAAAATACACATTTTGGGTGATTTTTATCAACTTAGTAAATTGAAAAAGTTCATAAATTTATCAATAAAACACTTGAATTCAGAAAGCTGTTATAAAATTCTGGAAATTATGGTTGATAAAATAGCTAATTATGTGAAAAAAGCTTAATTAATTTGGTACTTTCATGAAGTTATTTCTTCAGTTTTTGGGAAGACTTAACCAAGGCAACTGATGTTCAGTTAGAAAACCCCAGAAAAAGATCTAATGTAGAAAACTGGCAGTGGGGTATGAAGGTTTTCAAAGAGAATTGATTATCATATTTGATTTATAGTAGAAGATGATAAAAAGTGGAAAATAGCATATATGGAGCTACTTTCTATGAAGTGTAAAATGTCTGAAAAATGCAAAGTAATACTCAAAATGCTTTATTCTATAATTTTAATGCAATGCATTTTAAAGGAATCTTAATTAACTATATACTTACTCTGTATTTTTTTTCAGTGTCATCATATTTCTTGCTTGTTTAATGTCCAATGGCAGTTGGTCTGCATAGCTATTAGGAGACTACAAACTCATTTTTGCTGCTGAATAAACTTTTTGATCACTGAGCATTGTTGCAATCTTTTGATGGGTAAAAACTTGACAAGTTCAGTGGTAAAAAGTTGCAAGTGGTAAAAAGTTTTAAAAAAAGCAAACCCTAGCATACCATATCACAAAATTACAAGTAACTTTCATAGACATTGGTAAATCTCTGATTTTCATAGGGGCACCTCAGGCTTTTTAATGTTGCTCTTTTAATGTTGCTGTAGCATTCTGTAGAGACACATACAGGGAAACATGGTAGGGGACTTACCAAAAGGGTAAAAAATAGGTATCTGAATGACATGCAACACCATACTGAATGTCCCTGAACCCAGCTGCCATTAAAATCTTAATGATTTCTGGTTTGTGGAGATAAATGTGTTATCTATTGTGAGGTGCACTAATACTACAGTAAGAAAAACTCATACAAGTTCTTTTGGCAAGATCAAGGCATCTCTTCTAGTAGACTGTTAATGTCTGAAACTGAAATAAGTAGTCTAAATATCAGACAAATTATTAGCTTAATAAAAATGTTTAGAAAGTGTATTCTCTGGACAAACTTCAACTTAAGCTGTCTCATTCCATCTGCAGCCATTTTGCTGCACATGAAGAATTTTGAAGTATATGAAGAAATGGAACAAACAGTGTTACTCAGAATATAGCTACCTGAGAAACTATTAAAAGTTTTTTGAAGCTCATTATTCCTTACAAAAATGTGTTAAGGACAACCCAGGTTTTTTTCTGTTTTGTTAAATTTTTCCTTTATTGTGAAATTATAATTTTGAAAGGACTTCAGTAACAAATACTTCAAGTTGAATAGGAAGCCTTAGATATTTAGTACTATTTTATCTCATTTTCTATTGGAATGACTGCATATGTAAAGAAACAAATTCATTAAGTGAAATTCTTCTGATTTGTCCATTCATCAAGAAAATGGTAAACACAGATATTACGAAGTAATTGGATTTACTGAAAAAGAAAAGCTTTTCAGGGGTAGTGGATAACGGGTATAAGATGGAGAGAAACAAGGAATCAGCAGCTTCCTAACCTATATTGTTAATCAAAAATCCATCCTGTGACAGGAATGAATTCTGGTGTTGCAGTTCAGAATATATGAAATACGTAGTATTTCACTTCTCAGCAGCTTTTAAAGGGTTTGCATGTAATTTAGGTATCTTACTGCTTTTTATGACATTTCTGTACTGCCTTTGCTCAACAAAAGTTTTATTAAAAGTAGTAGCATTCCATTTAATGTTCCAAATTGATGCAAAAAGAAGGGGTTGTGGTTTTTTTTCTGCATTGATATTTCCTTTTTTAAAAATTTGTAATATTCTGAAGCTGCATTTCTTTATAATTGCAATTGTTCAACACATGCAAGCATTCATATGCATTCACATATATTTTGATCCATAGATGCCTAATAATTTTCATTGTTTTTTCTAATTAGCTGGTTTTCAAGGAGTCTATCATGCATCCCACTTTCCAAGCCAGCCTACCTTGTCAGGGTCTATTCTTTAAGTAGCTGGAGAGGTTTACCTTGAACCAGTTCCTCGTCTTGTAGTGTATTGCTGTTTCTTTTCAAGTAATATTTGGTGGGACAATTTATTTTTATGGCCTTTTAACAACCCAGTTCTGTGTAATACATGTATCTATGATCTGGATGATGAGATCAAGGGCACCTTCAGTAAGTTTCACAGGGGACATCAACTTGGGTGGAAGTGCTGATCTCCTGGAGGGTAGGAAGGCTTTGTAGAGAAATCTGGACAGGCTACATCAGTGGGTCAAAGCCAATTGTATGAGATTCAGCCAGGCCAAGTACTGGGTCCTGCACTTTGATCCAAATACCCCATGCAGCGCTACAGGCTGGGGGCAGAGTGCCTGTGAAGCTGCCCATCAGAAAAGGGCCCTGGGATCCTGGTTGACAGTTGGCTGATAATAAGCCAGTGTGTGCCCAAGTGGCCAAGAAGGCCAATGGCATCCTGGCCTGGATCAGCAATAGTGTGGCCAGCAGGACCAGGGCAGTGACCGTCCCCTTGTACTTGGCACTGATGGGGCTGCACCTTGAGTGCTGTGTCCAGTTCTGGGCCACTCACTACAGGAAGGACATTGAGGTCCTGAAGTGTGTCCAGAAAAGGTTAAGGGAGCTGGTTTAGAGCACAAGTCCTGTGAGGAGCAGCTAAGGGAGCTGGGAGTGCTTAGACTGGAGTAAAGGAGGCTGAGAGGAGACCTTATTTCAGGTAGGCTACAACTGCCTGTAAAGAGGTTGTAGCGAAGTAGAGGTAGGTCTCTTCTCCCAAATAACAAGAAACAAGACAAGTGAGGACAGCATCACCTTGTCAACTGGACTGCGACACAAAGTGCCACATCCAGTCTTTTCTTAAACACCTCCAGGAATGGTGACTATGCTGCCTCCCTGAGCAGCCCATTCCAATGCCCAATCAGCCTTTCTGTGGAAAACTTCGATGCAGCTTAAGACTGTGTCCTCTTGTCCTGCTGCTGGTTGCCTGGGAGAAGAGGCTGATGCCCACCTGGCTACAACCTCCTTTCAGGCAGTTGTAGAGAGTGATAAGGGCTCTCCTGAGCCTCCTTTTTGCCAGGCTAAACAACCCCAGTTTCCTCAGCTGTTCCTCATAGGACTTGTGTTCTAGACCCTTCACCAGACTTGTTGCCCTTCTCTGGAAACACTCCAGCATCTCTCAGCATCCTGAATTGGGAGGCCCAGAACTGGACACAATACTGAAGATGTAGCCTTTAGTTTGGTGGTAGACTTGGCAGTTAGGTTAGGGGTTGGACTTACTGATCTTTGAGGTCTTTTCCAACCGAAATGATTTTATGTTGCTGCATTCAGTATCTCGTATGAGCTTTTGGGCTGCTGTGTAATCACAGCAGGTGCCAGCTAGCTATTCAAGGACTGTATTTGAGTGTACTAGGAGCTTGTCTGCATCTCCTGGTATATGATGTCCTATCCCTAGCCCTTGGAATGTTTTATCTGAGTTAAGGAGAGATGTGTTAAACTTGTGTTAGCTGTTGCCTTGCAGTTACTTACAGCATACAATAAATATATCTGACATTCTTTTACTGTATTATACTGTTGGTATTTATAATCCAAAGAAAAGCTTTGTTTTAGTTCCATGGTAAGTAGATTTGAAAATAGGGATGCATTTGGCTGACTGGGTTGTATTTTTAGCTGGCTTGGTTTTGAGTGCCAAAGGGGAGTTTCTGCT
This sequence comes from Acanthiza pusilla, assembly GCA_036630365.1. Lineage (NCBI taxonomy): Eukaryota > Metazoa > Chordata > Aves > Passeriformes > Acanthizidae > Acanthiza > Acanthiza pusilla. Next base: position 14,182,904 of record JAXCHO010000036.1, on the reverse strand, counting down.
CTGATCCATGTTGAAAACAACAGGAGGGTGATCATAGCCTTCCTAATCGAAATCCTTTGACTCTACCTGCCCCTGAAAATAAAAATAGGCAGATTCTTTTAGGCTGTGGAAGAGAGAACCTGGAAACTAAGAAATGGTGTAGTGGCTGCCAGTATCAAGAGTCCAGTTTGAGAGTTTTGGCATTGCCTTTTCCTTAGGAGACATGAAAATGACAAGTATTTAGGGAAAACCTCTTCAATTTTGTCTTCTTGTCCTCAGACATAAAATAAGTTAATTAAAGTTGCACTGTCAAGAGGAAATAATTTCTGCACTAATAAAATTCTGAGTTGTTGACTCTCTCAGACTTGCTCTAGGAGGAGATGTGTCATGTGCCTTCTGGCTATAGAAGGCAGAGGGAGTAATATGTTTCACACAAAATTAGTAATAATATGCAGGGTTTTTTTAATTGGTCACAATATACTGCGTGATTTGTCTAAATCAAGTAAATGATATATTCAGTCTAATGGCACCAAATCCTAGGCTTTCCTGGTATATAAAAGTTTACAGAGTTCAATTTTTTATGTGCTTTCCTTACATCATATCTTTGAATGTAGTGAACATGCAGCGTACTAAGGCTCTAAAGATTCTACTGACATCAAAAGTGGGCAGCTACTCATTGGCTCACATATGATTTTCAGGGTTTAGGGCTATTATAATGGAAGCTCATGAGTATTGTAAGGGAGGAGGAGGTTTTTTAATGCTGATATACCTGTTTTGTTTCAGTTTTGAAGTATGTTCACAGGGTAAGACATATATTAATTCATTTTTATTTCAGTACTTTGAGTCTCAAATTGCATATGTGTCTTCAGGGGTGGAAGAAAAATACTTTTATTTAAAGGTTGGGGCTATTTTATTAAAGAACATTTCTAAATTATGACGTAGACTTACAAAAATTACTCAAAGGTAATTAAATTCTGGTTTTCAAAAGAGAATATCTTTTTCAGTAAAAACTTACTAATTTGAGCTCTGTCCTTCATTATTGGTGTTCTTGATCAGCAGGAGGCTGGTAACTTTGAATATTTCAATTGAAGTGCACTGTTGAAAATAAACGGTGTGAGGATTTATTGGAGAACTTACATGAAAAAGTATTAATTATTTATTTAGTTTTTTTTAAGCTAAACCAATAACTCCTGAAAATTAAAATACCAGTTTGCTCTCAATATGGTAGTGAAATCTAACTTTTGGTTCAAGGCTCTCTTTTTTGTTTTAAGATCATGTTTAATTGTGCTTGTCCAGCCAAAGAAAGATGTTTAGTACTTCATTCCATTATTTAGTTGCCTCTGGCCTTTTTGAAGCTTCACACACCTGAGAGATTTGTTTCTTCAGAATTCTAGATAAAGTACTTTTTCATCTTCTTTTTCAAATTTCTTACTCATTTTTTTTTGTTCTGCAGAAAGTTAAACATGGGGGTTTTTTTAAAGCTAGCTTTAGAAACTTCTGCCTGTACAGTTCAGGAATTACTGTATTTTGCTGTACTTTCTACAGACTGGCAGGCAAAATAAAAACCATATAAATGTTGTAACAAAATATTACCATGACAACTCCTTTGACACTGAGTGGGGGACTATTAGTTGTCAGTATTGAAATTATGTGGAAGCTTTGGCATAAAACAGGTGATTCCCTAAACTCTGCATGTCCTAGCTGTGGGTGAAAGAAAGGCCATGTAACCTTCTCTTCCCAGGCAAATGTAGCCCATTTTATGTGCACTGCAATTCAGTTAACATGATTTCAGAAATTTTTTAAATATTTGGATACTTTAGGATTGGTATGTAGCTCCCCAGGACAGAAACTGTCGGAGAGCAGCTATGTGGAGGAGGGTGAGTTGAGAGCCGAGGGTGTCCAAAGTGCAGGCTGTGCCCTCAGTGACAAGGCACAGGGCTGCAGCACGAGCTGGCTGAGCAGCTCTGAGGGCTGGTGACAAGTCTCTGCAGTCCCAGCTGAGCTGCCAGCCGGGTTCAGGTCCAGGGAACATGCAGGGGCCACGTTAGGAGCAGCCGAGAGGGCGTGGGAGGTTGGGCTTGACAGGCTCCGTGCACTCCAGGTCTGGAGCCCAAGCCCGGGCAGCAGGGCTTGCACAGCCCTTGTCTTGGAGCCCAAGCCCAGTGCAGCAGGAGGTCAGACTGGGCACAGGTACACATGTTCCAGAGTTCAGGCAAGGCCTGAGTGTGCTCGAGGTTAATAAATGGAAAATAAGTAATTTAATAAACAAAAAACCAACAGTTCTGATCACTTTTGCCCAGTGTCAATCACATTTTAATACAGTGAATGCAAAGAAAAATTTAGGTACTAAGGAGGCATACATGTTTATTTCAAAGTGTAAATTAAAACCTTTTGGTTTACTTTTTTTTTTGTTTTAAACAGTTTCTCACCTTTACCAAAGGGGGTGAAAAAGGTATGAGAAACAATATAAGAGGTATTGTGGTGTAGACCTGATCATGTTTGGCAGCAGTAGCCCTCTGAATAAATTCTAATTCTCTTTTTGAGTTGAGTAGCTGTCAAAACTGTTTCAACCAAGTGTCCCTAAACAAAATAGTTGCTGTTTACCTATTGCACTTACAGGTAAAAAATGAATTTATATACAAAACCTCTTATCTGCTATGTGTAAATTTCTATGTATATACTTATGTTTCCATTTCCAGTATTTTAATCGTATTTCATATGTAATCATCTTTAACTTTCATATGTAGTTATCTTTAGTGTGCATGTTCAGTATTTTCAAAACATTTAAACAATCATAAAATCATAGAATTTTTAAGATTGGAAACTACTGTTAATTTCTAGACATTATTAAAAATATATTAAAAAAAAAGAAAACAGACTGTCATTACCATGTGCAAATAAGGTAGGAAAATAATGTAATTAGAAAAACTGAATCCGTATTTTCCAGTAGACTGGATGCTTCTTGTCTGTAATACAAAGATAATTAGGCTGTAATGTGGAAGCTGGTTGAGAGAATGCTTACAAACACTGTTCATTGAACTTGAGCTTTTTTTGAAAGAGATATGTTTGAAATTAAAAATAAACATATAAATTTTAAAAAGTATCTACATAAGGATATTCACTGCATACTTTTCAGAAACCGTACACCTCAGACTGAAACTTCATTAGACAGAGAGTTCACATGAATATTATATCCTTTCACTTTCAATTACTGTTGGATACTCTATTTTAGTTTTGTTAATTGTGAAGGAGCAAAGAAATGTGTGACCTTACATTGTGCAGCCCTGTAGTTAGTATCACAAAGTTGCGATGTACCTGCTGTTAGTTCTGTGTGCTGTCTCTGTATTCCTTTTTGTTTGTCTAACACCTAAATCAACAGGAGCATCTTAGCAATGATAGATGAAAAAAGGAGAAAGCTATCAAGTCACTTCTTGCTCCCAATATGTGGTTCTGAAAAGTATACGCCATGGTCAGCAACTGCTTATGGGAAAACTCTTCCTTTATTTCTGTTCAGCTTGTCATTTCACATAAAGGAAGGACAATTTGATTCCAGATTTCTGCAGCTCATCTGAAGAAAGACATTTTTCAGAAGTTGCTCTTTATTTTAACAAAATTACCTTGTGAAATTATTTGTCTTTGACATTTTAAGGAAATGATCAGTTGGTGAATCATTATCAAAGAAAAAAATTAAAGGCTCTTAGCACTTAATCTTTTTCTTTTCAACTCTCAGTTGAGTAATTTTATATTTCTATACATTTAGTAGTGTCGGGAGATAAAGCCAAGTAATGTTTCTTCATAGCTTTTTTTCTACCATGGCCATGGGAACTAGAGGTGTCAGAGAGCAGTGTCCTGTATCTCAGACTTTGACGCTTCTAGAGTTATTTGCACTGAGAACAGGTGTAACTACAGTGAATTCTGTTCCTTCCCTGCAAAACTCTGGAAAACAAATAGGTAATGAAGCCCACTGTTAGGAGCAGGTGTTGCTGAGCCATGCCCAGATGCAGACTTTTTGTCCAGTTTCAGTGCAGGTGTTCCATCTTGGGTGTCTCTTCTCTTCACCTTAGCCTTACATATTGCACCTCATCATCCTGTCACTGTTAGGAAACTAATCACCGCCTGGAGGGGGAGGAAATTGGAAAAAGAAGACTGTGAAGACCCATGGGTTGAGATAAAGACAGTTTAATGGGTAAAGCAAAAGCTGTGTGCACAAGCAAAACAAAATGAGGAATTAATTCCATGCTTCCCATGGGCAGGCAGGTGTTCAGCCATCCCCAGTAGGGCAGGGGTCTGTCACACACAACAGTTACTGGGGAAGACAAATGCCATAACTCTGAATGTCCTTCTGCCTTCTTCCCCCGGCTTTTGTTACTGACTATGCATCGTGGTATGGAACACCCCTTGGGTGAGTTGGCATCACTTGTCCTGCCTGTGTCCTGCCCCAAGTCCTTGTGCAGCCCCAGCATCCTCAATGGAGATGCAGCATGACCAACAGAGGCAGCCTTGACTCTATGTAAGCACTCCTCAGCATTAACTGTAACATACCTTTATCTATGCTGTTCTGGCCACAAATCCAAAACACAACACCATGTGGGCTGCTTTGAAGAAAATTAACCGTATCCCAACCAAAAACAGTAGTTTGCACTTATTTCTTTTTCTCTTTTTTTCAGTATGCCTTGGTTTTCACTTCACACTTAGGAGAAGGGTCAGTATTTTAAGTGTGCAAAGCTTGCTGAGAGGCAGTCATTAGAGGCAATATGACGTGAAAGACATCACAGAGCAGAGGAACAATACACTTAAGGAGCACACATCTTTTTTTCAGGTCTAACATTTGCAAATTTTGAGCTAACACATTCTGAATTTGTGTTAAATGCATTAATCTCTAAATCAGGTTGAAAAAAGATGCATGGTGTCTGTGTAGAAGAGAAGAAAACTCATCTTACAGTGCAGATCATTCTATGACTTTTTAATTGCTGTATGTGGTTATTAGTAGCCATAATTTCAGTGGCTGATACTTGTGATCACAATGAGAAATTTACTTTCTGTGTTATATAGATATATAGAAGTAATAAAAATATTTGGACTATTATGGTCAAAGTTTATTTAAGCAAATATAACATTTTACTATATGGCATTAAACCACTGAATCTTGTGCACTTGTCTGAAATATAGGTCAGAAATAAATCTTTTAAACTCAATGTATTTTAATAGTCATGAATGAAGAAGTTTGGATACAGAACATCAATTCATACTCAGAACTGATGTAAAATTTCAGTATATTTTTCCTAGGAAGCGTGTGATGAATTATCAGAGAAGAGTGCACCATGATTTCCCTATCAGATGCTAACATATGGCAGGGAAAACTGGCACCCCCGTTTATTCTCAGTATCTATCACGCTGCTTAGTGAAGTGCAATGATAATGAATGCGGTAGCTTGCATTTTTTTCGGGGCTTGTGTATTGAAGATACTGTTCTAATACCACCATCTGGGACAAAAAAATATGCTTTGATAGCTCAGCTCTTTCAAGACAAACTAAAATCCTGTGTACAAAAGCCTGCAAGTGCAGTTCAGTTAAAGGTGGTTTTGTTTAATTAATGGATAAAGAAATTAATGTTTTTCTTGCTCTCTTCTTGACGAATGATAAAGTTTCACCATTTTACGGGGTACTTGCATTTTTTTTAAAGAAAGCACTCCTCTAAAAAAAAAGCATGAACAGTGTTTTTGCTTTAAAAAACAAGAGATAGTACTCCAATAGTTTTCTACTTATAGTGACTAACATTGGGTTTGTGACCGGCCGTTGGTGCAGCTTTTGGATGCAAATTTTCCGTGGAAAGATGTACCAGTGCTGTGCTAGTAGCACTAACTTGTTCAGAATCAGCAGCATGTGCAGAGCGGTTGCCGGTCTCCACCATCATCTGGAAACCTTTGAAACCACTGCAGAGAGGACTGAAGGTTCTGCGGGGTTTGCACTTGTACCAGCTGAGCTACCAAAATTGCTTTGTTGTAGGGCAAGGGAAGGAGAGCAGTGGCTGAGACATCTGTTGGATTGCATTGGAGTGTTGCACTAGAGAGCAGCTAAAAAAGACTGCTTGTACTACTTGGACTTCAGAAAGATGTGCCTTCTAAATAGGCTTTTGGGTGTACAAAATACCAGACTGAATACCTGCAGTTCATTCCCTGGGGTGTAGTGGGAAGTGGTGGTCAGCTAAGACAATGCAGATTACTGTAGGAATGTTGAAAAAATTCCTCTTTTGGTGGAAAATGTATACATCTCTTTTAAAGTTTATCATGTAATGCTTGGGATTTGTTTTTTCTTTTTTTCCCCTAAAGTCATTGATCTCTGCCATGGAAAGGAGATTAGCAAATATTGCTCCATTGTAGCTCACATACACTATATCTGGCTGGTTTTATGCCATATCAAGTTTAAATCGCTACAACACAGAGAGTGTGGTCTCCATTTTGAAGCTGGGTGATGTAATCAAATCAGTCTTCCTAGCCTTTATGAAGAGTTTAATAAATTTTTCTATAGTACAGGCAGAAAAAAGGGTGTTTTAGGATATTTTTTCCAGAGTGTAAATTCTAGCAAAAATTTAAAACGAAGAACATTTTTGCATTTCTTAAATAATGTTTTCATAGAAAAGTTTCCAGACTTTTCTTTTCATCCGCATGTACTTTCTACATAAACATACAGCATTAGGCTATAGACTCTGCTTAAAATATTCTGATTCTTGTCACAGTCTTTAATTTATTGAGTACTTGGTCTGTGTGCTGTGGGCATCATTAGGACATCTTCCCAGTAAAGGCATAATCCTTGAAAATGGAAAGAAAGAATTGTAAAAAAACCCAAAATAATCAATACCTGACACCAACTTTCCAATATTTTAACTCATGGTTAATTATTTGATTTCATATTCCTGATTTTATACATCTTATTTTAGTTTTCACTGGTGTATTTTAACTTTTTTCAGACTGATCTTTTTTGATCTCAAAAATGCTTATGCTTCAGTGAGTGCTATCCTTCATTTTTGTGTCAGTCTGAGTCCAAGATATACTTTAAAAAAAGTTAGTATTAGACTGTTGCTGTTGGCACAGGTGGTTTGCCAGCAGGAAAACCTTGCTGGCTTATTTCTCTTTTGGGAAAAGCAATCAGTGATAGAGGTGTTTTGTTACTGGTTTGGCTGTTTTTTGTCACAGAAACCTGTTAACTTTCTGAAAAATATGCATAGTTTTTCTTTGCTGAACATTGCAATAAGTAGCAGCAGGGATTTTCCTGTCTGCCTTTCCATCACTGTAATATCTCACAGAACTCTGCTCAAAGTAATATTTATATATTTTTGCTGACTTTCTTGTTGCTTTCTATGGAATTTAACAGATAACCCCAGTTTGAGCCAAACATTCCTCCTGTATTTCTAACCATTTTTCAGAACTCTTCAAAAAGGTGATAATCAGTCTTAGATTCAGTATAATTTCTGTGGGCATATTCCTCTGGGTTTTTTGTTATATTTTTTTGATGAATGTATTGATATGAAAGTATCAATATTCAGAAATAAAAGGAAGGAGTGTTTGGGTATGTAGGCCTACAATTAAATAATCTATTTTCCTAATGACATGGAAGGCTGTCACTGTCACACTAAGACAGTATCTCATTCATATACTTCCATAAAATAAGAAACATCTGTGTTGTGTTTATTCCAGTAGAAGAGGGAAATATTCCAACTCTTCTGTACATCTGGTGCTGCTTTCCAGCATTATATATCACATCATTTGTGGCAAAATTCCTGAAGCTTTTCATTTTTTTTTTGTCTCTCTAATTCCTATGCTCTCGGTACAGTTAGCTTCCATACTGCTATTCTTGCCATCGCCAAGTCAGGCTTTCTGCTCTGAACAGATAATGGACATCATCAAGAGAGTCAAGAAAAAGCTATAAGAAAAGTAAAGATGGAAATAAAACAGTTACAGTTGAAAATATTTTTCATCGGAACTAAACAGTTATGAAAAAAATTAGAATTCAGAGCACTGACCGCAATGATATCTCTGTCCATGGCCGCTAAATCTGTAATAATAAACCTCTTAAAGCCTCTTCATAACTTTAAATTCTGCTCATCCCTTCTCCCCCACCCCTTTGCACTCCGTGACTTATCATTTTTCTGACACTAACAATTTTTTGGTCCCAAAAAAAGCCCAAATCTGCCCGCAGGATTTTCCCAAAATTCCAAGTTTCGTAAGTTGGACACTTACAGTATATTTCTGAAGCTCGTCTGACTTGAATGACTTAAGTAGCTGGAACTGGTCTGAGTTAAATGACTCAAGTAACTGTTCACCGGGAACAAACAGTTCTGGTAGCATTTAGATTTTTAGAGGAGAAAATTCCCTTCATGAATGTAAAGGTAGCGAAAGCCCAACTGATAGGATTTTCTTGGAACTGAAACTTGTGGTTTAAAAGACTAGTTTTTATCCCCATACGTACACTTGACCAAATATTAAGTCTGTTACAGATTGAGCTACAATATAAAGATGCAAATAATATGATTTAGTTTTTACCTTTTATTACAACATCATATTTTGTTTCAAAGAGGCCATGCATCAGTCATAATAGCCTCATAGTAGTAATTTTACATGGAGGAGTAAAAGTAGCAGTCATGAACATCCCTTCATGTGACTGTTCCTTTCATGGGAATGTTCAAAGAGCCCAACAGTGTTTCAGTTTCTACTAATGGACTGACTACAGTAATGTATAGTAGGAGTGTGACATTCAGCAGCCTCTTGAAAGGTTGTGTATTTCTAAATAGGGATATGATGAAAGCAAATTTAAAGTTAACTGTAATTTGCGAACGTGAATCAGTGATGGAAGGCTCATGGCTGAGACTTGAGATGGATGGCATTCAAGCTGTTCACTCATAAAAAATAACATTCTTTGGTAGTACAAAGATGCCTTGTTTGGCCACACGGGGTTACTGTTTGCTGTGAATCTCTCTGGGGTCAGATTTGTAAGAGTCTTTAGTGAAGAACAGGACTGGCAATTGAACTCTAGCTTTTCCAGTGTGAAGCCAGAAATGGAAATCATGAGGTCCTTCTGTCAGAACAAGCAGGGGGGAAGAATCAGCTGCATAATGCAGAGTGAGTAGGGTAAACGCATTGACAATTTATGGCAGGTGTAGCTGAAGTAATGCTCAATGGTGATAAAAATGGGACTTTTAGTGTCTAGCGTAAAAGAAAAGTTAATTAACTTCTACGAAGTGGAACTAGTTCAAGTTGGAAACAGATGCACATCAGTTTCCTGCGTGTATTCAGCGAAATATAACCTTATGCTCAAAGACACTTACTCATAATGTATTCTTTAGCTCATAATACATTCCTAGAAGCCTTATGCAAATTGCTATGGTTTGCATATGATGCTTATTTAATTGTACCTACCAACTCAAATGTTTATTAGATCTTAAGTGTCTTGAGAAGATTGCAACACTGTTGTTAGAAATCAAAGTTGGTGCAGACCCCAGCTTATTGCACATCTCTCTTTGCAGAATTGTCACAGCTTCTTATGGCTCTTAGTATTTAGAATTCTGCAGTGCTCTCTTTTTAAAATTGTACTTAAGACTCACTGTGCAAGCAATGTCTTGTCTTGTAAGGACTAAGTAATATTAAGTGGACAAATGAAAAGCAATATTAGCAGAGAGTGGTGTTTTGCATTCCCTCTTGAGGAAGTTAATAGAAACAGTTTCAAGGAAAATTGTTCACAAATGGCTTGCAGAATTGAACTAAACTCTCTTGCATCTCTCTATCAAAAAAAAAATGTCCTCTTTTACAGCAAAGCAATAATACTCTCCAGTAAATGCCATGACATGTTCCTTGCTTTGTAGTTTTCACTGCTTCAGTTTTTCTGCTACTGTCAGCTACCATTGTTATGAATAATTTCTGTTTCTTTTTGCTAAGTTATTCTCAATTCAGTTGTCTTCTTAAGAGAAAATAGGAGGCTTAACAACAGAAATTGAAATGCTGTTATGTGAAGACTTGAAAACAATGTATCTCCATTTTATTTGGTCTGTGTGTGTGTTTTTACTTTTCAAGTCCCAGACCCCTTTGTCAAAAAGGTATTTTAAACTTCTGTGGCCTGTACAAGTATGAAATGTAAAATTTAATGACAAACTATGATATGAAATTGTTTTTAACTTTAGCAAGAAAGTTGCAGCCCTTTGTTTCTGTTTCCTTTGTCCACTTCTCTAAAATATTTTTTTTTCTCTGAGTTTTGACTGGTTTTGATGCTGATATTTTTTGAGAGTGTTTTGCCATTTGGAAGATCTGTGTAGGGTGAATACATTGACAGCTTATGACTGTTCATGCAAAAAATGGTGACATAATATATCAAAGCCTAGACATTTCAAAAGCAAAGTGTGAAAAATAGATGGATAGGGCAATTAGCTCTGCAATTTCTTACAGTCTGAAGAGTTAAGGAGACTGTTGTATTTTAGTGCCCTTTGATAAATACATATAAAATAGAGGGTAGCTCCCAAAAAGTTACTTTCTCAGTGTGATGGGGAGACTGCAGATCAAGCGCTTGACATTAGCGAACCAAATGAATTTCAGAATCAGAAGACCCATAACAGCAAGGTACTTCACATGCCATTGAAGCAGATTCCCTCTCTGGTTCACTGGTATCAATTTTTACAGGAATGGGAAAGAAGTATGTTGCTTTTTTGAGAAAGCAAGATATTTTTAAGTAAAAATAGGCTATACTACCATCTTCTAGAGAAAAGTAGACTTTCTCTGCCATATTGTTTAGTCACGCTCAGGAACACTGGACCTTTTCAGTGCTAAGTGCTAAAATTTTCTTTAGAAAACCACTTTATTATCCCTGTCATTAATGCCTGTCCAGATCTCTACCAATGCCAACGGTTTACCATCTGTTCACAAATACTTGTGGAACAAATATGTGCAAAGACTTATCTACACCTACACTTTTCCATGTAGGAAAAGACCGACCCACAGACTTAGCCTTATGTGAAGGCCACCATGACTGTTATATTTCAAGATAAAATAATTTTCAGGTGTCTGAATTAGAAATCTAAATGAGCAGAGCTTTCAAAATGCACTCTTGCTTGGACATTAGTCAGTAAACAAACTGCAGAGTATTTATGTTGTATTATAGTAGACAATCAAAAATCCAAACCTATGAGCATTAACCTTTCCAACAAATTCTTTTTCTATGTAAAACAGCCCTATTTATTATAAGACTGAGCAGTGCTTCTGTTACATTTAGCATTTTTTTCATTCCCTTCTGAAGCATACTGAAAGTGGCATGTAAGTTGATTGAGTGCCTGGACCAACAGTGACATTCGCGTGACCTGCTGTTTCATATGCGTGGCTTCTGTCACATGAAGCACCTTAATCTGAAACAGTTATTATTTTAGTTAGGAAAGGGGAGCTGTGCAGGTACTGGCCTGGGTATTCACAGAACTAGTGAAGCTGTCAAAATCCAGACAGAACTGCTGAGTCCAGAAGGTTTTTTTTTAATTTTTTTTTCTTTTTTGCAAAGAAATGCTTCACATTAGCCTCAAAACTGAAGCAATCCATGAGCCTGGTGTCTGAAGTTAAAAGGCTAGTACTGTATAAAGCATAACTGCTATCAGACTAGAAATCTGAGCTGCAACAGAAGCATGTACAATGTTAAGTTGTGCTGAGAACAGTTCAAACTTATGGGTTTTGAAAAATCAATAATAATCTCATGGAGACAAGACAGGGATAGATGACCTTGAGATAAGGCAAGTCATCAGCTTGTTTGTGACTACTGCAGGCTTTTGGGTATATGATCTTTATTTCCACTTTCATATTACCGTTCTCTTTGACAGTCAGTAAGCTTTGTTGCTTCCTAAATTAGTTTTGTTGTGTTCTTACAGGTCTGCTCAGAACACCTCCAACTGTCAATTTCACCCCATTTGAAACTGTTACTATATTTTTTTTCTTTATAGTATAATTCATGTCATGTAACCAAAGATCATTATATCTTTGATTATAAATTATAAATTTCTTGCATTCCTGTACGTAAGTCCACTGAATTTCCACTACATTGGAATGAGTCTTGCAGTACAAATTCTTTTAAAAAAATCAGTAGAAGTTTTAAATGTCTCAGTACTTTTGCTTTCTTCCCTCCTGCAAGGTCAGAAACAAAACAAAACAAAACAAACAAAAACAAAAAAACCCAAACCAAACCAACCAACCAAACAAACAAAAACAAACAAACAAACAAACAAAAAAAGGTAACTGAAAAATAATTTGATTTTAGAAGAATTATCCAACTTCTCTGCCTTGTATATCCTGTTGGATGATGTTAAATATATTTAACTGTTATTCAGCAACCAGCCTAACCTGACAATTTCAGAGCAGAATCCTCACATCTCTGAAGAGACTATGTAAATAAATTCTGATTAATGTCTTCAAGCAGCCAGAGTGGCATTTTCAAAAGTACACAGTTTTGGTTGAAATCTATCTCTGAAATCAATGCAAATTTTATCACTAGCTGTAACAGGAATATAGAAATAAGAGAAGTGCTGAAGTCATGGAAACCAGCTCTTGGACTCCAGAATGGCACAAACAAAGGAAGAAGTGTGTTTTTCATCCAGCCAGCAGTTAGAAGAGTTTAAGTATTCCAGGCAGTACAGGCGGATGTTTAAAAGGCAAAATTCAAAGGAGAAAAGAAACTAAAGCCCCTTGTTGCTACACATCCACTATTAAAAAGCAAAGGTAGCCTGAGGCCAAAAATATAAAGCTGTGCTAGGTATGTGTGGGTTGTGTGAACTTTTTTCCCAGCCTGTATTTTTTTGCTACCTTGATGTCTTATGGCTTATCTATGTGCTAGCTGCAATAGAAGGACTGCCTAGATTTGAATTTTCTGAAGAAATAAACAATATATTTGGACAATATAAGGAAAAACTTTTGAAGGGTCATTTTTGAAGGGGTATTCAAGAGCATGTTCTTGAAAAATATTTCTGAAATCAGTAAAATAAAATAGAGCATATTAAAATAATGAAAAATAAATATTAGTAAGTACAGCTGTGAGACAGGCACAAGAAGAAGGAATTCAGTTTAGATGGCCCTAAGAAAACAACACACACCAAAAAAAACTAAGTTCCAGGTTTGCTGTTGTCATTGTGCAAGGAAGAAGGGATGGGTAGGGCAGGAGACTAGAGGGGGCAAAGGAGGGAGCTACAAGGAAGTAGCTAAAATCTGAGGGAAGTTCTTTGGGGTAGGGAGAACCTCTGAATGTTTCTTGATTCCAAAAGGTCATTGCGATGGTACGTTAACTAAAGTAACTTGTTTTTGTTGAAAAAGTGAAACAGTAAAGTGTAAGCTTCGTGTGTAAACTCTTAAAGCTTGATGTGCTATAGTTTTTGAGCTGTTGTACTTGAGGTAGAAGTACTATAACTGAAAAAAACTGATTAGTAGCTGAAAGCATGTGGCTGGTATGAAAACTCAGCTTAAACAGACAAAAGTAAATAATAATAATAATAATATTTTTTTTTAAATGGGAAAAAAAAGCTGAAGAATACTGTATTATTTAGGTTCTATTTTGTATTCCACAATGTCCCCAGGTACTTTTCAGAGCATTTAATATTTCTGTAACTAATTCAGTAATTAAAGCAGAATCCAAAAGATGTATTTAGCTACAGTTTAAATGTTTGATTAATTTTACTAAATATTTAATGTCAGACATTTTTGTTATGTGATACTGTAGGCAAAATCTCATCCACTATCCTTTAAGCAATTAACCTAGGGTATTGTCATCTGAAAAAATTTCATCCAACGGAAAAGCTCCTATCCTGTACTCAAATCTGAAAAACTGAATAGGGTAAACCTGTCTCCAGTTTTTCCTAGGAAAACTGGAAACCAAAACTCCTGCCTGTATTTTTTTTATTACAGTGCTCTTGGTTTGCTGCCTAAAGCACAATTTATTTAGTTAAAAATAATGTGTCTTTTATCCCTTGCTTTTGGGGAAGTAAAAGTAGCAACATGTTAAGAAAAAGTAAATATGGTTCAAATACTTCATGTCAACCAAAAATTGATGCTAAAAAACTCTAAGCATAGGTGATAGTTTCCAAATAATTGTGGGGCTGCCATAAAGTTAATGACTTTAACATATAAATGAAATTGTGCGATTATCGTATGAATACAGAAAATTAATTAATGGATGCCTTGATCAACATGTGGTTCCTGGACTCTACCATTCTTCTTGGAAATCCAGTTTTGTGTGCATGTTTTTATATGCATGTCCATATCGTTTAATTTCTACTTATTTCAGTGGAGTTACTTGGTCAGTGAATTTAAGGGATGTCCATATACTACAGCAACTCTAGTCACAGATATACAGCTGCAGGAATCTGTAAAGGTTTTTGTTCTAGCAGATGAAGGCAGAAAAGTAGAAATAATGATGTAGAAGAAAGAGTTTGTAATAGCAACTTAGTCTTTACCTGGGTTGTCTTTGGAGGTTGCAAGTTCTAAGGTCAGAGGATTTTTCGGTATATCAATATGAGCAAAATCTTCAGAGGGCTGGAGGGGACTACCTTTGCTCTAACATCCTGGTGATGTTTTTTTGATGGGTCACTATTTTTGTAATTTTCACGTGTTTCAGAGCACTGAGAAGTGTGTAACTTGGTCCAACACTGGACATTAGGCCTTATTACTCCTTTTGCCTACAAGCAGAGGAAGAAACCTCTAGTGGTGTTTTTGTATCACATTGTTTCTATCTCCAGACTAACAGGTCTTGAATAGCATAGAAAAATGATTCTGTGTATTCAGTCAAATATTTATGCAACTGCCTTATAGGATATTCATTCTGACAGGAAATACATAACTAAAAAAGGTGAGTTTCAAGTGAGTTTAAGGTGTGTGCTTTTAGGTGAATACTGTGCTTTGATAAATGTTGGTTTATTCTATGTTTATATGCACAATGCAGCTATATAATGAAGAAACAAACCAACCAACAAAATAGAAGATGGATAATAAATCTGGGTGGTCAAACTGTTACGAATGCAAGTGTTGATTGCAATTTCACATCTTCCTCCTCTTTGGCTGCACAAGTAAATCTGTTCATGCAAATGCAATGCAATTTAATTGGCAATACTGTTATCATTTACAATGTATCTTTAATTGAATTTTATACTTTAACCTAAGTAATATGTATTTAATTACAATATATTCTTAATTTAACATAAATCAAAACTATTTTATCTTAATTTTTTATCTTAATTTTTTGCTATTAATTAATGGAAAGAAGGTTGATTCCCTGGGAGAAATACTTGTACCAGTGCATAAGATATAGCAAATCCCATGATGCATTATTTGCTTTTGCCTAAAAAAAATATTGTTTTCAAGGGTTCCTGTGGTTTTTCAGCATATAGTGGTAGGAAAAGAAATGAGATTAGCTTTTTGCTTGTAATCATTAATCTGAAAATACTGTTGTTTCTGTTTAAGATGTAGGTATTTTAATTGTCAAGCAAATGGACCCTAGATTGTAAAATATAGGAAGATAGAAAGATAGTAAGAAAAATATCAATTCACGTCTGTCTTCCTGTCATCAGCATATACTAGTTGAAACAAAACAATCAAATAAGATGTATTTACCAGCACCGTGAAGCCTTGATCCTGGTAAGAAATCTGACCAATACATAATAAAGTCAAATAATCATTCATAAATGTCCTGTAAGGAGACAAATTTTGATAAAAATTAATAAAGCAGTAGCTGTGGCTTTTAAAATGGTATGTCTTCTTTATTACTGCAATGCATTATCAATTTTTTAGTAGATAACAGTCTTTTTCCTAATATAAGTGATTACTTCACTAATTTTTCTCAGGCAATTTCTAGATATTATTTTCCAAATCTTTTAAGTCGAGTCTCGTAATTATATACATTTGATTTTACAGGTGTATTGGATCAGCTTGATGATTGTGTTTGTGCATCTCAGGTGTCACTACCTTCACAAAAGTAGTAAAGTTTGTCATGTAAATGCAGATGAACAACTTCGCATAGTTTAGTTGAGTTTGTTCTGCAGAAATATCTTAGTACTGCTTTCAGTGCACTCAAGGTTACCCTTACATGTCAACTTGTCATTTTCAAAGGTAGCACTTTGAAAGTGCACTTGCATTTGGATCCTTCCCAAGATAACAAATGGACTTTGGAATTTTGAGGCCTGTGGTGCGAAGGCACATCTCTGGAGATCCATACTTAGTGTAGAAGAATCACTGCTAAGTTATAAAATATTATACTTGTAGAGCCAAATGTCTCTGTGAAGGGCTGAGCAAGCGTATGGGTACTACGCTTTCCAGCTCTCCTGATTCTGACTGCTGACTGCTGAGAGCCCTAAGCCTGCTCTGCATGGGGCTGTCCGATACTTGTCAGACTTACTAATGAGTGCTGAGCTGCTTCCAAGCCAGACCCCAGATTTTTAAGGTGACATATACACAGTGAATGCCTTGCTAATAAATCCTTTTGGACCCTTGCTGGCCTGCGTCAGACCCAGCTGTACGTTCTCAGTAGCAATGATTCTGTTTATCTGCAGTTCAGACGTATTGCTCACAGAAAAGTGAGGCTGCAGCATATGGGAAAAACCTATTAGTAATACTTTAAAAGCTTTTCTCCTGGATTTTTAAAGCATTTTTCCATGCTTCTTGGAAGAGATTGAGTGTCTCTTTTTTGAAACTGTGTCAGGAATTTTTCTCATCTGTACTCTGCAGGTTAGCTACTGCAGCTCTTAGCAATGACTAAAAATAATTTTAAAAATGATAGCAGAAATGAAATGACATCCCCCAAACATATGAGGGTTTCTGCATAGGAGAGAATGAAACAAATACATTTATTCTCCATTATTTTTATGAGACTTAATAAAAGCCTAAAAGTTGTAAATTATCTGGTCCTGAACAAATTACTTAACTTTATTCTTCTCTTACCTGTTTTATAGGGAATCTAAAAGGCATCTTCTTTTGTTATCATGTCAAAATGACAATGAATTTTTTCTCTCTTTTTTCTTTTGCTAAGCTCTGTCTGATGAGGTGTAGTGATTTTCATATATTCATGGAAGTTTTATAAATTATATGGGTATAAATTATATGGGTGTATACCTATATTATAGGTATACTGTCGGTGTGCATTAGCTGTTCCTTATGACCAGAAATTAAACAAGAGAAAAGTTTGGAGAAGCCAGCCCTGTATTCCACGGCTGGGATTTCACAGACCTTCTTAAATCTTTTATTATAAAGTTTGTAGTAGTTTTGCTCAACACTGTCTATAGGCCTTTTAGGAATTAGTAAAGAGAAAGAAAGGGACAGCCCAAGTTGCAATCAAGAACATATAGTCAATTGAAATTGAGTAGCAACTCTGTTTCAAAAAATGAATTGCCTTCCTTCCTTCCTTCCTTCCTTCCTTCCTTCCTTCCTTCCTTCCTTCCTTCCTTCCTTCCTTCCTTCCTTCCTTCCTTCCTTCCTTCCTTCCTTCCTTCCTTCCTTCCTTCCTTCCTTCCTTCCTTCCTCCCGTCTGTCCATCCGTCCGTCCTTCCATCCATCTGTCCATCCATCTATCCATCATTAATTCATGTGAATTAGAGTTCCAGTGGTAGTACCATGTAGGCTATGTACAGTTGCTGCAGAGTGAGTGGTTCTTTTAGATCAGACAAGAAAAACTTTATTTCCTTGCTGTGGTAGCAGATTAATTCAATTAACTCATTTTACTGAGGAAATACAACAGGAAACTGGTTTACTGCTTAGATTTTACATAAGGAATTTTTATCTGGAGGAGTAAGGGGATCGAAGAAGTTTTGCTGCCCTGGTTGAGTTTCCAACTTGTGCTGACCTTGGAGACAGGAACAGGTTCTGTGTGGAGAGAGGAGGAAGTTCTTTCCTACACACTGGTAAGAGGTCTTGTATGTCAAAAGCCCGTACCTGCAGTCTGGCTCTGGACTATCTGTTTTCACATCCTTAGATGTGACAGGGCCCCGGAACATATTGAATAGAACCTCTTCAGGAGAGGAAGCTGTAAAGCAAGATAATAAAGCACGACTGAAAAAGTTGCTATCATATGAATTCTTTTTTAAAATGTGCAGCTGTAAACAAATTCTGTGTCTGAATTTCTCAGAATGTTAATAAATCCCTTCTAAGTCCTGGTCATTATCCTTGACCGCCAGATCTTTTCTGACTGATGAATTTATCTTACACTGTCAGCTTTCATCATAACAGATGGTGTAGATCACGTATTTGCAGAGAAAATATGAAATGTGTGTGCTTAGGAAATCATTAACAAATAATACATGTAGTTTTATTTCTTTATTACTCTGAGATGGGTACCTTTGCAAAATTCTTGAGCTGGATTGCTCATTTAGTAAATAGGTACATATAACATTTATCTCCCCCTGCCTTAGTTTTGAACACTTTGTTGCAACTTCACCTTCTTGAGTCTGGCTGTGTTCATGTTATTTCTGAGCTACCTTGATTTTGATGCAGCCTAGTCCAAGTCCAGACTAATTTTGATACAATCTGTTCCTAAGATAATACTAATACAAGAAAAAGTATCCAAAGTAGTCCCTGGCTTCTCATTACCTATCTGAAAATTTACTAATAAACAGTGGGTGAGGTCATCCATAAAATTTTATTTTCAGCAGTAACCAATCAAGAAAAATAGTGTTCAGGCATAATTTTGTGCTCTTTCTAGAAAGCTACATATGTTGTAAACAAAGAAGTATACATTTCTGTTTTATTTTTCTAGAAGAACTGCAGGGCACTATTAATTCCATAATATCATTTTATACAACTCTGTAAGGAGAACCTTGTGAAATCTATGTCTGCATCTCTCACTTAGACAAGATAAATCTTTTTATTTCTGATAGATGTTGTGAGATAAGTATTTTAAAGGGAACATAAGAGATAATTATGTTCTTGTGGTATATTTAAATAAAGCTAGGAAACAGAATTTGTATGTGCAGCATAGGTCCCATTCACTTTATAGAAAATGTATTTGTCTAGCACTGAATTTCCTTTTCACCAGTGCTGCTAGTGTGAGCTCCAAGGAAATTGTAACTCTTTTTCTTCATTTTACTGTTCAAGTTAATCTTGTGGATTTTAATATATTCAGTAAATGTAGTTATGACTAGTTAAAGGCAAAACCAGTAGGGGACGGTGGGCTGTGATTCCTCAGTGGTTAAATTAAGTTTGTTGGGCCCAGAGTTCTATATACACATTTCAAAGACCAATACTGTCACTTATTCTTCAGAAACAGATGAAATAGGGATATACAACAAGTCTGAAATTTCCATAGGGATGCTGTTTTGACAACTGCCAGTACCAGAAACCATACTTTTAATCAATATTAAAACGAATCCACGGGTGTCTGTCTTAGCACAGAACAGTCTTAGAAGTCTAGCATTGCCTCAGGATGTAAAAAATATGAAACAATCCTAACTGAATATTTTTATCTTAATGTGGTTTTAGATGCTATCCAGAATCATAGTTTTTTGAAAGAGAGAAAACAAGTTTTTCTATAAATTACTTAAATCAAGTAACATATTAAAGGAAATGCTGAATTACTGATAGCAAATTAACTTTATTTCCTGCATAACATTGTCTGTCATAGCATTTCATTTCTAATAAATAATAAATAAATAAATAAATATTTCCATGTTTCAAGTCTCTTTTTGCTTTTAAAACTTTGATCTCAGTAGGTTTTGGACTTTGTCCCAAATGCAGCCTCAAGACTGCCATAGAAATGAATTACCAACTGTGACCTAAAGCAATATGGCAAGTGACATGAATATCAGTTACTGTCTTGGATTCAAAAGTCTTGTCTCCTTTTGGTCTGGCTGTGGCAAACCAGTATCGCCTTGTGCTGCTGTGTGTGTGCAGCCATGAGCATCTCTTACAATGTGTAAGAGAAATGACACCACCATATGTCCTAATTGCTGGAACAATGCACTGCCCTCCTCTGGGTTGTCATTATTTCTTCATAACAGCACTGCCAGAGGTGTAATCATCATGCTCAGCCACTACTTCTCATCCAAGATTTAGTGTCAGCTCAACATTCTCCACTTCTCTCTTCCTTCTCCACTTTTCCCAACACTACAATTTTAAATAAGAGCTAGGAAACTTTTGGTGTGAGTGTAATGTGATTTGCCTTTGCACAGTAAATATGAGTGATATGAGGCATTTGCATCAACACTTCTTGTCTCTAAGTGTTGATGTGTCAGCCTGCATCACTGATTCATGTAGAGCTCTCCCAGCTTCCTGTTCTCACAGGATTTCTTATGGCCTCCTAAATAATTTCTTCTAAATGGTGACCTTGAATTGAAACATGTTTTGATGAACACACATTTCTTTTAAGTCATTGTAAATTAAATTACCTATGTTGTCTGGAAAGCAAGACTCTTTCTTTGTTTCCTTTTCTCTGTGTGTCTCTGTTTGTTCAATTAATCTATTGGCTAAAGATGTATCAAAATTAATTTTAAAGGTGTTCTTCTTTTTAATATCTTAAAGTTGCAATTAGATTCAAACATTTGAAGATATAAGTGTTTCTTATTTAAAATATTGCATTCATCTAGACATTGTAGAGAAGATTTTGATGTTATAATTTAATCCATTTTAGAGTTGAGTTTTGTGTTCTTGTGTCATTTGCTTAAGAAGTAATATATTCCAGTATAATCAGTTACAATACTGAAATCCAAGGCTGTTAAGTAAACAAAGTGAATTCCTGTTTAGGAAATGTCTAATAGGCATTTCGGGGGATGAAGAGATGACTTTTCTTGAGAGAAACTGAGAAGACCAGCAGAAAAACTCCCTTGCCAGTAATAATTTATAGCAGCTCTTCACAGGGACCAGTTTGTTGGATTTTTTTATGTGTTTTTTGAAGAGGAGGATGTTTTAGAGGGACTGAAACTGTTTTTCAGACTGTTCAGTGCTGCAAGAGTATGTACAGTTCATGCTTACTGTAGCCAGGTGCTTGCAGTAATGACAGACTGAAAACTGAGTTTTGGAAGCATTTGTTTTAACTGATATTTTTCAGGTTCGTTGATAAATGGAATAACAATATCTTTAATAATAAATAGATAAAATATATTTTTAGTACTTTAAGTTCTTGGCAGCCCCACAGCTGTTAGGCTGATGAAAAACAGAACATTCAGATTAAAATTTCTGTATTTAAATCTGCCAGTGTTTGAACTTTACTGTATATTTTTGATGACTTGGGAGGTTTGCTTACTAATTTGGAACTTTGCCTAATGTTTTTGTTAAAATAGAACTTTCTATCTCATAATTAATCTCCTTGTTCTGTGTCTTCATACAATTAAAGTGCAGAACAAATGAGCACTCAAAATGCTAGATGTATAATGAATAGTTAGGGTTTAAACATAACTATTTTCCTGACAAGGACATGGTACTGCTATAAGCAATTGGCTGTCTTACGTTATTCTTCTGCCAGGTTCCTTTTTTTTTATTTTTAAATAGATTACCCAATAAGAAACTGCATATAATCACGCCTTTTCCAATAACACCAGAAGAACTAGTTCATTTCCAAAAACAAGTGAATCTACTTTATTCATTGTTTATTTAAAATTCAAATTCACTGGTCTTATCTCAACTTGCATGCAGTGGGAATAAGTCAGTGTTCCTTATCGATTTATGAATAGAATATCTAGGGGGAATAAAAGAACATAGTCCATCTGCTCATGCAGAGGGCCATCTTCCTTTCCTTAATGAACCCAACCAGTGACATTAGTCAAGGATGCAGAACTGTATAAAGCCTAATAGAGAGGTAACAGACTAGGTTTCAAGTTCAAGAGGGCCTGTGCTTCTCAAAAGGGTGCTACAGATGGAGTGAGACCTTTGACGAGCCCTGCCCTACACTCAGATTTTGGCAGCAGCTCTACTTAGGTGACCTGTGCCTAGATCACTCTGGATTGCAAGTTCTTAAGAATGGCCAATCAAGTCTATTATAAAATGAGTTAATTTATTGAATAGACAGGAGGTTAACAGACAAAAGGCCTTAAACAGAGTTGCTTACTACACAGTATAAAACAAAAGAACTCCTAGAAGATTACATAAAACAGTGCATGACATAAAGGTACCTATATTATAGCTAGCACAGCAATAGTATAGATTAGGAGTCAATGTAACTTACCGCCAAATTGATAAGGGTGTACACATAGTCCTTTCATTCAAATCTCGAGAGAGTAACTCAAGGCAGGTGTCCCAAACCTTGAGACGACATCCCCAGACATTTCCAGGGAACGTGCTGCAGACCTCTGCTTTGTGAAAGTTTGGTGTAGCTTTTATAGTTTGTAAAGTGAAGTGTCTGTCAGTCAGAAATTCCAGTTTGTCTTCCTACATCTTGCTTTCAAGGCAAGATGTTTATTGTCAGCTCGGAGTGTTGCCTCCATGGTGCCAAAATAACTCACTACAAGACAAGCTGTACTGATGGAGGTATTTCCCCAATTAGCAAATTCGTGTGAGGGGGGAGATGCCCTGAGTTATTGCACCAGCTAACAGGCAGCAGATAAGCTCTCCTGTGGCTGGGTGAAGGTGTCCTGCTACAAAGGGAGAGGACTGTTTGGACTTTATTACTCATGTTCTTCAGTTCACCTGAGCTTCTCTCAGACACATTTGGCTCACTGTTTCTTTTGATGATGTCTACATTCAGGGCTGGAAGGGGTTTAGTGTCTCTGTCAATTAGATCTCCCATGTACAAAAATATCTTTTCTGTAATGTTATGTAGAAAGTATGGGCCTAGACTAAGAAATGATTACAGTCCGGTGGGATGTCATGTGGTTGCAGGACTTTCACATTACATCTGGATAGATGCATATACACAATCCAGTTCAGAACCTTATTGAAGAAAAATGATGATTGGCCTTTCACATGGCTGGTATTGCCTTATATTTTTTTAGTCAAACCTTTCTATGTCTGGAACTGCCCAATGGCTGTCTCATAAATTTGATCCCATAGTAATATGTGCTATTTTTGGTGTGGTGCTGCTCCTTATCTTCCTGACTGCAGTGTGCCATGGAAACTTGATGCCATATTAAATGCCAGACCATGTTTCAGGTAGATGAATTCTGTCTTCTGTAAGCACTTTTGTGCAAAGTATATTTTCTTATGTGAATCTCAGTGTCACAGATTAATTTTTTTTTTCAAAGCTTTTAATTTTTTTAATTTAATTTGTTGTATGTGCCGGTGTTACTTGATTGCTGTTTTCCTGATATTATCGCTACAGCAGTAAAGGGCTGTGACATGACTTTGTCAGGTGGCTGGAAAAAAAGCCTAAATACAGGGGCCATGTTACATCATCTTATGCAGGTCAAAGCACTGCTATGTATTGAATAGTCATACTTACTCAAAAAAACTTAGGCAAGTGAAGAATAACATTAGGTAGAGTATAATAGTAGTTCCCAGCAAAAAGCAGGGATTTGCCAAAGCAGCTGCTCTGTCAAATGTCTTTGAAGAAGGCTTTTCTTCTCAAAGTAAATGTGATTTAAAAAAAAAAAGTTTCCTGAAAGAGAACCTCTTCACAAGTTGGAGTACAAACATCATGGAGCCACACTGCTATTTCTGACAAAACAGCTTTTGTAATTGGAGGCTGGTTGTCTTTTCTAATTCAGGTCTTTAGTAACTTACTCAATTGAAAAGAGTTATATGTGGCTGAAAACTTCTTTGTTATACCATTTTTAGCATGTCTTAATCTAACATACTGGAAAGCAGCTCCATGGAAGTAGGAGGGAGACTATCACTGCTTCAGAATTTTCCCTTAAAATGTGTTTTAACTGAAATTTATTGTGTTACATAGAAGGCATGACAGGCCCAAAATGCAGAAAAGTAATAACTATCTCTACCTTAGTGATAGCTAGGTCATCTTTTACCTACACCTAGGATATCTTTTACTTTGGAAGTTGTGTCAGGGGAGTTTTGTTTAGATACTGGAACAAGGCTCCTCACCCACAGGGTGGTTGGGCACTGGAACAGGCTCCCCAGGGAAGTGGTCACTGCACCAAGCCTGACAGAGCTCAAGAAGTGCTTGGATGATGCTCTCGGACACATGGTGTCACTCGTGGAGCTAGCTTGTACAGGGCCAGCAATTGCTGGACTCAATACTCCTTGTGAGCCCGTTCAGCATATTCTGTGATTTTGTGATTCTGTGATAAGTGAGATTTCTCTGTATTTTCCTCATTCCTGTTAATTTATCTGTACTGATATACTAAGCAATACTATTTGCTGTGGATCATAACAAGATCATTGTGAGATTATAACGTGACATTCCAAATGGACAGTCTGCATGTTAGAGCTAAGGAAACAGGGATAAACTTGGTTTGTTTTTGGTTTACCAGCTCTAATGGTACTATTTACAATGGACATTATCTACTGGAATGTGAACAGAGATTATTTTTTGAAGGCTGTTGGAAAACCAAGGCTATGATATCTTCCTTGGGCCACATATTCAGGTGCAAGGTTTAGAGAGATTTCCTGTACTCACAGTTGTCCAGTCCTTTCAAAAACTAGTTTAGAGGGAGATTAGTGAAAATGTCTGCAGTCCTTCAGAAAGAAATTTCTGTGTTTCCTGTAGCACTATAATGTGATAGTCATGAAAAGTCTATCCAAGCAAAAAAAAAGGAAAATGAAAAATCATTTTGGTCCCTGAAGTCAACTTGTGCTGATGTCTCAAGATAATAAGTTACATCTGATCCTAGAAGTGGCTGTGTCAAAAAAGAAGGTCAAAAGGGAAACAAGTCCAGATAATTTGTACAAACTGAAGAAGTTCCATATGTGATAAAATTGTCAAATATTATCAGGATAAATAAAACTATTTAACATGTGGAACAGAGGGAAGCTGCTTTTGGTAACAGATGTCCTTCTGAATGCATATCCTGCACTGCCTTTTGTATGATATAATGTGTTAAAGTTTATCAGAGAGAAAAATTCAGCTGAAATTCCAGACAGAAATTCAGAATGTGAACCCATTCACTTTTGCTGATGTTTTGGGTTTTCAGTTCAATTTTATTTTAGCAGTACATCACAGCTTCACTTAGACTGCTATTGCTGATGTGCAAATTCCTTTTCAAAACCCTTCTATTATTACCAGAAGCTTTTCTTTTATCTTCTCTACTTGACTTTGACTATATTTTGTGATGTAAAAAGTAGGGAATTAGAGCCAGAATAATTAATTTGGTTTAAAAACCAGATTATGGACTTCAATCAGTTAAACAGAATCCCAACATTTATTTTCCTGCTTTAAGAAACCATTATAAAATAATCCAATATTCGTACACCATAATATTGTGAGCCTTATAACTGCATATTACTTTTCATCACTAGATATGCAGTTATTTGCATCTCAAAGGCAATGAACTGGACAGACAGAAGAAATAGCTTTCCAATTAACACACAGAAGATTGAAGCTTGTGTTCTACATTAAGTTCACGTATTCTTGACATAAAGTGAAATTCTAAGACCACAATGCTCTGCCACAGTATTGTTATATTTAAGTCTCCTTTTCTGGGTTGGAGCATTCTTGTATCCTTTTCTGCTTTTTAAAGGTTAAGCTAGTTGTGCTTTTGATTAATGATTTTCCCAAAGTTTCATCTTTTTTTGTTTTTTTCTTAAGCACCAAAGAAAATTCTCTTGTTAAATGTTATTTAATTTCCTTATTAATATTTCTATAAACCTCTTTTTCCATAAAAATACATTTTCAGATTCATTTTCTGTGCTTAAGTTCAAACTGTGGATGCAGTATTTTCTCACCTGGGAGCTGACGAGGTTGTTGATTTTTGAGTGTTATGTTCTTCCATATATTTCACTTGTGGTTTTTAATCCTGATTTATCACAAATACAGATGTTCAACTGAGACCTTTAAAACAAGTTAAAATAGATGATATTAAGCTACAGACATTCCATTTCCTGTCTATTTTCTTCTGAATTATTGGTCATATATCTTGGACATAATTCTCAATTGTGCATTGTTTTTATCTTGTTTTGTATTGTGAACAGTAAAACAGTAATATCTAATAGCATTACCACCTTATTGGTCAAACTACCATATTTTGGCAGTAAGTATAATAGTAGTAACAGTGGCATGAGCAAAAGAAAATGAATCAGCAGTTCAAATTTCTCATTTTGAAAATGACAAAGCACAATTGTAGAAGGGTCCTTACTTACTTTTTACCCCTAACATTTTAAGTTGTAGATCTTGATGTTTACAAGTATATATACACATAGCCAGAGTTTTTACTTATGGTTATATAAAATGGGCAAGTAGGTTTTTAAGGTTTTAGATGAGACTGGAAGTTGAAGTAGTTATAGGGACACTGTGTTCATACACAAGTACACTATGAGGAAGATTAAGCTCATCTTGAAGTGCCTGTATCTCTGCTATATTTGCTTTAATGTCCCATAGGTCCTTGGATAGCACCTGAATTCCCTCCAATGGTATAAATAATTTGAAACATCTTGTGCTTGATTTGAAGCCCATAAAAATCAATTTCTACATCAGACTGTATTATTTATGTCTGCCCTTCTTTTCTCCTCTTTCTCTTTCCAGTAATTGAGTAACCAGAGACATTTTGGAACAAGAGATTGAGATGCCAGTTCTACATATACTAAATTATGTATATAGTGGTCCTACAGACCTACTGTAGGACTTCATAGCATTCCTTGAACAAGATCACACTTTGGTCTTCCTGGGCACTGAAAATGTCATTAGTCATAACACTTTTTTTTAAAAATTAGTAATTTGTTTACTATATCCATTGGTTATTTTATAATTTCACTTACAATGCAGTTCCACAATATGGGTTTTGAATAGCAAAGTTAGTTTTTCTTCCTACTTTTTCCCCATCAACTTTTCATGGTCTCCCCTCCCCTCCCCTCCCCTCCCCTTCCCTCCCCTCCCCTGCCCTCCCCTCCCCTGCCCTCCCCTCCCCTGCCCTCCCCTCCCCTGCCCTCCCCTCCCCTTTCTTTTCTTTTTATGGGACTGGAAACAGAAACTCATTAAGCAAAACAGAATAAAAACTTCTGAGTGGAAAGGGAAGGAGAAAGGGCTTTTACCTGGGCTCTTCCACTGTGCTTAGCTAGAGTGATGAAAACCTGAATGATCCAAATGAAAGGGATGGAGATGTAGACTGGACATAGCACTGACAGATGGGTGTAAGAATCTCTTCTCTTGCGCGTTGCAAAAGGAGAACCAAGCGGGGAATTCTTGGAAATCTGTACATTGTGCCTGCCCTAGATAGCTGAATTAAATTTATCTGACAATACAACCCCCACATCACATCCAGTGTCTGCTACACTTCCACAGAAATTCTGGTACCTATTAAATTTTCTACAAAATACAAGAGCTTTTTAATTTTTTTGGCAGGTCATTTCTGTAAATGTCTGGCTGTAGAGCAGTAAGAAACAAAGGAAAAATTTTCTTTAACCATGCATGTACAGGTCTTCCGTCTTCATCTTTGCAGCCTCCTTTGTTCTGCTGCACTAGAGAACTGCTAAAGTATAGTATAAAATTAGTTATTTTAGCCGTTATGGCTATAATTTAACTGGTTACTTAGACATGTATGAACTATTAGACTTTGCTATAATGCTATGTTTACATGTAAGGTAAACATATGTAAAAGTTTGTGTGGTTTTCGTCTTGATTTCTTAGCTAAACTAAAAAAAAACACTAGCAAAGATGTCACTCTTGCTTAAGAAGCCAGCATAGTAAACCACACTAAAATCAGTCTGTAGAAGTTAGGCATTTTTAATAATTCACCAGTTTGGAGCCATAAGTCTTTTCTAGAAGACCAAAATTAAAGAGTTTTTACACTCTTCATTTGGGTTTGGAAGAGGAGATGATATAATAATTTTCTTTTCTTGCTGTAACCTCTGAATAGATATCCCTAATATTTGCTGATTTACCCAATGGTACTAGAGTTTCTACCTCTCTTCCGTGTAATTTTCCAGTATTTTATTGGTTGTTATCCTAAGAGATAATATGTAAATAAGAAGAGAAAAACATGTTTTTTTGCATGAAGTCTATTTGCGCCTTTCTTTTCAATAATTCGTACATGTGCAATTTGGTTAATAAATCATGACAAAAGGTTTGTGAAAACTTATATACTTATTAAAGATTAGTTCAATAAGACTTAAAAGCTGTATCCGAAATCAATGCCAATTAATCTTTTTTAAATTTATAATGCACTTTCTAAAGAAGTACTTTGAAGCATAGAAATGGACATAAATATCATGTGCCAAGGCAGCTTGATACATAGCTTAAGGTTTTTAGCTTAAAGTACTAAAATACCTGAACTGAATTCTTATTCATAAATAGTAAAGAAAAACTGACAACAGGTTTTTTTAGAAAGATTTCTGAAATTGTATTTTCTAAATAAGATTGAAATATCACAATAAGAGTAAGAGAAAAAGTAGTCAATAGTTGATTATCTAAGAGGAAGAAGTTGCTAAAACACTGCTTTAAGATGTTATTTAGTGTGTTATATCTCACAGTACTTAAACAGGGTATCTAGAGCTACTTTTCTGAAGTATGGATAAATTTGTTTTGTTTGAATGAGTTGTTCCATATTTTGGCTATTATTAGACCCTATTAGTATACTAGGATAGGAGAATTTGTCATATGGTATTTTCTCTTACACTTGGTAACTTTTTGGGAATTACTAAGGTCAGTTACGTAATTGTTTTAGCAGCATGAAAAATTAAATTGGACAGACTTAGAGGCATATCAAACTCTCCAAAGATTGATGTCATTAGAAAAGCTGTACATGCTCAAAACATGAGGAAAGTACAATCTTTTCCTGTGTTGCAGTTTAACCCCGCTCAGCTGTCTGGTCAATGTCCCCCAGTGGATGGGGAGGAGAATTGAAAGGGTAAAAGATAGAAAACTCATGGGTTGAGATGAAGGCAATTTAATAGGGAAAGCAAAAGCTGCACATACAAGCAAAACAAACCAAGGAATTAATTCACTGCTTCTCATGTCAGGCAGGTGTTCAGCCATCTTCAGGAGAGCAGGGCCCCATCACAGGTAAGAGTGACAAACGGGAAGACAAAAGCCATCACGCCAAACATCCCCTACATCCTTCTTCTTCTCTCAGCTTTGTATGCTGAGCATGATGCCATATGCTCTGGGATAGTCCTGTTGTCACCAATTTGGGTCACCAGTCCCAGCTGTGTCTCCTCTCACTTCTTGTGCACCCCCAGCCTCCTCACTGGTGAGGCTGCTTGAGAAGCAGAAAAGACTGTGATGCTGTGTGAGCAATGCTCAACAATAATGGAAACATCTTTATGTCATCAATACTATTTTGGTCATGAATCCAAAACATAGCACTACAAGGACTGCTATAAAGAAAATTAACTATATCCCAGCCAAATTCAGTATATTGTGTTATTGAATAAGTACACATCACAAGATGCATTCTTTTCTAATTTACTAATTTCCCTCTATTAATTTCAAGTTTCTCATATGAGAGTTGAAAGCAGTATTAATGCTTCTAATGTGTACATGGCTATTTCTGTATCATACTGCATCATCTTCATGAAGTGAAGTTCATGGATGATAAAAATTCTAATGCATCTTTGACACAATGTTACAATGCCACATGGATCCTGAAGCTGATTGATGTTATGTGACAAAATAATACTTCTGTTTCTGGGAGAGGGCAGAGAAGGTAAAGTAGAATTAAGATCTAAAAATATAATTTTTAATCAATATTCACTCATCTACAGCCTTTTAAAACAGAAGTTAATTTCCCAAATACTGTATATGAGGATGAAGGAGAGCTTTGTAACTTATTTTGCATGCCTAACCTATGAGGGGAACATTCTCAGCAAAAAAGGAGATTCTTGCTGTGCACCCAAATACAATGAAGGGCTGTGCTTCATAAATCAGTTTTCTCCTTTTGAGCTATGATTCTACAAAACATGCCAAATATCATCTGACTGTTTACACACAGAAAAAGAAAATAGACTAGCGCATATGTTTGTCTTCTTTCAGACCAGTGGACTCAGCTCTTTATTAGCAGTATTCATCAATGTCAGCATTTCTGAATTAATGAATTCTGCCAATTCCAGATAAGTGGGAATCTGTTATTCTAGTAATAGTTTTTCAGATTCCCATAAAAAGAAATATCTAAAATAGTGCATTTCGGAACAAAGAACACCTATTTTCATTATTGTCAAAAAGTAGAATTCAATATAGAAAAAAGAACTTAGGAACACGCTCCCCAACGATGTAGATTGGTAAGGTTATTTGAGATAAAGACAAGAAAATTAAAAAAAGAAGTCTGAAAACTCAGTTGCTCATTTACATAGAAATCATAGATTAAGAGATGATATGGACTTAAAAAGTCTGACTATGCATGCATTTTCCTGCATAAACTATTTATTAAGGCCTTTACGACATGTGATTCACTGAAAGGCTTAGCTTTGTTCCTTGACTGCTTTCCACACAAAACCAATTTGGAAATTGTTAAATTTAGTTGAGTAACATTTATATTAACATACAGTACTAGCTGCTTCTTGTAGTTAAGAAGTTGCGATGCCACTTTAGACTACTGGAATCCTGTCATTTAGAGAGACGTATCCTGGTGAGGTATATGTAAGCTGCTGTTTGGAAATCCAAGTAGCAAAGCATGAGCTGACTATCAGCACAGACAGTTAAGAATCATAGCAGAAGGGTGGAGTTGTTTGTTTTTCTTTTACAAGTTTGTTTCTTTGTTTCTTGTTTTCTTATATATTGTTTGTCCTCATTCTCTAAATAGCTACCTGCAGATGTTGAGTTATGGCCTCTGCTATTGACTATGAAACAGAAAATTTGGAATATAGGCAGTGGATGGTAGTGGAATAGAGTAATGCAAATAGAAAAGCAAAGGTTAATGAACCTACTTGTGGTATTAAGGCAGAATTGTTTGTTGGAGCAAGAATAGGAGGAAGGAGGAGGAGTGGAGGAGAGCTGAAGAGGCTTTCTGCCTACTGAGGGAGTGAGGCTGTGCTCGAGGTGTGAATGCAAGGCAGTGTTACTGGGCTGGTAGCATCACAGATACAATGAGTTGACAAGTGGAGTTCTGGTGTTAGATTGAAGTGCCTTTAAACCAACCTAAGGGATCTCTATCTATGTGATCATAATGATTGCTATTTTTTATAGGAGAACTGTGTTGCATTTTCTCCTTTTATTACTCATGAGCCTCTGTTGGGGTTTGTTAGGATCATTTTCAGTTCTGCTCTTGGAACCTATCTTTTTTCTTATGCCCAATTAGAAGTAGTGAAACTACTTTTAGGTGAATCACAATGACTTAAAATGGAGCATAATGTTTCTTCAATGAATTCAACACTGGCAGACTATCTATGTATTTCAGTAGATAATTCTACATAACTGATTCTTCTAAAAGACTGCAGTCTCTGGTAGTCAATAATTCTTCTAGCTAGTCAAGCAGATTTTTCGAGAATAATTTTGAGAGCATCTATGCTTATTTTCATATATATATTCTGGATTTTGATAGCCTCTCTCTTGCTAGCTATTATATGGTACATATATTGTCAGCAGTTACATTGAAGCAGTAGAATTCAGCTTTAAA
The DNA here is from genome assembly GCA_036630365.1 of Acanthiza pusilla. Taxonomy (NCBI): domain Eukaryota; kingdom Metazoa; phylum Chordata; class Aves; order Passeriformes; family Acanthizidae; genus Acanthiza; species Acanthiza pusilla. Next base: position 14,151,356 of record JAXCHO010000036.1, on the reverse strand, counting down.
TGAAGAACTCCAGAACTGCCTTTGCTATGTTTTTACCCTTACAAATATTCCACAGAGTCATGCCTAGCATACATGTTACTGAAATCTCAGTAACTATTGTGGCAGAATTGGGAGTACGTGGTTAAAGACAATTGTTCAAGGATGTTGTAACACTGACTAAAGGAAGAAATTGTTCAAGTAGTGAAAAAACTTGTATTGGAAACACAAAAGAAGACACAGTTTTATTTAAAGTAATGCATATTCATATGAAATGTGATTTGTTTCATATAGTTTCTTTATAAACATTGGAGGGTCTTTCAATATTGATCTCCTGAGGCTGTTGCTATTGGCCGTTTCTGTTCATTGCTCTCATCCTGACTGAGAAAGCCCTGTTGAAATGGAAGGAAACTCACTGTTGGTTGTAATACAAGTCAAATCCATACTCTGGAAATTAACCAGGTTGTGATATGGAATATATTATTCTCATTGTGAAAAAATACTCTGGGGTCCAGACAGAATATTACCCCTCACCTTTTCCAGGTGTGTTCTTATAAAAAGGGGGTCTCCATCTTCTTTGTAGCCACTGTTTAAATACTGGAAAATGGTGACAAGGTCTCCCCTTCTCTAGGCTGAACAGGCCCAATTCTGTCAGCCTTTCCTCACATGGCAACTTCCCAGTCATTGATCACCTTTGTGGCTCTTCTCTGGACCCTCTCCAGCCTGTCCACATCTTTTGTGCATCGTGGGACCAAAACTGAACACACTGTTCCAGGGGTAGCCTTACAAGCCCTGAGCAGAGTGGGACAATGACTCGTTTATCTCTGCTGGTGATGCTGCTGTTGATGAGCCCAGCACCCTGCTGGCTTTCTTTGTCAGAACAGCACACTGCTCACTCACTGAGCTTGCTGCCCACCAGGACCCCCAGGTCTCTTTCCACAGACCTGCTTTCCAGTGCTGTTTGACTCAGATGAGGTACAAAACAGAAGCAAAGCACCTAATCTTATTGAGCTTATGATGTTTCTACTCTTGTACAAAGTAAGATACTATAAAAAGACACATCAATCCATGATTTAAAAGTTGAAGATTTTATGAGATAACTATTCATAAACTGCAGATCTAGAAAAAAACTGTGTATAAATAGTGATTCAATATTTGCAGATCCACATTTTACCCTGGAATTTAATATAGGAAATTTCTGAGTCACCAAGAACATTACTTTATGATAACTTATGAATAATAGTGAATTATTCAGTTAAATCAAGGTCACCTGAAAGATATTTAACATATTAGTCATAAGATCTATGGTGGAGTTCATTAAATGCATTTATGAACAGCATCAAGTGTTTTCACAATGGTTCCTTGAAGAATTATTTCTATGCTGATGAAAAATTGCCCAATATTTGCTAATTACACTATTTCCCCCATTTTTGTTCTATTCTTAGTCTTATGGTTATGGATATTATGTATAAATTCACTAAGATAATTTAGGAAGCAAAAATAATTGAAAAAATCAAATCCTAGGGCTTTCATATTAAATAAATTTATTGGCTTTTATATTGTCTGGGGTGAAAAATATTACTCTTGTATCTCTTTTGTTTTAGTACTCTAGGTCAGGGATGATGTAAGTGATAATTCATTGTACAAAGAGCAATGCAAGATAAAGTATTGTAAATTAGCTATACAGTACAGTGGTGATATACCACTGTTGAGATGCATTGATGCCAAGGAATTTATGCATCTGCAGATTACAAACTGCGGCAGAAGACTTCTCAAAGGTGAGACAGACTTTGGATATCAAACTCTGTTCCTCTAAATGTTTTCATTCAGTTTGATTTTTATTCAGCATCCATGTAAATATGCAAATCCTAAACATTCCCAAACCAAGCTGTTGTGGGTTTGACCTTGGCAAAATCCCAGGCACCTATGATGTTTGCTCTCTCTCCTCTCTCCTGTTGCAGCTATGCAGAGGAGAGTGAAAATTAACACAAAACACTGGACTTATAAGTTGAGATAAGATCACTGATAGGCCGCTCTTGAGAGGGCAAAAGCAGGCAGGAAACTTAAAGTTGCAAAAAAAGTGATTTATTAATCTAACAGTCGGAGGATAAATCAGAGGTAAAAATAAGTTGTTAAGACACCATTTCTTCACTCACCCCTCCCCTTCCCTCTTAAGGCACTGCTTCCCAGCTCACCCCCTCCCTCCTTTCCAACTAACCAACAACTCCAGGGCAGGGGCAGGGTGTCGGGTTTTTTTCTCTTAGGTCAGTCCATCACAATTCTTCTACTACAGACACTGTTTCTCTATTCGCCCCCTCCCTCCATCCAACCAACAGATCCGGGCGGGGGCAATGTATGTCACTTTTCTTAGTCCAATGCCACAATTCTTCTGCTACAAATGCTGTTTCTCTACTCACCCCCCTCCCTATTAAGGCCATTTCTCAGCTCACCCCCTCCCTCCCTCCTTCCTTCTAACCAACAGCTCCGGGGTGGGGGCAGGATATGAGGGTTTCCTTTGGTCAGGGTCAGTTCATCAGGGAGAAGAATCCTCTACTTAGCCATGGGGGTCGCTCCCACAAGAGACAGTCCTCTGAGAACTTCTTTGGCATGGGTCCAATCTCACGAGCAGCACCCACCGGATTGCTGCAGTCCGAGATTATTCCGTCCAGGTTGCAGAATTCCAAGCCGAGGCCAGGCTGTTTCCATCCCGGGAGCAAGGCCTTTCTCTCTCCTGCAAGGCCTTTGCAACTCTCAGTCTCTGGGACTCCCACTGGATCACAGCTTCCTGCAGGCATCACCTGTTCCTCTGGCGTGGGCACCTCCCCACAGCCTGTGGGGGTTCTCTGCACCCCCTGGACCCCATGGGCTGCAGGGGGACCACCTGCTCCCCCATGGTCTTCACCACGGGCAGCAGAGGGTTTTCAGATCTGGCGCCTGGAGCACCTCCTCCCCCACCTTCTCCACTGACCTTGGTGCCTCCATGTTGTTTCCCTCACATATTTTTACCTCCTCCTCCTCCTGCCCTGGCTAAAAAGAAGTGCGTGCTCACATTGTTTTGATTTCTTCTTAGATATGTTTTCACAGAGGCATAACTAACATCTCTAATTGGCCCAGGCTTGGCCAGCAGCATGTCCATCATCTTCAGAGCCATCAGAGATTGGCTCTGCTGGACATGGTGGAGAAATTGCCAGAATCTTTACTCAGGACATGCAGGAGCCATCTTTGTACCCCACCCTATTCACTGGCAAAAACTGGGTCAAGCAAAACTACCACACAAGCCAAACCCAAACCAAACTAAACCAAACCCAAACCAATCTAGACTTCTCCATTCTTAGGGGGATGCTCCAAGATGAGGCTCCAGTTTGGAGTGGCTGCAGTCACATTCTTTGTGACTTGCTTGAATTTCTGGTTCTGTGACCAGCAGTGGGTAAACAGTATTCCTTTTTTGGAAAAAAAAAAAAAAAAGGAAACATATTTCAGAGGATAGTAGCTGAGGAATGAAAAATCTGAATTTTAATCCTATCAACTTGAGGCAAGAATAGGACCCAGGCCTCCCACATAGTCTGAGTGTTGTAACGATAGGCTATTATGGAAATACCCAACGGCACTGAGATATAAAGTGACTGTGATTACTGCTCTTTGTGCTGAGCTCAGTGCTATCGGTGTGTGGGAGGCATGTTCAAAGTAGACAAGTTGGGTCCAACTGTGTTGTTTTGTTTGTAAATTACCCAAAACCTTAGCTGTTCAGATACTGTCTTCAGTGAAGGTGCCTGATCTTCTGGGAGTGTGCACTAATGCACCCTTTGGTGTCAGGGGAATAGATATGATGAAAATCTAAGCACTCTGCAAATTCATAGGAGTTATAGTTAGCGATTTTTTCTTTTAGTGTTTTAAATTCAGTTGCCTAGATTTTACATTGGCATACTTCTTTTCTGGGCTGCAGTAGTTCATTACAGTTTAACAAAAGTTGTTCATCTTAAAGAAAAGTCCTAATGTCTATATATTAATATAAAGCTGATTTTCTGGTGATTATTATTGCTGTGGACAATTTGTTTGCAAGAATGGTTGTGGCAGTCAGACTGAAGATTCCTTATCACTCTGAGGATGGCCTATTGGGGAAGGGAAGGAGATTTTTTCTGTGAAATACCCTTCTCCTCAAAACTATCTGAAACCTCATTTTGTTTTTTTGCCCAGCTGTTCACAGGTTTTTCACTCCCCTTCTTCCCCTTTTTTTTTTTTTTTTTTTTTTTTTTTTTTTTTTTTTTTTTTTTTTGGTGTATGTGTTCTTGAAGGGTCTTTTTGGTCACTAATGGCCCCAAGTAGGGGAAAGAGTAAACCACTGATGGCTGTAGTTAGGCTATGGCATTAGTAAAATCATAGTTTAGATTGGAAAAGACTTCTGAGACCAAGTCTTTTAACCCAGCACTGCCAAGTCAACCATGAAACCATGTCCCTTAGTGCCACAGCTACATATCTTTTAAATAGCTCCAGGGATGTTGACTACCTCATTTTCCTGGGCAGCCTGTTCAAGTCCTTGACAGCCCATTTTCAGGGAGGAAATTTCCCTTACTATCCAATTCAAATCTCCCCTGGCACCACTTGAGGCCATTTGCTCTTGTGCTGTCACTTGTTTTCTAGGAAAAGAGACTGACCCCCACAAAGTTACAGCTTTCAAGTAGTCATAGAGAGGCATAAGCCTGAGCCCCCTTTTCTCCAGTGTAAACAACCCTAGCTCCTTCAGCTGTTCCTCACAGGTCTTATATTCTGGACCCTTCACCAGCCTTGTTGCCCTTCTCTGGTTGCACTCCAGTACCTCAATATGTTTCTTAGTGAGAAGCCCAGAATTGAATGAGGTGCGGCCTCACCAGTGCCAAGTTCAGAGGGATGATCATTGCTCTTGTATTGCTGGGGTTCCTCCATCCAGTTCCTCAATTAAGTCTTGATAAATGCATACAACTTGTGTTGGCTAAACCATTCAAACCAATTAAATCAATTTAAAATAACAGCAAAGGTGATATAATGAAGACTAACCTGGATTTGCCACAGTGGGTACGCTTACATGAGCTGCCAAGTGAACTACTACTCTAATTACCTTGTTTTCAGTGCTTCTTTACTTAGCCTAAGTAATTAGCCTAACTAATTAGGCTAGTGAACATTAGCTTTTAAGAGCATTGGGGTTTTTTTCTTTTTTTCCTGGGAGCTCGCAAAAGCAGAGCTACATAAAAGATATTATATTTGTGTGATTTTTAACTGGCAAGGCTTAGTATTGCTGAACATACCATGCATAGAATTATCAGTTTGTGATAATGATTTCATTACTTTCATCGATAAAGTGAAACAGCCTGTAATTATAGGAGAGAAGCCTTCAGAACCCTATTCAATGTTTTGTTGATTTGTTTTCAAAATGACATGTTGAGTTTTCCATGGGATCAAAATTGGGTTACTTCACTATTCTCCAACCAGAACAGGAGTAGAGCAGGAAGCAATTGAAAAAGCATGAGGCATGCATGCAAATTATTTCTTGGTATAACTTTTGGGAAAAGAAAGTTAAAAACATCCAAAAATTCATATTTTCTTGGGAAGGGAGTGCCAGGAAAAATAAATAATTTTTTTCCAGTAGTTAAAAGTCTGGAGGTTTTGCACAAATCTCTGCAATGGATGTTAACAGTCAGACATTAAATGAAGAAATATATGTATTCTGCATCTCTCAGGTCCACCATTATTAATGGAAATAATTTTGTGGACATATCTTCCAAAAAGTCATACTAGTTTATCCAAAATGCCCAGGCAGCTCTGGACAAAATTCAGTCCCATGAGTTATATATCTGTTTTGGTCTGATAATAGAGGAAATAGTTCTTTGCAGGGCTTAACAAAAATTCTTAGCTTTTAGTACGTGGGCCTTCATATGAACTGGAAGGCTTTTTATTAATTACAAAAAACCCCAAACCAAAAACAACAGCAACAAAAAACAAACTTGACAAGCAGACAAAAATTGTGCATACATGCACACACACCAATATATGTATATCTCCATGTTATGGATTTGTGCAGAAACATGGTTTTGTCTCAAATGGTCTGAGTCGATGAGACATAAGCACCTGCAAGTCATTATTTTAAAGGCATATTGAAGTAGATCTTTCAGGGTGATTGGATTAGTTTCTTGGAAAACTGTTACGAACACCCCCTCTCCATTAATATGCTAATAAAATTAATAAAATACTATGACCCACTTTTAACTTACATCAGTTATTTCTGTGCTTCAAGGCCTTTAAGTCTTCCTCAGGAAAAGAAATGCAAGTTTATCCTTAAGAGTAGTTTTGTTCAGTTTAGTAATATTGTTCTGGAAATGCAGGTATCAGTATTAAACTCTATATATAGAGTATTTGTTCTGACAGAAATAAAAGACTTCTGTAATAGTTATATGCAGCAAGCAATGTACTTAAGCATAAGCTGACAGTGGAAGCACAAGGTGAATAGACCAGATGGGAATACAGAGTTATGCATAATATAATATGCTATTACAGGTTACTCTGAACACTGATCCCTTTCCTGTGATAAATTACAAGGTGTAGGAAAATAATATTTTTCATCTTTTGAAAAAAAGAAGTGAGCATTGCCAGCATGGGTTCTGCAATAGCATTGTATTCAAACCTACAATAATGCTGACTTGGTCCCAGTTTATAACATAGTCCTCAGCATGCTACACTTTTATTTATCCCAACAGTGAGTGGAAGGCAGGCTATACACTTCTCTGCTAAACAAATACACCAACTTTCATTTTATAATGGCTCTAAATGACTGCTAAGTAGAACTACTATAGTGCTATTAATATGCTTTTAGTTAGTACTATGTTTTGACAGAACAAAATAAGGAAATATTAAGACTGTGAAATGAATTCAATTTAACAAATTTTTATTTTGAGAACTGTAAAAATAGATTATTCTGATCATTAGGTAACTTTAATATGCCTTCATATGAAAAGTTTTGGCACAATGTTTCAGTGAGCTGAAATTTAATACGTAGGAGAATTGCTTAATAGTGGTAAACAGACTATAGAATTAGTCAAGACAGGCAAGTCTTGTTTTATCTTCTCCCATTAACTGCTGTACTGCAAGAACAAGAGAGTTCAACATATGATTGCACTGTTCATTTAAATGCTTAAAGTTGTGCAGTCAATACTATATGAAGCCATTAATGGAGGAAAGTCATGTCATTACATATAAGAGTTTGGGAGACTTTTTTTTTTTCACAGATGCTGTTGATTGTGCTGTTAAAGAATTTGTGAATTTACCCTGGCAGGTGAAGTACTGACTGCATTAAAATAGTATTTGTTTCTTAGATTCTATTGAGTCAGAATTAAAGGTTGAATTTAGTTTGCAATGATGCAAAATTAGTATTTTTCCATACTTCTAAGGGACATATAAAACATAAATGGGGAGCACCAAAACTGGCCCTACCTCTGTGAGAAATGCTTGAGAACTCATGAGTCTAAACTGATGAAATGGATACTCTCATGAAATATAGCAATTTCTTTATCTGAGTTTTAGTGTGGAAATACTTTGAGTGATGCTTGTATTCTGATGACTCGGTTAAATGCTATTTCCTATACTTGTGATCAGGAATTACTTTTAAATATTAAATTAGTTAAAGATTTTTTAACTGTTTAATTTTCATGTATTTTTTCTCATTTTTTAAAAGCTTTGCTATGTTGATGCAGGATTTACATGCTAACTGGGATGTAAATGTAATGGCAGATCTGTGTTATGTGTCTTAATTTGTAAATGAATAACAATGGCTCATTTTTAGGAAGGCTGCATTTTCTTTCTTTCTTTTTTTTTTTAAATGACCTGAAACTACTCCAACTTATTTTGCTGTGCCACTCTTCAAACTGACATCTCCATTCTTTTCTGACCTCTTACAGATTTATGTATATATGTATTTTGGAAAAGCTTCAGAAAGTAACTTTGGATTAAAGTAGTTCTTTCCATTTCATATAGAAACTGAATTCAGTTGCCAGAGTAGGATTTTGGACTTGATGTATTATAAATGCATAGGATGAAACTGATACATATGAACTTGAGAACTGTAGTGAGTGAAATGAGTTTGTGCCACCAACAGACTAAGTATGGAAATACATATTTACCAGTGTGAGGTGGTTATTTTACAAAATAATCATCCCTAAACTGTCAGTCCTTTTCTTGGAGAAGCTTACCAGGTGCATTTCAAAATCTGGGGACTTATAATTCACAACTGCTGGACACGAAAGTCCATAGTTTCACTACCCAGGCTTGTTTTGTGTCTTTTTCTGTTTTTTCCTCTCTTTTCAGTCTCTTACCCCTGCACGCTAGAGTAGGTATGTCTTCGTTTGATAGACAGGTGTCTGCTAAGGAAGGTGGGAACCTTCCTTAGAACAGAGAATGTGAATCCCCTTCCCTCCGAATTATTATAACTTTAAAATTAAGGGCTCTCAGGCAAAGGTATGGGAAAAGGAATAAGAGTTTTTTACTAGTATCTATAATGAGGTAAACAATCAGTAACAAAGAAACAGTAAACAAGGTAAAAAAACAGTAAACAAAACCAAAAAACTCGGTGGCAAATGTCCCTGGGGCTGTCAGGTACTTTCCCGTTTGGTGCAGTCACGGTCACGGCCAGCAGGGGCGCTGTTGGGCTCCCAGACCCGCAGGGCAGGTGCGATGACTCCCGGGAAGCTGCAGATGGCGCTGTGCCGCGAGGTTGGATCTGTGCCGCGTGTAATGGCGGACGGCTGGAGCTGGGTGGAGTGCAGATGGACGGGGGAGCAGCAGAGAGCCCAGAGCCGGGAGATGGAGCAGCCGGGTCAGCTCACCGGGGCCAGCCAGCAGAGGAGGCGGCAGGAAACTCCGCAGTTGGGGCAGGCAGGGCGCGGGGCAGCGGCAGGCAGGCCGCGGGGTGGTGGCAGGCAGGGGCCCCGCTCCGCTGTACAGCGCGGCCGGCAGATGCACCCTCCCGGAGGGGGCGAGAGGATCGGAGTCCCGTGACCTTCCCCTCAAAGCAAGGACTCACCCAGCAGGCAGAGAAAAACTAGTGCAGAGCGAGGCTTTTCCTTTCCTGCGGTCCCAACCAGAAACAGAGAGATGTCTCCTCCGCTGTTCTCTCTCCGAGAGCAGCGAGCGAGTGCTAGTGCCGTTATCAAGCCTTGTAATCTGTAGTTCCCCTGCCTGGCAGCCAAAGGCTTTGTCTCCTTTGTGAGCGTAGATGGCCCTTAAAGACCGGTCATTAGTTGCTTAGCAACAGAATGGGAAAAATTCCACTTGCCCCCTGCCCTCCCCCCAACCTTCCACAAGGTAATAGTCTTAAGAGTTTTCAGTGTGCTTCATACACAATGACTCTTTTACACTCCGTTTCCTAAATAATTATTATATCTTTTAAACTGAAAATGAGAATTCAATTTATGCTCAATATTGTCTTAGTGCAAGCCACACTGTAGCACTGCTTCATCATAAGGCCATGGGTTGAATTTCATTAGCTCTGTGACCTAATGAGCAATTAATTGTCTGAAAAATGCCTTTAGCATTTCATTGGATGGACAAGGCAATGTTATCTTTAAAAACAATGTGAGGAAAGTGGTTGAGGAAAGGAAGTAGAAGGAAAACAGGCCTGCCATTTTAGCAGGAGTCTCTTCTTGTGCTAGGTTAAACATAACAATGCATCTGGGAAGAACAAACATTTCCAACCTGCATTTGCCTTGGAGGTTTGTTTTTGTTGTTTTTTTAATTTAAATTCTATCCCATTTATAGTTATTTATCGTCCAAAAGTTTGACTGCACTTTTCAGCTGTAAGTAAACATAACTAAAAAATGCTACTTTTTCCCATCAAAATTACTTTTTTTACATCGGTAATCTCTTATTAACTTGTGAGATTTTACATATATTTGTATTTGGGTCTGAGAAGAGATTTAAAATAGTTGTAGTTATATGATAGGAGAGCAATTATGAATATAACAAGAGGAAGATAGCTACATTTTAGGGGTCAAAGGTTATATGTGACATAGGAACACATGCATAAAAGTTGTTTTGTTAGTACTTGCTTCCATCAAATTTTGGACCTCTCTTGACATTGATTAAAGGTTGTAGACTCTATTTAATGTTCAATCTCTTATTCAAATGAATAGTTTTGCTGATGAGAAAAGATCTGCTCAGTAAGCAAAACCTGATAATAAAGACTGTAGAGTTTGTGGTAACCTCTATAAAAATCTTGCAGTCTTCCAGAGAAGTATTAGGCCAGATACCTATGTCTGCAATATCTGTGCTCAGAGATAAGAAAAATATTTTATGACTCAATACATAAGTGACTGTAGGTTATTTGGCCTTGTGCTTTGGTCTGAAACCAGCGTATTTCATGACTAGAAAAGCATTTCCTGAAAGAAAGAAGTATTCATCTATTCAGACATATAGGAAATATAAGATTTCCCTACATGTAAGAAACTTTAGAAACATGCCAACTAATTGATATGAGAGATTAAGCCCAGGGATCTGGCAGAGATGTCTTTCTCTTTGGAAGTTCTGGGACTGATTCAGGGCTTTGAATTCGCCCTTCCTGGAATGCTCCAGATCCAGAAGTTCAGTTTTGGTTAGGCTTTTTTGGTTCTTTTTGGCTTTAATGTTTGATCGTTTCTTGTCACCAAATCAGAGCTTCAAAGTTTCCCAGGTGTTCATAGTAAGTCTAATATGCTGTAGACACAATATTTTTTACTTAAGATAATGAAAAAGAAGTACCTCAAACTTGTAAAAGGAGACAGTCCTTTCTGCAAAAGGTCCTACTGCAAGCAGAAAACAGCTGAATGAGCTCCAGCTGCTCAGTGGCAAAAGGGAGCTGTAGTTTCTTGTCACCAGCTATGCAAGCCTATCAGAGAGTGGAATACCTGATCCTAATCAAATGATCCTGTACAAACATCAGGAACAGGTTGGGTGGTGCATGGTTCAACCTGCTGGAGTGGAAGATGTGCCTGCCCATGGCAGGGGGGTTGGAATTAGTTGACCTTTAAGGTCCCTCCCAGCCTGAGACGTTTTAAGATTCTATGAAACCTATCCAATTATCGTGAATTCCTGCATGTCATCTGGAGCATGACTAACTCCCGTATATAAGTGTATCACTCTCCTAGGTTCTTGTTTGATAATTTTCAGCATTTGGTTATCAGAAGGGACAAGGCCTTCTACTGGCAAGGAGACAATTACAGACAAGTCCTCTTTCCTGCACAGATGAGTACCTCACACCACTGCTTCCGATACCAAATAAAGTTATGTACATGGTAATTTCAGTGTTAATATTTGGACTGAGGCACCACAATATTCATTATATGCACACTGCTGTAAAATTCCATGTCGTCTGCAAAGCTACAGCACATATCTACTGTGAAAAGAGTGGTGTGTAATAATTCTGTTTTTTACTGTTTGTGACAATGGTCAGATGATGTCACAAAATTCATGGAATTTGGAAAGAGGAAAAAAAAGAGCTTGGAAAGCTTTTTTAAATCTAGAAGAAACACAGATTGTTTCCACCCTTTTATCATTAATGGGACCGTGGGGCTCAGCATCTTTCCTATAATCCTCAATATATCAGAGACTTGAGTATGCATAAGGGATTTTCATGTTACTATTTTTGTAAACAAAGCATCTATGCAGCTTTTCTGATGCATGGAATAATTTTCAAACCGAGAATAGTGAGATACATTTGAGAAAAAATCTCTCACTTAACCAACTTGATCACAATCTCTCTATACAAAACATGATCAATATACAGAACAATAGAACTTAACTTAAAAAATCAAAGTGAGCATCAGAAAGTACATAAGAATAGCCTTTTATATCCTCTTAGAATGCAAATTAGTTTCTTCCTTTTATTAAAGACTGATCTGTAAATTTTGCAACCCAAAAGGATGTTCAGTGATTAATCACTTCCTCATCCTTGTGTCCTTGTTTAGTTTTATTTAGTTTCATTATTATTGACAGATAAAAATGCCAAGTTGTTCCTTTTCTGTTTATTCCTGGGCTTTCAGAGATTTTGCTTTTTGCTGATACTTTTTTCTCAGCTGTTGAAATTGATACACTTCTCATACTGTCAAAGGAAATATGCTTTGAAATAATTGTAGTGCTCTTAATGCCTAACTGTAGTATATGATACTGGCAATATAATTTAATAAGCAATTTCTTTTTGAAGTCAATTACAAAGTATTCCTACAAATAAAAAGAGAATATTTGGAATAATTTCCCTCAGAAAAAGCCTACAGAACTCTTTTACATGTGAATACCATTTTATAAATGCAATTTTTGCTTCCAACATAGTCCTGAAAGTATTTGTGCGTGTGTGTATGTGTGTAGATAGATATATATATATATGTACACACACACACATACACACTATGTATTTATCAATACATACATTTTTAGCAAGTCTAGTACTGCTCCTATTAAAAAGTTAAGTTGCTCAGAACTTAGTTGCTGCAGTTGTGGTATGCCTTCACAGGGTTGAAGGCAAGAGGTAAAGCTGCTTCTTCTTTTAAAGATTATAGACTAGGAAAAAACTAGTACTTTAAAATACAATTATTACAGACTTTCAACTTCTCCCATCAAGGGACAGCTCTGTGCTTAGTTCATTAGACTAAGGCTAAATATAAGAGCAAATAATACTTTTCTTCTTTCTCAACATTAAAGAATATCTATTTATATGTACATTTTTCTTGAGGGAATTCTCATAAATGTTTTGGCTATTTACTTACATGAAGGAGATTTAAAATTTTAAAGTTAGAATTAAAAATATTTATTTTGCTTTAAGTTAAACCTATTACTACTGATTTCCCAGCCAACAAAGATTTGCAGGGATTTCTCTTTCAATTTTAATGTAATTAGCACTCAATTTTGTCTCTGTAATTTAGAAAAATAATAACTTATATTTTGGTGTTAATTCCTTCTGAGAGAATGCTTACTATTTCTGGTAAGAAGTTGATCTATAAAAATTGTTGTCAGGGTTTGTATAATAGATAAAATTAATGCATTATATAAATTTCACAGAGCTCTGAGAAGTACTAAATAATTTTTAACAGTAATGGGTCAATTCCATGCCCAAATTGAGTGTAACAGGTTTCCTAGAGGGAGGAATGGAATCACTTGTCTTTTCTAAGTTTGATGCATAGTTAAATGTATTGCTGAATTTAAAAGGTGAGATGGTATTTATCATCTCATCAGGTAGCCACGTAAGAGTTAGACATCTAGTCTGATCTCAGTTTGTTAAAAAGACAATGGAGAATGGCATTTATAGGTGATTCATATCTCCATAAAGTTATGTCTAAGATAAAATTGAATGATTCACACTTCTAAAATTTTCATCTATCTCTAAAATGGCAGCCTTGATGACTAGTTTAGATTACATGACTAAATTAGGGTGTTTAAAGTTAAGTGAGAATAATCCCATCCACAATTTTACATATAAGCATGATCTGACATCATTAGAGGAAAATTCAGAAGAATCAAGTTTGTGTCAGTCATGCGTTTATAAATGACCACCGCTCAGTAAAGTTTAAAGACTGTTCTCCAAACCAATAATGGGAAAAGAGAACATGTAGAACAGGTCTGTATATTGAGGAAGGCCTTAAGGAATTGTTGTAAGATGTGGTCAGTTGGTCTGTTAAGTTGTTGAATTTGCAGATGGAAGAAGATTGAAGTAATTTTGGCGTAATGTCTTTAGAATATGTTGCAGATGATGAAGAAATTGTGCTTGAAGATTAAATGATACATGACAAAGAGAAAACATTGCTCATGGGAGAGTTTGAATTTTGTGGAATAAAACAAGGCTGTTAAATTTAAAATGAGACTTTTTATATTTTCCATATTGCATAGTTGCACATGTTCTATTTTTGTTAGAAAAACCAAACAAAAGCAAATCAAAAGCAAAAACCTGACATATTTTAGTCTCTAAGGTATGAATAAGTAAATTAAAAAATCAACAGTAAAATTTGCTTACTAGTGATATATATTTGGGGTTTATTTCCAAAGCTTTTTGTCAAGGCAGCTATGAATAAAAGTGAGGTTGAATACTCAAAGTGTCTTTTAAAAGGCCTCATTAAAGACTTAAGCAAGTTTATGAAAATAATGTATACTTCAGAGTGGAATTAATTTGTGTTCATCTGAATATACATTACAGACATGAAGGATAGCTCTGTGAAATCCTTTCTAATTAGAAATGTTAGCCAGCTGAGTATCACACTGTTGTCCCACAGAGGTACAGGCACTTTGTCTCACAATACCAGCTGTGGCATTCTGAGCATTTTACATTTTTTTAATTGCTGATTTGTTTCCAAAATTCTTCAACTGAAACCCTGCTAGTGGGGCAAAGACCTAGATTTTATCCTTGTTCTCAGATCCGCAGTCTGTCTTGGACAGTCATTAGCTAAAATTTAGGAATTGTTCAGGAAGTGGACTTGAATCCAGGTCTTCCAACGGGGTGACGAAAGAGCAGCCATACGGAGAAGGACTTAGCATACTGGTAGGTGCAAAATTGGACATGATCTGTCAATGTGCACTTGCAGCCTAGAAAATCAACTGTGTCCTGGGTTGCATCAATGAACAGATTGAGGAAGGTGATATTACTCTTATGACACCCACCTGAGTCCTGTGTCCAGCACCAGGGTCCTCAGCACAAAACATGGACCTGTTGGATCAGGTCCAGAGGAGGGGCATAAAAATTACTGGAGGGCTGGAGCACCTCTCCTGTGAAGGCAGGTTGAGAAGGTGGGGGTTCTTCAGCCTGAAGAAGAGACGGCTCTGGAGAGAACTTATAGTGCCTTTAGCCTCCTTGAAGGGGGCTTATTAAAAGGAGAAAAACTTTTCACTAGAGCCTGTAGTGACAGGAAAAGGACTCATAGTTTTAAATTGAAAGATGGTGGATGTAATGGAAGAAATCTTTTGTGATGAGAATGGTGAGGCAGTAGAACAGGTTTCCCAGTGAAGCCATGGCTGCCCCATCCCTGGAAGTGCTCAGGACCAGATTGGGTGAGATTTTGAGCAACCAAATAGAAGGTGTCCCTGCCTATGGCAGTGGGGTGGACTAGGTGATCTCTTTCAACCCAAACCATTCTGTGAACTTAAACTTGTGCTAAATCGTCACTGGAGAGACATAACTTTCCTCTAGTACAAGATTTTGAAAAGTATGAGGTCTGCTTAATTAAGAAGCTTTGGTCAACTAGACCTCATATGGTTTTTGAGGCAGCTGCCTAAACTCTATAAGGGGAGCAGAATTTTTTCATACTTTTCCATAGTATTTAATGAATGCTACATTCCTGGCAGATTTCTCTTTGTGTGGAAATTTCAATCCCTCTTTAGAGGAGTCTGAATAAGTCTACTTGTATGAATTTTCTATTATAGCAAAGATTAGAATATGGAAAAAGCGAAGCAGCAAAATTGCAATGACCTAACTAAAAGTTCTAGATTCTATTTTCAATTACCTGCTACTCTTTTAAGTAGCTTATTTATGTGAAGAAGAAGAAACATGTTTTTTTAGGAGAGAACTATAATGACGTTGAACTGGAGAATGTTTACAAAGTAAGAGAAGTAGTTAAGGAATGGAAGGAGTCTGGATATGAAGGAGAGAATTTTAAAAGTATGAATATGTGATCATACAGCTAAAGACTGTGTCAGCATGCATGTCTAAAGAAGCATTATCTAAGTTTGTGGGGTTTTTTATGTTTTTATTTTTTAATGGGCTTAAGTCATATATTTATGATTTTTCTCAGACTTAAAAACATAGCCCCCCAAAAATAACAAATCTTTTGTATTTCTTTGTCACAGCCTTTGCCTATGAATATAGTTCTTTCTCCCACTTACTCTAGTTCAGTGTTTCTTAGTTTTTCCCAATCTGTGAGTGGAGGGTGTGAGAGTGAGTGTGCGTGTGCGGCACTCATGCACAGTGTAGTGATTTTTGGAAAAAACAACCCCTCTTCCTCTCTATGATACCATACTTCACTCTAGTCAAAAGCAACTGGAAGCATGCAGCACAGAGAAGTCCGTGACCCATCACGAGGCTGGGCTTGAATGCATACTATTAATTTGTGAGGATGAGGTACACACACTCCCTGTTCAGTCCCAGAAACCACATGGAGCCTTAACATGCTTCTTGAGCGAAGAATCAATGGAGATGTTGTCTCTTCTAAAACTGGAATTCAAACACAAAATATGTTGTCACAACTGACTCTGTCTTAGCTATATTTTCATACAGATAGCAGAGACATACAGTGACTCCATCTCCCAAGCAGATTTTAACACAGAAAAGATACTATTTTCTTTTAGTTTTGATTTTCTTTTTTCTAAAGTAGAACTAGAAAAAGAAATAGATATTGTGTTAGCATACCCAAGATAAATAATAAATTTTAATATTGTTTGAGGATTTGGGAGAAAATATCCTTTAAACATGTCATGCCACTCTTGTGAGAAATGGTGCAGTTCAACAAAATAATGAGCATCAAGAGCAAGTGCAATGCAAAAGTGTCATCGCTGCATTTATCCTTGATGAATACTGTATGAACTCAAATCAAAATATTTTTATGGATGGCATTCATTGAAAAAAGCTTTTATTTGCAACTGGTTTTAATGCTAAATAGGACCAAAAAACACCTGTATGCTAGTAGAAAAATTCACTAGTCAGGTTAGTACGAACAGAGCACGGTTATCCTGGAGAGGAAATACGGACCTTCTTACTTGAAACATTAAAAAATACTCAAAGTGAAAATACTCAAATTGGTGTACTTATTAAAGTTTTCTTCATTTTCCATCTGAAATGTATACAGTTTTTTTACAAATGAAGCAGAATATGAGCTCTTGTATATAAACTAAATCTGCAGGAATATATCTCCATCACCTGCTTGCTTATTTTAGAAACACTGATTCACCCAGATTTGTTAATTGCACCCGTCTTTCTTGTTTGCTGTTCTGTGCAAATATTTTTATCTTTGTAAGAGGCGAGCTCCTGTCTCTACTTCGCGTATACATTGGTTTCACAGTTCTGACCACGCATCTTGTGTACAGCTTAAGGAAAATCTGTCTGCTAAAGATGAAAACAAATTTTATTCAAGTACATTATCAATCATTCCAATCACTACCCTTTTTGAAAGGTATATAATTTCAAGAACACTATATGTGAAAACAGAAGTCTCATGAAAGTTTTTGGTTCAAGGAATATCTTCCCACCATGCAAACACAGTATTCCAAGGTTTCAGATATATTTTCCACTGAGAAGTTGGCTATGATCCAATTATTTCACACTTACTTAATTGATTGTAGCGCTGACCTGTAGTACCAAAAACTTAGTTCTTTTGTGAGAAAAAATTCTGGTTTTTCTCTATTATTAAGATATTTCTTATTCTAATTGTCTCTATTATTAAAAAAACATTTTGTCTTTGTGGGGGAAGACTTTCAGAGAAATTACTGTGTTGTTTAACTAAACTTTTTTTGTGGCCTTGTGTAATTTGCTGATAGTCCATCTAGCCCAGCAAAGAAATTATATTATGTGAATGCAAACATCCCAAAAGAAATTTCCAAGGTCATTCTTCAACTCATAGTGTCTGTAAATATAGCAAGATGTTATGTTTGGAAAATTCAGCACAAATTAGGCATGGTGTTGCAAACTAATAGATGATGTTTAGTGAACAGGGCCTGTGAAAATCAAGGACCAAACTATTGTATTCTTACAGACTATTGTTTCTTACTGAACAGAAAGCATTTCTTCCTCATAAATTATTGCTCAGTATAGTCTCATGGTGGCAGTCTAATCCATGTGTATTCCTTTCACTTGCTTCCTGCTGGCACAAACAATAATAAAAATATTTTAAGCAAATATTAGGTTTGCCAAAGCTCACATAGTACGAATGCTTCATGGCAAATTGGAAAATCCTCTTCATTTTAAATGTGCAGTTTAAGACATTCAGTAATAATTACTATCACTACTAATATTGATCACCTACTATAACTGTTGATCAGCCTGGCTAGCAATAATGCTTCTTTTATTTGGCAAAAAAAAAGACAAAGTTCTCACGAAGAAAGGGGAACCAATGTAGTTAGCTCGGTAAATATTTTCCATGAAGATAATTACAGCAAAGGCTAAGAATGCCTAATATTCTCCTTAATAACATGCAGCTTGTTAGTGTCTTTTAATGAAGAAGAGAACAAAAGTGTTAAAACATAAAATCTATTCATTGGGTGTTATTCAGAATCTGACATGGATAACCATAGATGTGTGGAGGTGTATCCCTCCTCAGTGATACCTCCAGCTTGGTAGATTTGAGTGAAGTCCAGAGTCTGGCATATTATATATGTCACTGACTAATATTAGATGTCTAGAAAAAATGTAAGAATGGAAGCATATTTTCAAGCACACGCCTCCCTTCTTCTAAGTTTCTGTGTCTGAAAGACTTGCTAAGCCCAAGGTTTATCTTTCCTTTTAAAATGCTCTGAATGTATCTTCCTTTCCTTTTTTTTTTTTTTTCTTTTGCTAATTTCCTTTTGCTACAGTCTAACTGCTTTCTTGTTGGAATGAGTTCCACTGTTTATTTATGCAATAGGTGAAAATATATACCCTTTTGGTTTGGACTTGCCAGCAGAAGGAATGTTTTGAGGAATGAAAACAGGAATGAAAAGCAGGACAGAACTCTTTTTCTTACCCCTGTGATGCTGTGGGCCTCTCCCACCTTCCCCCTCAGCAGTCTCTTTTGCAGGCTAAAAAATCAGTCTGTTTAGGCTCCCTGTGCAGAAGCTATTTCCTGCTTTTAATCATCCTTATAATTCTTATTTACACCTTTTCTGATAAGATTGTGGGCTGGAACTTGTATACGGAGTGTAGATTAGACAGTGAGTTTATGCAGGGTTTAATGACAGTTCTGTTTATTTCTTCTAATAATTTTAAACATTCTGTTGATTTTGACTCTTATGGTTTTATGAACAAATTACTCCAACAGTCCAGCTACTTCACAATTGTTCTCCTGAGTTCTAACAGGTAGCTTGGAAACCATGGCTATATGTGCAAAATTTAGATGGGCTTGGGCACAGTGTTACTGGACCTGTGCCAAAATTGAATTTCTCAGTATCACAAAGTCTTCTTTCAGCTCAACACATAGACAAAGCAATTGAAATTGCAGCTAAATTCAGTATCTCTTCTGACCATCATGCAACTAAATAGCCAAATAATCTGGAAAAATATTTAACAAATGCAGTAAACAGACCTCTTCCCTGTGCTTTCTTTGATTAGTAATTATGTAGACGGGGTTTGCCTCAGAAGTATAGAAATAGCAAAGTGATTGCTAGAGTGTCATTAAGAAGATCAAATTAAATAATAAAATGCTGTTGCCAACATATTTGAGGAGGGAGGGAGGGAGGGAGGGAGGGAGGGAGGGAGGAAGGAAGGAAGGAAGGAAGGAAGGAAGGAAGGAAGGAAGGAAGGAAGGAAGGAAGGAAGGAAGGAAGGAAGGAAGGAAGGAAGGAAGGAAGGAAGGAAGGAAGGAAGGAAGGAAGGAAGGAAGGAAGGAAGGAAGGAAGATGGATGATAGAATCATTGCATGTGTTGGAAATTCAGCTAGTGTTACAGTTGATCTGATGTGATGTAGCTAGTGAAGACATGCCAGCTTGTATCAACTGAAAATCCACGGAGTGTGACACAAAGACAGTTGGCTTTAAGAGGGCATAGGATAAATAACTAAGATAAATCAAAGATATTTAATGATAAACCTGTTTGTAGAATTTTTTTTTTTTTTTTTTTTTTTTTTTTTTTTTTAAATGTATAGCACCAAAAGGAGATTTGGGAAGTGTGTGTGTGAGTGTCTCATGTTCTTCAAGTAGTGTAATTGCTATGTGGTGATACTCTTACATGTGACTTTTGACGTTCTCTTTGGTGGCCCTAGTTGTTTTAATAGCCTGCAGAATAAACACTTTATAAATATAAACATGGGAAAATACCTGTTATGTCAAATGACAAGAATCACAAACAACATTTGCTTAATTTTGTAATAATTTCATTTATAATAAATGTGGTCTTTCATTACCAGATTTTGTTTATAAAGTATACAATGCTGTGAATCTTAATTTTTTTTCAAAGTACACTAATACCTCAGATTTTTTCTGTGAAATTGTAAGAACATTGTTTGTATGGACTGGTTGACTACAGCTCACGACCATACCTTGGCTTACACAGCTTCAGATATAGGTTGCAATGACAAGAAAAAAGAAAGATGTTCTTGTTGCAGAATTTTATCCAAAACATTAAATAACAATTTTCTGTCTGTCCTGCAAGCCATTGTGGACAATTAAATTTAGAGTTTCTACCACAGGAGCCATGTGTTCAGTGTTTTTCACATATGTATGATTACGATCCTCCCTGAATAAGGAAAGTTGTAGATAGATGACCTGGGAGTTGGGTTTGCTAAGGGCATGATAGAAGTGAGCACCTTCAGAATTTCAAGAATAAATCATGCAGCTGTAGTTCAATAACTAGTACAGTGTTCATTGAATTAGTAATTGATAGTCACTTGTATAAAAATTGTGGAGTTGATAAGGCCTTTTATTCTTAGGGACAAGAATCTTAAGCTAATTAGAGCTTGTTTCGTGGTATCTGCTAATTGACTATTCACCTCAGTTAACATAAACATGTTGTTTTCAAATCACTGCTCTTTTCTCTGTCTTTTTATGTTTCATAACAGAAATGTGCCTGTCAGGTGAGATGTAAGACAGCATGACATAATGCAGTCTGATGTAACATGAGTGAAAGCTAACATTTTAGATTCTTATCCTGCTCTTGTTGAGGGCCATGTGCAGTCTCCCAAAGTCATGTGCACTTCTGTTGAGCCATTTCAGTAGTTTCCCACTTGGATTTTTGTCTCCTGGAAGCAAGACAGATATGTAAATTATTGGAGTCTGTATTTACAAAGCAGATTCTTCTGTCACAGAGGTCTATGGATTCCTTGTCATTGACTTCAGTGGATACATTGTAACACCCCTGGACACTTCAATAGTCAGACACACTGTGCTACCGTTCAGAAAGGCTGGGGTCTCAGGATGAACACTTTACACCACGCATCACCCCCATACCTCGGCTATTTTATTTAAAGTCATGTCACTCGATTATCACAAACATCAAAGCAAATAATTTTAGGCCTAGAGAAAGGACACAAAATGTTGTATTTGTACTTTGTCTAGAAAATTGTTTGCATTAAAATACTTCTGGAGCCATAAGGGTATCTCCTGTGAGTGGTAAATTAAAAATATTCTAGAGAATGTCCATGTAATTTTGTGGAAGCAGTGACTATGAACATTAGAATAGCTCACAGGTCTGAGAGCAATTCTGCACCACAGACACAGCCCTGACATGGCAGATCAGCTTACATTTCACCCACCCTGGCACAACCAGCTTTAGCAGTGCCAACATGAATATCATCTACTTGCTGTGCTGCTTCTGGCTCTGCATTTCCTGTCAGTCACACGGGTTCCTGAGGATGAGTCAGTGATGCAGACAGCTTCTTTTGTACATTATTTCTCATAAAATGAACATAATAAGGATTTGCTTGTAATATTCCTGCAAAGAGTAGATCTCTTCTGTGTATTTCAATTATGCCTTAATCAAGGATTAAAAATCCCTTTGAGCAGTTCAGTTCAGGACTAGTCCCTGAAATAGTGCTTGTGTGTTGTGATGTAGATGTAGTATGTGAGGGCACAGGCTAGATGAAAAGACCTGAAGTAAGTTCAGTTTCTTCAATTTCATGTGATTTACCTCACATAAATAGTTGAACATTTGGGTGATTTTTTCAATTTGGTATTTCAAAACAGCATCCAGCATAATTCCATGAGAAACTATTGTGTGGTATATAGTTGGAATGTTGCACTGTTAGGTGAAATCATTTATGTAATATCATAAACATTCTCTTTCATCTTTATAGTTCTAATTTGTACTATCATCCAAGTCTCTTAATTTATTTGAACTCAACTTTTATTTCTGTAGCATATCTGAGTCATGTGCTTGGGCTGAATGTGTTTAATTAGTAAATAGACATACTATATATACACTATTTATAAAGTATTCTAATCACCTGTACCTTAAAGCTAATTCTTACTACATTTTTTTCACAATTCACAACATTACTTGCTATTATTTACAAATATAAATAATTGCTTGAGATTTACAGAGTAGAAAACATAACACTGAAACATTCTATTTCATATGGGAGAAATAAAACTAGATCTTATGATGACACAGGAAAATATCTTATTCCTTATTCATTTATTCCAGTATGAGCTGGGGGCACCATTTTGGCACCATTTTGAATTCATGTAGATAAGGCCAAAGGATTTGGAGCAATGCTGAATCAGACCTATAGTTACTCATTCAATTGTGTGTGTTATTGATGCTGCAAGATGGTGGTTAACTACTCCATTCTGAATATAGCTGTGCATAAATGTCAGCTACTGACATCATGACTCAGGCACAGCAGCTGCATCACCCTTCATACCATCCAATTTCCCCATTAAAATAAGAAATTACTTTAATACTGTGCAAACATATCAGTAAGATACAAAACATAAGGTACTAAATTATTAGAACACATCATTTCAGTTCCATTCATGAATGTCTCACACAGCTGTACTTTGATTTTATAATCTCGAGGGACTGTCTGTTGCATCATTCGAACTCTGATGATGTTAATGAATGCCACAGATTGCATATGTTTTGTGTAAGTTTGTGCTTTATGCCTGCACGTGTTGCCCCTTTACCTAAGTTTTGATTATATTTAACTTTGCTAATGCTGCAATACTGTTTGCTGTGTTACATTGCTAACTTTTCATTCTTCTTTCTTGTATATGCATTGCATAGTGCAAATATTCTGTTTTCTATAAAATTCACATCTAAATCAGAAGCACAATTATGTGCATAGAAATAATGTACCTGTCCAAAAGAATGTATCATGATATCTTGCGATAGATCTGCAAAACACAATTTTTAATGTAATGGATAAAATTCTTCCTGCAAAATGTGCTTTTATTAACCAAGTGATGGTTTTAACACTAAACTCTAATGTAATGTCATCTGGTCTTTCTGAATTAAATTCTAAAAATAAGTCTTCTATCTTTGAAAACAAAACTTCTCTAATGACTATTGAAAAATTTATTGTTACTCATTCTTTTTTCCTCATTATGACCTAGCAATTTAATTTGGAAGATAGTATTTGTCCTTAGTTATTATTAGTTGACTCCACTCTGTTTTAAATGCAAAGAAAGGATGAATTAAAGTAAAAGAGATGAACAAATTCGAAACCTTTTCTAGGCTGGTTGTGTGGTCACACCATGGGAAAAAAATGCTGGAAACCCTGCTGGATAACAGAAGTGATGCAAAGTAAGAACTGTCAGGGAAGAAAAGATAGTTCATGTAGATGGTGCTCATGGAGCACTTACAATGAGACAAATGTATTTTTCCCGGTCTTTAGAACTGGGCTTTTTGATAATAAGTTCTTTAGTTGTAGTTTAAAACTAAACTGTTTGAACTGTGGTACACTTTTCAGCCTCCTCCAGTGAGGTAACAAAATACAATCCAATGACAAAGTTTATAAAAAGAAAACCTTCTGTAAGATCCTGACATGTGAGCGAGGCTGTCAGTGAAGTGGTCTGGGAGAGTGGCATCAATAAAAAATGAAAGTCAAAGTGACAGTGCTGAAGCGATCAGATTTGGTACATACAATTATCCTGTATGTTGCAGGAGTCTGGCAGAAGTAAAGAAGTCCTCAGAGTAGTGTGCCTACAGTTGAGTTGCTCCTGTTCCAGTGAAGCTCAGAAGAGAATTTGTCTTATTGTTTTAGTACTTCACAAATAATGAAATCAGCACTTTCCTTTTATCTGCCTGAGCAATGCTCTCTGATTCTACCAGCTGTTGGTAAGCAACTGTAACAGTAACAGTGATGTTTACCTAAAGCCTCAATTTATTTTACTTTATCTTAGAAAAGTATAAAAATAAAATCCAACCTGTCCTCAGTGATCTCCATTTGCAGAATGAGTTTACATCTATGAAGGATAATCTGTTTTTCAAGGGTACTAAATCTGCCTTTAGCTCAGCATTTTAAAATATAGGATCTTACTCTCTGTAAAAGGACTTTTTCAACATCATCTTCTACATATTTCAATTCTGGTATATGACTTGCTTTGCTTTCCTCTCTTTTTTTCATGAATTTTCTTTCCCTAATTTTGATGAATCTTAAGAACAATTGGAGTAATTCAAAGGAAGAAAGAAGACAATCGAAAGATCTTTTCTTTACTGGGATAAAATAATTATTTTTGATGGAAAAGGGATAAACCCACTTAATGTAATCTAGTTCCTTTTAATTAACATCTTATTGCCTTGTCAGAAGGATGCACTGTCAAGCTGTGGCCTTGAAAGAACGATTATGGTTGTTTTTTTTTTTTGCTTCTACTAACCAGTGGCACAGAATTGATAGTGTTATACACTGGATTTTTTTTTTTTTTTAAATATTAAAAGCCTTTTCTTAAAAAAAAAAATCCTGCAGAGGGTATATTTCCCTACATTTTATTTCCCCATTAACTTTTGCGAATACCGATTTATTGGTCTTGAATACTGATTTATTGGTCTTTTTGAACAATTCAGTATTGAAAAGAGGACATGAAATATCTTTTTCTCAATTTGTAATGGCAGCATAATCCAGTTGATGTATAATATGCATTTCAGCATTGAGAACTTCATTAAAATAAAAACTTTCACATGCCAGCAATTAAGATGTTTTGCTCTGGTACACAGCAAAGCTACCATTATGGCAGAATTGTTTCAGAGTTTCTTGCTGAATAATAGTATTAATCTTTAACCTTTAGGACAATTTAATTTCAGTCGAATTCTGGATAAAGACTTAAATACACATAGGAAATGGTCCAAAAAGCTAGTGCCTGTCTCTCAGTATACTAATCTGAGACTTTAAAATCACTAGCTTTTCTGTTTCATCAGCACAATCAATGAATATATATCCTGTGGCTAGGTCTGAATTTAAAATGTTTTATAGATTGATGAAGTCCCAGTCACCTTGTGAATGTCTGCATCAGGATTTAAAGTTATTACATGCATTCAAGCATCTCATGTGAGATGGACTCCATGAAGGTCCTAGACTGGTCACAGCCAAAAATTTCAGGCTTTGAATAGATCTGTATTTAAAGCAAATCCATCTAAATGTTGTAATTTAGCTGCCAGTTTCCCTCTATTTTTACCCTTCTTGCCAAGTTACAGAATATTTAATGATTCAGAGGCAATTGATGGTGTTTGGAAGGGCTGAATCCAGCAGCCAACAGAGGTGAGGCTGCCCTGTCTCTTTCCCAGGTGCAGGCAGTGACAAGGCTGAGCAGCTTTTCCCAGCAGGTACAGGCAGACAGAGAATGAGAATACACCATGAACACATGTGCACAACTAACTGCATGGATGAACAGTCAGACACACACTCACCTGAGCTCAGGCAGCACCAGTGGCCTCACTTGGTTTCCCATCTCTGGCCTGGGGCAGTTGTGCTCCTCCCACCCACTCACCCATCCACGGAGCTGACCACAATTTCCCTGGACTGCCGTAGTCACCCAGCCCAGGGTCTTGTCCTTGAAGAAACCTTCCTGTGTTCTTCTCCTTGTTCCCTGCCCATCACCACATCTGTCCAGACATTCTCCAACACCCACACCCTCACTCTCACACCTGCATGGCTCCCAGTGCCGCACTGCAGCCAGACGGGCTCTGCCCTGGTCCCACTTGGGGCTGGCACAGGGTGTCACTCACTGGGGTCTCCCCACTCACTGGCCCCCAGACATTAATTATTTCAGATCAAATAATTTTGAAACTAATTTCTCACTAATTCTCTTGAAATGAACTGTTTTTGCCTGGGTCTTGCAAAAACATAATGGGTAAATAAATGTACACTGTTCTCATTTCACATTGCGCTGGGACTGTCTTGAGTATGTTTAAATATCTGAAGTACTGAAGCCCTGTGGTGCCAATTTTCCCTGATGCTGTAAGGCAATGGTGGGCACAGCAAGTGGACTCTGGTGTGGGGCAGGTGCCCACTTTGAAAGATATCTGTGCAAGGCATGCTCCAGGTATGCCAGTAAAGATCGTGGCTTGCCGTTGTGAATAAACCTTCAGCGATGCCTAAATTAAAAGGATCTTAGTACTTTCTGATTTGATTAATTTCCTGGAAAGTGCCTCGTAATGGTGTTATGAGGTTTTCTTATGGATTTTTAAAGGACACTTGAAGTAGCTACATGCTATTTAAAACAGTCCTCGAAGAATAGTGCCTTTGCCTCTCTGGCCATTTGACATTTCCATTCTTGATTAAAGTTACTTTAGGAAATAGCAGCTTTATTGAGTAGTAAGGCAGACAGAAAGAAGATGGCTTGAGGATATACTAATGGGGAAGAAGTGATGAAGGCCCAGTGCAGAGCACAGCTAACTGCTGGCAAGGGCTGAGGGGGCCTGTGGGTCTCAGTGGGGGTAGGTAGTGCTGGGAGATTACATGGAGCTCAGAAGAAGAGAAGATAC
This sequence comes from Acanthiza pusilla, assembly GCA_036630365.1. Lineage (NCBI taxonomy): Eukaryota > Metazoa > Chordata > Aves > Passeriformes > Acanthizidae > Acanthiza > Acanthiza pusilla. The sequence continues at coordinate 14,124,808 of JAXCHO010000036.1, read as the reverse complement.
AAAGAGAGAATATAAAAACATAAGAGAAAGGAAAAAGGGATGGTTGAAACAAGGTGGGCAGACCACCTGTTCATGCCTTACAGCTCTCTACTGCTCCACCGTCTCAACAGATAGCATCAGCAATTTAAATCTGTAGTTTATCTCTTGTAGTTCAACAGGAAATCTTTTTTGTTTTATGTATACTTAACACTTCTTTGCACTATCAGGAACATTTCTTTTTTTATCCTTTTTGTTAAAAGTCGTATTTACAAAACTATTGCTGTCATGCGCTTTGCTGCTCCAAGTCATTTAAGTTCTAGCTAATATTGCAGTAACAGAGTTCTGCAATTGTGCACACACTTGAATTAAAGGAGTCAAAACTGCAGGCATGAGGTGCTCTGGGGACATGAGAGGTGTGAGTCTGAATGTGCAATGCAGGAGAGAGGATTTAAAATCTGTGAAGGCTCTAACTGTCAAGTCCAATAATTAAGGCCTCGCAAGTAAGAACAGGAGAGAGATGATTGGACTCATCCTTGTATATATACAAGGAAAGTGGTCAATGCTGTTTTGTGCCAGAGGAAGATAATCCCAAGATAAGGTGAGTGAAAGCAGGTGTATCAGTGAGGTTCCAGTATGATTTAGGGGCTGCTGGGCCCTCTCTGAAGGTTTTTCTGGAAATAAAATGTTAGTGTCCAAGAGCATTGCATGCCAACATTGCAAAATTAATTACTCCTCTTTTGAACACAGGTGAAGCAAGTACCCTGCAAGGGACTCTTGCTGGGCCAATAGATACTAAGAACATAAAGATAAGATTAAGGAAGACAGCAAAAAATGTATATGCTTTGTAATTCCTATGCCTGACCTGTTCTCTGTGGAAAATTCCTCAATGCCTCTGTTTAAAGTTAAAAACTTGGTAGAACAGATTATAGAACAAACAGACAAAATAAACAGTAATGTCACAAGCACCATGTGTTATCCAGAGTTTAAAAGACAATCTAGGAAAAAAATTGCTGCACAGCAAATGTAATCTTCAGCTTCAATTCACCTTAGATGTCCACATTTAAAAGGGGCGTTAAGGTATAAAAGCTGAAACACCTGAAATTTTTGTTACAAAGCTCTATTAAGGAAAAAAAATCAATTGACCCATGATTAAATATGACATATGGAAGAAAAAGTTTAAAATTATATGCTTTTCAAACCTATTGGAGTTCTCTGAGGCAGTCTGAATGTGGATAAAGGTCATCAGAATGCCAAAAGACATTGAACAAGCCTTCCCAGTAACAAATTAAAGGCAATAAATCAGGTAGGACATAAGAAAGTTGTACATTTCTAAAAGGTGGGATAAAAACTGTGCATCAGATAAGAGAAAATACATATTTTTTACAATGGAAGGAGTCACCATGACGTCCCAAAGAGATCTGTGTTGGTGTTCAGCACAGCCATAAATGATCTGCAAAAGAGGATAAGCAATGAAGTGACTGTGATGATAGGAAGTGATGCGTTAATGAAAATGAGGACCAATTGCGAAGAATTACAAAAAATAACCTTATGTGACCAAGTAATGGGGTGTTGAAGTAATTTATAAAATTCAGAGTAGACAAATGTGATGTGATGTGATGTACTTAGTAATAAACTGTAGGAAATCTAATAAGTCATATTTGTCCATGTAAAATGACGGGCTCTAGACTCACTGTAATTCCAGAGAAAAGTAATCAGTTATAATTCATAGTAATATAAAATATCAAGCTACTACTTGCCTTAGAAAAGAAGATAAGAAACTAGTGGGAGAAGAGAAAAGGGAATAAAGTTATCACTGTGTAAATGATGTGTACACATTTTGAATATTACAAGAAATTTTGGTATCTCATGGAGGGTATAACACAACATCAAAATTGTCATAGAAAGGTGATAAAATGGCTTAGATGCAAAGAACAGCTGTATGAAATAGAACTTTTGAACTTGGAAACAGAAAGAAGCTGGAACATGATAAGGGCCAGTAAGATGCTAAGTGGCATAGAAAGCATAGGTAAACATCATCTGTATGTTCTCTTGTCATACAAAAACTTGCTGGGGCATCAAATGAACCTAACAGATGGTAACTGCTGAACAAACACAAAGAGCGGGTTTTTTTTTTTGTTTTGGTGTTGTTTTTTTTTATTATTATTTGTTTGTTTATTTGTTTGTTTTGGGGGTTTTTTTGGTTTTTTTGTTTTAGGATTCCCTCTACAATGCATTAAAGGCCCTAGAAATTAGTATAGACTTAGAGGATGACTAGGTGGGTTCATGGAAAATAAATCTATCAAGAGCTTTTAAACAGAAAAACAAGGGTCCTGGAATGCCTTACTTTTAAGAAATCCTTAAGATGCTGCTCATGAACAGGAGGGAAGTTTTTTGTCAAAGTCCTCCCTCCTTTGACTTGCTGTTGGAGAAAAGGTACGGAGCAGAATGAGCCTTTAATCTGTCTGAGCACAGCTGTTTTTACTTATTGAACTTGCTAATACAACAAACTCATATTAGAAGCTATTTTAAAGAGTGAGGGCAATCCAGTCTTGCTAAACCTACCTTCTCAGCCTCTGTAGCTGCAGAAAGGGAGATGCTCCTTACATTCGTAAGAATAAATGTCACGTCATTTTCATTATGATTGGTCAAAATATCTTTATCATCACTGACTCTACTAGAGACACCAGTATTTAGTTTTGATGCATTTTATAGTTTGCTTGTTCAAAATACATCTGTCTTGCAAAAATTTGTAACTATGTAAATATATATATGCATACATATACATCAGTCTTCCACAGACTACCTTATGAATTACAAGAAGAGAAGTGCTCCTTTTTACGTTTCTTATACAAGCATTTGAAACTGGAAGCAAACAAACAAAAAGAAATCAATGAATATGGTAAACAGGGTGGGAACTGTGTGTAGGGGGAGGATGTGATAAAGAAACATAAAGGCCCAGGAAAATAAAAATCAGATTTTTTTAGGAAGTATTTTTTAAGTTTGTATTTTGTTAGGTTTGTTCAAAATCTTATGTCAAAGCAGTACTAAAATTATGCTGAATCTTAGTGGTTCTACCACACATTTGACACCAGTATTTAGGGCAAAATTGCAGAGTTTTCTTCATTGGCTCTCACTTAGGGATCACAACTGAGAAACTTTGAGCCTGAGTATGTGCAGTAGGACTGGTACAGGATCTGCACAGTAACTTTCAAAAACAGGGTAAGGCTGTAGCCAGTTTAACTGTTTCTCAACTACAAGCAAAGAGCATCAGTTTTCTTAAATCATACTTTGTATATCATAAGGTTAAAATAGCTGTCCAGAAATATCTTCTTGCAAACATATGACAGAAAAATAATAACAGCAGCATAGTTTATACTCATAAACAATGATGTGGTATCATACAAATATTGGCAGTCCAATACACCTTTAATATTAAAACAATTCAGTGTACTTATATTGTACTCAATCAGTGACTGCACATGTTGTGAAAAATGGCAGTATATATTTTATTATTTGACACAAAGGCCAAAGCTAATGTGAAGTGTAGGAGTAGACCTTTTTGGGGTGTATTCAGTGATAATCAGTCTACATTCAGCCCAGCAAAACTATTTAATTTCTGCTGATTTTAAAAAATATGTTCCTGTTGATATGTTTATTATCTTTTCTTTGTTAACTCTTTCTTCTCTGGAAATACATATAAGAAACAAAATATTCTTAGTTAATCTCATCAATGTAATCTTACTGGTCTGTGGTGTCTCTACAGTCAGAAACTGAATTACTTCTTGTGGGATATCGTATACTCAACTCCTATCTAATGTCCTGCTACCTGTCACCCCAAGGCTTTTTGTTCCTGTTCTCCAAGTGTATCCTCAAACTGATTCTCTCTTAAGAGATTTGATGCTGAATTTACTCCTTGGAAGAGGTGTAACCTTTGACAGTTCTGAATGTTTTATAATTACATATATTGACAAAGTAGATATTATCCAGATAGCAGCTGGCCCTTTTTTTTCCCTACATTCTGCTCTGTTAACATGCTCCTGTCTTAACTAGGCAGGGACAGACTTAGAAGGACATGTGTTTTCTGGGTCTGTATAGCTCTTAAAATTTCTTTGAGTATTGCTTACTTCAGAAGCAAAATCCTCTTTGAAATTGTCAGTGTGCAGCAATGAGTTGGCTGGGAGTTAACTGTGTATTAAATTTCTTCTAGGATTTTTACTGGGTTTTTTGCTGAACACTAAATAAATAAGTGTATATTTATATATACATATAAAATTAAGAACAAACTTAGCATTTCACAGTAATCGTTTTTCTTTATGATTCTCCTTTGCCTCATGTTTTCTTGGGTAGAAAGTGAAGAGGCAATATGTGTATGAATAGTTTCAGAACTGGAGGCATATATATACGGGAGAGCAAAACCGAAGTGGAGAAAGAAATTACTCTATGTTGTAAGAAATGCTTAGAATTAAAACATTTTCTGCCTTATTTTCATTACAACTTGTTTATTTTCCAAAATAATAATGCACAATAGCCTGTATCTACAGAGAGGAGCACAAAACACATAAACCTGGGAGCAATCACTGGCATTTGCAAAAACTTCTGCAAGTAGGTAGCAAGCATTTGTGTAAGGAAACTGCTCAGTTATGGCCATGTGGGGACTGTCAGGGTTCACTTACTACCCCAGCAATATGGACTTTAAAAATAAAAGTTAATAAAGTTTCTATTAGAAACTTTATAAAAATGTACCTATAAAGTTAATAAAGCTTAAAAATAAAGGTTCATAAAGTTTACTTTAAGCCAGCTCTAGGGTTCCCAGAGAGATTGGGGACATAATTTGTTTGTCTCCCTGGAAGTCAGAAATATAGTTAAGGTATTGCATTTGCGTATGAAGTTACATATGGTATACTATATTCTTTATACCCTAGAATTACAAATTTCCACTCCTAAAATGTGGTTCTGTCTTTGACAGATTTTAGATGAATTGCTAATGTGCACTTGATAGCTTTCCTTTTTCAAAGCAAACCTTTCACCCGAGTGGTAGGAAGGCTGCTGTTCAGCACAGCTTGCAAGGGGTACTTGACTTACAGAAACCAATGTTGGAGACATGAAGTAGCTGGTTAGAGTAACAGGGTGGTGGGCTGTCACTATAATTTTCCTTTTCTATTTTCAGAACATCAGGCCTGTAGTAATTAAATTATTTCAAATCGTTTGTGACACTTGTATGACATTTCCCCTGTAGTTGTAGGAAGAGGGATACCATGCAAAGTATCTACAGGGATGCTGATAAGTTTTAGTGAGTAGTACATAGCTGAAACATTCACGCTTAATTCGTGGTGTAATAGGTTCTTTCTTTGTGAATGTTTAATAATACAGATCTCTTATTAGAGTGAATCAAATGGTAGGTATACCAGAGAAGATATTTACTTGAAAAGCTTCCTGAATCCCCACAGCTTTTTTATCTCTTCATTAGAGTTGTTATTATATTTGAAATTTAGTAAAGATGATTACTTACAAGTTCTTTAGTTTTAGCAGCAAATCCCTTTTATTAAATCCATCTTACTAAGATTTAGAAACCTCCCACAAGAATTTGACAGCATTTCTCTGAAAGATTCAGTCTCAGAGACCAACTGCTGGGAAGTTAAAAACAAAATTGCAGTCAGAAATACTTTTCTGGTTTAGGTATAACAATAAAATGTGGGATTATACTCGTTCTGAAGTGCTTAAAATGCACCTAATAATCCAAACACTACAGTGCAGAGAATGTCCTTATATTTTACTCTGTTCAAATATTTCATTAGTGCTTCACTCCAGCTCAGAGTCAGTGCAACTGTTGTGTGTGGGATTAACCAAATCAAGTAGGAAACTAGCAACAGTGTGCACTGTAAGTCAAGGTTTTTTGCTGAGGACTTCCCGTTAATGAGCTATCATGCCCTCACAAAGTCTGTAGGATGTACAAACCAGGTACAAACATCTGCTGAGTAAACCATTAGTGTTATTTTTTAAGAATTAAAAAAAAACCCAAAACAAAAAAAGACCCAAAACCAAACCAAACCAACCAAACAAACAAAAAAGTAAAAAAGACAAAACAAAGAAAAAACCCCCACTTTCCTGATCACAAAACACATGGCATTGCAAATATTATACACAAGAAATTTTGCCATTTTCAAAGTATGGAAGTCTTGATCTTAGTTGCAACACAATGCATATTAAACGTGTCTACATTTTGCTGTTCATGTTAAAGTAAGTTTCAGAACATCAGAAACTCTGATATTTTAGTATTTACATCAAAACTTTTAAAATGGCATTTGCCAGAAAGTTCTGAACTTTTCTTGCCATTAAAACTGTCAGTCAGTTGAATTTACGGCATTCAGGTTAATGATGAAATTTCACATTTGAATGAATAAGTCATACATTGTTAATACTACAGAACCTCAAATAATGATTCACTGCATAAAAAGATGGTAAGTGTCTCAGAAAATCCATCTATGAGGGGTTTTAATCTGAAGGGAAGAATGGTATAAATGCAATTTTATGTGCTGTTTGTAATCTAGAAAAAATATTATAAAATTAAGTTTATATATAGGTACTTATGTAACAATATATACTGGATGAGGGAAAAGAGAAACAACTGCAAATTTTCCTTTCTTCTTTTTCAGGTCAGAACTGTGGAGGCTTAGTACAGGGACCAAATGGTACTATAGAAAGCCCTGGATTTCCTCATGGTTATCCAAATTATGCCAACTGCACATGGATCATTATCACAGGAGAGCGTAACAGGATACAACTGTCATTTCATACTTTTGCCCTTGAGGAAGATTTTGATATTTTGTCAATTTATGATGGACAACCACAGCAAGGCAATTTAAAAGTGAGGTAAGGTACCTTTCTTCTTTCCTGATTTCTTTCTGAATATCTGTCTCTTTACTTTTCTTTCTCTTTCCTGAATATATATATTCTGATGATATGTTAGAACATATATTGTGTTTCCTGAGTTCATCCCTAGCCAAGGTGACAGGAATGCCCCAAGATCTCCCAGCGAAAGATGTTAATCCAAATTACAGACCTTTATGGTCCTAGTTTGTGTATCAATAAGATCAGTTGCACTTAAAATTTGCACAGTTCAAGGTCAGTTTTGGTGCAGGCTCTGAGCACAGAAGTATTCCACATTTCAGTAGATTATTTTTATTTGCTGATGGAATCCAGGTTTGGCCAAGAATCCCTTTCTTGAAGGCACCAGTCACCAGATTTTGAAAGCAGTCTTACTGAGATGAGTTGAGCTGTAAATTGTTTGACATTGCCAAAATTGAAATTCCTCTCCATTATGCAGTTAGGGATCTTTAAAGGTCAGAAATTGGTGTGTCTTATCTGTCTAAATACAACTGAGGTCATAAAGAGGCTTTATGGAAGCTTTTTGATCTTGAAGCCTTTCAGAACTTCAGGTTTTGATGCATTAATTTCATTGGTGTCTTGTTTTGAGTTCCTCAGTCATTTGCTAGACCTGAACTGCAGAGCTGGAAAGCAAACATTGTTTTCAGTGCTGCTTTGTCATTTTCTGTTCAGGCATGAGATTTATTGAGTACTGTAAAACACTGCTGTCAGTTGTGATGTCTGATTACCCTTTTACATGCTGCTGATTTATACTATAGTGCTAAAACAAATGTGGGAACATCACCAATTTGTTCTGCATTTTAGTGGGTATCATCACTGGGTATTTTTGACAAGAACAATGTTCTGATTGATTGTTTACTCAATTCAAAAAGTTTTGAAAAATGTGGAAAGTAGTACACAGCTACCAATGCTTTAGTTGCACAGTGTGTGAGTTTCATTTACTGTACTTAACTGACCTTTAGTACTTGTATCGCCTGTATAAAGGATAAATATTTCTTTTTTAGTCAAATGCTTTTATTAGCAATATCTAACATGCCTGCTTGGTTTACACTAATCTTAGGAAAAAAATTGTTTAAAGGAAGAGCGCCAACAAATGTTCTGTGGGTATGAGCATAGTAAACAGAAATTCCCACGTATGGTCTTGATCCCTATGAAGTCATTGTGATTGCTACTGATTCCAGTAAAACAAGGATTTCATTTCCAACTTCCAGCAGTGAGGCAGATATTTTATTTCTCCTTGCTGGTATTTGCCAATCAGTTACCCTCACAAATGGCATTGCGAGGAAAAAAACATTTGTTGGCTTTGCAGCATGCAGAGGTTAGCATAGCAGAATTTGAATGACAGGTTTCAATTGACAACTCATATCCCATGTCATATCCTTTGTTGTACAAAGAACATCCACAGGTGTATCCCTCTGCAGTTACACATTTCAAGACAATTCCCTTAGCAAATATTGGAAAATTACAAACTTGGTTTTTTAGCTGACAGCATGCAGATGCCAGAGAGCATCTTGAAAGTTCTGCTTTAGGGCATGCTCTTCTTTTTTCCCATAGACAAAAATTCTCGACTACATTTTGGGTAATTGTGTTTCTTTAGCTATCATGCAAAATCTGGAGCTTTTCCTTTAAAATACTTGTGTAACTATGTCGCTGTCACAAACTATAATAGTTAAGTAATATTCACTCCATATTTTGTATAGTATTTTTTCGGCTGCTACAGCAAAATTGAGTGAAAATGAATAATATATTGCTAAAAACTGGTGGTAATAAACAACTAGTTTATTGTGCTACCAGAAGGACCTTTCAGTACACTAAATGGGCACCAGGATACTTTCACCACTTACTGTAAAACCACAAAACCCAGAAACACATATAAAATACATTGAAATGATTAGGCTAAGGAATAAATTCGTTTGGGCTGTTCGTGTGGAGAAAGAAAAGCAAAATTTGGAGTTATAACATGCATATGAACTTCTTCATTTAGTGCATTATTAAAGCATACAGTGGTTTAAGGGATAAATTATACATGGTAGTAATCACAGGCTCTTGTAAGCTATAAGGACATGGAAAATTAAGATAGTAGCAGAAAGAACAATGTAAATAAAAGATAAGGTACTAAAAAGTGCTGTTTTACATCTTCTTATATTTCTAGGTAAAACCCAACTAACGTTCTGTAATTGTGTGTAATTTTGAGACCTGTGGCCCAAAATTGCCCTTAAAAAATTGCTACAGTGGCTCTATCATTGTCAAGATCACAAAACACAAACCAGGATTTGATATAAAATACAGAAGTCTTTTTATGTATATAGTGCATATATTTATGTCTATATACTTCTATTTCATCTAGGAGTGCAGCACAGGCTGGGATCTATCCAGCTGGGGAGCAGGTTTGTGGAAAGGGACCTGGGGGTCCTGGTGGGCAGCAAGCTCAGTGAGTGAGCAGTGTGCTGTTCTGACAAAGAAAGCCAGCAGGGTGCTGGGCTCATCAACAGCAGCATCACCAGCAGAGATAAACGAGTCATTGTTCCACTCTGCTCTGGGCTTGTCAGGCCACCCCGGCAATAGTGTGTTCACTTTCGGTCCCACGATGCACAAAAGATGTGGACAGGCTGGAGAGGGTCCAGAGAAGAGCCACAAAGATGATCAACGACTGGGAAGTTGCCATGTGAGGAAAGGCTGACAGAATTGGGCCTGTTCAGCCTAGGGAAGGGGAGGCATTGTCACCATTTTCCAGTATTTAAATGGTGGCTACAAAGAAGATGGAGACTCCTCTTTCACAAGGAGTCACATGGAAAAAATTAGAGGTATAGGGTACAAGTAACTTCTGGGTAGATTCCAAGTGGGCACACAAAGAAAATTTTTCACTAAGAGAAACATCAACTGTTGGAATAATCTCCCCAGGGAGGTGGTGAATTCCCCAGTGTTGAACACATCTAAGATTCAACTGGACAGGGTGCTGGGCCATTTTAGTCAGACCGTGCTTTGCCAAGCAAGTTTGTCTACAGACAAACATGAAGTTGGATAATTGATTTCACCATATATTATAACAAAAACAAATATCTCAGTTCTATATTATTTTAAAAAATTAAAGCAAAAATATTGCTTTATCAGTTGATGGAGAAAGGTTTCAAAACATAACTGCATTCTAATTTAAATGATAAAAGATGCAAAATATATTTTTGATTTGCATTTTATATTGTAAGGAAATTTTCATTTTTTATATGCAGTTAATTCTCATCATGTAGAACTCATATGGGTGAAGAAGAGATGCAAGTGTGGTACACTGAGACAACAGTTATTATTCAGATGTATTACTTGTGGATTGTTTTCCTAAGTGTTGTATTCAGTAAATCAGTGTAATACAGGAGCTAGCGAATATTTATTTTGTCTTTTTTTCTTTGTCATATGTATCAGATAAAATAGTAAGTGGCAATATTTTTAAACAGAAAAGAGAAATGTATCAACAGGACATGGGGACACAGCTCAGCTGTGAAGAGGCCCAGTATAAAGGCAGATGTGACGTGACGATATTGACCTATTGACTTGTGTATTTCTGATAGATACATTACCTGCCACAGACAAGTGAATTCAAAACAGACATCCCAAGAGTTTATAGATTTCAAAACTCACTTCAGGGCTGTTTTTAATACATACCTATTTTCCGCATCTGAAAAGAGAAAAATGCTCTTCAATTTTAGCATAATTCTTGTTGCAATATATTTTTTTCTATAGACAGAATTCCTGAATAGGGGTTTCACAGAGAGGTAAAAGGAAACCATAACAGAACTGGATAAACAAAAAACCCTGTATGAAAACCTCTGTTGCTGGAGAGGTGAGGTGGGGTGTAAGCAGTGTGGGGTGTAGGTGGGGTGTTAAGACATAGAACTATGAATTTTACAAACATGGTGAACTGAGTCTTTGTATGTGCAGTTGCCTCTGTCTCAGTTTATAGCCTGAGGTTACAGATTTTTTTCTCTGTCAAATACAGGTAAATGCTGTAATCTCTGTGTTACAGTGTCTATCAGCAAAATTTGGTCTTTTAGTATCTCACGCTCAGTTTACCTTAGAGTTAATTGTAGACCTGTGTGATAAAATCTGGAAAATACTTTTTCAGTTAATCTTTCAGACAGTCCTAAACAACTTTTAAAAATGGATTCCAAGCAATTTTGTTTTTTTCTTACACAGAAAAGCTGCTAATTAAATTATATACACTAGTGAGAAGACATAAATAGGCAGGTGTGAATATTTTTTACTGTACGTATGACCATCTGTTAGTTTGGACATACATGATATATATTCTTTTGGAAAGTGATTTAAAATGTCCGCATGCCTTCCTGGCTTCTCAGACCTTCTAAGCATTATTTAGTTTACTGCAGCCTTGCTAATAATATAATAGATGCTGCTTTACTCATATTAGTTGCAATAAACTGTTTTGTTTTAATGGAGAAGTAATGCATATGGTGAAAGTTGCTAATGTAATGGGTAATGAAATACAGCTTACCAAAAATTTTCTGACAAGAGTATATGAAATGTGTGCTTAGTAGCAATACTTTCCCTCTGCTTTCTTGAATCATGCAACAATAATAGGAATTAAATATGAATTATTCACAGTATTCACTTTTCCCTGTCTCCAGCAAGCAATAAACCATATGTATATTCTGTACATCATAATCCAAGCATAGAAGTAAAAAAAGTCTGAGCTCTCACTTGCTACTAAACCTCTTTTATAGTAACAAACCATGATTTATCATGTATGCAACATTTTTAATTTTTTTGTTTGTTTTTGTTCTGTTTCTTTGTTGTTTATTATTTGATTGTTTCTTCAGAAACCATTTCTGTCTTCCATCTCTCCAGGGTCAAGAGAACAGTGAAGCAATGATGGGGTGATTGACTTTTCTACAGAACTGCTGACACTGCAGCAGCAAGAGCTTTGTGCAGTTTAAAGTTCCTATTTCTTTTTTCCTTCCCCATGAAAATGACATATGTAATTTTTTTTTTTACCTTTTTATTGCACATCATTTCCGACAAAGTATATAAGACTTTTGTGTGTGTGAACTGGTGACTTTGTGAAGAAAACAGAATAGGAATGAGTAGAGAAGCATTCTTCTGGCTGAAGCTTACCTAGAAAGCAGCACAAAGTAGTGTTCAAATTTTTGAAACAAGACTATTAAATAATTTCAGGAGAACATTCTGGTACTTAGTATATCTGTAAGAAAAGGAAATCTATTACTGATTGTATTAATCAGTATTAATTACTGATTGTATTAATTACTTATTGTAATTAATAATTGTATTAATACTGAGTTCCTGCCAGTAGATGTGCCAATCAATGAATACTGTTCCCTTTTTTATGTTAATCGTAGAATCACAGAATAAAACACAGAATGGCTTGGGTTGGAAGAAACATTAGAGATCACCTAGTGCCAACCCCCCTGCAGTGGGCAGGGGTACCTTCCACAGGACCAGGTTTCTCAAAGCCCTATTCAAACTGAACTTGAATACTGCAAGGGATAATGCGCACACAGCCTCCCTGGACAACCTGTTCCAGCGCCTCAAAACCCTCTGAGTAAACAATTTAACATCAAATTTATATCTAATAATATCTAATATACAGCTTCCCTCTTTCAGTTTAAAAACATTGCACCTTGTCCTGTCACTCTTTACCCATATAAAAAGTCCCTCTTCCTCCTTTTTGTGTTTCCCTGAGATACTGGACAGCTGCACTGAGGTCCACCCAAAGCCTTCTCTTGTCCGGGCTGAGCAACCCCAACTCTCTCAGCCTGGCTTTGTAGGAGAGGTGCTCCAGCCTTCTGATGATCTTTCTGGCTGTCCTCTAAATCAGATTTTTCTTAGCTTCTTTACCCATTAATACATTAGGAAGAGGAAACTTTTGTAGTACAGGGTTAAAATGTGATTCACTATACATCACATAGGTGTTTAAGGAAAGAAGCTATGACCTGATCAGCTAAATGCTGATGAATAGTTTTGGCCAAGGCAAAAATAGCATGTAACAGAAGGAAAGATAATTTATGTGTACAATACTGGAAGGTTCAAACTCATGTACGGAGTGTTGTTGGGGCATTTTTTTCCTGCATGTGGATAAAAGGTAAAGTACCTATTCCCAAAATTTTAGCTTCCTGATTCAAAATCATGAGTTTGCTAATTTTGTTCAAAGCCTACATGCTAAAAAGATTTAATGAAAATTGTATTAAGTATAAACTCAAATAAAGAGTCTTCTTTCTAGCAAGCCATTTCACCAATTATTATAGGACATATTAATTACATGTTTTAGGCTGATGCTAAATGAAGACCAAGTAAAAAAAGAATATTTTTTTCCCCCAAAACCATGGAACTCCCACCCAAAAAAATCTATTTCACATTTAAGGAACTATTATTTCTTGGAGGAAAAAAATAGATTCATTTAAAAAGGAAAAATAGTGCATGAATTGATACTGTAATATTCTTCATCAGTTACTTAAAGCTTTTCTAATGTAGTTGTTTAAATCAGCTTGACAAAATGAAGGTGAGACCATAGTAAAAATGTGGCTGTACTCAAGTGCTTTGTTCTCTTGGAGGTAGATCTGTTTTCATCTGAAACCGGCCATAGTACATCCTCAGAAAACATACAGGTGTTGCTTCTTTGCCCCGTCCATACTTTTAAAATTGAACCTGTGTAAGTGTCAGCAGTGGTTTGATGAATTGGTGTGTAGTACTGCACTATCAAAAGCATTATTAGTAAGGATTTAGAAGATGAGTGTTGGGATATGGTTCCTAAATGGACAACTTTCCAACTAAATAGGTGATAACATTAACTCAATTAGTGTTTTTATAAGGAATTTTTAGTCTTAAATTCATTAATTTTTGAGAGTGAGGACAATTGCTGACCTTTATTATCTGTCACCTAAACATATATTACACATACAGAGTGCATTAAGGAGTTTTATATTATATATTTATATTATTTTTATATGTTATATATTCATGTTATTTTTAGAAGATACAGTCTTTCTGCATCTTCGAAAAGATAAATCTGTTTTATTTTAAATGGTATATGTTGAATCAACATGATTATGTACAGAAGCCCTACTGATCAGCAACCCTAAATACTGTGTTACAACAATTATTGTAACTGTTCTTGGTCTGTCATCGGTCACTTCCCTTTGTTTATATTCTGACTGCAAACTAATAATTAAATTGCAGCCGTTACAAAATTTGAAGCTGGACTCCATAACGAAAATTAAGTCCAGTTGTCAAAATCTGTCCCCTTTTGATTGCTGCTGTACATCCTTATTGTGGGAGTTTTATCTAACTGTGACAGATAACTTTTAAATTAGTACATAACCTGTATGCCATGAAGAATTTTTGATACTTGTTTGTTTTTGAGACAAAAACCATATTTTATATGTTAACTGTCAAATTAAAGGGGACCAAAAAAGCTTTATAAAGTGTAGTAATCATATTTCTGATGCATGTAATTAGGTTAAACTGTGAATCATGTTCTCTCACTGTCATCTGGTAATTTCCTGCCTGCCTTAAATGAGCCTTGTGATTATCGACTGTATGATCCCAGTCTGGTTTTGGATCATCCTGTGCTGACAGGGATGTAGTGATCATGGGACAGATACAACATCAGAAATGTTCAGGCGTTTCAGGGGAGTTCTGCAGTCCCTCATTTCTGAATTTCTGCAGTGGAAGTTCAGCATCCTCTCCCCTGTGACCCAGTCACACACAATCAATTCCTCTTCTAAAGCAAATTTTGTAGACAAGTATTCTCATAATCTTGCAGTTTCCGATATTACTTGGAGACTTTCCTTGATTTTCATCCTGTTCATGTTCACAAGAGTATCTGCTGACATTATTAGGGGCCTTGGATTTTGACAGTGACATGTTTTTCTCACTTAATACACTCTTAAAGTACACTCCCGCTGACATCCCAGATTATTCCTGTGTTCATACTTCCATTTGAGTGAAAACTATGTATTCTCATCTCCATTCAATTCAATGAATTTATTAAGAATGCTAAATAGTCAGTGGCCAACTGGAGCGCATATATGAGAGTGACTCTGATCATAAAGCATTTGAGGACAAATTTTGATATAGGCCCAACACAAACCAGGCAGGGAATAGTACTCTTCAAAACTTCTCTTCCATCTACAGCCCTCATTTATATGTTTTTGTCTTTCAGCAAAAAGATAATATTAAAAAAAACCCTTTTGTTTGTCTCCCACACGCCCAACAAACACACATATACACACTGCGGGTTTTTTTTGCAGAATATAATATGACCAGAATCATGAAACAAAAGAAAAATGGCAAAGAAATGGAAATAAAAGATGCTGATATTAGACTGCTTTTTTATCTTAGTTGCTAAGATGGGCTAGTTCTCTTGACTTCTGAAGTTAAATACACATATTAAGGTCATAAATAACAAAATTGTGATGAATTTTAATGTTAATTATTAGAAAATATTTACAAAAAACCCCAAATTTCTTGCTTTTAAGTGCTTGATATAATTCTTAAATTAATGAGAGGAACTGGGGAGGAGTGGCTGGAAAGTATCCCAGCAGAAAAGGGTCTGGGGTGCTGGTTGACAGCAACTGAACATGAGCCGGCGTGTGTCCTGGTGGCCAATGAGGCCTAGGGCATCCTGGCCTGGATCAAGAATAATGTGTCCAGCAGAATGAGGGAAGTGATTTTTCCCTTGTATTTGGTACTGGTGAGGCCTCAAGTCTGGTGTCCAGTTCTGGGCCCCTCACTTCAAGAAAGACATTGAGGGGCTGGAGCGAGTCCAGAGAAAGGCAACAGAGCTGGTGAAGGGTTTGGAGCACAAGTTCAATGAGGAGAGGCTGAGGTAGCTGGGGGTGTTTAGCCTGGAGTAAAATAGGCTCAGGGGAGACTTTATCAGTCTCCAAAACTGCCTGAAATGAAGTTGGAGCCAGGTGGGAGCTGGCTTTTTCTCCTGGGCAGCCAGCAGCAGGACAAGCAGAAACGGCCTCAAGCAGCAGCAGGTGATGTTCAGGTTGTACATAAGGAAGAAAATTTTCACCAAAGTTATGTGGCATCTACACATTCTCTGGGCAGCCTTTTCCACTGCCCAATAAACAGTTTCTTCCTAATATCTAACCTACATCTACTCTGTTTGAAGCTATTTTGTCTTGTCCTGTCACTACATGCCCTTGTAAACAGTTTCTCTCCATTTTCCTTGTGGGATCTGTTCAGGTACTGGAACACTGAAATTAGGTCACCCCAAAACCTCCAGGTTGAACAAACCCAATTCTCTCAGCTTTTCTTCATATCAGCAGTGCTCCATCCCTTTGATCATCTTGGTGGCCCTCCTCTGGACTCACTCCAACATGTCAATGTCCTTCCTGTGCTGGAGATCCCAGAGCTGGATGTAGCGCTTCAAGTGGGGCCTCACCAGAGCAGAGTGGAAGGGCAGAATCCTCTCCCTTGCCCCGCTGGCTCTGCTGCTTTGGATGCAGCCCCGGACACATTTGGCTTTCTGGGCTGCGAGCACACATTCCCAGGGCATGATCAGTCTCTCAAGCCCCAAGCCCTTCTTGGCAGGGCTGCTCTTGGTATGTTCATCCCCCAGCCTGGATTGATATCAGAGCTGCCCCGTCCCATGTGCAGCACCTTGCACTTGGGCTTATTAAACTTGATGAGATTCTGGGCCCTCTTGGTGACATTCTGTCATTCAGGTCTGTCAACAGCAGCACTCAGCTTGGTGTCACCTGCAAAATTGCTGAGGTTGCACTGAATCCCCTGTCTGTGTCATTAGTTATTATCCTTTACTATATCTAAAAATTGTACCAGTTTGGTGTTTTGAGAGTATTCATCAGGAGGAAAAATGGGGTAAGATCGTTGCTTCCTCCATGGCGATGAAGCAATGAAGTAGGGATTCCCAAGAGAACCATGGAGGGACCATGTGTTCCCAGATTCAAGTTAAAGAGGAGAGACATCCTCTTGTCTCATAGTTTATAAATTTTCCATCATAAAATTAATTAAACTTTCTTATTAAAACATACCGGATTTTTCTTTTCATTTAGGCTGCTGTATGCCAGAAAATCAATCAGATATTTTTTTGTGATGATGAACAAAACATCTGTATATGTTTTTAAAATTCTGCCTCACTTTTTTCCACTAAAGGGAAGATGGTTGCCCAATATCTAATAGCAGAAATTACAAAAATTATTTACCTTATGATGGAGGGCTAATACTGTGGAAATCATTCATTAGTGGTGTAATTTCAAGTGTCAAAAGAGGAAGAGTTATTGGTGTGCTACAGAAAGCAAATATTTTAAAAGAAACTTGCTTTTAAAGGTACATATTCCTTTTTTTTTTTTTTTTTTTTTTTTTTTCCTGAGCAACCTGGTCTTGTGGAAGATTCTCTGCCCATGACACAGGTTTGGAACTGGATGATCTTTAAGTTCTCTTTCAACCCAAACCATTCTATGATTCTATGACTACTTTGGAGAATTAAATCCCCAGGGTTTAAGTTAGATTACAGTTCTTGTGTGCTATTACACAAACATGTGCAGCCAAGTTAGAAAGTATCAAGGGCAATAGTAAAGCAACCATCCTTTCACCCAGTGAAACCATAATTTCACAACTAATGTTCTGAAATAAGGATTGTACTCCATACTTCCCACATTTGGTTTTATATGTTATGTTTTTCAAAAGCCTAATAACAGCCAACAAATTACATACTATATTAATTAGATTGCTAAACTTTTGTTGAAACTATGAACTTAAGTAGTGGTATTATTGTGCATATATCAAACATCATACCAATCACTTTAATGCTGCACATCATTTTATTTAATAGTTGTAATAGGCAAGAGTTATTAACAAAATGTATACCTTCTTAATTTTGCTTTATCTTGAAAGAGGTAAAGTACTGGAAAAGAGGTTTTAAATAACTTCAAAGTAACCTTGAAATTTCAAACAATGTCACTGTATAGGCTTAGCATCACTCTGTACAGTAGAAGAATATGTTGTTTGGTTAAAAATTACAGTGTGCAGTCCTTCAGTAAATGTTCCACAGCATGCAGAATGTGAGGCTCTGAGAAGCATGGCATCTAACAAGAAAACCTCTCTCAGCCATAGCTTCATGTTTTTTTCCTGTAGAAATCATCGAAAATGGATGGAGAAAAGGCTCCTTTTCCTTATAAAGATAAAACACCAAGCCATTAAAACCCCAAGCCATCAAAATTTCCTTTGCGTGCTACAAGCATGAAAGAGCAAATTGAGCATAACAAGTAAACACAAGGATCATGAATAAGATTTTTTGTTTGTTTGTTTGTTTCTCTGTAATGTTTTAGGGCCTTTAGCCAAATATTCTAATATCATGCTGTGCGAAAAAGATGTTGGTTTCTCTGCTTGCTGTGAGATGTTCCAAGTTTGGAAGAAGCTACCATTCTGAAAAAAAAAAATTATGAAAGAATACATTACCATGAATAACTCAGCACTCTCTAGTGAGGACAGAAAAGCAAGTTATTTACATATAAAATGAAAAAATTACACTCCAGCAGTGAATGAGTATCTAACATCAGATTGAAAAGGGGCCAATTTTGGGCTGGCGCACAGGACGTTTGCATGTGAATTCCTAACTTATAACGAAGGCAGTCGATGGTAGGATTCAGTCTGCAGTGACCTAGCAAGGTATGCATTGACAACTGTGAATGGCAACAAATGAATGCAATTGTACAGCAAATTGAATTCCAAACTTGATAACAGTTAAGCATCTTATTAATAAGGACTAAGATTTTCATTCTTTCCATATTAGAAGAGAGGTAAATAAGACCTTGTAACAAGAGCAGAAACTATGGCTTCAAGTAAAAGTTCCCAGCTGCAGTTTTGGATTGTGATAGTGACTGCACAGCAGTGACTGAAGTTAGAAACGCTCAAAGAGCAGTGATAGTGCCACTCTTTTCCCATTGTTCAAAACCTCCATAGTTGATCTGTGTCTTACTATTTCTTTTCAATCCAATGTTTCCTGAATTTTTTGTCCCCATCTACCCATAATTTCTATGGAAATTACTTTTGTCTCAACCTGGGACTTAAATGGTCCCTTCTATGTTTTACCTAAGTTTTTTTTGTGGTCTTATTTCAAATTTCCTATCCATGATCTTTCCACATCTGCCAGAATAAAACTTGCCTCATACACTTACACTGATTTGGTTTTTTGTTTTTTTTTTGAGAGAGAATCTTTTAAACATGAGTGTTATGAGTCAATATTTGAGAAGATGTGGAACTGGAAAGTTAATGCATTTGAGTGGACACAAACTAAATCTGTGCAACATTGCAAATTATAGACAACTATGCTCTTTTTTTAAATTCCGAGATGCCTAGGATTCAATGAGCAAAAAGCAAACAAACTCCATAGACAGAAAGAATTTTCCATGCAAAGAGTTAGAGGAGAAAATGGATTTTTTACAAACTAAGCTTTCATAACCTTTCTTTATTTGAATGTTTACTCCAAATATGACACTTGGGAGGGAATGGAAAATCACAAAACACATATGAAAGCAACAGTGAATTCCAAAATGTGTAGATGTAAATTGTAGGGAAGATCTAGTTTAACGTATTCAAATCACTTAAAGAACACTTTTCTACTTCAAACTAAATCATGATAGAAGAATTCCATGAGACAAATAGAAAGCACGGCCAGGCTCTGAATCCCCTTTAAAATGCTGCTTCTGAAATTCTGATTTTCAAATGCTGCCCTTCTCACATTCATAAGGTGAGAAAGAGCACAGGAACAGAAGAAGAGTCTGTTGCTGTAGTTGTCTTAGGACGACGTTATACTACAGATCATAACAATATACCATCAGTGGTATATTTCGAGATTCAAGTTACTTTAGTCCAGCACTACAGCAGTGACAAATAAGGGGTATAGTTCCTATAGATTCAGGGAAATAATGATTTAACTAATAAAATAATAAATAAATTAATAAAAAACCCATTATTTTGGCAATTATTGAATTACATATTTTAAGTTTTAAAATAAAGCACTAATTTTTAACTTTATAATAAAGAATACAGTGATTTGTTTTATAAAAGTCAGTTTTCAAATATTCAGAATATTTGGCATCTTTTTGCTAACTGTTCAAGCTTGTTTTCACAGTATAATCTTGTCCTCATTTATTTATTCTTGCTGCAACCGTTAATAGGTTCTCTCATTCTTTTCATAAAGACTTTGCCAAAAGGAAAGCTTGTAAACTTCAGTATTTCAAGATACAAAGCACAGAAAGGAAAATATTGTGCCTTAATTATTAGTACTGTTCCACTGTTTTATCTTTGTGTTTCACACCCTCTATTTTGTAATTGATGGAGAAAGGATTTTTTTCTGCACCAAGTCCGAGTAAGTCTTTGTAAGCTTGTAAGTTCATGATAGAGCTGATAAATTCTTCTTCTCAAGAGGAATGTGTTAACACAGTCTTGCCAATAAGCTTTCATTTCCTATGCTCAGGGTTGTTGCTTCTGTGTAGGAAGATTCTGCCTAAAAAGAAGTATGAATATGCTTAGCTAAAGCTTTAGCTAAAACTATTTATTTTGTTTCAAGGCAATGATATTTTAGTAACCAATTTATGACTCTGAAATTACTTATTTTTCTTAATTTACATATTTAATATAACTAGACACATTTGACATCACGTTGTGGAAGTGAATTATGATGTATACTGGTACAATATTGATATAAGCAGATAGAATTTGAATTATTGAATATACAATTTGAAGTTTAATTTTCACTGGAAATTTGCATAATTACCTTATTCTTGATTTTTCAAGTGGACAGCTGTAAAGATGAATCCCATAAAACATCTCTCCCTGTTTTATTATTCCTTACTGGCAGTATTTGCATTGATTAGTAGGAAGGTTTAATAAAGTTTCTTCATTGCGGAGTTGAGTTAAAAAGACTTTAACTGGTATTGTATTGCCTCTTTCAAATTTTGTATTTGAAATAATTTAATTGGTCAGGCATTTCAGTAGTCCATAAAACTGCTAATTTGAGAGAAAAAAACAAAACCAGAAGTAATAACTCCATTACACAGTGTAGGGTATGATACATTACTTAATGAATGCACCTAAAAAGTCACATGTATCAAAAATTCAAATGCACATTGGTTGGTGTTATCTTAATTTAACTCTTGTTTTCCTCAAATAATAAAAATTTAACATTCTTTCTATTGTCATTCAGTCTGATTAAGTAGAAACCTAAGTCAGATAGTCAGGTCTTAGAAGCAGACTTAGAAGAAGAGATCTTTTTAGTTTTTAAAGTATCACTTAATCTGTGTTTTATTGTTTGTGAAAAATTGTGTTTTCATTAATAGGTGTAATTCTATTGCTAAATGCTGAAAGATTGTCAAGCATTTTGGAGTGAAAGGTGTAGAACCGTAAAATATTCATTGTTTTCCTTTGGCTTAAGGAGATCCTGTTTCCAAAGTGTTCACATTCTTTTGTTGTTTTCAGAAGACTTCAAATTGCTGGGTCTGCAAATCTGTATTTTCTGAGCATCTTTTAACTTTATTTATGTTTAAAGGTTTTTGGAGCCCTGGGACCATAATCCAAGGGAAGCAAGCTGCTAGCACATGTGGAGCTTTCCCAGCTTGGCAGTAAGGCAGTCTAGTATGTGCTAAATCAAGTCTTTTGTTTGTAATTGTGAAGACAGGTCCAGTGAAGGCAGCTGTACTAACACTAAAGTGATGTTTATGGACAATAAAAGACACACTTTTGACATAACACCTCTTGGATCTTTGAACAGAGGAAATAAAATGGATATAGAGCAGGAAGTATATTACCTCAGTGAATGCACACGTACAGCAGAGGCGTTGGGGCAGGTTGTAATGTGTGCTTGTGTAAAGGATGATGAAGAGACAGGGATGTCACTGGAAAATATCTTCCTGTTGCCTCAGCCAGTGATGGAAATGTCGCTCTGTCCTACTACCTCCTAATGCTGGTAGTGCCCCAATACTACCAGAATATTTAATGCCTGAGCTTCTCTCGGATTTTCTGAGGCCTTTAGGAAAATAGGTGAATATTTTGGTCTCATGTTTCTCTTTTCTTCCACCACAACTACTTCAGTCATTTTTGTTTCTTATAGAAAACATTGTGAGATCGAATGAGCCCTCACACATGCTGGATGTAGACCTACTGTCTTAGGATTGGCTCAATGTTTTCTGTAATTCCAGACAGGAAAAATCATGTGGTTTAGTTAATTGGATTAAGTTTCTGCTGGACTGAATTTCAGAACCAATTTCAGAGTTCATACTTGAATGATTTTCTTCCAAGTATATAACTTACCATTTTCTAGTGGACAAAAACCAAGAAAAGTTTGAACTCTTAGCCATTCACCTAAGTAGGATAAACACCACTAGATGCAAAAAGAGGGTGAGAGAGCTAATAAAAAGAGCTTGTGAATTGAATCTCCATACTGATAGAGTTATCTTTAATTAGAATGGTAAGCATCTCCACAATAATTTTATTGGATGGTCATTTCCCGAATGAGGCAGGAAACAAGGCAGTTTGCATCCTTGGCTTAAAATATTGTAGTGAAATCCATGTGCGACGTAAATAATGAAGTGTATTACATTTAAACTGTCCAATTTTAGCATGCAGACTTGCCTGCAGGGAGACAAAGTGCATTTGTAGAATAAAACAAATCCCTCTTTCCCATCTTCATCCATTTTACCTTAATATTGACCATGAATTCCTTCTTTGGCTTGTTGCTCTTTCTACTGTATTTTATTTGTTTTATTCTTATATGTAAATTTCTCTTTAAGTGCCATAAGTCTAAGGTAAAGCCTAAAGAATATACTAAGTATTTGTTTGTCTCTTTTACACTGAGCTTCCTCTTACTTGGGGCAAATTTCTGATTCTATATATCTCCCTTGACCACCTCAAAGCAGAACACGAAATCGATAGCTTGTATTGGGGCTCACCTGCCCAGAGAAATTAAGGTATGGTAAATTCAGGGGTGAATTTAGAGCATTCACTAACTAGATGGATAAGAACACTCAGGTTGCTCACAGGAAATCAAAGGCATTTGTTCATTGTGCCCACCTTAAGCACTGGCAGCATCACATCCCCATATGACAAATAGAGTCCAATTGGCTTTATGCTGCTTTCAATTAGGTTGTGCTCTGTGTGTCACTGCGTGTTACTAAAAAGCTTCCTGCTGGTTCAGAGTGTGGGCAGACTACAGCTTTTATCTGTCTGCAAAAAACTTCCATAGGTGTAACTACAGAGCACCCTTAGGCAAAGGAACTTAATCTACTTAAAAAAAAAGTATTCAGCATTTAGTTTACAGTAAAAGTGAGAAATCAGTGAAGAATAGCTAGTGGGCTTAATTTTATTGTGCATTAACATTTATTGGCAGGTAGGTAGGTCTTTAGCATGCAGTTTCATAGTATGATTTAGTTGATATGTACCCATGTTTTGACTGGAAAAATTGGTCCTGACCCTGCTCACCCCCCAGTGCCCATGTGAATGTTTTGCCACACTGCCCTGCACCAGCACAGCAGTGCGTCTAACAAAACAGTGTAATTTGGTCTGTCAAAAACCCCTTAGTGCCTCTTCTGTCTTTAGTTAAATACTTAAACAAATTTATAATGATTGAACAGAATGCCAGTTACCAGTGTAAGGTTGGAAGAGGCAAATGTCATGTGGTAACTCGAAATTAGAGATATATGGAGCATTCTAGCTGGGTCGTTCATCTTGCAGTCCTTCCCAATCTTCAGTAATATCAGTTTGCCTGTTTATTATTCTCATAAATTCAGAGAAAGTGGCTTAGAAGAAGGAACAGAAGTATCAGAAATTACCTGGCAAACAGATTTTGATTGGAAAGTACTGAAAGTCATATTATTTTGACTAATAAATTAACTTTGCAGAAAAAATCAGAGATTTCCTACACATTGACTGTGGTTCCACGGCAACTTTTTTAGGACAACCTGAGGCAAATGTAATCTATCAACTTTCAAACAGGACTTACCCAATGAAATTAGTGAGTAAATAAGTGAGTAAATTGGTATTGGAAATCCAATTCCCACCAATAAGCTCATTAAGCAGTAGGGGAAGGAAGTTGTTATTTTTTATTGTTTTTTTACCTTGTGAAATGGATAGCTTTAAGAAAATAGGTAGAATTTGTGTTGTTTTGGAGATAATCAAAGCTTGGAAACAAGGATACCAGTAAGAAGCAGTAGCCAGAAGCCAAAGAAAAAAGCTTTCATACACAGGATATAGCTTCCATACAAGCTTTCTTCCCAACATAATTGTAATTCAAATAAAAGGTTTCTTTGGTTGAGAAGAAACATTTGCATTTTCATGCAGGTTTTTATCAACTCATTTTATGAATTTATGAAAATTTGATGCTATTTGTGAACAGAATGGTCAAATAAAATATGCCAAGTATACTACCTTGAAATTAAAAGGTCTCGCTAAAGTGGGAGATGGAGAAATATTTAAGCTGTGCCTGATAGTACATAAGGCAAGGCTTCCTCCATTACCATAAGTCACAGTTCTGAATAATTATTCTTTTTGTGAAGGGACCTGTGAGTGTTCTCTGAGAGCCATTGCTGTGAAGTGCTTTGAACAGAAATGAATTGCAAACCATCTTTACATTCTCATTTTCTGGTATATGACATGGAAACTTTTGTTCTCCACTCTCTTCATGCGTGGAAAAAGAAGTAAAAAAAGTACCTTCTTTCCTTAGCCTTTGGTTTTGTTTCAAATCTTTGAAGTGTAAACAAAAGCTGCTTTGAAGTAAACGCTAAAATCTACCTCTTTAAAACAGGTAGATTCCCTTAGCTTTGGTTTTCCTTATTAGTAATATAGAAGATGTTGTCAGGTCTCACTGATGTAAGATTTGCAGCGTTTCACACACCTAATGGCCTTTTTTATTTCATGATCACATTGAAGTGAAGCCAGACTGGTATCTTTCGTGTCTGATAGTGGTTTCTTTGCTTGACAGATATAATTTTTTTACAAGCTCAGTCTTCCATTTAGTATATCAGTCTTTCCTGACACCATTAACTCCCATAAAACATCATCATAGAGAGGAAAAATATCTGAGAAGTCATGTGTATGTGTCATTCAGCATTCTTCTGTATTGTACTTCAGATGGGTTTATGTGGTAGGGTTTTTTTTCAGTCTGGTATTCATTTACTATTGTATTAAACTTTGCAACTATTCTTGGTTTAGAAGTATTAAATACATTTTATTTGGACAGTCATAGTTAACATGAGATTTATAGGACTGACCTCTGGCAGTCTTCTCTACCACATCATCAGTAGGGATGTAGAAGAAATATCAATGTAATAGTCTATTTTTGGCTCACTGGACTTTGGAAGACGAACTTGAAGAAAATGACTTGTAACTGAGTATCTTTGAAGAGCAAAGATACCTGAAAGCTTACTGCTTTTGTTACCTGTCAAGAATAGCTGAAAGAAGAAAAAAATGGCTGAAAGGAGAGGAGCAGGCAAAGACAGAAAGTAGGAACTAGGAAATTTGAGGTATATTTCTGAATCTTTCTCTAAAATCTTTTGTGACTTGAGAGATGCCAAAAACTCTTTCTTTTTTTCCAATATGAAATATATGCTCAAGATAATTTTTAATTAAAAAAGAATTAACTTTTTGTGAAATACTCTTTAGAATTGAAAGACATATATATATGGAATATATATAGCATAGCTTCCATTTGGTCTTCTCAATGTATTTATACAGTGCTGCCACTGTAGCATAAGTACATAAAGGCTTTAAGTAGGCAAGGATCACTTTGAAAATCTGATGCAAATTCACAGTTAAATTGTATGTAGTCTCTAACTCAAGAAAGTCAGAGATAGTGACAGCAGCAAAAGAGCAGCATCCAGAGAAGTCTGAAATATCTTAGAACCAAAGTTCTTCTAAATAATTTTTCCTCTGCAGTACTCCCAAGGGAAAGAAGTTAATTCTTGTGGAAAGAGATAAGTTTATTGAACACAAAATGGCCATTGCTTTTTGAAAACAAAGATATTGTCTAAAATATTGCCTTTTGTTACTGTTATTTAATCTATACAACTCCGAAGAGCGAGTCTGGAAGTCATCCAGGAGTATCTATCCTGGAGTAGAATATTCCCATGTTAGCTTAAGGAAACAGAAACCTATTTAAAGATATCAGTGTCAAAGCCCATAAAATCATTGGTGAGATTTGCAAGTAATAAGTTTTGATTTAAAACATCAATATATCCTGTTTTATGAGGACATAGAATACATCTGTTGAAAAGGGATTTTATGGAAAATTTTGGACTTCAGATTTCTCGAGGCAATTCTACTACCAGCTGTAGACTTCAGGTGCTTTTCAGTGGATTCGCACACACCTTGAGAGGAATTGTAAATGTCATTATAACTTCTGGACCTGATTTTGGATTTTGACAGAGAATAAGAGATCAGGTTTCAATTCTGTGTCCTTCTTTAAACATCTAAAATCTGTTGGAAATTTTGTTGTGGCAGTATCACGTATACTAAATTTATATGATAAAATATTGTCTTTAGCTGTCCTTTGTTTTCTTTGCAACAAAACAATATGGATTCATGTAACCTCAGCTATACATATTGCATATATGAGAAACTGCTCTCTGAAATTGCTTAACTCCACTGATTAAAGAGACAATGTCAATGGCAAGCCTGTTTTACTATTTAAACAGCTACAGTTAGGTAAGGTGAATCTCACCAAAATGAATGCTGGAGGAAAGAACAATAGATTGAAATATAAATTTAATCCTCAAATCTCTGTTTGGAGCAGTGTGGGATCCCAAAACTGAGATTTCTTGCACTTGTAAAACTGTTTAATAATGGTGCGATTCTATGATTTGATTGCTTATTACCAGGATAAAAGAAAAGGAAGAACATCTTTTTCTGTTAGTTCAACAGGTATATATTTATTGGATCAAAAGGTGATCTAAGAGGACAATACTGAGTTTCGATATTATCTGGCTTCAATGGGAATTTAAGTTTTGTGGCTTTTGCCTCCGTTTTAGTCCTTTTAGAGCTAAAGTTTAAAAAAACCCCTACAAAACACATTTTTTACAAATACTTTCTTCCACAAATTAAAAAAAATTATACAGGTCTCCAAAGAATTTATTACACTAAAATTAGCTCTCAGCTCGTGAGTTTAGGTTTCCAGTGTGGGAAGAAATGTTAGATCATTGCCTATTTGTAATCTTGCTCTTTCCCAAAATAAAATGTATGTGATTTATGCATTTATCTTGAGGTTTAGTAGGAACTGTGAGAGCTGATGTATGTGTTTGGACAGAGCTGCATAGCAGCTTCTTTTTCTGATATGTGAGCCAGAGAAGGTGTTTCATCTCTGTGTGCTGGAATATAGCCAAGGATTGCATACCCTGATAAACAAAGCAGGAAAGTCTGATACCCCTTTCGTCCAGTGCACTTGGAAGCACTGCCTGCATGTGAATGAATGTTTCTCACAGGTTGAATAAAGGTTTCAACTTTTTCATACATGGTAGTGACAATGACCTTCTGGGTGATAGTAGGAAAGGGACCATTCTGCCACAATTTTTTTTTTGTATGACTGTGTTCACAGAGGCCATGTCTGTCCTTGTCTTGTCAGACCTTAAAAAAGAGATGGTGCTGTCAAGCTGGGAGGTCTGGGGGCCTGGCATTCTTTTTGTTTGTGCTTCATGCTGCAAACTTGCGCTCAAGTGCAAGACTATTCTAGAAGGTCATGGGAAAATTTTTGCTTTCAAACTTGTTCTGACCAAAGCAAAATACTCCCCTGCTATAAGATATATTCCTATTTCAACTGTAGAACTTTAGAAAAATGGTATTTTTCTCAATAAATAGTCATAGTACTAATTTTATTCTTTATGCAAATTGTATACTTCATTAATCACTGTCCAGACTTCCCGGTGATGATGACAGAGCTGCCCAATTTTTAAGTAGCCCATGTGGTGCTGCCTGCAGCAAGATTTACTAATAGTAAGCAACAAAGATTTTATTCCTCCTGCTGCCTGTATCTGTGAACTGACTGCTTTGCAAATGGTTGCAGTCTGTAGCACTGCTCTGGAATCAATGAATAGAGATGAAGTGTTTTTGTTTTGATGATGAGTGCAAAGAAGAGAGGAAATCCAGCACAGACAATACAGCATTGATTCAGAGATAGTATTCATTGCATTGCAGTTAATTTCTAATTGTTATGACTCATTTTGTATATTAGACTGAGTTGATGAATGTGATTTAGAATCTGTTAATGAGTAGTGAATATGGTATTTAGTAACACTGTTCACTGTATAGCTGGCAGAAATGTCACAGTTCTGTCACAATAATCAGAATTCATTTGTGACCTGGATAATCTCATCTAGTGTCAAAATTCCTTGGGATGAGTACTTTTTACACAGAGCTTTTTCTTATAACTCCATGGGATTAATTTTTAGAGAAGCAAAGTAACTAAGTGCTTAGGGTGGCAGGTCTCCCAGGCACTACAGTTCATATTCAGTTTAAGCCTTCAAGATGAAGTGGCTTTCCAGCTGCAGAATGCTAGTTTTGAGTAACTGCATGTTGAATCCAGGGCTCACAGGGAACAGTGCTAGTAACAATTAACCAGTAGCTTGGTCTTTTTAGGGAGACTGTGTTTTTTCTGAATTCCAGCAGCACCTCTTTTCTACTTAGGTGACTAGATCCTAGGATTTCAGAATTGAAAAAGAACAAGAAAGAACACCTGTTATGGATATATTTTAAATTTATATAAAACAGTCAGATTTTTACATTCAACTCTATTTCCAAAACATGATCTGACTTAGACAAAAGAGCAATCCATAAACTTATTCACTGCTAAGAGTGAATTCTTCTGCAGTAAAAGATTTTTAACAAAACCCTTTTTTTTTTCTGATCTGTGGCAATGAATACTGTTTGTTTTTAACAGGTGGCCAGCCTAGCTTAATTTGTACTTGCTTGTTTTTGAACTGTGCCAATAGATGATTTTATTTAGGAACCTCAAATTGCCCTGATTTTAGTAATTATTTTCTTGACCACATTGCTCAGTTCTAGCAAAATGAGAACACTCAACCTTTTTTTGAACATGAATTTACTTCCATGATAATGACAGCAGTCTATAGTGGTAGAACTAAAAAGATTCATGGAGGTCTTTACATTACTTAATTTAATTTAGGAATAGACTAGTATGGACATAATAACTTTAAAATTGGGCATACTAAATTTAAAATAATAGGCTTCATTAAAATCGTTCATATTTACTTAAAGGCAGTGTGAAATTGAGCACCTCTGCATGAAAATTGCTTTACTTTTTAAAAAAGACTATCCTAGGTATAAGTGATTGGAAAAAGAGTGATTTTATACTTAATATTTTTATAAACAATATACTCAGACAGAGCTGTTCTGTTCTAGTTTAAACTCATCTGTAGTTCAGGTTCTCATTAATTTTTTTTTCCCTTTCTCTTGGTAATTTCACAGTCTTTAAATGGGAGTGCAAAGGTGTTTTAATCCAAATGTAACGTTACATTACACCCTTAAAGTGACCTGGTAAAAGTGACAATCTGATTGGGCATGTTCTAAGGAAGTATAGCTGTATAGATAAGGACCTGTAATAATTATAAAGAGCTTACAACAAAAGTCAGTATGGTGTCTTTTATCACAGTAACAAGAACAGAGACTCAGTAGTGCACAGTGTTTAATTAGTTTGTTATATACAATAAAAAATAAGGATATTAATACAACGATGATCATAAAAACCATATTAACATTCAGGCTCCTGCAGAGACTCCATTAACCTTGCCTAAGAGCTGTCAAAGCATATGCCAAGATCTCACCCCTTCTAGACAAGGGAACAGATTAATTTTACTCTTGGATGTAGCAGCCCACTACTGATGTGAAAAAACCAAACCACAGCTCCAGAGTTTAATTTGGTAGTACAGCTCAGGTATGTTGGAATAGATGGACGTCTAGAATACCATGGATATTGTAGTCAGCAATTTCAGTAAGTGAATATTAGCTGCATATTGCAATGGTTCTGACGATGCTTTCATGGAGCACAGGGACTGCAAAAGGCTTTGTGTAAACAGAAAACTTCAACTTAAGAGTTTGTACTTTAATCAGAATAAGAGTGAAGTTGGGTAAATAAATATTAATAATCCCAATTTTAACTAAGGACCTGAGCTAGTAATTAAAGATTTTTCTCTTCTTTAGAATAATAACTAATAGAATTATATTTCCCTTGACGATCATATCTAACATATGCCTTGGATTAAGGCTAAACCTGTGCAAGATTTGGGGTTTTAGCTGATGTTCTCTTTTTAATTTTTTTTTTTCCTTATAATCTCTGTAACATAATTTCACAGAAAATGCTGTCCCATCAAATAACCCTTGAATTATCTATTTTCTTTTTAAAGTCAGTGTAGCCATATGTACTTTGGGGAATGTCCAACAATCTCCCATTTTCAGACCTGATTTAATATTTCAAAATGGTGAAGCCTATAAAAGCTTTTTGCTCATTTTTACATAAAAAACCAACTTTCTTAACAAACAGAACATACCATTATTTTTTTGCCTCTTCTAGTGTAAACCAAATGAAATATTACTGCATTTTACTAACTTTTCTCAGTAGTCATTACTTTTCTCTAATATTGCTTGTAATTTCAAGCTCTTATAAGTTTAATCAGGAGTTAGATGGTAAATGTGAGTTTTTCTCCTTCAATATGGTTTTATAACCAGAATCTAGAATGTAGCATTTTATTCCAGCAAATTTTTATAAAATTCAAAGTTTTGTGTGCTTTTAGATCTTCATGCACTGAATAGCTTCTTAAGTTATGAAAGACACAAGCATATATTATGGCTACAGATTTTTTTCTGAAATATTTTCATAAAGACATGGTTTAACAAAAGTTGTTAATTTAGGAGGGAGAAGAAACACCAGTGTGCTGTGTTTGTTTGAAAGAAGTTTCCTATAGCGGATTCTTTCTTCAAAACATTTTCAAGGAAAGACTAAATACTGCGCTGCTCACCCTACTATTATGTCTCTGTCTTTTTGACTGCTAAAAGATCTCTCCACAAAATCTGGAAAGGCAAAAATTGTTCTTTAACACTTGTCACACTTGCTGAAACATCAGCCCCACAACATGACCTTCCTTCTAGTCTTCCAAATAGTTGTTGTTATCCATCCTCAATGAGACTTCTGCTTTTCAGAAGAAGCTTTAAATATTACAACTTGTCATAAAAACGACAAATAATTTTCCTTTGTACTGACAGTTATACGAAGTATGAGATTCTAGACATCTGGATGATGGGATGAGAGCAGAGGATTAAATATTTTTTTATCACTTATCAGCAACCAGTCACCTCTAGTGAAGAGCACAGCTTCTTTACTCTTAAGGCACATATTCCCCACCTTATCTGAAGTTCTCAATGCTTATGCATCTTTCTAACCTCATGACATGTTTGAGTGTTGCTGATTAGGACATGTATCTCAAAAGGAGAAGCAGTGATGGGCATAAGTACCATGCTTGAAAGCTTTCATTGCTTGCAAATGTTTTCCAACCCTCACCTTTCAAATATGAGGTACTTAAATATGTCCAGAGCTAGAAATAATCAGCTTCCTATGTTACACTGTATATTCCAAGGTCTAAGCTTTTTGTTCACAAAATTCTTTCACTTCATCTGCCAAACAGATGTTCTCGTTGGTGTTGGTTTCTCACTGTCATACAGTAAGCTCACAGCTATTCTCAGCATACAAGTGCTGGTCCCTTTTACCTCTCTCTACATCATATTATAGCCCTCATACCTTCCTGCCTCATCTGCATGCTGACTCTGGAACTCCAAGATTTGCACACAAGACCATTTCTGAACTGGTCTGAAACTTAAGTTTCACTCTCCCTACATATGATGATGACGTACATAGCAAGTTGTACTATTAAAAATTCTTCTTGTGTCTCCATACCAGCTGGATTAATCATGCTCCCATCCTCAATGCATAAGCATTTCTATTCAGGCCAACCTTGTGTTAGACCGAAACTGTGTAAACAATCATGTGCTACTCTGAATCTTCTCTCTCAGTTTGAGTTTAGATCATTTGATGGAGCTGAATAGATTAGACATTAAGGAGTCATAGTTTATTTATTATCAGTACCAAAATATATCTGGCTGCCAGACCATGTTAGCAGCTGCAGTCCAGCTTGTCAACCTGTGAGTGAGTGGCTGTGAGCATGGGATTCACAAGCAAAGTGTATTGGGCCTAGCTGAGATGGTTAATTTTCACCATAGGAGCCCCAAAATCCTTCCAATAGTTTTGCTTATATTGTTGTTTGTAATCACAGATGGGCTTACTATCTTGCTCAGCTGAGCAAGCCAACATATTTATATTTCATTTTTCTGCCCAGCATCCTCTTCTCTGCAATTCTGGGTGGTGAAAGCCCCAGACAAATACAGTTATGCTTTTTCAGGAATGCTTTCTGTGCGGCATTTCTTTTTCAGAGGATTCTTCTGCAAATTGTTAAAATCATTATGTGACTGGAGAGAAATTTGGAAGTTTTACTTTGCTTTTGCCAACCAGTTTGTAGTTCATATTGTAAACTGAGAGTCCACTAGGTCCACCCAAGTAATGCTGATCAGAGCATTCCGCTAACTTCCTAACACCCTTTCTGGTGCAGTCTGTGTTTGTGGCTGGTCTAAATTTCAATACACAAGTTTAGGAACTGTGAGCACTTCCTGAAAGAGATCTGTGCATGCTCCCTCACCAATTATGGAACGGTGGTTTCCATCAGATTAAGATTGCTTGACCATAATTTGCCCCAAAAGCATTCAGATTAAGAACATTCAATTTGCTAAGTCAAAGAAACATGCAATCAAGGAAGAACTTCAAGGGGGGTTTTATTTATATACATGAATAAAGTGATTATATACATGCCAGATTTCTGCAAAACTAGATTAAACTCCTCTATTATCTTGTTTTAGCTAAACATGCTTTCCTTTTGACTTGACAGGATTCATGACTTTATTGGAAAAGTTTCTGAACAATCAATTAGGTGTTAGGAAGGGTAGTCTAGAAATGGAGAAAACAGGAAAAGAAAAGACACATTTCACCTTATAAAAATACCTTAAGTCACTGATAATACTGTAGGCAGTTGTGGGAGTAAAGTGGCTTTTTTAAAAAACAGCAAATGCTATGGTGATTTTGGTGCTTTCAGAGACACTAAACTGGAGCCATATAGTTCTGGAGAGCCTATTAACATTATAGTTTTTGCTGTGCATATGGATCAAACCTCTGGGAAATGCAACACACAGAGATTTTGCAGAACACTGCATCTCCTTGGAAGCCTGACAGAGGACAAGAGGATACAGAAGGAAGCCCTGGAAGAAGCTGGTGGAGGAGGCTGTTTGGGAAAGCCTGGCTTGCTGGTGGGTGCTGGAAAACCCAGTTGTGGGGTCAAGGAAACCAGGGCAGATGAATGCCCTGTCCTGTTTCAATGTCCACTCATACACATCAGCCTAATGAAATTGCAGGTGGTGCTTGAATGCCTCTCTTCACCAGCCCATCTTATCCAACAGCACTGCCATCCACTGGGAGGGAAAGGGAATTTTCAGATTATTCTTTATTGATAATAATAAAATTATGCATTTTAATATTGAAAATTGTAATTTGGGACAACTCTTCTGTGCATTGCTTAGGTCACTGACTTACGCCATCAGGCTGATAAATTCGAAACTAATTGTGGTACTTAATTATCCAGTATTTTATGGAATAGAAAAAAATCTGCAAACATTGAATGCACACAGCATGTTCCCCATGAAGAAACGAATTTGCATTTATGTGTGTTAAAACTTAGCAATGTTAAAACTTAGGAGTGTTTCATGTTCCTAAAAATAAATGTGTGTGAACTTGATGCAGTCTTTTCAGTGCTGTCATTGCAAATTTGTTTCTATTTATATATTAAAAAAGACATATTTTTTGTCAGTAGTAAAATTATGAGAAATATGTCTGTCCTCCTTTATTTTATTTCATATTTTTATGATTGCTCTTGGTTAACAGGATTTTGGAATCTGATATTAATTTTTTTTTCTTTCTCTTTCTTTCTTTCTTTCTTTCTTTCTTTCTTTCTTTCTTTCTTTCTTTCTTTCTTTCTTTCTTTCTTTCTTTCTTTCTTTCTTTCCTTCCTTCCTTCCTTCCTTCCTTCCTTCCTTCCTTCCTTCCTTCCTTCCTTCCTTCCTTCCTTCCTTCCTTCCTTCCCTCCCTCCCTCCCTCCCCTTCCCCTTCCCCTTCCCCTTCCCCTTCCCCTACCCCTTCCCCTTCCCCTTCCCCTTCCCCTTCCCCTTCCCCTTCCCCTTCCCTTTCCCCTTCCCCGCCTCCCCTGCCTCTCCTTCTCCTTCTCCTTCTCCTTCTCCTTCTCCTTCTCCTTCTCCTTCTCCTTCTCCTTCTCCTTCTCCTTCTCCTTCTCCTTCTCCTTCTCCTTCTCCTTCTCCTTCTCCTTCTCCTTCTCCTTCTCCTTCTCCTTCTCCTTCTCCTTCTCCTTCTCCTTCTCCTTCTCCTTCTCCTTCTCCTTCTCCTTCTCCTTCTTCTCCTTCTCCTCCTCCTTCTCCTCCTTCTCCTTTCTTCCTCCCTGATTATACTTGATGAGATTCGGCTTGTTGATTTACTTGTGTAGCAGAACTGTGCCTAAAAACAAAGCAGGGAGCCATATATCACTTAGGTTGTTGGAGATTTTCTGTAATTTCTGATGAAACAAAATTAGGTTATTCCTAATTCCTCTTGAGCAGTATATAATTTCTTTCCTTTTTTTTTCCAGTCAGAATTTACATATATTGTGTAAAAAAGAAACAAAGGTGATCTTCAGTATTGAAGATGAGTAACTTGTATGCGAATCCTGAGAAGTTAATTTTACAAATGCCTTCATTTTTTATAAATACCTTTAAAAAGCATTTTAAATGGGTAAGATGTTCCCTGATTGAATCTTTATAAAAAGAAAAAAACAATTCTGATAAATGATTTTATAGTTTTTAGAGAAAGTTTTGAAAATTAAAGGCAAGAGAATATAAAATAATAGAAAGATAGAAATTTTCACTGAATATATCTCTCCCAACTGAAATAATTTCTTTTCTTTGAAATACCCTATTAAATACTTTTAGTCAGTGATGATCACAGCTTAAATCAATTAAATAAGCTGTCAAGTGTGAAATGTGCCTCTGAAGTGACATCGTTTAACAGTCTTTGTCAGCTTGTCATGGTTAGGATATTTACTTACTTCTAGGAAAGAGACCCTTTTTGTTATTAGCCACGAAAAGAACTGGATTTTAATGTTATTGTGCATTATTAATAGCATCATTTTCTGAATTCTGTGGAAAAGAAATGAACTTGCAGGGATTATTATGTCACTAGTAGTGATACTGCGCAAGTTATAGAAAAACTTGATTAATTCTGCATGCATTGAAATTTCAGATGTGTATCTCTTTGTTGTATGACTTGAGGAATGAATTCTGAAAATATTTCCTGCACATTCCTGCTTGCAGACATCGTACCCCATGCTATCAGAAATTACTGGGGAAATCTGAATGCTTGAATATTATCTCTCAGTGTATTGGAAAACTTGAAACATCTGTCATAGGTTAAAAATGAAATTCAGCAGCAGATTCAAGCATAGGTACAGAGCCATGTACTTGGAATTAATTTCATATAAGCATTGATTCCACAGGAAAAATTCGTAGGTAAAAAATAATTAATGGAAAACCAGGTAGTTTTATGGGAGAAACTCTGCATGTGAGATGCTCAGGGTCATAGGAAGAAAATCACTAGAAGTCATAGAGAAACAGATGGCCAAACCCAACTGAACTCAAATGGATTTCTCATCTGGAGAAATCTTGCATGCTTGTATTGGTGGAGCAAAGATGACATTCTGCGAATTTAGGACTATCCCGGTCTTCTAATAGTCGTGCAGTCAGGCACAATTTATGAGCATTAATCTCATTCCTTGACCCATGAGGACTCCGTAGACAGTAATGAGCATTAGCTGTTGTAACATGACTGTGCAACTAAAGTGTAGAGCATATATTTTTCCAATGTGATTTGTTTGTTAAGTCTCATTTCAGTGACACTTCATTCTTCTTTACCTTGGTGCTGTGCTGGAACAATATGTTTCATGTTGAACTTTTTTACCTTTTGTGACAGTTCTTGACAAATAAAACCCTAAAACATTTCTAACTACTCATAAAATGGAAGTGATAACTCCAGTTGCCCTTTTATTCTGCTGTATTGAGGTGGCCTTGTGTTGATCCATTAATATAAATCTTTTTCAAATTGATTTAATAATTAG
Organism: Acanthiza pusilla; assembly: GCA_036630365.1. Lineage (NCBI taxonomy): Eukaryota > Metazoa > Chordata > Aves > Passeriformes > Acanthizidae > Acanthiza > Acanthiza pusilla. The sequence goes on along the minus strand of JAXCHO010000036.1, from coordinate 14,088,638 downwards.
TTTCATAAATACATTCAATAAAATTCAAACAAGTGACAAGTCCTTTCTCATTGGATCTTGTGGAGGAGTGACATCTAGTTTATGTTACCTTTCTCTGATTTTTGCCAAGCTTGAAACATATAAACATTTTAATAACATTCCATTTACTTTTCACTGACTTTTTTCAGGTAGCTGAAGGTCTGCTTAAATATGCTTTTGAGTCTTGTCTTTAGAAAATACATTATTTGGTTTATTAATCTTAGTTTATAATCACTTAAAAGGTATTTCAAATGTATAATCTTACTTCATGTACAGTGTAAACTGAAATTATACCCATAAGATACCATTGAGTTACAGATTTTAGGAATTTTTTTTTTTCTCAAAGCATGACATCAAACCACTCATGAGCCACTGCACTGTGATCTCTATGGACCTCTCAGAACTCATTTGTGGTTGGGGCATAAGAGATTAAGACATGTGATGTCCTCTGAAAAACATGAAATTTTTCCTTCACTTGAAACACTTTTCAAATACAATTGTCTTCTTCTGAAACCACCCACAAAAAGAAAAAACGGGGGAGGAGGAGAAGAAAAATTTAAATGGGTTTATCAGTCATAAATGACACTTCTTTTTTTCCCCAAGTGAAGAATCCCTTTTCAGTTAATATACAGGGAAAATTTATCATCCTTAGATGAGTAAATGCACACAGACTGAACAAAAAACTTAAATCACTTACCCTTGAAGGAAAATTATTTTCATGTACAGTATTTAGAAATGGTTTTGATACTGAGAAGAATTAAATACATGGGTGTTTCACTCTTTTAATAATTTCTTTGGTATATATTAGTCATGTATTATTTCAATGTCATCTTATCTTGAGAAATTGCAAAGAAGTAATTAATATCTCTATTAAAGAAATTAATAGCTGTTGCATGGGAATTATTCCTAAGCAGTCCCAAGTTTTACCTGCTTCAACTGGGCTATGAAATGACTACAGTTTATAACTGGGTCTCCTGAACTGTCTCTTAAGACAATCCAAACCTGTTTTTAACCTAGTTATAAATCACTTTTCAACTGGAAATACATAAGAACAAAATACATAGGTTTTATGTATCGGATTATTTTCTAACATGACTTAAGCACTTCAGACCTGCTTCTGAGGTCAAGGAGAATTATTTTGGTTGAAATGACAGATTCAATATGCATATTTTTGGGTTGTCCCATGCTGGTTAATTCAATAGCTGAGCTGTTAATGAAGAACAGCTTTGAATAGAAATAAAGTAATAGGGGATTAAATTATGTATAACTCTTGCATTTTTCCTGGTTCCATTTAGAAGTAAGAATTGAATTCAGGCTTATTTAAAGAATCAAGTCAGCTTCAAACCCAAAGACTTATTATGAATTTAACTAGAAATCTGACAAGCACCATTTCAATCTATTCATTGAAGCTCTCTTTTTTTTGTTTGTTTGTAGTTGTTGTTATTTTAGTGTTTGAATATTGAAAATATGGGGAAAGAGAATACAAGGAGAAATAGATAAATTTGCTATTAAACTTATCTTACCTCCATGGTTATTGTGACGTATACTTTAAAACTTTGTGTTTACATATGAGATTTTTTAATATATATATATATATCAATATTATTAGCAAAGGTTGTTAGGCATGACTACCTCCATTCTACAGGAGAAGAATATTATTATAAACTGATATCAGAACCACACATACAATCTAATACAAAGGCTTCAGTGTATTGGGTTTATCTCCTGTTCTCTAAGTGGAGTACTGTTTGTGTTGTGCAACATAAAATGTGTATGTAACCATACAGCTTTAAACTGCTGTGTTTTGATATTTTGTTTATGCTCTCCCTTAATTACATACCATGAAATATCACTTCACAGATAAACAGTGGTGTATAATAGAGAGTAAATTATGGAGTACCAAATGTGGCTTGCTCTTGACTGATACAATTAGATGGAATTACTACATATATTCATATAAAATGAAAATTAAACTTAAAAAAAATAATATTTTGACTGAGCATGGGAAAATTAAATTAATAATACATGCTTATTGATTTCATGCAGAAGAATTTCACTGCAATGATATGCAATTCAAAAATAAGGAACAAACTTTTGGATTTTTCTTTGGAACACTGTCTGCTGTTTCTATTTTTCTAGAAACAGAAAACTCTCTGCTGCTTTTTACATTTCAAATTAATATGTACTTTTTTTATATAGTATTTCAAAACACCTGTGTTCTTTACCTGAGTTCTTAACATAACATGTCTGTCCTTTCAAAGTATTTCTTTTGAAGTGTAAGATTGGAAAGGTAAAGGGAAAACATCTGTAGAATGTCTGAACTCTCCCAAGATAGTTACAGTTTCAAAAGTCTCATCAACTAAATTAAAATAACACACAAAAAGAGTAACTTACAAATCTTATGTTTGGATAATTCTTATCCTAAATATTTCTTGTGCATATAAAACTGAATAACAAGGTTATTGTTGTCAACTTCTTTTATTGAAATTTCAAGAACTGGTGAATGCATGAGAAGTACAAAATTAGCTAATTAATTTTAATCACTAAACTGTTCCTCTCATTTCTGTAATAGAATTCTTAAGTCTCTCAAGCAACTGCTATTATTGTACTTATGTTGATTTCTTTTATTTGCATGTTATTTTATACATATATGAACATCCTGGACAGCATATTACTCTTTCTTATTTACAGGACACTTACATTTTCATGTCTATTTCCAACATTTTTTTCTAATGGAGTTACACTTATAATAAACAAAAAATTTCAGTATAAACTGAAAAAAGTGGTCTGTATTCTAGTTACTAAAATATTATAAATCACTGGATATATCAAAGTTCTGATGCTTTTGTATAGTCATTCTTGGCAAAAATGGGTAAAACCACTAAAGTTGCAGAAATATTGCATCTGATCAAAACAGGTTTCCATAGGGAACTATAAAAGATACAGTATATTCAAATGATGATTTCTCTTTTATATCAAGTGCAGAATATATCATGGACTGAGATGAGCACATAATCAAATATGACACTGATATTTTTTCTCCTAGAAGAATGATATTGCTATAACTTGTCTTTGTTCATGACTTCTATAACTTCTCTCTCAATCCTTAAGATTTGTTATGCATTTTGTGTTAATCCCAGAATCTTGTAAAATAAAATGAATGCATGGAAATGGATTTTTGTGAGAGGAATTTAGCATGTTACAAATATTTAAGCTATGACAAGGTAGTAGAATGTGATTGTAATGTGAGAACAAAGTCTCTTTAATCACTTACTTGTAGTTTAGAAATGTTTGGCCACTTCAGCCAAATTCTGTCATTAAGAGTTTCGAAAGCATTTTAATTGACTAGTTCAATTGGAAATTGGTTTTGTATGCCTCTAGGAGAGAATGAGCCAGAAAAGAGATTACAGGCACTCCAAAGGAGATATTTTAATACAGTGATAGCAACATACATTCGATGCCCTGGACTATAGCAAACACTACTAAAAAAGCTTTCTAAATGTCTGTTTGATTGGTAGATCATGGAACAATTTACAGTAAGATAGAGCTGTGCAAGGATCCTAAAATTAGTTCTTCATATGTAATTTAACTTTAAAAATAAAAATATAAATTAAAATATCCAGGTGTCAAGAGAATGTAATTACAAAAAGTAACTTAAAAGTTTCCTGAAAGATTAAGACTACTGGATCCATTCTTTGTATTTAAATAGTTCCCATGTCTGTCAGAGAATATTCTGTAAAAGGTCATGTCATATGGAATGAAGTATCATGCAATCTGTTATCTTTCCTGAATATTTATAGCATTTAATATGGCACTTTCTATTTGGTAACACAGGAGAAAATATTTAAGACAGGAGAAAGGCTCATCTAACCAACTTGTTCTTTAAAAATCTCTGTGAGAAAGAGTAAACATCATGAAACAGTTCTCAAAACTAAATCACTTAAAAAATGCAAATTTAAGTTGTGATTTACAAGTGAAGTGATTTATTCTCAAATGTTGAAATACAGGTCAATCATTTTTGTATTAAATCTTTAAAATTTAAAATTTTTAATTAAAACTTTTTTATATGTTTAGAGTGGCAACTGAAAGTAAAAAGATGATTTTTCAATTCTTTCACAAAACTAAAAAATCAATTATTCAGTTGTCACTTCCAAAAATACTCAATACTAAACATTAGAATAATGTGTTTCTTTCTCAGTGCTGACAACAGTGTTCATCTCATTCCCTGTCATGTTACCATATGCATGTCAGTGTGTAACTTCTAAGAAGTCATGTAATTTTATCAGCAGACAGGAAAGAAACAAAAATCTGTAAAATTTAAATAAGACTACAGTCAAAGGGGTATCAATAGGGAAATTGAATGCACTTGAAAGTCAGATTCTCAGAGACAGTATTTGGTAATCACAGAATCATAGAGTCATTTGGATTGGAAAAGACCTTGGAGATATCAAGTCCAGCCTTAGCACAGCATCACCGTTTCACCACTAATCCCAGGTGTCACATCCACATGTTTTTTAAATACTTCCAGGCATGGTGATTCCACCACTTACCTACAAAGTCTGTTCCAATGCCTGACCACTCTTTTATTTAAGAAATTTTCCTAATATTCAATCTAAACCTGCTCTAGTACACCTTGAGACCATTTCCTCTTGTCCTGTCACTGGTTGCCTGGGAGAAGAGGCCAGCCCCCATCTGGCTACAACCTCCTTTCAAGCAGTGTTAGAGAGAGATAAAATCTCTCCTGAGCCTCCTTTTCACCAGGCTAAACACCCCTTGCCCTTCTCCGGACACACTTCAGCACCTCACTGTCTTTCTTGCAGTGTGGGGCCTAGACTGGATAAGGGATTAGAGGTGTGGCTTCACCAGGCAAAGTTTTTTAGGCTTGCTAATAAGCCTAATATAATGTAACATTGAAGTTGTTACATTTTTTAAAAATGATGTTACCTGGCTTTAGGAGGTTTAGCGCCTATCTCTGTGCCTGTTGTGGCGATAGAGCTTGGGTTTCATACTCTCTCAACAGTACCTCCACCTCTTGTGGGATATGGACTGTTGCAGGATGTCCCAGGATAAGGGGGTAGCTTTTCTCCAGTATTGTTGAACTGGTTAATCCTTTACTTAATATACGTACAGATGCCAATTGATAACCATCAGTAGAAAGACTAGTATTTATCCTTAGAATTGCAGAACAGTATGTTCTACTGCTATATTAGGAAACCAAATAAGAGTGTGATTTATGCATATTATCTGAAGGTGATTATGCTCTTGGCCTTTTTTAATTCCTCAGGAAATTAATAGGAAGGTAGAAAGAGGTAAGGTGAGATATTCCATTTACTTTAGCATTTTGAGAACAAGAGCTTAGTAAGGAAAATGAACAATTAAGTAGTATAAAAATCTTGTCAAAATTCTAAATTTGGTTCTTATCCTAAAATATTCTTAAGAAATGTCTGGTCACTGGAATATTTTTCTCATCTCCCAGTTCTTCTGTATAAGCTATTTTGGGATGCTAACTTCAAAGTGTGGGATGTAATTATTTTTTTTTTCCATTGTAACTTGACGTCTCAGCTAGTACAGAATTTCTTGTTTCACACTCTTTCCTCCTCCATCTCCTGAATTTTTATTTTCTTCCTTCTTTTCTTCTTGTCACTTTGTCTCATATTCTGATAGCCTCTGTCAGCCTTAGTCACAAACTCAACTTTCTTCTCATCCATTTTTCATTTCCCTCTCCCTCATCTAACATGAGCACAACTTGTTGTGTATATGTTCTCTTAGAAATTCATTTTCTGCTTTTACATATGCACAGACTCAGCATCAGCAATTTCCACATATCACAGATCTTACTTTTTTCAGTTCATTTGGCCCCAAATACCCCAAATTCAGGGAGGTTCAGTTGCTTATATGTGGTTTAAGTACATCACTCCAATTCTTATCATAAAGAAGTCTGTTTATGTGGCTGAGTCTGTAGGAGTAAATATGCAGTAATGTACAGAAGTGATTTTGGGTCTCTTGAGGAATTACTTGCTGTCCTGGTTCCAGCTGGGATTGAGTTAATTTCTCGCTAGTAGCAGGTGCCATGCTGTGTTTTGGATTTAGGATGAAAATGTTGATAATCCTGATGCTTTAGTTGTTGCTGAGCAGGGCTGATGCTGATGCAAGGACATTTCAGCTTTTCTCCTGCCCTGCCAGCAAAGAAACCAGAGGTGTACAAGAAGCTGGGAGAGGATGCAGCTGGGTCAGCTATCTCAGCTGACCAAAGAGATATCTCAAACCATATGGCACCGTGCTGAACATACTGAACAGTAAAACCGAGGGCAGTTGGTCTGGGGGTGGCAGCCTCCTATTTGGGGACAGGCTGGGCATCCATCAGTGGGTGATGAGCAGTTGCATTGTGCATCACTTGTATATTCTTTTATCGTTATAATTATTTTCCTTTCATTTTTCTGTCTTATGGAACTTCTTTTCTCTTGAACCATGGGTTTTACCTTTTTATATGTTTCTCTCCTCCAATCCTTTATATTAAAACAATCTCCTTATGTCAGGGGGCAAAAGAACTCTAAAAGACCTGTGGAAATGTCAAAAGTATTTAGAATAGGAAAAAAATAATACAACCAAAACCCAATCAGAAAAACAACAGAAAAAAAAAAACAAAACACCAAAAAACCGCAACCCAAAAACTGCAATAAAAACCAATACCAAAAGAAAAGGCAGAGCAACCAACACAAACGAAAAAACCCACAAAAAACCCAGGCAGAAACTAATACCCTGGCATTTAGAGGAAAGATTCCTGCTTATAGAAGTATTTAGAGTTAGTAGGCTAGTAGCACCTTATTAAGTGATTTCCTGGCTTAATTTTCTTTTGCAAGCAATGGAAGGCTGAACATCAACAAATGCTTTTGGCATCTCTCTCTTTTTTTATCTTTCTACTTCTGGTGAATTGGTAAAAAGCAGAAGAAATATGACATATGTTGTCTTTTCTATGTGTTTGTAGGGACTGGTCAAGTGAACAACTTGCTATTGAATTCATTACACATATTTCATCTTGACAATCCTAATATATCTGACAATTCTTATAAATTCGTCTTCCTAAGTCTTGAGTGAAGGATGAAATTTCTGAATTATGAATGAATTATGACTTACTTCATCAGTGAAGAAGTGAAAGTCTGCATGAAAATGTTTATCACTGCATCAGGGCATTCTGTGACATGAGATGTCAATATTGAAAGAAAGGAAGACAGCTATTTGGTTATTACTGAAAGAGATAAAATTCATCAAGCAGTATTTTAGAAGGCCGTGGGGTTTTTACTTCTTTTTTCCTTGAAAATGTACATATTTTTGTCCACATGGGTAGTACACCTGTAAGAATTTTTCAAGTCTTCAGCAGTTAATTCCATTTCTAAGAAATCACAGGCATTCTTATAGTGAGATGGCTTGCAATCTTAGATTTTGCCTTGCCTTATCTCTAAAGTTACATAAAAAAAAAAAAAAAAAAGAAAAGAAAAAGAATAAAAAATGAAGCTCTAGAGCATGACATAGGTGTCAAAATGTCTTGGACACCATATCCAAATAGTCATTGCAATGGAACTGTTACTGTGGTCAGACTGCTAAGTTATAAGCCAATCCAGCTGTGACTTTCAGTACAAAAGTAGCAGTAATACTGTTCTCTTTTTCTCCCTAAGGGAAGAAAAAGGGAAAGGAAATGTCTGATGTTGTCCTTTGTTCTGGGCAGACATGGACTTTTGAGATGCTCCTCCCGGCATGAAATACTATTTAATTCTCAGGGAGGGAACCAAACTGGTGTACAGAAAGACAGATTGTAGTAACCTGTGATCTGATGAAAGCATTGCTGTATTTAACTGCAAAATGAAGGAAGACTTCCTAAAAGAGGATGGAAAATAATTCTGTTCCACAATTCCCTAGGTAAAGTAAGCTACATTTAAATTAGCAAATAATGTGCCATAGTAGGAGAATAGCTCTAGCTAGGTCTTGTGAGCTGATGGAAATGGCCCTTTATGGGTGGAATGGGTTCAGTGCTTTCAGTTTTGCGCAAAAGCAATATAGCAGCACATTGAGTCCTCCCTGCCATGTTGAATCCAAGCCTGGTGAGTGTGTGTGATCAGAAGCACATTTCTGATCCAAGCTGAAACATTAATGTAGACACACACGTGTATATAACTTAAATACTTTGTGTGGCAAGTTCAATCCCTCAAGAAGATGTAACTTCTCAAAGTGTGCACAGTTAGACTGTGTAACTCACAGTCATAGGATGCCAAAATCATCGTCTCAATGGATGCCAAAATCTTACAGAGTTCAAAAACTCTACATACAAATTCATGAAAACAAAATGTATTAGATATAAATAAATAGAAAGATATTACTTCTAGCTGCCATGTTCCAGAGAAACAAATGACTGGAAGAGTTAAACAATGAAGTACTACCAATTCGTCCTGCTCTTGAACTGCTTTCTAGTTACCTGCTGTTGATCACTCTCAGAAGCTAATGGGCAAGGTGTGACCTGGTACAAAAAGCTTCCTGTTGACTACCCCCCTTAGTAATCTTATATAGCACACAAGATGCAGGCAGATTTCCAGAAACATCCAGAAAGGTTACTTTCTCAGTCATTATTTTCAATTTGTCCTTTGGAGACAAATGCCCATGTCTACTGATAAGTTACAGAGCCTAAGCTTCTGCCTTGGAAATGCAGGTGCTTGAAGACAGGGATAAATGAAATTCAGGTGGTGGTCTTTTAGAGGCAATAATTACAGCATTTTTCTGTGTACAACTTTACTTTTATTGCTGTATGTTAGCAGAGACAGTAGTAATTAAAATCTACATTTATTTCTTAAGTATTTCTATGATACTAGAGGACACTTCTGTCTTTTGTTTTCAAGTTTCACTATCAATGTGTAGGGTTTTGATTTGTAAATGTTTAAGTCTGATATAATACCGGACAATAAATTTATAAATAATAGCTGATGCTAAAGACTATTTTCCTCCCATACAATTCAGTGTTTTGCTTATTTACTTGAAAATCCTGCAGTTAAGACTACTCCCTCTGGATATTAACTTACAAATATTATGCTTGAAAAAATCCACATCCCAAAGTGCCAAAAAAAAAAATAGCAAAATTGTTCACAGGAAATCTGTAAAAATCCTCACAGCTGTAGAGTGCACTTGAGGATATGACAGACTGAGAAGATTCTGTAGGAATGAGGCATATTCGGTCCAATTTAGGTGTCAATTGGGGCACTTTAAGAAAAAAATCTGTAAAAGTATGGCGTAATTAATATTTAATGTCAATGGGAAGTTTTACTGAAAATTACACTTTGAATGTCCCAAGAAGTTCCTTTATATCAATTATCTATAAATAGAACAACTATTAACAGAATGGATTTAATGGTAATCATCTGTACTGTACTGAGAGTTAAATATTTTTAAACCATCAAGCTCATTTCAAGGAGGTAATATGGAATTGTTAAATTTTTAATATTTGAAACAAAATGCATGAAGGAATTAAGCAAAAGAGAATAAATAACATATAATACATGTTCTTATGTTGCAATAATGTCTGAGAACATGTAAACAGAAAATTATTTCAAGGGTTAATTATTTTCCATGGAAGCAGATGGAACATATTTTGCAGAGCAGAAAATGAAATATCTGTAATAGTAATACAGTGGTTTCTACAAAGTAGATGATGTTGGTAGAAGTGAAGAGACTATTTATTTAATATTTATTAGGTTTCTATAGAGAATCTTCTGCCTGGCATTTGCACTTAGCATATTTCACAAAAACTGCTTTAGACATTTAAAAATAAGTTGAGTATCACTATATAAATTACTTTGACTGATTTCTCTGGAGTCCCTTTGAGTAGTTACTAATTTATTACAGTGTAATAAAGCAGACAGGTGTGATTCTTCCTTGAAGCTCCTTTGAAATGAAAAGCCTTACAAGCAAAATACAGTATTTTTACATATGTGAAATTTTCAAACATATTTCTGGCTATAACTTTGCATGGAAAAAGCAGCCAGAGTGTGTGGGTGTATTTTAGGTGCAGTTACTTCCAAACTTGAAAGGATCAAATACATGGGACAAATCTATAATCCTTACATGATTATGTTAAAATTCAATGCAAAATATCATTCATGTTTTCTAACTAAAATAGTGTATGTGTAAATTCATAAATCACAGAGGTCCCTCTTCCAATAACATTCTAAGTTCGTGCAACGTTGGTGTAAGAACTTTTATGCTGTTTTTACTGTTAAACTGCATTTTTTCTGGTGCCACGTTTTAAATAACAGACAACTAATAATAGTGTTTAAGTAAAACACCCCTTTCTTTGTCTTAATACAAGGTAGATAACATGTTTGATAAGCCCCTAAAAGGTGTTATTCAATTAAGTGATAAAACCCACCTTTGTTTGTACTCTTGCATGTCTTATCAACTCAGCAGACAGGTAGTAGGCAACAGAGTGAGACTAAATGAGAATTGATCAATTTTCTGATTATACAATATAGATAATTACCTTCCCCCAGGTCAGTATACATTTTCAGTCATAATGATGTGTGTTCAGACAGGAATTGATAGGATTTCATTGTAAGAAGGATCTCCAAAGCTGAGAATTTCCAATTAGAGCATATTGAGGAAGTTCTGGAAATTTTATTTTTAAGCATTGTTAGCATCTTGCAGCACTGACTTTAATGCCTGATTTTAATTTTAAATAAGATATACTCTAGATATTTCCTAGATTCCATGGAAAATGTTTGTAGCTTAAAATAGAAAAGAAAAAAACACAGTAGGTTGATTTAAGAATGTTAGTGATTTCAGCACCAGAAATTAAGGGTGTGAAAAAAATTCCTCTATAGCTATAATAAAACCACCTGTGTGAAATCAAGAAGCAGATATATATATTCATGGGTCTTACAGTCTGATATAGCAGTTGTGAAGTTTTAGTTGGTTTTTGAAATAGTTGATGACAGGATCACTACCTTTTAAAGGTTACATTCAGTCAGATGAGATATATTGGCAAAAATCTACAAGTCTGTAATTGAATACCTTAGAGGTATCTATTACTCTACTGGAATTTGCATAGAAACATACACTGATAAATTTTAATGTATTCGCTTCAAACACACTTCTTCATGACAAGAGAAAGCTTTTCTTTAGGTGTATTGATTCAAAGTGGTTTTTAACTGTAGATGCACTTAGCTTTTCTCATTGCTATGAAGGTAGTATCTGGCAAATGACTCAGAATCACCTTCATCTAGATTGGATCATATCTTGCTTCTTGAGTCAGTTGTCACAAATTATAGATTAGCAATCTTCCACACACAGTTTTCTTCCAAATAGAGTAAAGATAGTAATTTCCTTGGAACTGTCATCTAATCAGTATTTAAAAATAAGTGGGAAAAACAAAGTTCCAAGTCATTAACTACAAAGAAGGTAAGAGAGGAACTGTGTAAGTTTCATAGGAATAGAGAATTCATGTAGTGAAATAAGTAGTAAAAATCTTTTATTGGTTACCTTGAAGCATTTTAATATGCCAGAGTATTTCAGAAGAGCATTGCAAATATTACACTGAAAGACTTTTCAAAATTATATTTATTTGAGGGTTGTATTTGTGTTTTGTTTTGGTTTTGGGGTTTTTTTGAGAAGAGGGAAAGGGACTGGTGAAGGGAAATACCTGTTTATTATTAGAGGAATAGGGATTTAACAGCATCATTATTTGTGTAGGCAAATAGTAGTTACCTTCTAATGCACCTATGAAATGCTACAACATGAAGTGCAAGTCTAAATATCCTGTTGGCAACAATAGTCTTTGCACTGATTTTTACAGGCTGTGGACCAGGTCTAGACACTCATTCACATATTACACATTTACACACATTTTTTGACCTGATGATGTACTTTAATGAGATGTTTTAATCATGACAGAAATATTAACTATGCACACCAAAGATATCTATGCACAATTTCCTAATATCATTTAATATTTCCATATATAGGGACAATCTGGAATCTTGTGAATAAAAGCTTTCAAAAGCAAAATTAAAAATATTCATCACCCAAATTTATGTAGCACAGAGAAACTGACATCTGTATCCACTTACATGCGTATTAAACAGCTTACTAATAAATACATTTTAAAATATCCCTATATTTCAAGTTCTTGTTGGATGCTCTTCCTTTTTACAGTGCACTGATTGCAGTGATATTCAGGGTGGGATGCCGAAATGGCAGGATGAGCTTTCTTCCCACTGAGCTGTATGATAGAATGAAAGTGTTCAGAGAAATATTTTATAATTAATGCTGCCTGCACAAAAAGGGCATCACGTCACTGTTCAGAGATGACAGACCCTATTTCACTGGCTAGACTACACATCTATTATTGTGTACAGTTCTGAGCACCTCAGTACCAGAAATATCTGAATCAATTGGGAGGAAATAAGAAGAGAAAGGAGAAACATGTAAGTACCTCAAGGATTAAGGAGAATGAACTATTCTATTACATTTCCACAGGCTAGGCAGATTTTCTGTAATTGGAACTGTATTATATCAATATTCCTTGAATTCAGTGGTCAGAACAGGTTTAAAGGCATAGTTTTTATATGAAATACCTGTTTTCATGTCATCCTCTGAACTGCCTCTCTTCATTCAATATTAGTTCCAGTGGCATGTTCCTCTTTATTGCCAATTTCTCCTGTCCCCTCAATAATTTCATATCTCATATGGTCAACGATATGATAAAATAAAACAATCCAGCATGTGGCTTAAGTAGAATGCATTTATTTTACTGTACTGGCTGGGTACAGTATGTGTTTCTACATATAGAAAAATTTACATGTATGAGATAGCTTTTTTCTTCCTCAAACCCAAAAGCTAGGGAGTCATATGGAACAAACAAAACACCAGAAAAAACTGTAGTGAAAAAACGTGTGAGAAAAGAAACTTCACAAAAATTTAAATTATGAAAATAAATCTGCTTGAGTTTCTGAATATTTGCACAAAGCCAAAGCCACAGCAAACAAATACTTGTTGGAGTCAATCTGATATAGTGTTCAATCAATTTTCATGATGTTTTTGGTTTTTTTTAAAGTATGGTCCCTGATACATATTGTGACGTATAGACACATAAGAGACAACTGTGCATAAATCATGTTTCTTCAGTTTGCATATTTGATTTTGTAATCAAACCAGGATTTTTCTATCATAAATTTTATCCTACTAATTGTAATTATAGCATACCTAAACATGAAGTGCCTCTGCAGTGGAAGGATATGTAAAATCAGTCCCCTAATTTCTGTACTATGTTCATTATTACCCAAGTAGTGAAACTATTGTGTCCTTTTTTTTACCTCGTTTCCAGCTTGTCCTTTCTTTCACTTGTGCTTGACCATAAATGTCTATTGGCCATGACTGTGAGTCTTGCTCTCAGTTATTGTCCTATCATTGTAAGTATTTTTCTGTTTAACTTCCCTTGGCTGTTTGTTTATTCTGTTGATTGCCAACATTTGATGTTTTCCTTTAGATCATTTCTTCACTTAAATCCTGTGCCTGATGGTATCTTTTTCATCTGTTATGCGGAGATTGGCATTCTTCTTCAAAAACTGGGCAAATAAACAAGCCCAAACAACCAACCCTCCTGTTTTATTTTGTGATCTTTCAACACAGTGTTCTATCTAAATGGTTTCATCTTTGTAATGGCAACCCGCTGTGACTACCCTCTTTCATTTCCTTTCATTTATTGTTTATTTAATCTAAGCATACAGAGAGAATAGACACATTCTACTTTGTCACTCTTTCAACAATTTTTCCATTTTCTTCTGAATTATTATTGATTATATAATAGTCACTTTGATGGCATTCATGGCTAGGCTCATTTGCCAGCTTCCATGTCTCGCCAGTTTACAGAAATGCAGTATTTTTTGACTTCTGTTTCCAGTGCTTTCACTTAACATAAATGGCCTGTGGGAGAAATGTCTCATCAGAGGGTGTAATCCTGGTGATAGGATGCCTGCCCTTTTTCAAATTAGAATGGGAGAAGCGACCATTCTAACTCCTATCTATCCTTGATGGATGCTTTCCTTAACATTTTCAAAGGTTGATACCTTGAAGGAAATCAAAGAAACAGAAGCTAAACTTAAAAGCTCAGAACTTGTTCTTTTTATTTCTCTGTGGAGAACACTGGGAAGAATTTTATTTATTCAAAGTAAGAAAAATGGAAAGGAGTACTCTGAAGGCATCTTGGTGGTCATTCTGTATCCCAACTAGTCAGTCACAGTTAAATGGATATTTAAGCTTTAAGAAATGTACTGGCAAGAAGCCCTGTCAGCAGTTCCAGACGGAGGCTTCCAGGCAGAATGTTATCCAGCCGTAAGACAGCTACAGTCTTTTGGGAACAGCATTTACAAGCTGTTCATGCTGGTAAGATCAGAAAACCAAGTTTGATTCATGGTAAAAGCTCTAGGGCATGTTTATACTGTCTGCTTTACTGTCACTAAAGTATTAATCTGGGTGTTCAGGTTCAAAAAAGTGACCTAATGCCTTGAGTTAAGAAATTAATCTCAAGTAACTAGAATAAGCTGCTGGTTTTTTTTTTTTTGTTTTGTTTTGTTTTGTTTTTTCTTTTTTTTTCTTTTTTTTTTTCTTTTCTTTTCTTTTTTTTTTTTACCACCATGACTGCTTGATGCACTGGAATCATTACATAGGTTTTAATTACCAAAGTGGATTTCAGTGTAAATGAAAAACATGAAAATATCTAAGAGTTGCAATGGTGCCTGATCTACTGGTTTGGAACAGTTGAATTAAAGTGCTTTTCTAAACAACACGGGTGTACTTTTACTTCATGTGATTGTCCCCTTATGTTATTTTCATCCCTTCAGAGCAGTGTAAGACTCATTTGAGGATTCCCAAAACGTGTCTCATGGATTGTAAATCATCTGTGAAGTGTTTGCACGTTCTGCAGGGGAGTGGCTCTTTATTCATGGTCAGCCTCAAGTGACCCAGCTGATTGACAGCACTTAATTCACAATCAAATTCTTCTGGGAGATCATCAGTGCTTGAGAGACTGATGATAGGAGCTGATCAGAGCTCAGTGCATCCTGCTGCCGTGGCATCAAGGGCCAGGCAAAACTCAGAACTCCTTCAATTAGATCCTAAATGTTCTTCCTATCCTTCCTGCTGTTCTGCATGACAAGATTCTGTTGTTAAGCCTGTTCCAGGGAGACCTCAGAGTCTTTCCCTGAGTTTTGAGAGGTGGGGAGTTCCCAGACTCATGTTCAGCCCTAAAGCTTTGGGGCACTGCAGAGGGGCAAAGCTACCACAGCATGTGTCCAAGACTGCAAACACATGCTCTGGTGAAGATCTGCTCTGTTCTGCTTGTATATGCAGGATTATCTTGTATGCAGGCACTGGGAATAAAAAATTTAATTTATTTTTTTATTTAAAAGCTGAAATCTTTTAAAATATATTTTTCTTTAAATTTTTGTAATTTCATTTTGTAGCTTCCCATAAACATTTGCAAATATTATATTAAATATTCTCATGTGTTTCTTCTCTAGTTTTCTGCTTTAGCAATAAACAAGACTATTTTTGGGGGTTTTTTTATTACATTTTAATTCTTAGGCTAGCATCTCATATGCTTTCCAATTTTTTCCCAATTCATTAACTCACTTTTTATGGTACAGTCATTTAATCAAAAAAATATTCATGTAATCTCAATTCTGTCTGCCATGAAAAGCTTTTGTTTTTTTACTTACTTAGAGAAAAGATTTTGGTCTCAGTAAGCTATCTGACTAATAGAGGATTCTGATTTTTTTCTTGTGGACAGAAGGTGTTTGAGTTGCAATACTGTAAGAGAGTTCTAAGAGAAAATAAAATGCTGTGGTAAAGCAGAAAATAATACTTTCTTTTGGTAAGTATGTGCAAACCAGTGAATCATTTGCCTCTAGATTGTTTGATTTGTGCACAGAAATTAAGATGCTTACTTGTATATTTTAAAAGTTTTATAGACCCTTCTCCCTGATCTTTTGGGCAATTATTAGATTTTTTTCTCTTTTTATGAACTTTATTCTATGTACTGATTTGCTATCTGGAACTTATGACTAGTTTGAAAAATTCCTGAAGTAGTTCTTGATGAGAGTTTGTCCTTCATCCAAGACTGGTCAATTTGAAATCTTTTTGATCTTCATATCATTTACAGGGATTAGAGGTTCCTATTTTTTCAGGTTGCCTCATACTCCTATATATGGGACACTGGATCAAAAGTTTATCATCATCACAGAATCATAGAATCATGAAATGATTTGGGTTTAAAGGGACCTTAAAGGTCACCTAGTTCCAACCCCCCTGCCATGGGCAGGGACACCTTCCACTACATTTTACTTTTTAAATTACTTCTTAAAATACATTTTGCTACAGTAGAGGGTTACTAGCCACATTATAAAGGTCATATACCTTGAACAAAAGACCTCTACTGCATTTCA